>OZ026593.1:9946200-11146200 GCA_964020215.1 Aurelia sp. 3 sensu Dawson et al. (2005) | reverse complement strand
CTGCGTCAAATTTTTAGTCGTTCAAGAAGACATACATTCCCAGCTTACAAGCCATGTCTACCGGTTGCTTCTCGAAGCTTTCACCATATATCTTCAGTCTGTTTTGAAAGAGGTGGGATACGTTCTTTCGACCTCGATGTTTGATATCAAGATCAATACGAGCCTGAGCCAAAGCGTAGATGAAATGAAGACCCAGAGTATCAAAAAGCGCAAACAGTAGTGCAATCGAAAGCCATCTGACATATTACAAGGTTATTCTTTGCAAAAACGCCAAATAAATTTTCATCCCTCCATTAAATTCACAAGAAACTTTGACAATATGTGAAGTCCGCGTTTTGTGCTGAGACCTATGCCAGGGCACAAAACGCGGACTTCGCGGACTTTTCTCCTTTGATGCATAGTCAAGTAAAATTCGATGACACAGACTAGAGAAGATAACTACGTGCTTGAAAGTAACCTCCTGAGGCCTGAGGCATGCCGTTGTTGTTCTCAACTCTGTATTTTTTCTACTTTTATTTTGGTAATGGGCCCAAGTGCGTGGCTAGGCCAAAATGTCGATTCTGAGAACGAAATATGTCAAATATCACCAAAAGATAATCTAATCAAATGCCATCTTACATATTACAAGGTTATTCTTTGCAAAAACGCCAAATAAATTTTCATCCCTCCATTAACCCTATTTTGGTTGGGGGGGGGGCAAATTTGCCCCCCCCCTAGTAGATTTCTTTGAATAACTCTGCGAGGAAGAATTTTATAGCCATGAAGCTTCTTGACTTTTTGCAACTACTTATTGTGCAACTTCTCAAAAAGTTTCATTGAAATATTTTGAAAAGTGAGGGGGCGGGAGACAATTTTCTGGGACTGACCCAGGAAAAATCGCAAATTCTCAAATCTCAATTATCGCGAAAAAAGGCACAGAAGTGGAATATTTTGCAAATTTCTTTTGTAATTTTGTGTTATTTGATGCATTCTATCATAAACATCATGTTGGGATGGAAAATTTGCTCCAAATTTAATTTTATCTCGATTTTCCTGATTTTGGCCAATTTTGTCGCTTTTCTTGACCACACAAAGGAAAATGCTGACGTAAGCAAAAATGGTGGCTATTTTTAGGTTAATTTTTATATTTACAGAAAGTACATGCCTGAGGCTTTTAGCACACCAAATTTGGTCGCTCTACCTATTACCAAAGAAGAGTTAGGTAGGGGGGGCTTTTTTGCCCCCCCCCAACCAAAATAGTACTATCAAATAGCCCAACCACTATAGGGTTAAATTCACAAGAAACTTTGACAATATGTGAAGTCCGCGTTTTGTGCTGAGACCTATGCCAGGGCACAAAACGTGGACTTCGCGGAATTTTCTCCTTTGATGCATAGTCAAGTAAAATTCGATGACACAGACTAGAGAGGACAGCTACGTGCTTAAAAGTAACCTCCTGAGGCCTGAGGCATGCCGTTGTTGTTCTCAACTCTGTATTTTTTCTACTTTTATTTTGGTAATGGGCCTAAGTGAGTGGCGTTCCTTTTCTCCTCTGCCGTGCGACGCGCTCAGTCGGTTGTGACAGTTAAAACAACGGTCACCAGCAATATATTCAAATCATTTAATGACTGGAGACCTCCAAAGCAGTCATTTCATTTCATTTTTCATTTTATAATATTTATACGGGTTAAAGGTTCATACATATATATGTTTTTCAACCTGACCTGTTTTAAAAGATAAAAATAAGCACTAATACTAATAACAAAGGAAATTTACTAACCTAACCTAATTTACAATTTACTAACCTAACCTAATTTACAATTTACAATTTATATAACTAAGGCTATAAAAAGAGAACGTAAAGATAAAATAAGAGTTGTCCCCGACTAGAGGGGTGTCGCCCTAATTGAGGGTATTCTACATTGGTCGAATATTCCTGCTGAACGAAAAAATTTTCAGAACGAAACTTAACATGAACACTTTCGTAAACTCTTCACTGTTGATGATATAAAATATATTTGTCATTGGTGATGTTGTCTTTAAGAGCGAGCTACTCAAGAACATAGTGCTCGAGAGGGCCTAAATTTCCAACGTCGCCCTGATTGAGGGTATCCCAACTTTACATGGTTTCAGGTAAATTTAAGATAACTTGGTGTGAAAATTAGCAGCATATCAACAGATAAAGAGTTTTTGTTGTTATCAAATGTTTTCTGATTGTGTTTGCTGTGTTTCGTTATCCTAAACGCTGACCTTTGTTGCCGCTTTCGTTCAAAGACTTTTCAAGCAAGCTGACATTAAGTTTTCCTCCTTCGGTGAACTGAACGATGCTTAAGTCAATTCATGACAAAACAATATTTCCTACAGTCCAACGATAGAACAAACCTGTTTTTGCACCGTAATAAGTCCTTTTACAGCAAATAGTTATTCGCCTGTCATGCGTTGGCAGCGCAGATTTCGTTCAAGAACCGGAAACCGAAAGATACCACAGTACCCTCAATCAGGGCGACTTTAGGCCAATCAGACGGCGTGGAAAAAAGAAGCCCGTCGTGGCGGAAGCGGATGTCATGTCTCTGAAGAAGCATGAAGTAGTTATTCTGGATAAGCGGAGCTTGGCGAGAGGCCATTTGTTTGTTGTGAAAGTTTTAACAACCTCAAGAAACCAAGCAAAAAGGAAATTGTGCATCGAAACGTGAAAGGAAAAATGGCGGATACTTACAGTTACGTCTCAGGTGAAATTCGTTGCGCACTTTTCCCTCTGTTTGTGGACGGAATTTTAAGAAACACCAACAAGAAAAAATGTAGCAAATGGAGTCACCAAAATAATTTCGCCCACTTTTTGGTTTCAACTAGACCCAAACTCCTGTTGTTCAGCAACAAAGCAAGACAGTTAAAATCGGTCAAAATGCGTTTACCCTCAATCAGGGCGATACCCCTCTATAGATGATCTTTGATGATTTTCAGGGAGGGGGCCAATTTAGTAGCTCTTTCTAGACTGTTCCACAGTTTTGCACCTCGATAAGAAAAGGCCTTTTGGCCATTGATCGTTTTTAGCAGCGGTATCTTAAGATCAGTTTCTGATGAACGCAGAAACCGTTCTCTATCATCCGAACATTTTGAGAATAATTTTCTCAAGTAGTCTGGTGCAAGCGAATTTAAAGACTTGTAAGTTAGCGTGGCTCTCTCCTTCTTACAAGATTACTGATAGTTGACCATCCAAGATTCTGAATTATCGGAGCAGCAGACGCATCGTATGGGCTGCCAGTTACAATTCTGGCAGCTCTATTTTGGATTTTTTGCAAGACGTCAAGCTTTGATTCACTACAGCAGCCCCAAACGGAACAACAGTAGCTCAAATGGGGCTCAACAATCCCTCTATACATTTTGTTGAGTACGTCAGATGGAAGATATTTCTTAGAATACTTAATAAGTCCAAGGGCTCGATTAGCCTTGGTCTTGATGGTATCGATATGCTTGTCCCAGTTGAGTTTACTGTCTATCTGAACACCTAAGTATCTTGTGTTGGTAATCATTTCAATGTCCTGATCACCTATAGAAAAAGCTGGTGGAGCATCATGCTGGCTTGCGATCTTACGGATGTTTGGACCAGAGCCTATAATAAGTGATTGCGTTTTCACAACATTCAGAGAAAGTTTGTTTGCATGCAAGCAATCCTGTAGCTTCAAAAGATCTAAGTTTAGGTCATTTTGCAGGTCATCAATACTTTTTGAAGAGTCTATCCCCTATTGTTCTGAGTTAATTTTTGTAGCCTTTATGGAGTTGTAACGTTTCTCTCGATGCCACCTTAGTTGGTTTGACAGCTGTTTAGATATTGTATTAGTTTCTGTCAACGCCCCTTGATAAATTGAAATAAGATGATAAATAACCCAAAAGGAGCTCTCATTGCCCGGCGGGTCCACTCCTATGGAAGATTGTAACCATGAGAGTCTACGGAATCTAGGAGAAAGGGTCGGGAATGTGTGAAAAATCTAGGACATAGAAACTAGGAAAAAGGGTCCTTTTTCAGAAATGTTTCCGAGGCTTTTCAAAATTCAAAAAGAGTCAAATATTAACATATGTAGATTTATGACTGTTGACATGACTCTTGGTAAAAATATATTAAAATGCATACAACTGAGCCAAAACCACTCATCTAGATGACTAAAATTGATTCCTTACCCTCCACACTCAACAATAACATTTACAGTATCAGTCAATCAAAGATACTGTAAATTGGTTGATTTAAAGCAGAAGGTCCAGTTTTGGTGCAATGTTTCAAACTTCTGGCTTTCTTGGAAAATATATGCAATGGGAGATAGATTGGTCTACTGTCTACAAAAACAACACTTGAAGACAATTTGGAGTTTTGTGGTAATCCTATCCTTCCACATTCTAAAACCTTTGGCTCACATTGCAAGGTTGAAATAAAGCAATGAGCTGATCATAACACTGTGTCTTGGTAACAACTATCTATTTTACTTCATTTTACTAGCCCAGTGCATAACTGCCATAAGTTTATTTGTTTACAAAATATTTGATCAGCCTGTCAAAATTCCCCTGGCTTTGTATGTATGTAACTCTTGCTTTGGACTTCTCTGGCCTACCTATAGAAATTAGACATTATTCAGTGTTGCAAGCTGCCTCAAATGCACAATTCTGAAATTAGTATCACTATAATGTAGGTTTTGAATCTGACACAATGTAGATGATTTAATCAAATGTGACCAAGTGTACCCTAGGCCTGATGACCCTGGTGCATACGCAAAGTTTGTAATTGGTAATGTGGTACTGGAAGATGGCTGAAGTATTTTCTCTAACCCTTGGTCTTTAGGAACCTCCTAGAAATCACAAAATTAGGGTAGTAATTTTCTGTCCTGTGTCAGAGAAAATGCCGGAAAAGGGTTATTCTCAAAGAACAAAAATCAGAGATAAGGGTTCATTTCCAAATGTGCCAGACTGTCATGGTTACAACTCTTATATAGGAGTGGACCCGCCGGGTCTCATTGAAAAGTGCCGCCCGTTTGCGCTAATTTGCCATATCTGAAAATATCAAGGTGATGGACTTACTGATGGATTAATTTAGCAAGAGTCAATTCATTGGGAACAGGGAAATCGGGGGAATCACAGAACATTTTGCATACACAATATATTCTCACCATTTTTTTGACTATAAAGAAGCCCAATCAAATAAGTTAGATATTGGATTGAAGGGCCAAAACAATTTTGTCAATAGTTGTCGCCTAATAACATTACACCATCACCCTGCAAGGAATTACATCACAGGCTTCACAACACACACGGTGATAATCAGGCGAAACAGTCAGCTTAGTGCCAAAACAAGTACGCATCGGGACGAAGTCCGCGTTTTGTGCCCTGGCATAGGTCTCAGCACAAAACGCGGACTTCACATACCGTAAAAGCTCTATTAAGCCCCCCCTCTCTATTAAGCCCCCCTCTCTAATAAGCCCCTCCCCTCTGAGTCAAAATTTGAAATAAGCCCCCCCTCTCTATTAAGCCCCCCCCACTTATACAAAATTCTAGAATTTACAAAATATTTTCCGTTTATTTAGCTATACAACCTTACATATTAATTTTAGTATGATTTGGTATAAAAACTGAGTCGAATTTGTGTATTTGAGCCGGAAAATTGTGTGTTGAATCCGCAAAATATGGAATAAAGGAACTGAAAAGCTACCAAATCTATCCTTTTCGCTTGATTTTGTGAATAAGCCCCCTCTCTCTAATAAGCCCCCCTCTCTATTAAGCCCCCCCTCTGGAAGGTCCAAAATTAAATAAGCCCCCCGGGGGCTTAATAGAGCTTTTACGGTATTGTCAAAGTTTCTTGTGAATTTAATGGAGGGATGAAAATTTATTTGGCGTTTTTGCAAAGAATAACCTTGTTCTATGAAGGATGGCGTTTGATTAGATTATCTTTTGGTGATATTTGATATATTTCGTTCTCAGAATCGACTTTTTGGCCTAGCCACGCACTTAGGCCCATTACCAAAATAAAAGTAGAAAAAATACAGAGTTGAGAACAACAACGGCATGCCTCAGGCCTCAGGAGGTTACTTTTAAGCACGTAGTTGTCCTCTCTAGTCTGTGTCATCGAATTTTACTTGACTATGCATCAAAGGAGAAAAGTCCGCGAAGTCCGCGTTTTGTGCCCTGGCATAAGTCTCAGCACAAAACGCGGACTTCACATATTGTCAAAGTTTCTTGAGAATTTAATGGAGGGATGAAAATTTATTTGGCGTTTTTGCAAAGAATAACCTTGTAATATGTAAGATGGCATTTGATTAGATCATCTTTTGGTGATGTTTGACATATTTCGTTCTCAGAATCGACTTTTTGGCCTAGCCACGCACTTGGGCCCATTACCAAAATAAAAGTAGAAAAAATACAGAGTTGAGAGCAACAACGGCATGCCTCAGGCCTCAGGAGGTTACTTTTAAGCACGTAGTTGTCCTCTCTAGTCTGTGTCATCGAATTTTACTTGACTATACATCAAAGGAGAAAAGTCCGCGAAGTCCGCGCTTTGTGCCCTGGCATAGGTCTCAGCACAAAACGCGGACTTCACATATTGTCAAAGTTTCTTGTGAATTTAATGGAGGGATGAAAATTTATTTGGCGTTTTTGCAAAGAATAACCTTGTAATATGTAAGATGGCTTTCGATTGCACTACTGTTTGCGCTTTTTGATACTCTGGGTCTTCATTTCATCTACGCTTTGGCTCAGGCTCGTATTGATCTTGATATCAAACATCGAGGTCGAAAGAACGTATCCCACCTCTTTCGAAACAGACTGAAGATATATGGTGAAAGCTTCGAGAAGCAACCGGTAGACATGGCTTGTAAGCTGGGAATGTATGTCTTCTTGAACGAATAAAAATTTGACGCAGTTTCACAATTTTAGGATTTATCATGGAGTGATATAGGGCCTAAAGTCGTATCGTCAGTTAGTTGAAAGTTGACGAAGATGTACTTCAGCTGATAAAGAAGGCGTCGCTAATTACAGTTAGCGACGCTTACATTGCATTGCGGGGTGCGGGGTGCACGACAATTACATTGCGGGGTGAGTGGCCGAGTGGCTTAAACAGTCTTCGTCAGGTGACTGAAGTTAAGCTTGGTCGGGTGAGGTCAGACTCTGGATGGGTGACCACGGAGACCTGACCTTACAACTCACCTCGTCGTCCTTCGGAAGGGACGTTAAACTAGGGGTCCCATGCCTGGATGCGGCATGCACAGTGGGCCTAAATTAGTTTTCAGTAGCTAGAAATCCTGACAAGCCCACTCAAAACAAATTGAAAACAAACAAACAAAAACAAACAGGGCATAGATGACACTCATGTTAAAGTTATTTGAGGTTTGAATATTGATTTGTTTGTGAATTTACTGAATTCCGCGTTTTGTGCTGGGACCCATGCGAGAGCACAAAACGCGGACATACACGGACGCGGACTAAGAGTCCGCGGAGTCCGCGAAGTCCGCGGGGTTCGCGTTATAGACCTGGCCGTTTTCGAAAGCCTGTTATTGTATTTGACGTTCTTGATCGATGAAAACAATAGGGAGATAAGTGGCACCTGCCGTTCTTTTGTGCTATGTTTAGACTATGTCGTGAGATCTCCGTTCATTTACTTTCGCATTTAGTGACTACTGTCCGGGGACACTGACACTATAAAACACTGAGACCATGCATTACCACTTTGGGACCAACTAAGGGCCATGGTTGATATTCCTTCTATCCCTTCAAACAATACTTAAAGAAAAGGGCACAATCAAATGCACGTTAAGAAACAAACAGGTCCAGAACTGTGATTGTCCAGGCGATTGCTCTCCATTATCAAAAGTTTGTTAGCATTTTTGTCTAAAACAGTAGCGATCAATGTCTTGGGACTTTCACACATTACCATCCTGGGAACAAGGTGCATTGTGTGCAACAATAAAAGGAATATTCAAATTTCTAATTCGTTGTTCGTTGGGGCCCTGTCATTCGTTGGCGTCAGACTTGTAATCGAAAGTACATTTTGGAGCAGAGGAGAAAGAAAACTACGAAAAGATCTTGCTGACGGCATGGTAGCCAATTGCAATCAGAACAAAGATACGTATTTTATTTCTATTCTTTTTATGACTTTTCTGGTGCAGCCAATTGGAAGCCAAGCCTAGAAGTTCTTGTTTTAACCGCCAATTTGACGAAAATGAATTACAAGTACACCAATAATAAAAAGCATTTGTGCTTGCTGTTAGATGAAATTTGCAGATGTTACACCTTCCTTAGTGTTCGCAACAGTTTACTTTACTATCGACCAAAAATCTTGCAAATCCAAAGAAGAAATTTTATTCTTGTTATGGTTTCCCAGAGCCTTAACTGATTTCAGGCTATAACTGCCAACTTTTTGGCGTGTATTAGTCTGGAGGCACATCCGTTTCACATGGAGAGGGCCTTTTCAGAACAGGCTTTGGGTCCGTAACAATGAATTTAAAAAGTTTTCTGGCAGCCAGCAATGCACATACATACAATATTCAACGCGCATATTCGAAAACTAGTTGCCACCAAGGCTGTGCGGTCACAACTGCTTTTTGTTGTTCCCTAAAACACAGTCCCGCGAACAGAAAGAACGTTGCCGAAGTTTTCTTTACGAAGATGATCCACCTACACATTAGGACGCATTTTTCCATGTGATGAGCATACGGCGCCAGAATTGGTTGTTAAGAGTCAAATATCATGACAGTAGGGGTAATGGCTAACTAGAGAAGTTTCTAAGCTTCAGGGATCTATCAGCATCCAAGATAACGTTGTTTGACTGAAGACAATCGTTTTATCTAATCCTCGTTCTAAGAACGAATTTCTAGGAACAAACATGTGAGTTGATACGACTTATTTATAACAACATGTACTTGCGCTGGGAAAAATATTTCATCAGTTTTCAGAGAATATTACTTTGTAAATGAACTGTGATATAGCGACATAATCTAAACATAGCACAACAGAACTGCAGGCGCCACTTATCTTCCTTTTGTTTCATAGATAGAAAACATCAAATACAATAGGTTATATTAAGATTACCCAGTCTCCCTAGCTAAGTTTGCTTTTAACCCCGTTGATTTACTTTAAGAAATTGTTTCAATATGATGATCCTATTCTCCTGGAACAAGATAGTTTTCTTGGCTTTTTTCCTTTTTTCAAGGAGAATTATCTTGTTTCAAGAAAATTATTCTTGGTTTGAGACAACATTCCTCCAAACTAATTCCTTTTTATGGAAAACCTATCTAGAAACAAGTAAATAAATCTTGATAAAAAAATCTGAATTTAAGAAAAAAACTTGATTCAAGAACGAGCATCTTAATAAGAATTCTGGTCAAGAAATATTTTCTTGGTCCTGGGACAAGATAATTTTTCTTGCCTTTTTCTAGAAAAATTATCTTCTTTCAAGAAAATTATTCTCGATTTAAGAAAAATTCCTCCGAGCTGATTCCTGTTTCAAGAAAACATATCTTGAAGTCAGAAAAAAGATCTTGACAAGAAAATATATTTCTTGATTTAAGAAAAAAACTCTTTAAAACTTGATCTTGTTTCAAGAAAATAAATCTTGAAGTGAGAAAAGAAATCTTAACAAGAATTCTTGTCAAGAAATATTTTCCTGCTCCTGGGACAAGATAATTTTGCTCAAAATGAGAAAAGTTATCTTGTTTTAAGTTTTTTTTCTTGAATTAAGAATTGGGATTTTTGCAGTGGGGATGATGGTTGGACTAGTGCCGCCACGTTGAACCGAATCCGAATCCTGCCTGGTTCAGTAAAAATTTTGAATTTTTCAAGTAAAAATATTGAAATTTGTCAAGTGTCAGTCCACCCCCGATTTATCAAGGAAGTAGATTATGAATGCAGAATGCAAACATGAGTCGTGACCCAGATTTAGGCTAGTGAGCCGGTGGTGCTTGCCATGGTCTCATCGGAGGCCTTGCATAGCATTAGCGATAGAAATTGGGTTAAGCAAGAGAACTGACGCCCCTCCCTTCCCTCGAAATATCATCAGCTCATTGTCTCATTTACATGAAGGCTTCACTTGACGAACAAAGCCCTTGTTTATATCAAATTTCTATCTGGTGTTCTGCGTGGTCCAAATAATACTGTGACAAAAGCACTGGAACAACAGTCACATCTGGAAATTCAAAAGTTTATGGTAATGTTTATGAAAAGCTGCTATGAGTCATTGTTGATAAGAAATTAAGTTTCAAAAAACCTGTGTAAAAAGACTGACCAATAGCTTCGTACGCACTTGCTTGCTTGTTTGACCATATTGATCCTATCAAGTCAGAAAAATTTTAGCCTGCGTGCAGACAATACCCAAGGAAAAGGTACGAGTATGATCAATTGTACGAGTATCTTGATTCTAACAAGCACTTATTTATAGATCAGTATGGTTTCCGTAACTTGCATTCGGTTGTCTCTTGTTTACTGAACTGTACAAATGATTGGTACGTAAATATTGACAGAGGGAAATTTACCGCCATGATTTTCATTGATCTAAAGAAAGCCTTTGATACAGTCGACCATCAAATTCTTTTGAATAAGATTATTATTATTATTATTATTATTATTATCATATTATTTAAAGTTGGTATGTACAAAATAGTTCTATAAGAGATCTAATTAAAACCAACTATCTAATTACAAAATATACAGGAAAAGAAAAATGCCAGTTCATCAAAAATAGTAAAAAAAAGAGGACACGAGTTGAGATCAGTGCTTCTATTTGCAATTTTTGCGTAATTACGTAATTACGGAATCAACGGTCTTGAACACCAGTGGTTTAGCTCATACTTAGATAATCGCAGGCAGTTCTGCAAGGTCAACGGCGTCTGCTCCGATCTTGCTGAAATCAACATAGGGGTACCTCAAGGTTCTTGCCTTGGACCGCTTCTATTTTTGATTTACATTAATGACCTACCTTTTGCATTAAAACGTGCAAAAACAACGATGTATGCGGATGATACAGCAATTTCGTTTTCTTCAGATAATATAGAAGAGATTGGCGCTGTTGTCAATGCCGAACTTGCCTGCCTAGAGAAATGGTTACAGGGAAATAAGCTTTCCTTGAATGTTGTCAAGACTCAGGCCATGATCATAGGATCGTCGCAAAAGTTGAGGAAGATTGATACACCAATGGTACCAATTCCTCATTTTCAAGTAAATGGAAAGGATATCGATCTTGTGAAGGAAACTAAATATCTTGGTCTCATGATTGACGACAATCCCAAGTGGGAGAGCAATGCTGTGTACACAGAAGAAGATCTCCAGAGCTATAGGACTTTTGAAGTATGCAAAACACTATGTGCAAGAGGATACATTAAGGAACATGTATCTTAGCATTGTTCAACCACATTTCAGTTATTGTTGCTCCGTTTGGGGATGTTGCGGGGCAACTAAACCGAAAACTTTGCAGAAATTACAGAACAGAGCTGCCAGAATTGTAACAGGTAGCCCGTTTGACACTCCGGCCTCCCCTCCATTGCAGAGGCTTGGCTGGCCGTCAATTGATAAACTAATCAATCGAGAAACTTGTACAATGGTGTTCAAATCTTTGAATGACCTCGCACCTGAAAACCTAGGTAACATTTTCTCCAAGTTGTCTGATGTTCATGCCAGGGTTCTACGTAATACCAAATGCAATCTTGCTCTACCAAAAATGAGAACAGCTTATGGCCAAAAATCATTTGCGTTTCGTGGAGCCAACGCATGGAATAAACTCGACTCGGAAATGAAATTAGCCCCTTCGATTCAGTCATTTAAAAGTAAACTAAAAGCTTCGAATTGAGAACATTCAAGGAAAGCTGATCTGCATCGAATCGTATCGAATGAGTTACCTTTTTTCTTTTTTTTTCCTTTTACGTTTTTATAGCTATTTAAGTATAAATTATTGTAAATAGGCTTAGATCTTATTAATTTTTTTTTCCTTTGCTGGGACAATTGGAAAGCAGTTGCTACATTATTTTTTTAACTGAATTGTATCCCAGGATAAATATTTTTAAAATGAAATGAAAAAAATGAAATGAAAGGTATAGTCTGCGCAACGCCGCTCAATATTGCTTATTGTATGAGTCAGCATTTCATTTCAATAACAGTTTCAATGGCCCCTTATACTTGGCGTCTATGTATTGTCTAACGTAGGGTACTTAAAATTCCAGAGTATTGTGTTGTTAATGTAATGTGCTTAGAGAACAAAGGGAGACCTGACATTTAATCACATGATAGCCGTTCTCAAATCTGATTGCTTCCTCGTTTCGCAGGAAAGCTATGTTATTGGCTGTTACAACAATACTTTTTCTTTGTTATCAAATAAATGCTAAAGCAAGCACTACACAAAAGTGAGCGGCGTTACGCAGACTATACATTTTTCTCTGGTATAGTCTGCAAGCAGGCTAGAAAAGTTTATGATTTCTTGCATCAGGTCGCCATTTAATCAATGTCCCCTGACGTGGATGCCTAATGATAAAGCAACTATAATTTTCGGACATTTAATTTTCGGACAAAAATTTTCGGACCAAATTATTATCGATTTCGGACAATTTTGCACAATTTTGGACAATTTTGGACAAAATTTCGGACATTTTCGAACAGGTGAATAAAACTTCGGACATATACGATTTGATAATGAGCAGGCAAATCATACACCAGATATAGCACAATTTCTTCACTGTATGTCTCAAAACGGAAACCAGCATAGTAATTAAGTGTGAAATACAAGCATTATAACGATAATCATGAATGGGGCAAAAAGACTTGTCCCTCATGTAACAACAATAACATCAGCAATATTGAGAGTAAGAAAACAACAATAATAGAGGTCAAATATACCTCTTTTATTAGGAACTTAGAATTTGAGCAGTGCTGAGAGTTTCCTAAATGATCAGAATTTCAGCACTCCAGGATTTCAAATCAGTTTCATAAGATCCGTCACTTCAAGTTCACTAAAGATTATTATGTTTTTCTTTCATTGAGACATTACCAGTCCTTCATTGAGATTTCCAAGGTTGCTCCATTAGAACAATAGTAATCTTATAACAGAATTTCATTTCTTATCCAAAGAAATTTTTTGTCATTGTGATTTGCCAGACAATTAGATTTTTGGACCACTAAAAAATCAGACACTGAACTTTTTGGACAATTAGATTTTCGGACCACAAAAAAATTCGGACACTTACATTTTCGGACGATTATTTATTCGGGCTACTCATTTGCCCGAAAATTAAGGCGTCCGAAAATTTTAGAAATTAATGAGTCAAACACCCCTTCCGACTGTAACGGGGTGAGTGGCCGAGTGGCTTGTACAGTCTTCGTCAGGTCTGAAGTTAAGCTTGGTCGAGTGGGGTCAAACTCTGGATTGGTGACCTCGGAGGCCTGACCTCACAACTCACCTCGTCGTCCTTCGGAAGGGACGTTAAACTAGGGGTCCCATGCCTGGATGCGGCATGCACTGGGCCTAAATTAGCTTTCAGTAGCTAGAAATCCTGGCAAGCCCACTCAAAATAAATTGAAAACAAACAAACAAACAAACGAGCCTACGGACGTAAACAATGATACGGAGAAAATTTCGAAATTATATGGATTCAACGGGGATTATAATTATCATGACGGAGAAAGGAAAAATTTCGGCAGTAATTTATGATGAAACTTGTATATTTCTGACGGGGAATCGGTAATTTCAATGGGGAAATGACAAGAGCAAGGTGGGAAACACATTTTTCCTCATCAGATTTAGCGAGAAAGCAAATTTTCGTGACGGATCATCCTTTTACCCTGGTGGGGCATCATTTCAGTGAGGTCGTTACCAGGGAGTTTAATTCAAAATTACATCGTATTCATGAAAGAACACGGTATGCAAGGTATGCAACGATGATGAAACAGAACCAATCAAACCAGTTCATCAACACAACCTGCGATTGCTAATGATTCAAATATTGAAACAATACAAAAATCTGAATCCAGACTTTATCAAATGATTTTCACCCACAGAAAGGTACAGCTTGAATGTGATCTGCTGTCAAAGTGAAGACAATAAAATTGAGAATATTCAATTTGAAATAATTGCATCTGCAAATTGTGCAATAATAAGCTGAGATATAAGTGGTAGCTCGATTCTATAAGTAGATGAAAGGAGAACTCAAGTATGTATGTATGTATGTGCCAAGTTTAACGTCAGGGGACACTTTGTGCCGCCTTCTGGTCTCCTCAAAGCTTCGAAGAGCCTAGTTTGGATAGTATTTTTATTGCTGTTGAACTGTAGGTGCCACGCCATCTTCAATGGGAGCAAGATGACCTCTAGTCCTCTCCCGTAGCGATTGATACCACCTTTATAATAGTGAATACATGTTTCGGTTATATGTTGTTTCATGGAGATGAACAAAAAAATAATGAAACAGGAAATCCTATCGGATTATTATGGTGAAACGGTGACCACAAAATGCTGTGTTAACTTCAATCTTGATGCTTCATTCAATAATTTCTTAATTAATCTCTGCAACAATATCCTTGTTCACAGAAGAGGGGGGGGGGGCTTCCTGAACGGCCTATCGACTAACCTAGCGACTAATAACGAGTGATAACATTACAGTAACGAGTGACTACACGTAGTTTTCTTATAAGAAAAAAAGAATTTGGGCCAGTGCGGAAAGTTTCTTACGAGGTTCTTAAAGGCCTTATGCAGCCAAATTTTCGACTTTGATTTTTTACCATATTCATAATATTCAAACTTTACTGATTTCATTGATACCAAATTTTACACAATATCATTGCGGAAAGGGTGCGAAATTCTGTTTCGAAAATTGGTTCTCAACGCGACATTAGGCCTTCGCGCGTGACGTCACAATTATGACCACAAACACGACGCGCACTTCTTGCCAATGAAAACCAACGCATGTGGAGCTCGCGAGGATTGCTTCACAATGTCAGATGCCGATGGCAGTGAGTTTCAAATGTCTTCTGATGACAAGCTAGACTCAGAAGATGAGGCTAGATTCAACAGCGACCATGGAGTTGTCCAACTGGGAGCTAAAGCTATGAAGCTATACCAAGACGAACCATTGGCAATAAGTCGGCTTATAGGCCAAGGATGGCAGAAGTTGGCGACGGCAGGGCAGAAGTTGAGAATCCAGACAGCATACCCATTGCCACCCTCGAGTCCAGATATATGATAAGATACTTTCTTCTGCAGAGCATGAATTTTCCCCTTTACACCTGCAATTTCGGAATTTGGATCAGTGAAGTCAGTTTCACACCATGCTTTCCGCACCAACGATAAAGGTCAAATCAAACTATTCTACTCGATTCTACTCTCCTGATCCTGCACTAAACAAACTGCAGTGGCTTATTTTGTGAAAATTCACGCAAACCTTTAATATGTATCAAAAAGCTTAGAAAGGAAGGAAAGCGGCCGAGACCTAGAACGACTCTTACCTTTGTCTGTTCAACGCTCAATCAGAGATGCACTGCCTTCTCTTCTGCGTTTGTAGCATCTAGGGTAGGGTGGAAGTAATTTGGGTCCAAGAGCAAACTTGGGTCTCTTTCCTTTTTTCGTTAAAACAGTCGTAAGTTAGGAATTTGATTCATACGGTAGCTCATCGAACGATGAAATCTATCCTTTCATTCAGGAGCTGTATCCGTGGTGTCGAAGAACCATTGGATAATTTACAATGCTTCAATTTCGAGACTTCCCCGGCATGAGCTTCCTTCCAATCACCCCACTGCTACGATTTATTTCTGTTAACAAGTCATTACGGATCTCAAGTTCAATCATTTGGAAAGGTGTCAAAGTTTTTTCATGATTCTTGCGATTCAATAGATTTCATTTCGATAATTTTGCAAGGTGGGAGCAATTTGGGTCCACTGGGGCTTTGTTCAACGAGTCGGGCTGTGTAAGAATTGATATTCATTTCATGGCTCTCGCATCAAAACAAAACATGAAGAAGATGTTGAAACTGAATGAATAAATCGAAAACAGTGTTTGCAGGTACACTTCCGAGCACAATAAACGCAAGGATTTGCTTCTCTTAACTTTCACTTGAGGTAAAAAGTTTGTTTACATTTACATGTTGTCAAGAATTGCGAGGGGCAAATCACTTCTCAAAATAGCGTTCGTGATTTTTGTGATTTTGAAATCACGTGATTTTTTTCTATGATTTTTTGTGATTTTAGTGCTTTTTAGTGATTTTTTCGTTTGATTTTTCAGTAATTTTTCAATGATTTGTGATTTTTGGTGCTCTCTGTATGTGATTTTTTGTGATTTTGTGATTTTTGTATGTGATTTTTTTGTGATTTCAAGGAAGGTGTATGAAAAAAATCAGTGAATTGCCCCTCGAAGAATTGGGCCCTCGGCGTTACAAATGCTGATTTTCTCGAACATACCCAAATTTCCCGCCGATAGTTTGAAATGAGGACAGTAAAAATTGCAAAACATTGTTCAAACTCTAGATTAGAGAACGGGAATAAGTTCCCGAGAACGACCGGTGATTCAATGTTTGTAAGACGAAAAAAAGATCGTCAACATTTGCGACGAATCCGTAAAGGTACTCTGTTTACTCAGAAAGATGCCCTTTTAGGCCCAATGGTCGATGGTGACGAACAAATCTAACCCACTAAATATATGTAAAGATTGAATGTTTTCATTTGTGAATGTGTGGACGGATACATCGTTTATAAATTGTGTATTCTTGCAGCTTTCTCCATTTGGTGCTCCAGCGACAAATGACCTCCGACGCGAAGTTTTTCCCATACTTTTTGAAGCAGTGGCCACCCGGCGGGTGCAGTTCTGTGTGAAATATGACACCACCCGTGTCTATCAATTCACTGAGATAGGGTGCAAAATTATCAAAATCCTAGGACATAGGATTTAGAAAAAAAGGTTATATTTTGAAAAGTCAGTTAGTGAATTTATAAAATAGAGGTAGCTTTCATAAATTTTACAATGTTGGTGGTGAGGCTAACATTGAGTAAAACATCACAAACATGCATCAAAAAAGGAATGAGTGCATCAATGATAACACTGTGTTATGTGTATGTGAGTAAGCTGGTACAGCACAAACTTTGCACACACTGACATTGGACATGGTTTTCCTGCCTAAAACTTCTTGGGAAAATTCTTTAAGTTGTTCAGAATTCTTGCTTGAAAAGTTTAGTCCATAATGAATGAAACAAAATGTACATGCAGAAACGTACTGCCCTTGTTTACAGTATTTATACTTTAATCACTTGCTTGCTAATAACAAGAGTAACAGACTATTCGAGGTCAGTTGTGTTGTGCTACTTCAATAGAACTACTTCAATAGATGAGGTTAGCACCAGCTAACTTGTACATTTGAAGCAATCATCTTTCGATTCATATCTTTAGATGGCAGTAATTGATAATAATTTGCGAAAGTCATCAGTTGTAGCATCCAAAGATTTGTAGTCAATCAAAATGAGAATGCCACTATTTCATGTCCAGTTTGTGTTCAGTCTCATCAATCATCATGTCAGCTCATATCAAAATTAGGCCCAAAGGACCCAAAACAAGGCGTTTCTCTATGTCCAGTATACATACGTTTAACCTCTTCTTTCAGTTTATCCTTCTTCCATTTCCAGGTATCTGTAGCCTCATGAATTCCAATCAAATCTCTAACAATACTGTAATAATGAAGGTTTAAAATCCATTCACTCAACTTTTGTGACTTGATTTAGGCCGCCATTTACAATAATGTAAATGATTTTACTAGCATTGTTTCCCTGTGGTAAGTTTCTTCGAAAAGGGCGCCAGCGCCATTGGAGTGAAGTGAGGAAACAACCAAAACTAAATGATCGGAAAGACACTGCTGTTAACTAGTCTAGGAATGGTAAGAAAGTTTCAGTGATTTCATCATAGTAGATCTGCGTGCATTTGGCAACTTTCAGAAGCTGGAGCATAATGCAGTGCTACCTCCTTAGCTAACACAACATGTGAGTGTACCTAATATAACTTATAGGCCATCATTGGTTTATAATAATAGGCCTTCTTTCTTCTTTTACTTTAAAAGGCAAGGTCTGGCCATGGTTTAGTTATGCTGAAAGATTATGATTAATGTACAAGAGTTAATGCTGTGATTCTCAACTCTTGTTTTATAGTTGGCTTCATGCTCAATACATTGATATGGGTGGGGTTAAAAAAGCAAAAGAGCGTATCATTCAGTTTGCCTGCCTGCTAAAATAACCCAAGGCCAAAGAACCTGTAGTGTTAGGTCTTGATAAAGTATCTGTCAGCATCTGTTTTATCAGCAGTGCACTTAAATAAATGGGACTATGAGTTCTGCAGAACCCTGAATAAAGATTTTGATGGAAAAATATTCCATTTCTATGAATCCATATTTCATTTACTATGCTTTATTTAATATGTCACATACATATACAACAGATCTTTGTACCTTGAAAACTGGGGGTATTGTACAGATATAGGTGATTATGTGTCACTCAATTTAACTTATCAGCTTATTTCATTCATTGTTTATGTGGGATGGTTGATTTTTGATTGGCTTTGGGACCAGGTATAGTTTGGTTGATGACTACGCTTCAGCATGATGCTTAATAGAAATTGTTTGCTTGCATTTTAATTTCAATTATAACCATCAAAGAAGTAGATTATCATGATGGGCAGTTCTTAATAAAGAAACTTTAGATCAGGGAGCGCCTTTAGATGGATCTCTACATCAGTGATTCCAGAAAAAAGGGTACAAATTCCATATGGAAGGCCGGTACATGTCAGTGAAAAGGGGGTTAATCTTACTTGCTTTCTCAGTGAATGAGGGGTCTATTTTATGGTCATGGACTTGGGTGGGTGTGCTCCATCAATTCAACTGCACCCGTCGGGAGTGGCCATTGCTTGCACAGTGTCTCCAATGCGCGCTGTATCGTCCGTCATAATTGTGACGTCACATTTGTCATTTCAATGTCGCGTTGAAATAGCAAAATCACTCAACTTTGACACACAATTTCTTCAACTTAAACTCATAATTTCCATCTCAAACTTTCACAAAGTTTTTATGACACTATGAACTATCTACTAGCCGTTAACAAAGTTAAGTGAGTGCAGCTCAGAGTTTTTGCAAAGCGATTGACTGCAAATCCTTTGTGAAACCAATCCAGAGTTGGAAACGACGAGAAAAAGACAACTTCTTGATAATTACGAGATGGCTTAGCATGAATAGAACATTGATCATACTCAATCAAATATTGCTGTCAACCAAAGCATTAAATTGCAATTTTCAGTCATAAACAGTTGTCATTCATGTTTAAAGTTCCTTTGGGCTTTACCCCGGGGAGTGGGGTAACTTGAGTTTCCAAGATGCGGGGTTGTGCCATTCAAATCGTAAAAGTACCACCCATAAATCCGGAGAAATTTCTTAAAAGTATACCCATAAATGTGGAGAATTTTCTGAAAATCATACCCATAAATCCAGAAATGCCAAAACAGTTCACCAATAAATGAATTTTAACAAAAAACCATACTGTACCCATAAATCCGGAAAATACTAAAAATTGTTGAAAACCATACCCATAAATCCGGAATCTATCATGAAAAAGGTACCCTAAAAAATGGCACAACCCTGTACCATGGACAAGTTAAGTTACCCCCCCCCCCGGGGGGGCTTTACAGCTTTAAACTGCTCTGGGTGGTGCCTCACATGATTGATAGGCTCTTTTCTTTAGCAAAAATCAACACTGAATGTCACGCTCAATCCAATGCTGCTCTTTACAGGAATTTCACTTGTTGCCAGTCTGTCTTTCAGCCCTGAAACTGAAGAAAAATTTGACCAACTTTCAGTTTTAAAGATCATATGTATGAGGTATTCTTGACAGTGTCATGGATCAGCATGTCAAAACATTTTGACACTCTTTGTATCCAAACCAGTAATTGACTAAGGACAATTATGCCAAACATGGCATCAACATGGTGCCCAATAATGAAGTCACTGAACTGAACAATGTTTTGTTTACGTTTATTATCGTCCTTTGAGTTGCATTACATCATAGTCAATAATTACATCATCACTGAAATATGATTCCTTTTATTCATTCATACCTTCTGTTTTGTTATGTTAATTTGAAATACAGTCATCTGAAAGGCAAACATGACCTCTCCTTTCTGTCGTGATTTAAATGTCGTATTTAACCATGTTTTTACCGTAAGGAACGCAATGAACAACAGGAAGTAATCCCAGGGGCGTCGCCAGCCCGAAAAAACTGGGGTGGAAAAAGGAGGGGGTCTGGGGGCGAAGCCCCCAGAAAAATTTTTCGTGACCACGCCCTTCAGACTCTCGGAAAACGCGGGAAACGCCCTCTTAAGCATTTCAGAACTATTTAGAAAATTTTGGAGAAGCAGCTTTGTCAAGCAGCATTTTTCGTAACAGTGGGCATTTATGCATAAAAAGATCGAATAGTGCAGCAGAACACCATATAATGCATGTAACTATTTACAAGGAAGGAAGAGATATGAATTGAAATCGAAATCAGTTCTCAAAAAAGGCTAACAGTGGGAAAAATCACAGTTAAAGGTTTACTACCATCAGATCTGCATAAATAAGAAACATTGCTATCAGTATAGTTTATCACTCACTGAAGTTATCACTGACTTATCAAATTTTCACTTACTTCTCTGTGTCGAAGTAATTTACTTTAATTTACAAAGCAAGTTTCCAATTTCCACTGGTTCTAAATAGTTCAAATAGGCTGTCCAATTCAATTTTATTGGCAATATCTCTGTCAATGCTTACTTTAATGAGATGTTCCGAGCGTTGGTCTGACATTGAAGCACGCAGGTTTGTATTTATTATCTTAACTTTACTGTGTGCCCTTGGCAAGATGCTACTGTTGCCGGTATGTGGCAATGATCCTGAAAACTTCGAATAAATCAGAGAATGAATGAATGAAATGGATGAATGAATGTTCTGAGAGAAGGAAATGAATGTTCGGAGTGAGTGAAAATCAACCCCCTCCCCAAAGTTTTTTTCAACGGATTTCGAGAAATTAGAAAATCGAGCGCTGGGAAAACTGGGGTGGACATGTCCACCCCAGTCCACCCCGTGGCGACGCCACTGAGTAATCCATACACTTCGCCGTCTAACATTTGAACATTGTACCGGGATCCATGCCCTTGGCATGCAGCATATCACTAATATGAAGTTCTAGGCCTGCTTCCTTTCCTGTCCCCCCAGAAACAAACCAAAAATGCTAAGCTAATTCTGTGAATAGTTCAAGCAACTGAGAGGATAAAAAGAAATCCTCTCATAATTGCACGTAAGCAAAACGACTGATACGATACTTACCCGAGTGAACGAAGTCTCTTCTTGCCTTGAAAGTTTTGCCAGTTTCCCCAGCATCAGTGGCGGTGGGTTGAATCATGGTTGAATTCACTTATCTGTGATTGAACTGGATTGAACTCAATTGCATTGAATTCAATGTGCCAGCCACATAGCCAGCCAGCCAGCCAGCCAGCCACATAGATCGCCCATGATTGACCATTTGTCGAGTTTATATTGCCGCTACGCAGGCGCTTCGCGCTGCTGCGCTGCAAAAATCATCAAAAAATCGAGGACCAAAATTTGGCTGCATAAGGCCTTTAAAGGTTCCGTAACAATCTTCATGTTCACTGCCTATTCCCTCGAGAAAATTTCAACACACTGTTTTTATTATTATTATCATTACCAATTTGTTTTACGTTGGCAACTTACATAGCTATATATATAATTGAAAAAGCTAATTCAAGCCAACAAATTAATACAATGTTACATGAATATATACAAGAAAAATAAGTCGATAAAATTACAAAATTCACAAAGTTCATATTAAGAATGGTGTAAAACTATAAAAAGCCGAGCCGAGGAATATACTGCCTGCAAAGTCTGCAGTCGCAGTCTTCATTGTTCCAATATTTGATTTTATTCTTAAATCGTTGCAGAGAATTTGAATCCTTATTTTCCTGTGGAAGAGAGTGCCAAATACGCTGCCCTCTGTATCGGACTGATTCAGTACCATAATTAACTGTATGTACTATAGGAAGTAAAAATGTATTGGCGCTTCTCAAATTATATGTGACACTTCTTTTCAGGAAAATTTCATCCATAAAACAGGGGTTTAAATTATTTGTAGTTTTGAACATTTCAGTCATCAATTGCACATTTTTCTGGTGTATTGTTACAGATCTATCTTTTTCTAATAATGATGCGAAACTGGAAGTATAGTCTTAATATGCTATTCGTAAGGCTCTTTCATGCAGTCTATCGATCTTGTTATTCATTTTTCTGCTTTGGAACATCCATACCAAAGGACAGTATTGGAACTGGCTAGAGGGGTATCGCCCTGATTGAGGGTAAACGCATTTTGACCGATTTTAACTGTCTTGCGTTTGTTGCTGAATAACAAGAGATTGGGTCTAGTTGAAACCAAAAAGTGGGCGAAATTATTTTGGTGACTCCATTTGCTACATTTTTTCTTGTTGGTGTTTCTTAAAATTCCGTCCACAAACAGAGGGAAAAGTGCGCAACGAAGTTCACCTGAGACGTAACTGTAAGTATCCGCCATTTTTCCTTTCACGTTTCGATGCACAATTTTCTTTTTGCTTGGTTTCTTGACGTTGTTAAAACTTTCACAACAAACAAATGGCCTCTCGCCAAGCTCCGCTTGTCCAGAATAAGTACTTCATGCTTCTTCAGAGACATGACATCCGCTTCCGCCACGACGGGCTTCTTTTTTCCACGCCGTCTGATTGGCCTAAAGTCGCCCTGATTGAGGGTACTGTGGTATCTTTCGGTTTCCGGTTCTTGAACGAAATCTGCGCTGCCAACGCATGACAGGCGAATACTATTTGCTGTAAAAGGGGACATATTACGGTGCAAAAACAGGTTTGTTCTATCGTTGGACTGTAGAAAATATTGTTTTGTCATGAATTGATTTAAGCATCGTTCAGTTCACCGAAGGAGGAAAACTTAATGTCAGCTTGCTTGAAAAGTCTTTGAACGAAAGCGGCAACAAAGGTCAGCGTTTAGGATAACGAAACACAGCAAACACAATCAGAAAACATTTCATAACAACAAAAACTCTTTATCTGTTGATATGCTGCTAATTTTCACACCAAGTTATCTTAAATTTACCTGAAACCATGTAAAGTTTGGATACCCTCAATCAGGGCGACGTTGGAAATTTAGGCCCTCTCGAGCACTATGTTCTTGAGTAGCTCGCTCTCAAAGACAACATCACCAATGACAAATATGTTTTATATCAACAACAGTGAAGAGTTTACGAAAGTGTTCATGTTAAGTTTCGTTCTGAAAATTTTTTCGTTCAGCAGGAATATTCGACCAATGTAGAATACCCTCAATTAGGGCGACACCCCTCTAGTTACGAATGCTCGCATCAAAAGTCTTAATTTATCAGTTCCAAGATATGTGGACATGCGCGACAAGGCAAATAGTTTGTTGGCAGCCTTTTTACAAATATTGCTGACATGCTTTTCAAAGTTGAGATTTGAATCAATCAACACCCCTAAAAGTTTCTCTTCTTGTGAATTATCAACGGTACAGTTGCCAATATTTATGCCGACGTCTTGATTTGTTCTTTCACCAAAAATCATAAAGTGGCATTTGTCTTCGTTAAGTTTCATGTAATTGACTTTGGAGTCATTTTCTAACATGGAGATTACATTTTCGAGACGCATATCGCACGTATAAATGGTTGTATCCTGTTTTGAAGCCTGTCCTATGTTTACATATCATTCAAGTACGTTAGAAGTAGAAATAAGTGCAAACGAGATAAAAATATCTGAAGTATCTAATTTGTAAAAATGAATAGTTTCTTGATTTATTTTTTTTCAGTACTGGAGTTTCTTAATTTTTTGGCGATCTGAGAGTTGAGTTTCTTATAAGCAGTTTCTAAAATGAAAAATACGTGTACCACAAGTGTGGAATTGACTGATGGATGGATCTAAGGAGAAACGGATTTTACAAAGTTTGAATAAAAGATTGATAAGTTGTGTGAAATGCATTGAGAAGGATTTTCTGCAGTTTTTACCCTCCATTGTTCTTTGATGTACTCATGTAGGCATTTAGCGTCATGTCAGCTTTTGGGGAGTCCTGTGCAAGATAAGGCTCAAATCCTTACTGGTTCTCAGAACACGCGGAAATCATCCAACCTCACGAAAATCAGCCAATGGCATCGCCGCTTCAAACCCGGTCGTTTGAGCTGGAGTTTCTAGTACCCTCACGAAAACTGAAATGGATGCTAAAATATTGCAGTTATTCAAAATATTTTTTGATAAACCGATTGCAGAGATATCCGTCCAGAATTTTTTACGAGTTTAGGCAAATATCTTATTTGGAGCCGGAGCTACGATCATTTACCGGCCAAGAAAAATTGACCTTTCTTCAAAAATTCAGATAAATTGCTAGAAAGGAGATATATCGATGGAAATTTCACAGACTATGTATATTAGCCTGGGCAATAATCTAGATGTATTTTTTTACCTAAGATCTCAATATATTAGACAAATTTCAGTGATTTCCAACATGCAAGGCAAATGGGCCTACGCTCTTCCTGGGTAGAAACCCATTCTTGGGCCTGCGGAATCGGGCAATTATACAAGCCTGAGCAAGATAATTTACTCACCGTTGACTCCAGCAACCATTTGAGCTCATTTATCCATTAAATTTGCGTTGACTTCGACAGAAAGCAAACAGCTCGTTGTTGCTAATATTTCTTTGCCAGTTGATTCCTAGAATCTTTCTTAGATGTCTGCGTTGGAAGGTGTCGATGGTGTTTTCTAACTTCTTCGTCAGAGTCCAAAGTTCGCTATTGTACAAAAACACACTTGCTACATAGGCATTGAAGGTTCTCAGTTTGATCTTGATGGAGTTTTTCTTGCTGCTGAAAATGCTGTTGAACGTTTTATAGGCATCAATTGCTAATATCTTTCTTCTGTTGATGTCTTTTTCTGTACTGAGTAGACTACCCAGAACTTTGCATTCTTTCCATGCTTCATTTCCCTTTTGCTCGATGTTATATTCTTCCGTTTTTGATTCATTTATTCGTAGGTTTCTTTCTGTAAGTTTACCAGGAATGGTTTCTTTAATATGATCTATTCGATGTTTCGCAGTAGATGCCCATGTGATGTCATCAGCGTACTGAGGGCTTATTTCAAAGTAGCTGTTTTCTCTGGGTAGGTCTGTTGCTGCGTTCTCTGTATCCATGGATCTGGCAAGGTAGAAGATGAAAAGTACTGCACTGAGACAGTCACCCTGTGCAATCCCTATTTCTGTTTTGATGTTTTCACCTTTCTCTTTTCCGACTTTGACTCGCAAATTTACATCCTTCATTAGAAGAGACATCATGTGTAGCTGACGCAGCTTAAAAGGCGGACTGTGAATGATGATAGGACACCCAGATAAGGGATTTCATGCCCAAAGCATTTACGTTCAAACTTCAAATATAAGCAGACATCAAGGTCGCAAATCTTAAAGACAAATGACGGATATATAGCGGTAAGTTTAAAAATAGTACAAAACTTGGGCGCCTGCCATCATTTGTCCAATTGTTTTGATATAATCTTTGGAGATCATCAAATACAATAATGGAATACAATAGACTATGTCTTGATTTCCCAAGGCCCTGATTTAAGTTGTCTTAGATTATGTTTTATAACGCCTAGCTTACAAAGAGAGCAAAAGATGGCCGCCTGCCATCATTCCTCCAATTGTTTTGACAATCTTTTGAGATCACAGAATATATAGGAATACAATAGGCTATTTTTAGATTGCCCAGGCCCCTGATTTAAGTCGCCTTATATCTCCGTCATTTGTCTTTAAGATAATAATATCTCTTGTTTCATTTATTTAAGGAGGGTTGCCCTTCGGCAATAGCCGTTTTTCAAGGGGCCCTCCAATAAAACATTATTATTATTACAAATGTACCAAAGAAAACTACCCTAATCTAATTACAATGAAAACCATACTATTAAAAACATATTTACAAGAAATGATCATTTACATACATACTAAAAATGAAATAAAAGAGAGTCAAATGAAAACGAATCTGGAGTCACTGACAGAGGCAGACCCCCGCAGCGCCAGCACCAGCACCAGCCGACCCCAGGCGACAAGACATCCCAGAGTAAACAGCGATCAAAACCATGACCGCTATACGCCCCGAGCCGGCCTGCCACACCAGGACAGCCAGCGCCACCACCGCAGGCCGCACCCCTGTAGTTATCGCTGAGCAGACTTTTTGAAACTGTTTAGGGACGATCAATGCCTGCTTTGACTCAGCCGAAAGGCTATTCCACAATTTTGCTCCCCTAAAAGAGAAGCATTTCTGCCCATTTGCAGAAGTTTTCTTTGGTACCCTCAGGTCAGTCTCGGTATTTCGAAGGCAGCGGGTGGAGCATTGTGGATTTCTTTTGAAAAGGCTACTCAGGTGTTGCGGAGCCAACTCATTCAGTGACTTGAAGACCACTGTTTTTGACTCATTGCTGATAAGTGGTTCAATGGTTCTCCAGCCCAACCTTCTGCTTGGGGTGTCAAAGCTGCTATTGGTAACGATCCTGGCAGCTCGGTTTTGAAGCTTGTGTAGCTGGTTGATTTCACTAGAACCACAACAACCCCAAACAGAACAACAGTATCAAAAGTGCGGCTCAACAATACCTGTGTAAAGATTCCCAAGAGTTACCCTTGGTATTGACCTTCTTTGCATGCTTTAAAAAGCCAATGGCCCTTGAGACCTTGGTAGAGACAGCCTTTATTTGCTCTTTCCAATCTAAAGAGCAATCAATTTGAACACCAAGGTATTTTGTTTTTTGGACAATGTCAAGCTCTTTGCCACGTATGCTCAATTCCAGATTATGATCTGTACTTTTGAGAGCGTTAAATTTGCTTGGTAGTAATAAGCATGGAGTGTGTTTTGGTAACATTCAAAGAAAGTTTATTGCCTTGGAGCCATGCGTCCAATTGCTTAAAATCATTGTTTATAGCCCCATTCAGCTGAGTCATACTTAATACCTGGTTACACAAACTGGTGTCGTCAGCATACATGGACACAGGACGGCCAGTGGAAGGTCATTGATATAGATGAGGAGGAGAAGAGGGCCGAGACATGAGCCTTGTGGCACAACAACTTCTACATCCTGTATGTCTGAGGCAACACCATTAACCCTGCAGAATTGTTTACGGTTGGATAGGCATGACCTGAACCAAAACAGCTGTCGCTGCTGAACACAATAGATTTTAAGTTTTTCACAGAGGATGTCATGATCAACGGTATCAAAAGCCTTTTTCAAATCAATGAGCACTAATCCCACAAGCCGTCCAAGGTCCAGACCATTGCACCAGTCATCAGTATTTTTAAGTAAACAAGTAAGTGTAGAATGAAGCCTCAGAAACCCAGATTGGTCAGGGGAAAAGAGGCCATTTTCTTTCATATATTGATACAGCTGATCAAAAATAAGTTTTTCAAAGAGCCTTGAGATGACGGGTAAGACTGATATCGGACGGTAGTTTGACTTTTCAGTCCTGTCTCCATCTTTGAAATTGGAGGAATCTAGCTACTTTCCATGAATCAGGGAACTGGCTAGTTTCAATGGAGGTGTTAAACAAAAAAGCTAGAGAGTTTTCAGTGAAAGGTGAGGCAAGCTTCAAAAAGTCGCTAGAGATATTGTCAATCCCAAAGCTCTTTGCAGTTTTAATCTTGGCGAATGCAGCCTTGATCTCTTTAACTTCAATAGTCCTGAAGTTGAATTTAGCCTTATTTGCATTGACTTCATATTCACCTGTAAGACGGTTCAGAAGAGTCAAATAGGCTTGCAATTCAACAAAATAAACAACAGGTTACCTAACTAACAGAAAGCAATTTTGCAAAGTTAACGGGATATGTTCCAAAACTACAGATATTCAATGTGGTGTGCCCCAGGGTTCTTGTCTTGGCCCTCTTTTTGTTTCTGATTTATATCAATGATCTTCCGTCTGCTCTAAAGAAAGGCAAAGTGACGATGTACGCAGACGATACGAGTATTTCTTATTCCTCTTCGAGTTTAGTAGACATAGATCAAACTCTAAATAGTGAACTGAATGATTTGAAGCTATGGCTGCAAGGTAATAAACTCTCTTTGAATGTCCTAAAAACTCAAGCTATGGTTGTAGGCTCCCAGCCCAAAATTAAGAAAATTACTGACAAAATTGTTGATCATCCACAGTTTTTTATTGGTGGCTCTCAAGTTGAAAATGTAGACCGTACAAAATACCTGGGTGTAATAATCGATAGGAACTTAGATTGGGAAGAGCACATTAGCAATGTCCGTACCAAGGTTTCTCGTGCAATTGGGTTTCTGAAATATTCCAGGAAATTTGAACCTCAAAACACACTGAGTAAAATGTATCGGGGTATTGTAGAGCCACATTTTCGGTTCTGTTGTTCGGTATGGGGGTGCTGTGGGGTGACCAAGCTGCAAACCTTACAAAAGTTGCAGAATCGAGCGGCTAGAATCGTTACGAAAAGCAGTTTTGATACCCCTCCTATAGATTTGATACAAAGGTTAAATTGGCCTTCTGTAAGCGACATCATTAGATGCGAAACTGCAACTACAATGTACAAATCACTAAACGGTCTAGTCCCGGGGTACCTTTCCAGCTTGTTTGAAAAAAAGTCGACTCGAAATGCCAGGGAACTGAGAAATGCCGAAACCGATCTTTCGATACCTTTACGAAAAACTAACAATGGGCAAAGGGCTATATCTTTTCGTGGACCGAGGCTTTGGAATAACCTTGAACTTGATTTTAAACAGGCACCAACTCTTGCCACCTTTATGAGAAGAATCAAATCGTTATAGTCTTAAAACGTTTATGCCACGGCCCCCTGAAAAGCAGTTCTCATGGACTGATGGGGCTACCGTGCCTAAATAAATAAAAATGAATGAAAAAAATGAATGAATGGTTATCTTTATCCACAAAAATGATTTGAGTGCTTGTTTATATATCAAGGATTTGAAGTCTAGGAGGGCTTACTTCGGCAGACCAAAATTCTTAGGCAGGTAGCTTTGTGCAGACCACTACTATTTCGATAAAAAAAGATAACAACGATCCCCTATTTTCCTACTCTCCTACGCAGAGGTTAGAGCGCTCCTTCGCAGCAGTTCCCTTTTGCTTGCAATAATGCGATGATTGAGGATGCGATGTTGAGGAACCTCTGCATTGGAGAGTACTGTTTTCCCGAATAGCTCAGTTGGCTTAGAATGTTGTTTAGATCTTGGAGACAATTTTCAGCGATTAAGATGAAAAGGCTGCGGCTAGATTTGGAGATATTTACCAAACAATATATCGTTCAATTTGCTCAATTTTCTGGCCATCACTGTGATATTTATTCCAATGTTTTGATGCTTTTCTTGATGTTTGATAATCTTGAGTTTTTGTCCTTGTAATCTTGAAGGTCCAACTTGTGCAAGTAGCCATGTGCCGATTACAAAAGGCTGATTCCCTGATTCCTTAGGGTCAGGAATCCTCTGAGCTCTATTGTTCGCTTTTCCTGGGTGTTTCCCAGATTTGCAGATTCCAATAGCCGCATAGCCGAGGCTATTTTTTTGATATAAACAGAGCCTAAACGGGGTGGCGCATAGTGCTATTGGTCAGTGGCAAAATCATTTCGCAGACCTGCTATATGCCTGTGATATCAAATCATGGCTAGGCCCTATTACAAAACATGTGGTTTCAAGTGGACTCCAAAATTTGACTTTAAGAGCTCACCCGTGTTTGGAGGATGATTTTAAAATCCAAGATTTTTTTGTGCACTTAAGCAGGGGCGGATCCAGACCATAGCAATCGTTGCTCGAGCATAAGTCAGATTCTTCTTCGCCTCCTCTCCGCATCGAGGCTCACTGTGCTTGCACAGTTTATTACTTTCTGATAGGAGATCGCTTCCGATCACATGATCCAACCGCTATTTAAAGAAACAAATAACAATGGTCCCACGACGGTATATAAGCGCCAACGCCCGTATTCCACCTCAGTATTTCTGAGCGCATGTTTCCATCCGCTACACATTCTTCACACAACCACGATGAACGCAGAAGAAGAAAATCGCCTTTTAGAGCCAGTTGAGGAAGAAGATGAAGACGAATCCACCACCCAGAAGCCCGACGACGTGCCCGAGCTTTGCACAAGGAAACGGAAAGAGGTAACTCGCTCGGAATTCGAGTCTCTGCAAGTCCAGGTGAGCTCCGTCACAACAGCCATCAATAACTTTGGCGACATACTTAAATCATTTATGGGTAGCGAGAAAAAACCACGCTACGATAATGAACTTTTAGCAGCTCAGTCTGCACCTTACTCCGCTCAGTCGGTTTCATCCGCAGCTCATGCTGCTACTTTTGTGGGAGACCAACCCTCTTTCGCAACAGCTCAGTCTGGTGCTGGTCTCGATAATTTGTTACCATCATTTGCGCTTCAGTCGCACCCGAACGAGCAGGCTCCAGATTTCGTGCCTTTTGCTTCTCCTGGCCACGAAAGTCTTCTTTCAGCAGAAGCCATGGACACGGGTTTTAATCCCGTGTACTCCGACCCTGACTTTTCTGTCGTTAATGTGGCGCTTCAGTCGCCAGCAGCCAATGATGCACCGCTCAAAGAATCAGAAACACCAAACGAACAAGAGGATGACATTCCTCAAATTGCATATGAAGGCGATGAGGCAACGGGCCCCGATGTTTCTGCATCTCTTGCTAAGTATGTCGAGGGCTGTGTGACGAAAAAGATTAAGAAGGACGATATGGAAGCGTACTTAAAACGCTTCCCCGCACCTGGCAACTGTCCGTCCCTCAAAGCTCCACTGATGGATAGGGAGGTTTGGAGAGCCATGTCGCGTGATCAGCGTCATGGAGACATTTCTCTTCAGGCCGCCCAGTCCAAAGTTGCGAAGGCCATAACGGTAGCTCTTCGCGTAAAAGAAGCCCTTGTCGCTCAAAAGTCGACGCCCAAGCCGTTACCAGAGTTTCTAGCCTCCATAAACGAACTCATCATGACAGCTATCCCGATTCTCGGGAACGCTTTCCTCGATATTCATAGCTCTCGGCGTCACGAAGTAAAAGCCAAAATTTCCGAGGGCTACTGGAATATTGTCCAGCAAGGTCCTTCCAATGGACAAGTGTTTGGAGGAAAAGTTGCTGACGCGGTGAAAGAAATGACAGAGGGTGCTAAATTTTCACGCATGATGCTAAAGAATTTCCCTCGCCAAAGTCAGGGTCGTGGTCGGGGATACAGTGGTACCTCTTGGCAAAGTCAGGGCCGTGGTCGCGGTTTCTCCCACCAAAACAAATCTTTAAAGAATCAGAAACACCAAACGAACAAGAGGATGACATTCCTCAAATTGCATATGAAGGCGATGAGGCAACGGGCCCCGATGTTTCTGCATCTCTTGCTAAGTATGTCGAGGGCTGTGTGACGAAAAAGATTAAGAAGGACGATATGGAAGCGTACTTAAAACGCTTCCCCGCACCTGGCAACTGTCCGTCCCTCAAAGCTCCACTGATGGATAGGGAGGTTTGGAGAGCCATGTCGCGTGATCAGCGTCATGGAGACATTTCTCTTCAGGCCGCCCAGTCCAAAGTTGCGAAGGCCATAACGGTAGCTCTTCGCGTAAAAGAAGCCCTTGTCGCTCAAAAGTCGACGCCCAAGCCGTTACCAGAGTTTCCAGCCTCCAACTACTCTGGTAACTCTGGTAACGGCTTGGGCCCCTCCAACCAATTCCGGAGGGGCCGATACAGCGGCTACCAACGGCGTCCTCAGCGACCACTGCAGGAGGAGAAAAAGAACAATTAAACAAGGTAACTGGGCGCACAAAATATTTTTCTCATAATTGGTGCGAACTGACTTCAAATAAATTTGTTTTGAGTCTTGTCAAAGGCATTGAACTCAGGTTCGTTTCGCCACTGACGCCTTCACATCCTCGGCCATTTGATTTTTCCTCTGAGGAAATGTTATTAGTCGATAAAGAAGTTGATGATTTAATAAAAAAGGGGGCAGTTATTCAAGTCTCCCCCTGCGTTGACCAGTTTATTTCAAACATTTTTCTACGCCCTAAGAAAAATGGCAAGCTGAGGCCTATCATAAATCTGAAAGGCCTAAATTTACATTTGGAGAAAATTCATTTTAAAATGGAACACTTACCATCCATTTTACCACTCATTTCACCAGGAGCTTGGATGACTTCAATTGATCTCACTGATGCTTATTTCTCGCTACCAATGGCACAAAACTCACGCAAATATCTACGCTTTCAGTGGCGGGACATGCTCCTAGAATTTCAGTGCCTTTGTTTTGGGCTCTCGCTGGCTCCGTATTATTTCACTAAAGTTATGAAGCCTGTATTTTCTCAACTTCGCAAAGAAGGCATTCCTTGTACCTTCTATTTAGATGACTCGCTGTATTTGAGTCGTTCTTACAACGAGGCAAAGATTCATACACAACGAGCTATTACGCTCCTTGAAAGCTTAGGGTTCACTATCAACCACACAAAATCAATCTTAGAACCAACAGTTGAAATAACCCACCTTGGCTTTAAAATCAATTCTGTTTCACAAATTATTTCCTTGCCTGATGAGAAAGTTGAAAAAATTTTGACTTCTTGTAGTAAGTTGTTGATTGCCAAGCGTATAACTATAAGACAGCTTGCACAGACTATTGGCCTAATTGTTTCATCTTTCATGGCTGTAAAACACGGCCAGCTCCATTACCGAAATTTAGAAGTACACAAAACCCTGTCTCTCCAAAACACTGGTTCATTCGATGCACTGATAACCCTTAATCCACCGTCCAGGCAGGAACTGCTTTGGTGGAAAACACACTTAAAATCAAACAATGGCCGTTATATTTCTGATGTTCTCGGTATTTCAGAATGGCAACTGGAACTTTTTACTGATGCTAGTAACTCTGGCTGGGGGGCAGTGCTTTGTGCCGGAGGGCGCACAATTTCAGAGACAGGGGGTCGTTGGTCGAAAAGTGAAGCAGAAATGCATATCAATTTCCTGGAGCTGAAAGCGGTTCAATTCGCTTTGTTGGCTATTGTTATTTGTTTCTTTAAATAGCGGTTGGATCATGTGATCGGAAGCGATCTCCTATCAGAAAGTAATAAACTGTGCAAGCACAGTGATCTCGATGCTACGAGGAGGCTCGAAGAACTCCAATCGGAGTTCGCCGTGGCTCCTCCAATTTTTATTTCTCAGAAACAACAATTCAGTATTCAATATTTCTTTCAGAATGTTATTGCAAATAAGCAATTCTAATTCGTCTTAAATGTTTGTATCATCATTGAATTGTGTGCGCAAGAGCGTAACCCCTTTGTATGCATTTTATTCCATATGTCCGTCATCACCTATTTATAAGCCATCGCCCCCGTGAAGAAACATTTTGCTTCGTGCTTCGCTTTGTGAAAACATTTTACTGACCAGCATGGCCCTGAAATCATTGCCATTTTCTTCACTATATTCCAGAGCATAGGTGGGTCCGAATGTTATTGAAGCAGTTGCCCATACATTTCATCAGCATAGGTCTGCAAGCCAATGAGCGACCAGCTTTGCTTGACAAATTTTGGGCGCGAGCATAGGTGGAATTTGAAGTAACGAATAAGGAGCCGAGTTGACTTATGCTCAAATTCATTTGTCCAATCGAAATCAAAGTTGACCTATGCAATTGTTGTTCAAGTATCCAATAGAAATCGGAGTTGACCTATGCAATTGTTGTAAGGCCAAAACAAAGAGACTTGGATTGCACGGTGAGGTCATAGTCTAACAATTGACATGCCTCTGAAGAAATGGATGTCAACAGCACACGGTGTTGCACGCTTTACAAAAAATATCTAGTGTTACTAAACATGAAAATTAGGAACTTAAAGGGAACAGAGAAGACTCGAGACTACTTTGGACTTGTGTGAGACAACTTGTTGCAGCTGCTAAGATCGAATACCTACCACGATTATTGACCTATCTTCACTCCTACTGTTGATCTGTGGTAATAGGCCTAGGCAATCGATTTCAGAATCTGCAGCAACGATTTCCAGCGAGCCATAATGGTCCAAAGCTAATGAGTTGCGAGTAAGAGGTATGATATTTTACATTAAAGTTTACGATCTTTTTGCTAACTGCTCAAATTCCATAAAGTTATTTGAGCTCAGTAGAGTACAGTATCTCAATTTCTGTTACTAGGCGCCTGTGGTATTCGAAATATGTGATCAATTAGATTTTGAGAAAAAACTTAATTGCGCGCGACGAAGGAGCGTGCTTACTAATTGCGAGGTAGTGAATTTTCTTTTGCTGGCCACGCATATTTGTTTTGTCTATTGCTTCATTGCCGCTGTTCAAAACGTTCGCATACCTACAACTTTCCTGATCACATGCATTGATTGGCGACGATGCAGCAAATCGAGCAAATAAATGCTCGTCAATAAGATTAACTTAACACAATCATCTGTTGACCCTGCTTTCATCACCCTTCTTCTAGTCATAAAACATGGAATTGGGAATAATGGAACAATTAAATCCAGTTCAAGGGAACAGCAAAAAAGTCATTTACGAATTTAGTGTGGCTTTATTTGAGTTCAGAAATATCTTAGAGTGCGCGCAGTTGATAACTTTTAGTTACTTCTAGTGTAGTTCATATTTTGCAGATTTGAAAGAAGAATAAGTAGGGAGTTTGGTTATACCCTTGATCCTAATAATGCGTAACTCAGTAATGAATGAATGAAATTTCAAGTCGTGTTTCAAGGAACAATGGGCGTTTCCGATGATAAAAAGGGCGTGGTCCCCAAAAATTTTTCTGGGGGCTTCGCCCCCAGACCCCCTCCTGCCCTGTCCTGAGCATAAGTCAGATTTTGGGCTGGATCCGCTCCTGTTAAGTTGAATATAATCAAATGTGCCTATGAACTCATAAAGGCCAGATGTTTTATCGTTTCGTTCCTTTGTTTAGTAAAAAAGGGGGAACTTTTTTCAGACACCCGTTATTAGTCGGAAGGTACTTGAGTAACGTCTGAACATTGATCGGAAAAGATCGCTATGGTACAGGCAGTGAACACAAGGATTGTTATGGAATCTTTAAGAAGCTCGAAAGAAACTCAGAGTACTTGAAATCTGACAATTTATGAAACTTTGAGTACTGGTCCAGACTCTTCGTTTCTTGTAAAAAAATACTTGTACGTTCCCTTTAACCCTATCTGACCTGGGGGGGGGGCGGATTCCGCCCCCCTCGTACGTTTTCATTTATACGTTTTTCCGTGTTTGCTGAATGCCTCTGAGATTTTGCAAGTTTAACTTTCTATCATATAGCAATCAAACTGTAACAATTTTGGTCTTCTATTTTTAGCCTTGTTTCCATGGTAACCAAGTTGTCGTGCCACACTCTGTGAAAAATATACATTGTATTTCTCTTAATCCTTTTTAATTGGTCCAATTAAGTCTAAACTATGAATTTACATCCATTTTGATCTATATATTTCATTTCTTTACGAAAAGTAAAGTTTTACGACATTTTAACACACTTTCATTTTTATGACGTCATATGACATCATAATGTTAAATATGCTCTAGCAACAACAACAACAACGCTAATTAAACTATTGTTTCAAAAATTCATTGTTTATATAATGAACAACCTTTGTGCCAAATTCGGTTGCCATTTCTCAAGCAACAACAAAGATAAGCAGGGGGGCGGAATCACCCAGGTCAGATAGGGTTAACCCCGGGAGATAATTGAACAAAGGTTTTGAGCCATAATATTCCTCTTTTGCCATGGTTATTCGCAAAGTATTTATTTTGTTCATCTGGTATAATTATGAAATTCATGCATCCAGATGACAAAAGGATCCATTTGTACGAAATAATATTTAAGAATTCAGAATCCTTTTGCATGAAAATTAGGAAAACCGATTTGTACGAATTTGTCGATTTGAAGAAGCACCGTTTACAGTAGTGCAGTTTCTTCGGCTGTGACTGCCCTTCCAGAAATTAACTTAAATGTCGGATACATTGCATCTGTCTTCAACTTTACCTCAACGGTCACACAGCCAATGCAACTCGTTGAGGAAGAGAGCGAACTAAATTGTATTGGGTGATCACACAGAGTCATTTGACCTCATGATTCTGCTTCATAGGTCCGGATTTCACCATCTGTCCATATGTCTGCAACCCCTTCCATCCGTTGTTTGTTGATGTTCTCTGAAACACTGATGACTGATCAACCGTAGAATTTGTGTGTATGACCAGATATCAAATGAAAATTTGGGCGTTGTAGAAACAGGCAGAACGCGGGAACGTCATTTTTCTCTTCACTGAGGTAAGTTGTAATAATGTCGCTTGCTTTATCTACTTGCGCGAGTTACCTTTTGTTCAAAACTCTTTAAAGGGTTTGTGCAAGGCTATAAGCCTGCTTTTGCACAAGGCAGAAAAATTTAAAAATAACCCATTGAAATTGATGGCCCACACGTGTTGTTAATGATCGATAGCTAAAGAAACAATGCTGTTTTTGCGCATTTTCTTTCTTCTATTTATAGAGCAGCCAATTTACCATTGCGCACTCCCTTTAAATGACAGAGAATGTTGACTGTTTGGAGTGGTCTGGAGAACATTCCGTAGGGTCATTTTTCTACGGAAAGTCGGTCGGTAACTCTGGTTAACAGACAGGCCCAACTAACAGTCTGTATTGAAGTGTAGAGTGGGGTACTTTGCATGAGAGAATTGGTCGAGTTGTTCCTTCTTAACCCTATTTTGGTTGAGGGGGCAAAAAAACCCCCTAAACTCCAAAAACAACAACCAAACAAAAAATCAACCAAGTTTGGTGTGCTAACAGCCTCATGCATGCATTTTCTGAACATATATAAATTAACCTCAAATTAGCCATCATTTCTGCATACCTCAGCATTTTCCTTTGTGTGCTCAAGGAAGGCGGAAAAATTGGCCAAAATCGGGCAAATCACGACAAAATTAGATTTGGAGCACTATTTCCGCCCAAACATGATGATTATGATAAAATTAACCAAATAACACTACACTACGAAAGAAATTTGCAAAATATTTAAATTTTGCTACTTTTTTCGCGATAATTGAGATGTAAGAGTTTGGGATTATTCCAAGGTCAGTCCCAGAAAATTATCTCCTTCCCCCTAATTTGTTAAAATGTTTCAATGAAATTTTCTGAGAAGTTGCACAATTGGTAGTTGCAAAAATTCAAGAAGTTCCATTGCCATAAATATTCTCCTTACAGAGTTATCAATAAAAGTCGACTTCAATTATGTGACCCTCGAGGCTCTAGGGCAAATTGTCCCTTGCTCTCCTCGCGGCGGTCCTGGTTGGAATGCGAAGTCCTCCCCAGATACGGCAGCAATCAGCCATCTCACGGCACAGATGGCGGAGAAATCGTTCAGTAATACTTGCACGATTCAGTAATACGTACCCACAAATGTACTAAAATTTAATCGTACTTCCTAGTTAACTGTGTTAAATTTATCTTGAATCCTCTCAGGCTAAACATTGTGCTGTGCTGTTGCAGTTATATGTATTTTCGATACGACTGCAACAACAACACAATGTTGGGTTTGTTGGTTAGGAAAAAAGGAAAAGCACTTAAGAGGACCTTGTGTGGGCAAAATTTTAGCTTTAAATTTCCTAAACCTAGAAGTATAATTACAATGGTTGGATTTGTTGGATTGGTTGGAAACATTGCAACCAGATTGCAACCTCTCCAAAATATCTCCATATTTGTTGCCATTGTGGATTGTAGGGAACCGTTGTTTCAAAGCTTACCTTGTTCAAGGCGTTCCGCTTCTTGTTTGTTTTGAGCTGCCTCAAAAAGGCTAAATTTGACAGCTGTTTATTGAATTTAATGAGTGAGTGACTGAGGTGTGATGTACATGTGAATTTAAAATTTCTGTTGTTTGTCCTGAGGAAGCCCATATTACAGATTGTTAGAAAAATATTTTGTTCAAGAAGTTATTTTTCTTTCTTTCGCATATCATTGTGTGCTGTTCTCCTTTTGTTTACATTCACTGCCAACCGTGTTGTTTATGAAATAAGAAATTTTTAAGATTCAGTGCCCCCCCCCCCCGGGCACAACACACAATGATATGCGAAAGAAAGAACGATAATATCTTGAACAAAATATTTTTCTAATGATCTGTAATATGGACGTCCTGTGGTTTCTGGTAATAAAGCGGCTTGTTTGTATCATTTGTTTGTCCTTGGCATGAGCCGAACTGACGAGTGTGCGACCTTTGGCTCAAACCCAATAAACATAACAGAAGACCTATAAACATAACAGACCTATGAAAAATCTGATCATAATCTAGCAGTCTGCCAAGAGGATGCCATTATTCACGCCCGACAATCCCGACAACACCTTTCTCGAGGAGTTTTGCCTCGTTTTGATGCCCCTATACAAATGTATAGGAAAATGACCGGAAGTGAATATGTTTGACGACTTTGAATGTTTCTTATGGGAACGAGGTGTTACTTTTCCTTTTCAATTCAATTCTAAAATGTAGTGGATTTATCTAAGAAACGTTCAAAACTAAGTTTGTTTTGATTTAAACTCCTTGGCAAGCTCCACCAGTTTGGAGGAGAGGGGTGGTCTTATTTTGAGAGAATTTCCATTGTCTTTCGGTACAATCATTCGAACTCATTGTCTTTGACGTCACTGGTAGCGCCTCCAAGGCCATGACATTTGGAAAATACAGTAGAGCGAAGAAATTGTTTTGAAAACGGCGTGGTCTTTGTGCTGCTTGCTTCAAGAAACTTTTTAATTCTGGACGAAGCAATAGATAATTACGAACAGCACCAGTTATCCATTTTACCACTAGTGAAGGGCAGTATCTGAGTTTCTTGTTCAAGGTGCGTTCGTGTTTTTGCAACAAACTGGCCAGAAAGAAAGCACGACAGAAGAAGAACATCCGCTTGTTTAGGCCACATCTTCGAAAGAAGAAATTTTGCATGTTTATGGATCCAAGAACTAAATTTCGTTTATGAAAACAGATGTCTTTAATGGACAGATGGAGAGCACATGATAAAGAATATCTTATTTGTACTGGACAGTGAGTTCCACTTGTTGGACATGTTGGTTAACTGCTCAATGAAGAGAGTTTGTAAACTTTTGAAACTTTTCTGGAAACTTCCTCTCGTTCTGGATAATAGTGGCTCCAAAAATGACAGACAGTTCTGGATAATATTGGCTCCAAAAATGACAGACAAGATACAAGGGGGATGCTGTCTATTGGAATTGAAATGATTACTTCCGATGGACAAGTTCAATGACTGCTATTTTGATGATTTTCAGAAACTCATAAACAAACATAGCAATAGGATCCACAAGGTAAAATGGGCACGCTGGAAGTAAAATGGGATAACCAAAAATGTTGATTCACACTTTCTCTGAACTGGTAAAAATTCAATGTTTTCTAGGTGTCAGATGTAACCTTTGCTTGCCATTTTACCTCCACTGCAGTGCAACACGATGTATTATCAATTTTAATTTCTGCTGAGTTGGAAGTCACAAACTTTAGTGATTTAGCATATTCTTCATGAGATGCAGCTGTTAGAAAGAGAAGTCTTTGCCATGTTTTCTTTGACTTTTATTCTTTGATATCACTTGAAATGGCATTATTTGGAATTCAATCATTCTTATGAAATTATCCTTCCTGTTCTGGCAGCTTCAAATGCCAATCGTTAATGTGCAGCAAGAAGTTAGGTATGAAAGGTCTGTTATTTCTAGTGATTCCTGTTATGCCAAACAGTAATCATGGTAACTCAAAAAATTTTGACTCATGGCTTTGGTCTGGAGGGGAGAAGGGATATCAAACTTTGAAATCACTAGAAAGATATGTCTATCAGCTTTGACCAAAGAAACATTTTGGTGGCTAGACATGTAGTTATTCTTGTCGATTTTCATGCATCATCAACGTTTCCAAACTTCCAACCTTTCCGGATTAAATTCAGAAGAAGATTCAGGCTGTCTCAGAATTTGAAAGCATTAAAAATGTCAATTTTGTGATTATTCAATTGCTACTATGTTACCATCTTCACATCACATGAACAAAATCATAAGTATCAAATGTTATAGCACAGAAAAAAGTTTTTTATACTTTGCAATGGTTTCTTCATTCAATGATTCATTTGCAACAGTGATGCTCCATCGGTTTTGCATCGGTCTTCAGGCATTGTAACGAAAGCATTCCTGCCTTCGTTGTTGTCATTTATGCTACATCACGGTCGTGCTTGATAACGATAAACTTGTTCTTTTTGAGAATCCTAAAGTCGAGCAAACAGAAATGTCCAGCAAATGTCTGTACTGCATATAATAAATCTCATCCAGTCTCACATGGAATTTCATGTGCAAAAGAAACTGATCAAGGAAAATAACATAAATCTAGTGCCAGAAAGGCTTCGCATTTATAGGCAACATGATAAAAGCTGATGAGTGTTTTGTACAAGACAGTCTTGATAAATATTATTCCACATGTAACCTCCTATTTCAAAGCCAGAACTTCCCTATTGGTGCGAAGTTCATCAGCAACGGAGAAACTTTATGATGCTTTATGATTGTTTACATTAGGCCGAACCCAATGAAAGTTCTCAGAACGCGCAAGTCAAAGTTTTGTTATTATTCTTCTTGCCTATGAGCCGAAGCGGCTAGAAAAGTACTAAAAAACATCCCCGTTTCTATAAACTTCAAATAAACTTCGAATGTAGTAAATTTAGTAGGGGTCAATATCTATTTTCCGACTAAAAGGCAAACACGTTTGTGAAAAGAAGCACGTAAAGTTAACGAGGAATAAACGGTCATGGCTCTGGAGCGAAAATTGCCTTTGAAAACTGTAGGAAATTGGCAAAGGCTACAGAAAAACCGTAAACATTTTTAGAAACTAGATGCGTACAGCTATTGCGTTATATCTCCAAATTGAGAATTTCTGCCTTAGTTTAGAAAATATTGCACTTTGAAAAAAATTTGGGTAAATTTAGGCCAAGAAAAGTTGATTTTCTTGAAACATCGAGGCCGAGTTCAAGACGAGAAAAATATAACTTCATTTGGTCAACAGTTCGTACAAAGCGACTAAGTAGGTCAAAAAAATATCGAGGAATCCAAAATTTTAAACGAAATCTCTATGAAACCAACGACAAACGTTAGATTTACGAAAAAGTCTGCTCACCTGCTGTGCTGCATTCCAAGTTTGTAAACAGAGTTGTCCACGGCCTTTGAAAAGTTTGATAAACCAAGAAACTTTGAGTCCAAAACTCTTAAAGAAGTTGAAAGAGCAAAGATACAGCTATTGCGTTATATCTCGATATTTCACTTTGCGACACTTGGGACGCCTGCTGACGCCATTTATTACAAAATTTTGCTTTCACGCCACAGCTTTCATGCAACAGAGGCCGGAAGTGACGTCAGAATTCGGGCTTGGTGTTGTCGGGCGTGATTATTGATCTATTTCGATTAATTGTAACAACTAGCGTCTTTCAATGAACTTTAACCCTATCAAGCCTGGAGGGGGCTGAATCAGCCCCCCCCCCCCTAGCGGTTTTTTGTCTGTGGATTCCTACCAAGTGCACTTACAAATAGCCCTGTCAACTTGCAGTCTTTTGGGCAATTTCTAGGAATTTCAGAAACTTTTACAACAATGAGCAACTTGTCCTTACTGTAGTGGATTCAACGTGCGGCCCATAAACACATAACTCAAAGATGTATCTTAGTTTCCTTAAAGTGCAAATATTCAAAATGTATCAAACACAACTGAACAAAAAACTGTCAATAATCCATGTTTAGTTCTCTTTATTCTTCGTCCCCAACAAGGAAAGGAATAAATACGCTCACCAAAATCATGCCGACGTCAACTTGGGCTTGGGCTTGGGTCGTCGCTGCTCGAGACTAGGCCTAGCTTCAGTGGCTTTTCGTAAGGAACGCGCTCGTCTTGTTTGTCTTGTGCTCTCTCTACAACTCTCCTCTACAACTCTCCTCCTGTTTTCTGTTGTAATAGTTTTACATGTTTACCATGGCTCCTTAGGGAACTGGATCAGCGCAACACCGCCAGCACACAGGGCAAAATGCACCCACAAAAAAGGCAAGATACCTCAAGGGACAAAACGTTCTGGGGGTCTCCTGAGTCTTGTCGACTCCCTTTGTGACTTCCTTTGAGGTTTGCCAACATTCTCCCCACCTTGACGTACTACGTTAACATATCTTACTCCAGTAGGCTTAGTCTTGGTGGCTCTTTCAGGAACGTATGCCTTTGTTTGAACTATTTCATGATTTTCTGGATCTTTGTGTCCTTCGAGGAGGTGCAGTTTTTGAATAGATCTATTAAAGTTTCCTTTCTGTGTTTTGACTGTCACTGTCCGAATTAAACCATCTGCTCCTTCGTGAACTTCTGCCACCATTCCCAATGGCCAACTGCTTCGTTTCACATTGTCCTCTGAAATCCTTACAACGTCACCTTTCTGTAACGGAGGAACTTCATTTCTCCACTTTTGTCTCACGGTTAACTTTGGTAAATATTCTGCTTGCCATCTTTTCCAGAAGTGACCGATCAATCGTTGACGATAAAGATATCTATCATTGACTGGAGCTTCACATTGCGTCCCATGTGGTATGTCTGGAACAGTCTTTAGTGCTCTTCCAAGAGCAAGATGTGCCGGTGTGATTACTTGTCCATCTTTGATACTTTCTCCAACAAAAGTCAAAGGTCTTGAGTTAACTGTTGACTCGATTTCTGTCAAAACTGTGTACATCTCTACATATGTAAGGAAAGCTTTGCCGAGAATCTTTCGTAATGGCTCTTTTAGTGAACGACATATTCTTTCCCACCAACCTCCTTGGTGTGGACTTCGCTCGGTAATAAACTTCCACGTGATACCTCTATTTGCTAAATCTGTTTCTACTCTCTGAGTATCAATCTTCTTCCAAATTTTCTCTGTCTTCGTTTTTGAAGTCTCCACAATCCATTGCAAGTCTTTATTCGCTCTTTTGAAAGGAGACTGGTTATCTGACCACATTGTGTTGCAGAGACCCCTCCTGTTATACATCCTCTTGAAGGCTTGCAAGAACTCGTCAGTTGTCATATCATTGGTTAATTCGAAATGAACCATTCGTGTCGATGCACAAGTAAATATGCATACATACGCCTTTTGGGGTACTGTACTTCCTTTCAACTTTAAGAACAAATGTCCTGTGAAATCTAATCCCACATGTGTAAATGGTGGTGAAGGACTGGCTCTCTCTACAGGTAAGGGAGCCATTCTTTGCATCAGTGGTTTGGTAACTTGCCTTTTACATTTGAGACATCTGTGAATTACTCTGGTAACATTTCGGCGGCCTTGGATTATCCAGAATCTTTCTCTCGTTATGGCTAAAGTGGTTTCTGGTCCTGCATGTGTAGCTTCTCTTTCATGTACTGATTGAATAATCTTGTCTACGACCATATGTTTTCCAGGTAATATGATTTGATGCTTACTTTCTTCAGGTATCAAAGAAAACTGCAATCTACCCCCGACCTTGATAAGCTCCTTTTCATGATCAAAGATTGGAGACAGGCTATTCAACTTGCTAGTTTTCGGGAGTTGTACATCGTTCTTTAGTGCTTCAAAATCTCCAGCAAATTCTGCTCGTTGTACTGTTCTGTACCAATATTCTTCTGCTGACTTTATCTCTCCTGACGTTAAATCTTTTCCAAATGATTCCATCGGCTGGCTTGTAGCTTTACTTCTTAAACTCGTCTTAAAATTACGAACTGCTCGCAAGACGTAAGCAGTAACTCTTGCTAACTTCAAAAATTTCTCATATTTGGCTGGATCAATTACTCTTGATACAGACTTTGTAGTTGAATGGTTGCAAACTGTAATTTTGACCATCTCTGTTTCTGACTCTGGAGAAACCTCGAGCTTATTTTCCGGCCAATTTTCTTCACTGTTCTTTAACCACGCTGGCCCATTCCACCAAAGTTGGTTATGAATAACTGAATCTAAATTCTCCCCCCGAGTTAACAAGTCGGCAGGATTTTCATTCCCTGGGCAAAATCGCCAACATTCTGGTGATACTTTTTCCTGTATCGACTGCACTCGATTTGCAACGAACAATTTCCAGTTTCTGCTTGGCCTTCGTATCCAGCTGAGTGCTACCAAACTGTCTGACCAACACACTATTCTGTCGACAGTCACTTTCAATGATTCCAATACAAACTTTAATAGTTTGGAAAGAATAAATGCAGCTAGCAACTCAAGTCTTGGCAAAGTCACTCTTTTAGTCGATGCAACTCTGTTCTTAGACATGACTAACTGAACATTCACTTTTCCAGATTCATCTTTCAACACGACGTACACTACTGCACCATAGGCTTTGGGACTAGCATCTCCAAATCCGTGGAGCTCGACGCTGTTGACATTAGTAAGATCACTTACAAAACATCTAGGAATGCGCAGATTTGATAACTCTTTCAAATCTTCTTTCAATTTATTCCATGAAGACATAAGATCTGCTGGTAACTTTTGATCCCAATTTAACCCCCGTGTCCACAGTTCTTGGTATAGGATCTTTACTCTAACAGAGAATGGACCTAACCATCCCATTGGGTCGAAAAGCTTTGACGATATACTGATAAGACTCCTCTTGGTTCCTTGATCTTGAATATTTGTCAGTTTCTCTCCTTGATTGAACAAAAATTCATCTGTTTCTGTATCCCATGAAATGCCCAATGCTTTCAATGGGTCACCTTCGCTTTCAATCTCTATCACATTCTTATCTTGCTTTGTAAGCTTTATTTGCAAGAACATCTTTCTGATATCTGCCATTAAGGCGACACGATGAAGGCGAAACCTAATGATGATTGAAACTAAATTAGGTTGTAACACAAGTCCTGGTAGAAGACAGTCATTGAGAGAAACTCCATTCTTGTTCTTCGAAGATGCATCAAATACCACTCTACACTTTGTTGTCACTTTATCTGAGCGAAAAACTGGAAGATGAGGCAGATAGTTAATCTTTGTCTCTGAATTTGAATCCGTTTTGTCTGTTTCTCTTGCGTGCCCATCTTTCAAGTACTGATTTATTGCATCTTGATACATGCTTGCCTTTTCTTTGTCATACTGAAAACGTTTCTCTACTTTCACAAGTCTGCTAACAGCTTGCTGCCTATTGTCTTCCAAACCTGTACAATCTTCTCTCCATGGCAATGCAACTTCGTAACGTTCTCCATCATAGACAAGGCTATCTTTGAATTGTTGCATCGCACTTTCCTCGTCTTTTGTCAGCCTTTTTTCACTTTCATCGATTCCCAAAGATTCTAATTGCCAAAATCGTTTGAGATCGAGGTTGAGCTCTTCCTCTATTGTCTTCACTGTAGCAAAATTTGTCGTTGCTCCGTTGCTTGGATGATATTCTGATCCTACATCTAAGTTTCCTGAGATCATCCATCCAAATATTGAATTTGTTGCTATCGGACTGCTAGCATCTCTCTTCTTTAGTCCGCTTCTTAAGATCTGACCCCACTGGTCTGAACCTAATAGAATATCAATGTTTGCTGTTTGTCTTGGGTAGCTATCAGCTAACTTTAATCCCTTTAAATATCGATACTTTGAAATATCGACTGGAACTGCTTCTAGCGGTGCACACACCTTATCCACCGCCCATGCACTTACATCAGCAGACTTACTGCCATCCAATGCTGTCAAAGTAAATTTGAACTTTCTCACTTTAATTGTTCTTGATTGACCACCATGCATTAGTATTGTCATCAGTTTTGATGGTCCCTCAGATTGCATTCCTAATGACTCTGCAATATCCTGCTTTATGTATGAGTGATCACTTCCACTATCTATCAGAATCCTGACATCTGTTTCAGTGCCATTCTCAATTAACTTTGCCTTTGCTGTGGGTAGCAGCCTCATCTTGTTTTCTGAATCTGTTTTCACAATACCGTTTAAAACTCCAACATGGCTCGCTACTATAGCTTCTACTCTCTCGGAAGAATTGACCTTCTCATCTTTAGTTACTTCTGTCTTGGGATTCGATCTTGCTCTGTGTAGTAATGTATGATGTTTTCTCTGACATCCCTCGACCATACATCCTTGGCTCATACAACATGAACTGTAATGCGTGGAACTTATAGGCTTCAAACAATTGAAACACAATCCTTTATCTTTAACTGTCTGTATCCTCTCATCAACTGATTTCTTCTTGAATCCAGAACACTTCTTTGATTCATGATTTTTCTCACAAAAACCACATTTATTTTGATTATTTCGGCCTTGATTGACAGTTTCTTGACTAGTTTGAGCTGCTAATGCTGTTGCTGATGAAAACCTACTGTCCCCTTGATCCTTGTTTTGTATACGTGGCCTATTTGACATTCTGGGATGAGTTGAACGGTTTGGAGTCGACTTCTCTATGGCCTCTTCAGACATTACATGTGATCGAAGAAAATCGAAGAAAAACTCTGCCGTAACTCTCTTATCTTCTTCTTCATTCTCTAGCTTGGAAAGTTCATACTCCCACTTTCTCCTTGTGTCATTTGGCAGTTTACTTTGGAAAATTGGTACAAGAATTCTGTGACACACTTCAAGGTTTGGCTCATACTGCTCCAGAGTGTGATATCTATTAACCAAAGTGTCATACAAGTACCTCAGTGACTGTGCAGTCACCCTTTCTCTCTTCTCTATGTTTAGTATCGATTCGACCAAATGTTCAACGACTAAACGTTGTCTACCATAACGCTTCTTCAATGCATCTATGGCCTTTGAGTAATTTGAACTCGTAACTTCAATGTATTCAATGGCTTTTCTTGCAGATCCCTTTACATATACTCTCAGATAATTGAATTTCTCTCTCTCACTTAATGCATTGTTCTCGTGAATACAAGATTTGAATTGATCCCACCATGAAACCCATTCTATCATATTGCCATGAAACTCTGGTAATGTAAACTTGGGTAATTTCAAATTACTACTTGAATTTGATTCTCTGCATTCCTTCAGTGGTGTCCTATCCTCTACTGATCTCAACTCTGCTTCCTCATCCTTTGTTAATTGTGAAATAAATCGTTCTGCTCCTTTTGATGCACGCAGGATTCGTTGTTGAAATTCTGTCCAAATTCTTATCTCTCTATCTACAATGCTTTCATCTATCTGTAATGTAATGATTTCTTGGACTATAGACCCACACTGTTGTTCCTTTTCATTCAGTCGACGTAATGAATTTTCCATCTCAGCTTTTGATACTTCACCCTGATCAAACTCAGAAATCTCTAACAGTATCATCTCTATCGCTGAACCATAAAATTTATATTTTCTGTAAAGTTGCTCCATCTCACTTGGATTTCTTATATCATCATTTCCCGTGTCTGCATTAACATGGGCTTTGTGCTGCACTGCCTCTAATATTTTCTTACTCCAACTATTTATCTTTAAATCCATTTCTTTCTCAATTTGATGAACAAAATTCGACTGTTTTTCCATTAAAACTTTCATTTCACTAATCTCTTGAAAAATATTCTCATGATCTTTGCTTTCTCCATGTCCGTTATCTCCATTATGTCCGGAAAATTCATATTCTCTGTGATCTGTTTCATACTTTGGTTCATCTGAACTAACTTGAAAACGAGGCTGTCCGGTATTTGAAAGCTGTCCGGTTTGTATGGTCTGCCCGTTGTGTTCCCAACTTTGCTGCCCATTATCATGCAATTGTTCATGTATAATCTTGCCTTCATCTCTTCTACCATCACTGCCTTTCGAATGTCCGAACAGATCAATGTCCCGATCTTCGAACTGTACGCTAAACAAATCCTGCTCCAATATTCTATTTCTATCGCGAATTGATGACGTCCTGTCCAAACGTGAACGTGCAGACTTGCTTATCTCTTCAACATTCGGCAACAAACGCGGTATCCTCGAAGGAGTTTTCAAGATCGACTCTGTTTTATCTTGAGACTTTTCACTCTGAACGGAATCCTCAGGAGAACCTCCTTGACTCGTGATTAATTCCCTTTTGGCGAACTTGTACAGCCTCTGTATCAGCTCTGCTTTTCTCCCCGTGGCTGGCAATGCGTTTTTCTCCAGTTCCCTTCGGAGCTCCGCGACATTCAACTTCAAAATATTTTTATACAATTGATCTTCCGACGACATTGTCCCATGAGGAATACAGATAGCAAGTTCACGAAAGACTGATCCAGTAAACAATTAAATAACGAATATGGCACGAGCGATTCGACTTTCAAACCAATATGTCCCAAATCTTTCTTCAATCTTGAGCGAGTAAACAAATCCAATGACAAATAGCAGGTACACAAACTGTCCAACGACCAATGTCCAAAGAATACCAATATCAATAGAATTAACTAACTAAGAAACTATCAGTTTAACTTAGCAAAACAAGTTACAAATTCTTTCAAATTTTTGTGTAAGCTCTGCTATCTATATCTTACACAATTATGAAAAACCAGAAAACAACTGCTGTCTTTCTAGTTTTCTATAGAGCGAAAAAAGCGCTTCGCGCGAAAAACAAGAACTAAGACGCAAGCATGAATTCAATACAAACAATGCAAACCATAATTGAATTCAAAGCAAACAAGTAGATACATCATGCCAATGCAACAAACGGGAAAAAGATACACCGATGTAGTACGTAAAGTTCCCCTCGCATATCAGCACATAACAAGGTACAACAACCCATCATTTCGAAATGATGCAAGTACCAGCGTAATAAGCCAAATTCAAAGGGAAGAACTTCACGCAATACCCCAATGAAATAGATAATTCATCTAATTCAATTAATAATCAACTACCCTCTGCTACTATGTAGTGGATTCAAGGTGCGGCCCATAAACACATAACTCAAAGATGTATCTTAGTTTCCTTAAAGTGCAAATATTCAAAATGTATCAAACACAACTGAACAAAAAACTGTCAATAATCCATGTTTAGTTCTCTTTATTCTTCGTCCCCAACAAGGAAAGGAATAAATACGCTCACCAAAATCATGCCGACGTCAACTTGTGCTTGGGCTTGGGTCGTCGCTGCTCGAGACTAGGCCTAGCTTCAGTGGCTTTTCGTAAGGAACGCGCTCGTCTTGTTTGTCTTGTGCTCTCTCTACAACTCTCCTCTACAACTCTCCTCCTGTTTTCTGTTGTAATAGTTTTACATGTTTACCATGGCTCCTTAGGGAACTGGATCAGCGCAACACCGCCAGCACACAGGGCAAAATGCACCCACAAACAAGGCAAGATACCTCAAGGGACAAAACGTTCTGGGGGTCTCCTGAGTCTTGTCGACTCCCTTTGTGACTTCCTTTGAGGTTTGCCAACACCTTACTTTAGCAATATTACAATAATTTCAATGACATTTTGTTTATTCTTTGTAACAGTAATGAAAATTAGACATGTAAAGCATCTGTTTTCTGGTCAGGCCGGGATTCAACGTCTTGATTTGTGAAGAGCTGGTCTCTGAAATTAGTGATTTCTGACTATGATGACGATTATGATGATCATGATCATTATGATGATGATGATAATGATGATGATGATGATGATGATGATGATGATGATGATGATGATGATTACGATGATGATGATGATGATGATTATGATGATGATGATAATGATCATAATTGCGATGATGACGATGATGATGATGATGATGATGATGATGATGATGATGATGATGATGATGATGATGATGATGATGATGATGATGATGATAATGATTATTGTTATGATGATGATTATCATTCGTCAATTATTGTTGTTGTTGTTGTTGTTGTTGTTGTTGTTTATGATCAACGAATGATTAATCTTGCTAAAATTCTGAAGATGTGTCAGATGGGCCCAATAATATTAGCATGAAAGGCTCAAACTGTTGTAGCTGAAACAAAGAGCAACCTTGGTGCCGCTAATCCTATGCATAGATCTCATTTATTCACATATGACCTTAAAGACCTATTGCTAACCATGATCCTTTGTGCGCCGACTGAAAAGCAAGACAAAGGGGATTTAGGCCAAAAAGAACTTTCAGATAACACGAAAGTCACCTTTGGCGCTACAAAGGATCATGGTTAGCAATGGGCCTTTAAAAAATGACAATAAATGAGCAACTTTTGGGAAACTTTTTGAAAAAGTAGCAACTTTTTGAGCTACTTTTCAGGAAATTTTGAGCAACTTTTGAATAACGTCATGGGAAGGTCATGTGACATAGCTGAAAATAGATTTCATTTTTGGGTTCATCATATGATGTTCTATACACATCCAAAGTTTCAAGGCTCTAGGTTGTCCAGAACAGAAATAAATTGTGGGGGCCGAATCAGCCCCCCTAGGCTTCCTAGAGCATTAAATACCCTAGGCCTGATAGGGTTAAATACACTAAGAACATCAACAAGGCTATTGTACGTGTCAAAATCTGCACATTTCTCTGCGCCGAAGATTGCACCAATTTAGGATGACTTTGTAGTGAGAAAAAGTTTCTTTGTGCCAAAGATCTTCAGAAAATATGCAGCCAATACATCAAATATATCTTTGCCATAAAGACAACAGGGTCTAAATCTTCAGAGTGACAGGAGCGACAGGACACAAAAAGATTGGGTCGGGCCTAAGCTACTATCGCAGTGATTACTGAGACCAACGTTATGAATTCAGTTTGCAATCAATATGTAATGATGTAAGGAATACTTACTCGTGTTCTTGTTCTTCTCTGTCATTTCCTTGCCTTGCAATTTCTGCCAAATACAGCCAGCATCGGAGCTAGATTCCCCTTGCACGACAGAGCTGACATTGCGAATATATTTTCGCTCCTCCGCACTCACCTTTTCAAACTCGCGTAGTTTGTTGATCTCGCGTATTTAACAGGGGTTTCGGTAGAGTGGAGATTGCGATCACTGCCATTTGAGCATTTACTGAAAAGTTTCCCTAAATATTGAGGAGGAAGTGAGTTAAATACCTTATAGGTCAGCGTTGCTGTTTCTTTTTGATAAGATCTTTAATCGAAGTCCAACCAAGATTTTGTAGCAGAGGGCCAGCAGAAGCATCGTAAGGACTATTTGTAGTTATCCTTGCAGCTCTATTCTGGATTTTTTTGGAGAGAATTAAGTTTGGCTTCACTACAACAACCACAAACCGAGCAGCAATAACTGAAATGTGGCTCAACAATTCCTCTATCCATTTTCTGCAGATCACCTGATGGAAGAAATTTCTTGGCATGCTTAATAAGACAGAGAGCTCGCAGTGCCCTAGCCTTAACATGTTCAATATAGCGATCCCATTGGAGTTTGTCATCAATTTGAACTCCCACATACTTAGTATCAGTTATCATTGATCTTTTGATGAGCTTTTTCGAAACTAGGTTCAGCTTCAGTCTGCTTTTCGATCTTTTGAATATTTGGTCTGGATCCAATAATCAAAGGTTGTATTTTTACAACTTTTAGAGAAACTTTATTGTTACCATGTAGCCAATTTTGTACATTCACAAGATCCTGGTTTAGATCATCCTGCAGTTTAGAAAAGCATCTCGAGGAGTGTGAAATCGCAGTATCATCAGCGTACATGGTGACCTTTCCTTTGTTTAGGAAAAATGGTAGATCATTTATGTAAACAAGGAACAGAAGTGAGCCAAGACAGGAGCCCTGGGGGACCTCACAGCTTATATCTTTAATACTAGAGGAGGTGGAATTTACCTTGCAGAACTGCTTTCTTTCCTACAAGCATGAAGTAAACCAATCAAGCTCTTGTCCACTTATTCCGTACTTTTCTAGCTTCTTTAGTAGGATATCATGATTTACTGTATCAAATGCCTTCTTTAGGTCAATGAAAATCAAACCAGTGTACTTGCCCCTATCTATATTAATATACCCTCGGGGGGGTATCTTAGTACTGTTCGTGGTACGGGCACGTGCCATTTTTTAGGGGTAGTTTTTTCAAACCGATACGGAATTATGGGTATCATTTTCACAATTTTTTGACATTTCACGGAATTATGGGTGTCCTTTTCAAGGGATTTTTCATAATTTACGGAATTATGACCCAGATATTTATTCGATTTGTGGAATTATGGCCCTAAAATCCACCAGAATTTACGGAATTATGGGTACCAATTTTTCGGGCAAAATGGCACGTCCCCATCACATAATAGGTTGAGTTACCCCCCCGAGAATATACCAGTCATTTGTACCAGCCATAAGACTGGTGACGACTGAGTGTAAAGATCGAAAACCAGACTGATGCTTGAATATGACCTTATTACTATCTAAGTAGTCATATAGTTGATTATATACTACTTTTTCGAATGCACGCGACAATACAGGCAACACAGAAATCGGTCTATAGTTAGAACAATCATCTTTCGCTCCGCTCTTGCAAATTGGGACAACACGTGCTATTTTCCAGTCTGTAGAAAATTTTCCAGAAAACAAATCGATAATGAGCCAGAGATTAGAGGCAAAGCAATCATTATAAAAAGCTGGCGATACCATTACAACCAGAGCCATGCGATGTCTTCATTTTCTTTCTAATTTTCGTTACGTCATTTTACAGCTTTGAAAGAGAAATCTCTTACAGCATAACCCAGTTCATACTCATTGGATAAAAGTGGGTTGGGTTTCTCTGGAATTTTGCCACTCAGTTTATTTCCAATGGTACAGAAAAACTCATTCATTGATGAAGCAATCGTTTTATTGTCTTTCATCGACTCATCTTCAACACTAAGGGATGGGATAGAAGTGGTTTTGCTGCTTTTGTTTATGACTTGGTTAATGGTCTTTCAGGATCTTTAAAGGTCCCCATGACATGCAGAAATTTTCTTAGAGAAATATTCTCTTTCTAGCTGGAGATGTAACTTGTTTACACGATTGCGAATTTGCTTATCCATCAAAAGGGTAGATTTACTTTTTTACTGCCTGGATTTTCAAGTTATCCCTCGCCTTAGCAAGTTGTAAAAACCCACTGTTGAGCCAAGGTGTACATTTGTCTAAAACTTGTCTCGTCAGGTTAGGCGCATGTTTTGCAAGAATATGCGAAAAGGCGGTTGTTCAGCTACGGATGGCGTCATCAGAATCACTAGCATTGGCAATTATTTCTTCCCAGTTGACCTCAGACAGATCAGAGAGAAAAGTTGTTTTATCATAGTTTTTAAGTTGCCTTGATGTAATATATTTATGTTGACGTTTAACCCCTGCACGAAACTTCCTGAACAATAAATCAGAAAGTGATCACTGAGGCAAGTTTTGATCACATCGCTCTCCGAAATATTTCTATATTCAGAAATGGCTATGTGATCAATTAGGGAAGATAAGATGAATGCAGGGTGATTCTTGTTGGCTGTTCAATCAGTTGCCTAAGACCAAATAAGTCACAGAATCTTGCAGATGTGAGCTGTGGTTTGCATCACTAGGTCTAGGCAGGCTTAAATCACAGATCTTATCACCTCGGTCAAAAAAACGGTAATTTTCCTCTAGGCTTTCAAAACAAGAAATTGGTACACTAGGGGGTCTGTACCATGCGACAATGATGAAAGGACTTGCGATTTGAGGTTCAATTTCAATGCATATTAATTCTAAAGATTTATCGGGGAGGTCATCACGGAGTTTAAAGGTAACTATGTTCCTGATATACAGTGCAACCCCACCCCCATGTCTATTCCAGTCAGATCTCGTCAGGTCAAATTCTTCGATAACGACGAGGTGATCTTTAACCTTGTCGTCAATCTTATTGTTTTTGCGTCTCATCTTAGTGATCAATCTTAGCGTCTTGCCTTAACGTTGTCGTCAATCTTAAGCCCTGGTCAAACGCATCCAACATTTCATCCAACATGCTAAAAACCAATATTGTATGAATGTTGGATGCGTTTGACCACCAATGTTGGATCATCCAACATTTGCAAATTGATGTTGGATGAAGTTTGATCGAGATCTTAGTTTCATTCATTGCAAAAAATATCATTTTCCTAATTTTTGCAAGCTGTCTAACCTCATCGATTTTAGAGAGTAGAGCATTGACATTTAGGGAAGTCATTTTAAGACCTTTTTTACGACCAGATGGACGACCCTCTTTGTTAACAGAACACTTGCGCAACTAATTTACATCAGTGTAATTATCTGCAAGAAGCGGAACATAACTGTGATTTTGACCACCCTTGTTCAAACTAATGTTTGGCTCATTGCTAGAAGGAAAACGATATTAATTTATCAATAATGTTCTTAGCAAGCTAAATATTACCTTCAAAGTTCAAGTTTAGTCCTTTTCTTCCAAGGTTTTCGCTTGTGATCTTTTGGTATCTATGTATGGCTCAACTCTGCAGGATTGCATTTCGATCCATCTCTTTGCTTGAAAAGAATATTTATATAGCATGAGCATATATTAAGTGCATGCATTCCGTCTGTCGGACGGACGCTGTCGAGCAGACAAAATTTTCCTATCCTTTTGGCAGCGTCTCCTTCATAGTGGAGACTCTTATGCCTATATAGCACTACTTCAAGTAAATTCAGCATAATTACATGTTAGAATTGGTTCTCAGCTCCATACCAGCTGATATTTCGCTGCCATTCAGCACTTTTAAAACAAGTTCAAAAATGGCACGTTTTTGATCAAAAATGAGTTCTTAAGTAGCAGAAATCGTACCTTACGATTTTTGCATGAAAATCATGATAAAATGAGTTACATTATGCCGTCTGCAAATACTGAAAACAGTTAAATTACTTTGCATCTCACAGAAAATCTGTTATTAGCAAAAATACGATATTTCCGATTGTGACCGATTTCAAAATAGGCCCTGTCGTGCCCCCCCCCAAGTTTGAGGTGCTTCCTACGTCACTGTGTATCTATCATCAAACGTTCCTAAAGACCATTTAATATTTGAATGAAAGTGGCATAAAGTAACATCTTTGTATGCCAATGTCTCTCGTCAGACCATAAACTGAGAATTGTAAAAGAAAAATTAATCAACCATATATATGACGCATAGAAATTGAATATACCGCATAGTTATCATATCCTGGACTCCCTGCCCTGTGCTGATTCGCACATGGCAAATGCAATATTCCCTCATCTTGAGTGACCCTCGTCAGTTTTTTACACTATTGTAAAAAACTGACAAATTTCTTATATCTATTCTTCAATTCTGATTCATTTCTTGTATGTGGCGAAGCAAGCAAAAATTGAGGTCGGGGGGAATTTTTCCATGATGCACCCTTCAAATAGTAGGAGAACGCCCATATTTTTAAAAACCTGCCGTTGGAAGAAGCAAAGGATCACGGCTGATGGAAGTCTTTCTCGGAAAATTTTGAAATGTTTGAGTTGTATGACATCAAAAGATGTTGCATTTTTGATAGATACTGGTAGCTTCCTCGAATATATATGGCTTCCAATCTCCAGTCCCATGACTTTGGCTTCACAGCTTGTTTCACTTACAAAATTGATGAGCCAGCAAATTATTTGGGGGCCTGAAGCCCCCAGCCGCCCCCCGCCTCCGACGGGCTTGTTACGAGTGGTAGCTAGAGCGTTCAACATGTTTTTCAATACCGATAACTATGATGTTTCAACCCGTCTAAACATACAATCTAACAGACAATCGCGATAAATGTGGCATTTCTTACCATAATCCTTTGCGTTCAAAGATCGATGAAGCGATCAAATCAATGAAAATCCTGCCAGACCTACTGACTCACAGCGAAACATTAACTGACAACAATCTTTAGCACTATCTTCTGCTTTCGATAAGGGGCGACAAACATATCGATTTTCTCCCCAACAACATTGTTTGGACGTTTTCGTTTAGACCCCCTACCCCCCCCCCCCCACAAAACGTCCATGACCTAAATATCGATATAAGTGAAATTTGTGCATGTTATAGGCCTGGATTTTGCAGTGCTTAACTGCTTAGTGTGGAGACTGATCCTACGCTCATATCAAATTTCATTTCTAAGAACAATTCTAACAACAGCAAAATAAACTGCAAAAAGTGAGAAATACACTTACTCGCAACCATTCTGTACTTTGAATTTCTGCATATCAAAGAATAACAGCATCCTAAAGAATTTTCATCCAAGTGAGTGATGAAGAGATGAAGGCTTGAGCCAACGAATCCTCTAACGAACATACTGAATTCCTATAAAACCTAATTTGAGGGATGTTCCTAGGCGAGCCGGACCCGCCAAAAATGGCCTTCCCCGGCTGATGGAGCTTTCAGTGAGTTGACAAGATAGCTTTTGATACTATTTCGACAAGTGATGGCACTAATAGAAACATACCACTCGACTGGTGGAGGAGTTATCATCGACTAATGGAGGTTCCATCGACTGGAGGAGCTACTGACGACTAATGGCGGTTCCATCGACTGGAGGAGCTACTGACGACTGATCGGGGTTCCATCGACTGGAGGAGCTACTGACGACTAACGGAGGTTCCATCGATTGGAGAAGCTACTGACGACCAACGGAGGTTTCATCGACTGGAGGAGCTACTGACAACTAACGGAGGTTTCATCGACTGGAGGAGCTACTGACGACCAAGGGAGGTTTCATCGACTGGAGGAGCTACTGACGACCAACGGAGGTTTCATCGACAGGAGGAGCTATTGACGACTAATGGAGGTTTCATCGACTGGAGAAGCTACTGACGACTAACGGAGGTTTCATCGACTGGAGAAGCTACTGACGACTAACGGAGGTTTCATCGACTGGAGGAGCTACTGACGACTAATGGAGGTTTCATCGACTGGAGGAGCTATTGACGACTAACGGAGGTTTCATCGACTGGAGGACCTTTCGACTGGTGGAAGGTTTTCACCTAATGGTACACCCATGACCCTTTGCGTGTATTTTATCATGCTCGCATGGTGCGAACAGAAGAAAATGCAGTAGAAGAGCTCAATTACAATGGTAAATTTCAAATAGATTTTGCTCAATGTTTTGGACTCCCTACGCACCCAGGGGGGTAGGCGGCAGTTTAACAGATTTTGAGTTGGGGAGTGGCATGCCACCCAAGCTTCAAAAACATACCCGTTCCCTATGCCAATTTTTGAAAGTGTATACCAGAACCTTTATCAATTTTTCGAAAATGTCATGTTATACTATTCTTCCAAAAATGGTCTATTTACTTGCTCTTTAGAACAAAATGTGAAATAGAATACAGTCATTTAGATCAAAATCGTGAAAATTTATACCATTATTTTTCATAAGAAACTGCTTGTAAGAAACTCGGGTGGAAACTCTATTCTCAGAACGCCAACAAAATAAGAAGCTCCAGTACTGGGATAATATTATCTGATAGTGTCTACTGGGTAAATGGGTATATTTGGAGTAAAATGGCTAGGTTGAAATTGCGATGGGTTGAAATCCGGGGGGGGGGGTACTTAGTATATTTTGCTGACGGGATGTGCACGTCTTTCCGGGTATCATTTTCAGCGAATTATTCTAAGGCTGGGTATCTATTTTACAGATAAAATCTAAAGCCGGTAGCCTGAATTTAATATTTTTTCTAAAACCGGTTACTTTTTCGCCAACCCAACAGAGCTTTTGATAATTTCCCCAATTTTCCCAATGAAGTTCCTTATGACACTGTTGTATTTTATGAAAGAATAATGGGGAATCAGGAAATGGCCATCTTTCTTGAAAGTGTGGTGGAGATACTGTTGAGTGTATTGCAAATATTAATAGTTTGAAGGATGATTTTCGAGGCAATCATTCAGCATTTCTGCTTATTCCTGTCTACAGAACATTATCTATAGAAATGTGGTTTTGGGCGATTCCAAAATTCTAATTTCGGGTATCCTTTTTGGCCATTTTCTCTAAAGCCGGCTCACAAAAACTATCGTAGGCGTGCACACCCCCGTCGTTTTGTATCCCAGTACCTTCCCCGGGGGGGGGGGAGTAACTTCAATAGGCGGGTGACGGGGGTGTGCCATTTGACGCATGAAATCGCACCCTAAAATTTATACATTTTCACGAAAACGATACCCTAAAATTTATAGGCTATTGAAAATATGTACCCTAAAATTGTGACAGCCATCCAAAATTTTAACCAAGTAAGTGAAATTAGATCAAAATCAATACCCTAAAGAGTTATTTTCTAAAATGACACCCCAAAATTTATGACTACTTGTGATTTTGCCAAAAATGATACCCCAAAATTTATTTTCTGCTCGAAAAAAGACACCCCAAAAAATGGCACATCACGTACCCGCATATATGGTAGTTACCCCCGGGGGCGTGTCTACCGTTTCCTAGCAATCAATCAACACTGCCCATTTTATCCCCAGCCCATCGTTCTTACCCCAATAGAACCTGGCAGAAATCCCAAGCAAATTGTTCTTTACTTTGCATCATTGCATCAGTTTACTCGGAATCGGAAGGTGCATGATCAAAATCTAAACACTGGAAAAATGTTTTGAAATGTTCAAGGGGCACGGGTAGTGTTCATGAGGATCGTTAGTGAACCCCTAAGACACACATAAGAAACTCAGAGTACTCAAAATCTGATAATTATAAGAAACTTTTAGTGCTAGCTCAAATTCTTTGTTCCTTAAATAAAACATTTGTACACCACGATCGTTAAAATCGATACCCTTCCCGATGGCACGTCCAAGAACCAAATTATACAAAGTACCCCCTGGCTTCTTGGCGCCATGCATGCATGAAAATATTGACGCAAAGGATCATGGGCGTACCATTAGATGAAAACCTTCCACCAGTCGAAAGGTCCTCCAGTCGATGAAACCTCCGTTAGTCGTCAGTAGCTCCTCCAGTCGATGAAATCTCCGTTGGTCGTCAGTAGCTCCTCCAGTCGATGAAACGTCTGTCAGTCGTCAGTAGCTCGTCCAGTCGCTGGAGCCTCCCATTAGTCGTCAGTAGCTCCCCCAGTCGATGAAACCTCCGTTAGTCGTCAGTAGCTCCTCCAGTCGATGGAACCTCCATTAGTCGTCAATAGCTCCTCCAGTCGATGGAACCTCCATTAGTCGATGATAACTCCTCCACCAGTCGAGTGGTATGTTTCTATTAGTGCAATCACTTGTCGAAATAGTATCAAAAGCTATCGTGTCAACTCACTGAAAGCTCCATCAGCCGGGGAAGGCCATTTTTGGCGGGTCCGGCTCGCCATATGTTCCCTTCATACTATTGATGGAAGGCCTTTTTACATATTGTGAAAGTCATAAATGTCGACGTTGCCGTACCTTAGCCACCAGGATAAGGATTCAGCTGATATCGTACCATTGCTGAGTTCACCCACAAGTTGATTTCGTATCATTGTTGAGTTGAAGTTAAAAGATCTTTATGTTATGGTCTGAGTGTCTTCTTTGTAGGCCAACTTTTAAAATGAAAGAGTTTAAGATCCGAGCATATTAGAAGGCTTATTTTGACAATGAGAGACAGTCAACAAAGACAACGTTCAGATTTTACAGGTTGTGATTTTTTTATCAGACCTTTGTTTCGATATAACGTCTCAATTTGGAGGCGTCTTGAGCGAAACCCCTCCCCCCCCCCCCCCTCCAAAACGTCCAAACGACGTTGTTGGGGAAAAACTCGATATGTTTGCGGCCCCTAAGAAGATGAATGTTATCAGTGAACTTTTTCTTGGAGTTGAGGTGAATTGATGATCGCACTGCCTTTCTTCTCTGATATGAACACGCTTATCAACTTTAATGAATGCACCATCATAAACTTCTCTTTGTTTGCATATCATATTAAATGATAAGCATGATATCATGACAAAGCTTAAATGTGTCATGCAAGACCTTCTAAGTGACTTCCTTTGATTTGTTCACAGAGGTGAAGATCACAGAAATATATAGCAAGCAACAACGATGTCGCCAGTTGTATTCACTTTGGTGGTATTTTCGCAGATACACGTTCACGTTTCTCGTGCCCACATGGAGGCTTCAAGTGTAAGACAACTTGAGCAAATAAGAATCTCTCGTTCAAAGCGAAATATTCAGTCATGCGGTATTGACTTTGTTTTTGGAAAATTTGGTAGCAGCAATGGAATAAACAAAACACAACTAAGTAGACTGATGAAAGAATTGAGTATTGGCAATGATACATCAACAGGCCTTAGCAATTGCGTCAAGGTAAGCCTTCTGATCTGATGATAGGATAGCGCAGTGTAAAAATCAGGTCCCAAATAAACGGACAATTTACACTTTTGATGATGTACACTTTTGGGGAAATTTTGTATGCGACAGGGTACAGGGTGTAGAGAGATTTTCTGCACACCCCCGTCACTTCCATAATCAAGTACCCCTCCGCCGGGCTCGAGCCACTGGCGGTGAAATTCTAGCCTATCAGATATTAATCAATAGTTCCTGTTGATGTGGATCAGCTACGCAAATATAGTCTGGCCTACGTCATAGCCTACTGTATTGTATCTGCACGTTTCCATTAGACATTCGGGGAGATAGTTTGATCCTATCTTTTAATATCTAGGAATGGTTGATAAGCAGGGCCGCATTTAAGTCTGCTGGGGCCCTGGGCCCAAAACTGATTGAGGCCCATTAAAGTATGCAAAAAAAAAATTATTTCACATGCATAGTACTTAGCACTGTATTAGTATGACATTGTAGGTAAGGTTCCCAGATTCAGTCATAACAGCACAAATTGATATTGACTTAATAATGTAATTTGATTGGGAAAAGATCGAAGAAATGATTTAGCTTGTACAAATGTATACATTTTGGTACAGTCCCAATAAAACTGCCCTTGTGCCTTGGTTCTTGATGCTACTATCTTTCTCCTTGACCACATAGCTGCAAATTTTCGGATGATTTCCTTGGGGTCTAAAACGCTAATGACATCAAAGTTGCTGCTATTAGGGACAGCGGAAAATATATTACATTACTTTGCCGGCGGCGAAGAGAAATTGTTGCAACAAAGTCTGCTAGCCCCGTATGAAATCATTTAAAAAATGCAACTGCCCAGTCACCGTTTCCTTAAAAATGCATCTGCCCAGTATTCATGAACAACAGATGTTGTATAGTACTATAGTACCACCGATGATGCAGCTTGAGACCATAGGAAAGGCAGTTCAACCCTCTAAGAATCTTTGTCAATGACTAATGATTCCCTGCAAGAAACTAGCACGGAAATCTGGCGTCATTAATACTTATCTTTCCATGCGTTTCTCGACTTGCATGATTCACAATTCTGTCCTCAAGTCGAGCCATTCTATATTTAAAACTTCATCTCCTTTGAAGCTCAAAAAGTTACTGCTCCGTTCAAGCCCGTTCATATTTGCTTAATAAATAGTGTTGACCCAGTAGTGTACAAGCTCAAAAAAAGTAGTTAACCTTTACGTTTTGCACCGGCCATGTTATTAAATAAGCTTTGCATACTGCCCCTTAGGCATAAGGCAACGATGCCCTCTTGTGACATGGTAGACCTTAAGTGACTCTCGACCTTTTCAGCATCGGGGAGCAACTTCCCAAAGCAAACTGAGCAACGATCTAAGTGTGTTCATCGCACTTAGGAAAGTTGCAGCTACATCTCCTTTCACAGTTTGCTTTAACAGATAATACGAAATGTAGACTTCTGTCTTTCATAAACTCGACAGTCATTTGAAATCCAATCCAAGTTTATGATTGATCTATAGTGGAGCCAAAAGTAATTAAATACTATTGTGCAACTATTGTTGCTCGCCCATCAAATATCGTCAATATGTGAATGCACTATGTTGTGTGAAGACTTTACAACTCAATTCAACACGAGATTGAATTCAACAGCACTTTTGCACTGTTCAAAACTTTGCTCGGGGCCCCCTAAATTTAAGAACTTTAGGGGGCCCCTGGACCCGGGCCCAGTGGGCCGATGGGTAAATGCGTCACTGTTGATAAGTTCTCAGTCCAGTGTCGATTGATGTGTCCTAGCAGATCTAATCTGAAACACCACAAAAGTGGAACACTAGTGAACACAAATGAACGCAAATGAACACAAGTGGAACACAAATGAAGACGAATGAACACAAGTGCGACACAAGTGAACACAAATGAACACAAGTGGAACACAAATGAGCACAAGTGAACACAAGTAGAACACAAATGAAATTTAGTCATAAAGGCTAGTTTAGGCCTAAATTCGATGTTTATAGCTGCAAAAATTGACTTCAGCTGTTGGCAAACACTTTTCGAGGATTGTCTCCTATCACATTGATACTGGGTTTCCAAAAAATTGTCCGTTTGAACAGTTCCAGAGGTAAACAATCGGTCTCTTTCTGTTATCCATTAGAAGCGCTGTTTAGCTATCTCAAGTAGCGCTATCTCTAGTTTGCCTTGATTGAGTAAAACTGGACGGGGAAACCATCCTTACTAACATTTCTTTCATTTGAAATGATTGGAAAAGAATGGCGTTCATTTGTGTTCCACTTGTGTTCATTTGTGTTCATTTGTGTTCCACTTGTGTTCATTTGTGTTCACTGGTGTTCACTTGTGTTCCACTTGTGTTCATTTGTGTTCACTTTTGTCCTATTTGTGTGGTATTTTAGATTAGATCGTCCTAGCATACATTCGTGCTCTTTGCCAAATTGTTGAACGGTCTACTCCGGACTGATTTCTTAGCTGAAAAGCTTTGCTTCTATTGAATGTATGAAATGGCATGTAATTAACTTTTTAAAATATACTTTTTCATGAATCCTTCTTTATTTGGTATATAATTTGGGAACCGCAGCTTGATAAGAAATCTTTGGGCAAGTATGAAGACAAAAAAAGACATCCTTATTGATTGGCTCATATTTCAGTCAGTTTTATAGTTACGATTTATAGAGACAAAATTCGAGTGACATAAATCAAGTGGCCAAGGCATATTGAGTTAGTACGTTCCGAACCTGCCTAGGCCAAATCCTTAGCAAGTTGAATGGGTGGAATTACGATTAAATGCAAAATAAGATACTCGCTTCGCCAGTAAGAATTGGGAATAGTCCAAGAGGGATTATACAGTTGCCATGTGAAGATGTAGCTAAGAGCGAAAGGAGAGACAAACAACTGAGGACATCTGTAAAGCCAGTAAGACAAGTAAAAAACCTGAGAAAAACAAATTCAGACAGTACCAGGAGGACCAGAGGCGGAGCCAGCTCTGAAAAATCTGAAAGAAGTCGGGGGTTGACGTAATTTTTCTATCTTAAGGTATACCCAACTAGTTTTATGACATATTTTTCTTTGCCAATTTTTGCCGACTTTTGGGATTTGGGGGGAGGCAAGTCCCCCCAGTCCCTCCATGGTGCCGCCATGATGACAATCAAGCCAAGAGTGGTCTACCCTGGGTACCAGAGCCTCAAAATTTAAATGAAAGGAAATTGGTAAGAGGAAAAGAGAAAAGGAAGAAAGGAGGCTCTGGTCAAATGATAACACAACCTCGTTTTGGTGCTGATCAGCGTGATTATGAATCAATCCGATCACCTTTTGCGCAATGATTGTAATCAATAAACATCTTCGTTATTCATACTATTAATCACATATTTTGCTGTTATCTGAGCTTTATTGTTTTCCTGAACGATTGATGATTTGATTCGAATGGCGAGAAAAGTTTCTGTTGTGGAGCTGGATGTTTGCTGAAAGCCGTAATGCTTCCAGCCTTTTGTAACTATCAACATGGAACTAAAGTCTGTCGCGTGCAAAGCGCCCTAAATTGAGAACTACAGTAAGAGTGATTTAACGTTTTTCGAAATAAGTATTTATCATAAAATATTGGACTGTACCGTCTGCGGTTGTTAAAAGGTCAAGTCACTTATGGGATACCCTGGGTACCAGATGGGGAAACCAAGGTCAAATCCAAACGTTGTGTTGTGTTGGTATTTTTTAATTATATGATTAACAAATCTCTGTGCTCAAATAAACTTTGAACAACTAAAATTGCCGAGAAAAATGATACGAAACAAAGCCGTCCTTGACACAAGCAAAAATCAGTTTCGCTGTGAAATGACCGATACAGGAAGTATTTCTTGGGTACCAGTAGGAAAAGTTTATCGCAAGAAACGGTTTGAAGACAGAGGATGTCACATTTCGATAGGAATCAATCTGAAATCCAAAATCTATGGTCAACGATGCGACGATCATTCTTTGAGACTTTCCTTCGATATTTCAAGTAAACACAAATCATATCACATACAATAAGAAAGATAATTACGCTCCTACCAGTTTGGAATGCAGTCCTCATCAGCAACGATTACTCTTACTAGTCTTACCCGTTTGAAATCTTCATTGAAACGTCTTCGCAAAGACCCAGAAACACTTCAGGCGTATGACAAAATTATTCGAGATCAAGAGCGAGATGGTATTATCGAGAGGGTTGATTTATCTACAGAAACGGAACCTGGAAACATCCATTACTTACCACATCAAGCAGTGAAGAGGCAAGACGCACTTGCGACAAAGTTACGCGTTGTTTTTGATACAAGCTCAAAGGAGGAAAAATCTTTACCATCATTGAATGAGTGTATGTATGTTGGCCCACCTATGGCTCCAGCTATCATTGATATTTTGCTGAGATTTCGAGCATACAAAATTGGCTTAGCTGCGGATATCGAGAAAGCATTTTTGAATATTGCTGTGGATAAAGACCAAAGAGATTTAATGCGTTTTTTGTGGATCGAAAACCTGGAGGATGAAGAGCCAAAGATCATTGTATTTCGCTTTGCTTCTGTATTGTTCGGATATCCGTTCTGTTTGAATGCTACATTGGATTTTCACGTCAGGCAGTACTACAAGGAGAACATTGATATGGCTGAGAAAGTTATTAGAGCATTTTACATCGATGATTGGTCATGCGGAGCAGCAAACGGAGAAGAAGCAGTAGAGTTGTTTAAAGAAGTAAAATCGTGTTTGGCTGCTGGAGGTTTCAATTTACGGAAGTGGGCAACTAATGATGAAGAAGTTGCAAGTAAAATCGCTGCCTACAATAGAGACATTATTGATAAGTCTGAAGAAGAAGTTGATCAAATGGAGAATGTATCATTTGCGAAAATGTCGATGGATGGCTTAAGCGAAATTGAGCCAGGAAAGGAGCATAAAATCCTTGGTTTGAATTGGGATTTGAATGAAGACAAGATCGTTTTGAAATTGGATAAGCTTGCAGAATTTGCAAGAAATCTAGAGTTGACCAAAAGAAATATCTTGCGCTTTCCAGCAAAGCTGTTCGACCCATTGGGTCTAATTGTACCTGTTATCATTCCGGTGCGATTGCTATTTCAAGATTTGTGCAGAAAGAAATATAATTGGGACGCACCATTGTCGGAAGGAGAGCAAGAGTTCGTTGCTAAGTGGTTGAAAGATTTGGAAAATGTTACCATTGCTGTTGAAAGATGTTATTTGCCGATCGATGAAGAAATTGAGTCAAGTTATTTGCATGTCTTTGGAGATGCTTCGAAGAAGGCCTATTGTGCTGCAGTTTATTTGTGTTTTAAATCGAAAGCTGGATGGAGATCAGTTTTGGTTGCATCTAAAGTCAGGCTTGCACCATTATCTGTTCCAGAGATGTCTATTCCAAGATTGGAGTTATTGGCAGCATTAATTTCTGCTCGTTTGTTATCTGCTGTAAAGGAAGCATTGCAGCCTGTGATTTGCATTAACGGAGTTTATTGCTGGACAGATAGCAAGTGTGTTTTGTATTGGATCAAAGCGGATAAAGAATACAAGCAGTTCGTGTACAACAGAAGAAAGGAAATTGTGGAGTTTACATCAATTGATTCGTGGAGACATTGCCCTGGGACCGAGAACCCTGCGGATCTTGGTTCTAGGGGTTGTTTTGCATCGGAAATTGTCAATAATTCGCTGTGGTGGGACGGTCCTAGTTGGCTTAGAGGACCTCCAGAATGTTATCCTACGTCAGAAAGTGTGGTTGAAGAAGACGAAATCTTAGAAGAATGCCAGAAAGAAGTTAAATTGCTGCCAAAGAAAGTTACATCATTGTTAATTGTGCCAGAAGAAAGCAATTGTCGTATATCAAGAGTTATTGATTGCACAAGATTTAGTACTTGGAGAACGCTGCTTAGAGTTACGGCATTGGTGCTGAAGTTTATCAAGCTGTTGAAGAAATCAGTTGTTACGCCTATTGTTGTTGCAGAAGATATTTTACATGCTGAGAAATTGTGGATCAAAGATGTGCAGGAAGATTTGAAAGAAAAGAAAGATTACTACCAGAAGTTAGAGGGTCAGCTTGGTTTGTTTGAGGAAAATGGCATTGTTAGATGCAGAGGAAGAATTAGCAGATCTGGTTTACCGTTTACATCAAAGTTTCCTGCATTGTTACCAAGGAACCATTACATTACTAAGCTGATTGTCGAGCATTGTCATCTTAACGTGTTTCATGGAGGAGTCAAGGACACGCTTACGGAATTAAGAGCAAATTATTGGGTACCTAAAGGACGACAGTTAGTGAGAAAATTGATTCATGGTTGTATGATTTGTAGAGTATTGCAAGGGAAGTCTTACAGAGTACCAAAGCCTGCTGATTTACCAGAGGGAAGAGTTCAAGGTTCAAAGGCTTTTTGCGACGTTGGAATCGATTTTGCAGGCCCATTGTATATTAGAACAACAGCAGGGATGCAGAAAGCTTATGTTTGCTTGTTTACTTGTTCGTTAAGCCGAGCAGTTCATCTTGAAGTGGTACCTAATTTATCAACAGCTGCTTTCATTCGTTGCTTACGAAGATTTATTGCAAGAAGAGGTTTACCATGGAGAATTACATCTGACAATGCAAATACTTTTAAGAACGCAAACAAAGAAATCGGCAAAATCTTGAAATCCCAAGAAGTCCAGCGGTTCGTGGCGCGTAAGAAGATTGTTTGGCGATTTATCTTGGAGAGGGCGCCATGGTTTGGAGGCTACTACGAACGTATGGTGCAGTTAATGAAGCGGTTACTGCGGAAGATTCTTGGAAGAGCCAGATTAGACTTTGAGGAGCTGACCACAGTCATAGCAGAAGTGGAAGGGACAATAAATTCAAGGCCACTAGCATATCTCAACCCTGAGGACTTTGAAGAACCTTTAACTCCAGCTCATCTTGTAATTGGGAGACGCATTCTTACACTCCCAAGTCAAGACGAGTTTAATGAAGAGGATGAATACGATGCCAGTACTGTTGTGAAGCGTGCTCGCTATCTACGCACACTTCTAGGACATTTCTGGCGCCGCTGGAGTAACGAATACCTGCTGAGTTTAAGGGAACACCATCATTCGAGAGTGACAAACGAAAAAGGTAGAGACATTGAATCTGGAGACATCGTTATCGTCAAAGATGGAAACAGTTGCAGAGGAGAATGGAAAGTGGCGATAGTGGAGGAGTTGATTGCAAGTAAGGACAACAAATTCAGGGGAGCAAAAATCAGAGTAGTCAACAGAAAAGGGACACTTACAAGACTTAGAAGACCAATTCAATCACTGTTTCCAATTGAGGTAAATCACCACCAGGAGCAAGGTAAGAACATTAATTCCTTACCAGTTGATGAAGAGAACTATGGAGTTTTGATCGAAGAAAAGTCAGAGAGACCTCCTAAAAGGCTAGCTGCGCAGAATGCGGACTTACTACGTAGGCTTACTGTTGATCAATCGGACCCGGATTGATCATGGGGGGAGTGTGAGATAAACTGCGATCTTTGTGAACCCCCGGTGCTTAGCTTGCTTACGTAAATAACGATATTGGCTTTCGGACAGGGGACTGTAAATAAATCTCTCTCCAGGCACGGGATGGGTAGAATTCGAGTCTAGAGAGTCTGAGGTAAACACGCGATTTAAAATCTTTACTTCGAGCCTATGAAATCGAGAAATTTATGGAGTTAGACCCTTTACGATAAACATTAAATGGAAGGAGAGAGAATATATACAGTCCTCTTTTATACTGGTGTACATAGGTAAATATTTCGTTTCACACGTTGGATTTAGAGCCTTCGAGACGTAGGACTGTACGAGAGAATCTATATCAGAGATCAGAGCCTACAATTCTACATTTCGAGTTTTATTGGAGTAATTCTTCACCTTGGATTAAACATTAAGCGCATCTTTTTTAACAAAAGGAGCTTTCCATCATGATGCCTTGGACGGGGCTTGGACGACTCTAACACTTTGAGCAGCCAAGAATCCTTAATTTGTAATATCCCTGAAACACAATCCCACGAGCCTAATTCCCTTAACGTATATGTTTTTTGCACCAACGCTGACTGTTGTTAGGTCATTGGATTTGAACAGACGCGGCGAATAGACACCTTACCTGCAGATGTTTACTTTCAACAATAACACCAGCTCATCTCCTAGGCCAAAATCGAAACATAACAAGATGATCTAGGATACCCGTAATGTGAAAAAGTATTACTGGCAAACTTTGCCAATCAAAGCAAATCAAATCATTTTCATTCTCTAATGTGAGTAGACGTATTTTTTCATAAGGAACTGCTTATAAGGAGCTCAATTCTCAGATCGCCAGAAAACTAAGAAAATATAGTACTGGGAAGGTGGGTGCACCGGGAAATTAGGTGCAAACCAGATGAACTTTGTCGCGTTGCATCTCCGAATTGATAAAACATACCGATATGTGATTTGAAGCATAGAAAAATTATATCCTTTTAATTCTTATTTTGAAATTTATGCCTCATAACCTTAATACTTTGTTGAAGTCCGCATTCATTTATTTTGTCCTCAAAAAGAATAATTTTTGTCAAAATTTTTTGTGATTTGGTTTTAAAAAATAGCACAAAATGCTAAGTGTAGATAAAGAGACCTGCTGAATCATAATGTGTTGCTCATTTTTTCGAAAAATGAGGCCTAACATGGTTTTTCGTCAGTATACATGCGCAGCAGCCATCAAAAGTCAATCAACCATAAATCAAATGAAAGCCTGTTTCAAGATAAGGCTAGTGAGTTTTGTTTCATCGTTATGGAGCCAATGGTTCAAAAGTTATGACTGAATAGGACTTGTTTCCCGGAGCACTCGATTCAAAATTATATATTGACCCCCTGAATCAGGTTTGAAAATTTTGACGCGAAAGAATGTCTCATAGATAGAGACTAAAAGTCACTAAAAACCAGACTATTCTAAGAGATATTCAAGGGACTGCGTTGAAAAATTTACTAGGGGGCACTTTGTGCCCCTTTAATCTCGATAGGGTAAACTCTGAGCACTAAAAATCCGATACTTTAAAAAACTTTCATTATGGCCTCTGTTTCAGGCAGACTTATTACAGATGACGAAATAGACTTGGGGCAAGTCTAAGTATGGCCGAAATTCTTACTTTCTTATAAACACAATGCTACATGTATGACATAGTTCTAAGAAACCAACCAATTGAAACCAACCATTTACGATATGATTTGCAAAGATGTATGAAAAATATTATTTACAAGCTACATGTCAAACTGACACCACAACCAGAATATACATAATGAAATCTATAGAAACACGACTGCTCTTTCGCAAACGTATCTATGTAAATCTTTGTTAGAGCATGTATAAGATCAAATACCGGGTGATCCAGAAAAAAGTGACCATACGCGATCCGTTATAAAAAACAGCTAAGAAGCCGATTGAAATGATTCAAACGTAGTTCTGTCATTAAAAGACTACGCTACATTACGAGTATTTTTCGCAATTTTTTTAAACACGGTAAATTTCCAGAATCAAGGATTTCGACGAAAATGGCAAGCTTGAAATCCTGGAAAAGTCATCAAAAACAGGGGATCGATTTACAGCCATTTCAGATCTTCAAAACAATGAGAAACGTGCTTTATTTCAGGCTGGGAATAGGCAACTCATTCGAAAGTTTTCAAAGCAAGTTCATTGTCCCTAGGTACCTAAAACATTCTTTTCTCAAGGGACAAGGGTATTCCTGCTTTTTCTGCAAACAATTCTTGAAGATTTGGATTTGCGTGGAAAATTTAACATCCTTGAAAATCCATGAGCCACAAGGCATATTAATACCAAATGCTTAGGTACCTAGGGACCAGCAACGTTCGCTAGAAACTTTCGAATGAGAAGCCTATTCCCAGCCTGAAGCACAGCATGCCCGTCATTGTTTTCATGAAGTGAAGTGTCTTGAAATCGATCTCCTGTTTTTGGCGACTTTTTCACGATTTCAAGCTCGCCATTTTCCGCGAAATCCTTAATTCTGGAAGTTTACCGTGCTCAAAGAAATTGTGGAAAATACTCATAAAGTAGCGTAGTTTATTAGCGACAGAACTGTGTTTGAATCATCTCAATCCGTCTTTTAGTTGTTTTCCAATAACGGATCGCGTCGGGTCACTTTCTTCTGGGTCACCCGGTAGACAAATCTATCTCATGTTCAAGCTAAATAACATAACATATGGATAGGCTGCTTACAAATTCGTTAATTACTCTGTTCACTCTGCCATGTTTTGATCTTCCTTTTAAAGTTGGCAACAGTTGTTGTTCATTTCATCATTTCATTGGCATCTTTTTCCAGTGTTTGGCGGCAGATGATATTTTAACGCAGAATGGCTGGCCGAGCACACATGTTCTAAACAGTACTAACTTTGGAAAAGTTTGTCCCTCATTGCTGCAGCAAATTATTTCAAAATCGTGTCGATCAAAACATACTCATAAGGAAACTCCCCATGGAAGTAAGGCCAAAGTTAGCAGTGCGAAAGGTAAATGGTAAATTTTCTTTGAATGAACTGATAATTTTCTATCTCCATTTGGACTGAAATCTGCGCCATAGTTGTTAAGTTCTCTTGTAATCGGGGCAAGTGGCCGAACAGCTTAAGCAGTTTTTGTCAGGTAACTGAAGTTAAGCTCGGTCGAGTGAAGTCAAACTCCGGATGGATGACCTTGGAGGCCGGACCTCAAAGCTCACCTCGTCGTCCTTCGGAAGGGACGTTAATCTAGGGACCCCATGCCTGGATGCGGCATGCACAGTGGGCCTAAATTAGCTTTAAGTAGCTAGAAATCCTGAAAAACCCATTCAAAACGAATTGAAGAAACACAAATGTAGACACTTGAAGATAGGAACAAACTATTTTGGCCGATTTTTGCTTGTTGCCCATGGCCGGAAACATTCAAAGCCTCACTTTCGCGGACAAATCAGACGGCAAATAAGCGAAGAAGATGGAAGAAACGTGTCAACATTGTTCTAAATTTTACCTTCCTCCATAAAACGCAACCAGAACAAAAAACATGCTGGAAATTTCCCGAATTTTTTTGAAGAAATCTACTCGCCAGATATTTGGGTATGGAGGTTTGGATGACGGAACTGAGTATTTAAAAGATCTATTACTTTGTTAAAAGTAAGTCAACAGTTTCATGATGTTCCTTTCCATGGGTGGGTGTTGCGGTTTAATTATGGATGGTAGACATAGGTTGTTCTGGAAAACCTGCGTAGTTCGTCTGATTCAATTTCAATTAGAGTACCCCCTGGGTGAATGGATTTCAAGTATCTTTTGTGTTTGATTTACTTACGTACACAAATTGACTAATAGGCCATAAAAGAAATCCTTTGTTTGCAAATGTCATCACTGTTTCGATAGATTGCTGTTGGAGTTGACGGTCAGGATAGATGAAAGCCGATCATAGAAATTCAGATTGCGTTTTGTTCGTATCCATTTAAGCCTAGTTTTGAAGAATTAATTTGCAGATGCTTAACAAAGTGAACTGCATTCAGCAAAATGAATGTCATTCTTTTCCAGCATGGGGATACGGTGTCTTGTCAGTAACAATAATCAGTATGGCATCAATGCTTGGAGCCTTCGTGGTGCCATTTATGAACAAAGCATTTTACAAGAAGTTGTTACTCTTCATGGTGTCATTAGCAGTTGGTGTGCTTGGTGGCAGTGGAATATTTCATCTTATACCACATGTAAGTCTTATTCAAGTACGGCATGACCCAGAACGTTTTATCTGTTCTCCAAAATATTTCTTGCTGTGCCAGAAAATGTCACCACTTTCAATATTCCACAATGTGTGATACATTTAGCCACCTTTGAAGATCAATGGATTGATATTTAGTCTAAGAATGAAATGCATTGTACGTTGAAACTCTGCGTGCGTTGATTTTTCTGCAGAAAACTGACAAAATTAAGCAGCATTTTGAAGGGATTCCTTATCTGGGATCGATCTCTGTGGATCGAAAATTACTGATAATGTCTTTCTTAGGAGACAATGAATCTTGAACAGTAGGATTTCCAGCTAAGAGACAGTAGTAATAACAACTTTTTAGGGTCAATGTGACTCGTCAGTTGAGGAAATAAATGTTGGTGTACTGCAAGGCTCATGTCTTGGTCCCCTTCTTTCCCTCATTTATATTAATGACCTCCCACGAGCTGTCTGTTGATCAAGAGTGTCGATGTACGCTGATGACATGAACTTCTGCCATCAACCCTTTGATATTGCTCAGCTGAATGACGCCATCAATAGTGACCTTGTAACAGTTGAAGATTATTGGCTCAAAGGTAATGAACTTTCTTTTAATGTAATGAAAACACACGCCATGCTCATTTCCATAAAACCGTAGCACCCAACTCTAAAAAAGCAAGGTGAATCTTTGAAGCGAAAACTTCGGAATGATGAGCTTCATGTTGTGCAATAGCAAAATATCTTGGGGTGCAGATTAACATTACACTGGAGTGGAAAGAACACAGTAAGACAGTTTTCTTAAATGTTTCAAGAGCTTCAGAGCTTTTTTGAACATGCAGAATCGTTTCTGCCAGAAAAGACCCTATGAGAACTATGTACACATGTATTGTAGAGCCACGTATTCGCTACTGTTGTGCTGTTTGGGGCTGTTGTGGCCTGACTGAGATTTACCGGCTGCAAAAATTACGAAGCCGGACTGTAAGCCGGTTTTCCACTAGGCGGATTATTCCACGCGCAGCGGAGCGGCTGTTGTTTTCAAAACAATGCACGCGTATGGAGAAATATTTTCATTATGATCTTGTCGAGAATGTGAACTGTGATGTCAAAATGTTTGCGGATGATACCTCTCTCTTTTCGGTTGTTGAAGATGAAAGAAGATCTGCTGATGAGCTCAATGCAGATCTTGACAGGGTGCGATTATGGGCATGGCAATGGAAGATGCAGTTTAATGCAAATAAGACTGAAGAGGTTGTTTTCTCTTGCAAAAAAAGAAAGCCGTTCCATCCTCACGTTTTGCTAGGCAATGATGAAGTTGAGAGAAAATCTGAGCACAAGCATCTTGGAATGCAGCTTGACTCTGAACTGAATTTTCTCAGTCACATTAGAGAGGCTATTGGCAAGGCTAGAAGGGGCATAGGAATGATACGATTTCTGTCTAAGTATGTGGCTAGGGATGTGCTAGACCAAATATACAAATTATACGTGAGACCACATTTAGACTATGGAGACATCATTTATCACAAATATGATCCAGAAATGCGCTTAACATTTACGCAAAGGCTTGAACAGACCCAATATTCTGCAGCCTTAGCTGTTACTGGTGCTTGGAGAGGTACAAATAGGCAAAGGTTGTATGAAGAATTAGGATGGGAAAGTCTGTATCACAGAAGATGGTACAGAAGGCTATGTCATTTCTTTAACTTAGTGAAATCACAATCACCAAGTTACCTTTTTGATGAAATCCCTCCAGAACGCCAACTTAACTACGGTCTTCGACACCCTCGTGATTATGAAGTACAAGTTGCCAGAACCAATCGCTTTTCTAATACTTACTTTCATAATACCCTGTTTGAGTGGAATTTGCTTGGGGATGAGATCAAAAATTCAATATCCCTTTCTCAGTTTAAGAGCAAATTATTAAAAATCATAAGACCGGAGGGGAATTCTGTCTACAATATTTCTGATATTGAAGGTGTGAGATTACTCACAAAGTTGCGTTTACGGTTTAGTGTGCTAAATGAACATAAATTTAGACACAACTTTGATAGTCTTACTCCATTTTGTGCTTGCGGTAATGACAAGGAAGACAACGAGCACTTTCTCCTGCACTGCCCCCAGTTTGATGTGATGCGGCAACATCTCTTTGGGCAGCTCTCTGATATCCCTGGTTTAAATATTTATCTAGATGATAAACCTTTGTGTGACTTGCTTCTGTTCGGAGACTCAAAGAATAGTGTCATCACCAATCGAATAATCCTTGAAGCAACAATTTCTTTCATCAAAAACACGAAAAGGTTTTCAGATTGAACTTAAGCACAAAACAGCAGCAACATTTTCGTTTATTTTTTAGTATTGTAACGGGCGTCTTGTAAAGAAGTATTCCCATTTGCACCGTGATAGCAGAAATGCATACTATAGTCTCCATGATAGTGTTTGGGTGCTTCATTGACCACCTGCAGTAAGGTGGGGGAGCTCTTCTTTCTGAGACGCCCGTTCGAGTTTCTTTTCCTTATTAATTTTTTTCCTTTGTGTATGTATGCTTTAAAATTATTGTAAATGGCTGTCGTAGTTGGGACTCGCTGACATCATGTCCTTTCCAGCTATGGCAGCCATAGAAAATTGTAAATCAGCTTTGTAGTTTGTTTTTTTTTAAATTTTATATGGTAAAAAAAAAAAAAAAATATTTTCAATGTCCACTAGAGAAAAAAACTTCATCAGCCATTTTGAATACTATCATGCTCGTGGCTTTCCCTCTTGTTGAATATTGATGCTATTTGTTAAAGCTTTCGAGCGATTTGATTGGTTAATGGCTGACGCTATCAGACGCGGCGGTCAATTTGAGGTCAATCCGACTTTCAAATGCGCGCGTAGCGGAGCGCCTTGATGTGACCATAGACCTTTTAGCTATTCTATGAAAGAGCCTAGATCGAGTATTATTTTTATACATTTTTATACAAGTTCGATCGAGTTGCGTTAGAGCTTCTATCACTATTGTAGACGTTCGAAAATTCTACAAAATGTGATGAAATATCGTTCGATCCAGATTCTTTTTTAGAATAGCTAAAAGGTCTATTGTTAGAAGTAAACAATGCAAATACCACGGCCGACAACCCATCATTCGACTTCCGTAGCCTCGTTCTGATGATAATAGTATTTCTATAGGAGCATAATTTTTCTCGAACTTTGGCCTGATTTTTGCAAAAGAAATATATGACCTGTATCAACCAACCTGAGCAAAATTTGTAGCAAATTTATCAGAGATTTTGTTCACCCCAAATTTGTTTTCATTCCTAAAGTTTAAATGACCGGGTATCAATTGTTTTTGAAGACAGGTCATAAATTCTTCTGGTAAACCCCATATATGGTATTGGTTCACCCTTATTTGGCACAACTTTTCCAACATCAAACACGACGACGAGCCGCTTCGGGAAGAAAAATTTCTTGTCATGGGACTGAATTTTACAAAATATGACACTACTACTTACACAATCTAGGAGTTTGATATTGTATATTCAGCTGTAAGATGATGGATGATATATACATGAATAGTAGACTAAGAGAACACTTCTGAGCCGTGAGAGAGCATAAAATGTTGGAGCGGAGACTGACTGGCCTAACCAAAATGAAGGGAACAAGACATGAACCTGGCCAGCGCCTAGTTGATAGGCTCACAAACTCCAATAATAAGCAAGTTATATTTTACATCACGAAAAAGGCAGATAATTTTTACGTGGCTTAGGACGTTTCTTTATTCTATAACTTGTCATTTCTGCAAGAAAATACACTCCTAATGAATCCGATCAATTTCTGTAAAATTTGACGAAGCGATAAGCAAATGAATGGCGTGCAAGTTGAAAGAAACCCTAGAAACAAGATAAAGCCAAAATTTCTTGGGAGAAGTGATTTTCGCATGGAAATATGGATATAATGAGATAAAATCGAAAAAAATTGGATACCAAGGCGGCAGAAAGCCGTAAAAACGTTGAAAAATGGAGATGGAGACAGACTGGCCTAACCAAAATAATGGGTACAAAATTCATAGTTAGTCCACGCCTTTTTATAGGTTTCATAACAACAACAAAAAATATATAAAACTTTAGCTCAAAAGAAAGAGAAATGAATCTTGCATGGCATAGGAAGGGTTTCTTTCTCAAAGGACGTAGCATTTGGAAGAAAATTGGCCTTGAATGAAAAAGTGAAATTTTGGTAAAATTCGACGAGCGGAATTGCAGCAATTCAACATGCAGGTGGAATGCAACTCTAAGTTCAGAAAAAGCTACAGAATCACAATTTAATTGGTTTTTGGAAGAAAGTATGAATTTTGTTCCCTGAAAATGCCAACTTATCGATCAAGTAGAGAACTTATGACTGAGAAAGAGACAAAAAGTCGAGGTGGAGACTGGTTGGCTTAACAAAAATAATGGGTACAAAATTCATAGTTAGTCCACGCCTTTTTTATAGGTTTCATAACAACAACGAAAGATACACCAAACTTTAGCTCAAAAGAAAGAGAAATGAATTTTGCATGGTATAGGAAGGGTTTCTTTCTCATAGGACGTAGCATTTGGAAGAAAATTGGCCTTGAATGAAAAAGTGAAATTTTGGTAAAATTCGACGAAGGGATTGCAGCAATTCAACATGCAGGTGGAATGCAACTCTAAGTTCAGAAAAAGCTACAGAATCACAATTTAATTGGTTTTTGGAAGAAAGTATGAATGTCGTTCCAGAAAATGCCAACTTATCGATCAAATAGAGGACTTATGATTGAGAAAGAGACAAAAAGTCTAGGTGGAGACTTGTTGGCCTAACAAAAATAATGGAATTGCAAAGCGAAGTTGATCCACGCCTAATTCAAAGGATCTGAAACGGAAGCCAAAAAGATGCAAAGTGCCATATCAAATGAAAGAAAAATGAATTTTGCATGGTATAGGATAGTTCGCTTTTCAAATAAACTCGTCACTTCTCGAGAAAACAACCCTGAATAAAAATCATGAATTTTCGTCTTACGAAACGAAAGAAAAATCTAAAGGGAGTCTTACAATTAAACGCTTCTTGAAAATGGGTAATTTCATTTCTAAATTATCCCAAACAAAAGAAAACTAAGTTTGTGAAGACTGTTCTTCCAAATAAAATCAAACATCTTTGGAATATCACTGCAGATGGATAAGAAATTCAAAGATTAATGTTGAGTTGCAATTCCGGGCCTATGAGATTTTCGTGAAATCGAAGAGGATCTGCTTACCTGCTAGCATCCATAGCGTTTGTTTCTCTGCTTCCAAATCATCAAAATCTTCAATTTATGCATAGTTTTTATTACTAAACACGCTCAATATCAGATCTTACAAAAATGAAATGTTTTTTGATGTGTACGCGTGATGAAATCAGGAAAAGGGCGCGCAAAAATCACATGACCTCCACCTGCCTCCACAGCTTCGATGATTCAATGTGACGTCACACGTCAGTAGGGGTTGTCGGGCGTGAAATACAACAGCCGCCTCGCTGCGTGCGGAAAAATCCGCCTAGTGTGTTAACACTTGGGGGCTCCATCGATATGATGGCCTAAACTCAACTCAACAGAACCGAACTGAACCGACCACGAGATCCTAACTTACAACAACAACACCGGCTCCTCCGCATGGCCGCGTACGAAACAAAACGAGATTAACTAAATACTGCTGTCTAAATACTACATCACTCCCCTTTTTAAAACTAAAGTCTTGGCGAGAGTGAGTATAGTCTAAAGTACTTCTGACGGAATCGGATTTCCGTAACGAATTGGCGCTTGGCGTGTTCTTACTGGTTTCTCATTCCTAGCGTTCACGTTTCCTCGATCATTTGCGTGGTCGTGTTCGTGCTCAATATCGTGTTCATTCTCGATGTCTTGTTGGTGTCTAACATCTTGCTCAGCATCAGAATCGCTATCAGAGCTGTCAGGTTGACGGTTTACGATTGCGTTCACTCTTTTGAAATGTGAAACGTTTCTGGTAATACGATGCTTAGAGTTTTCGGCTGTTACTTTCGTGCCTTTTCGGTTTATGACCGTGTAAGGTGTTTTATTGAACCTGGTTGTCAGCTTGTTCTGCTTAGTTTGCTTCACCAGAACTGCATCGCCGATCTCAATTGTACTCTCCTTAGCATTTCTTCGTTTATCTGCGTATTCCTTATTGTAACTCTGACTCTTGATTTCATTCTCTCGAGCTTCTTTGTGCTTGTTCAAAACACGTTTCTTTTCTAGAGAAGGAAGTTTACCTCGCACTGTTCGATTGAACATTAATTCACATGGCGCTACCTTTGTTGTACTGTGCGGGGTTGTGCGATACTGTAACAGAAAACGATAAAGTTCCTGCCTCCACACCTTTCCTTCTGTGACTGCTGTCTGTAACGCTTTGCCAAGAGGCTGATTGAAACGTTCTACCTCTCCGTTTGCCTGTGGCCAACATGGTGTAGATGGTTCAAATGTAATACCGAGAGTCTTAAGGTATCGATCAAAATCATCGCTTGAGAACGGTGGTCCGTTATCTGTCTTGACTGTTTCTGGAATCCCGTGTACCGAGAAAATCTTATCCAATTTGGGAATCACCACAGATGCTTTTGTGCTTCTGACAATCTCGACTTCTGGAAACCTGGAGTAACGATCTATCACGACAAGTAAGTAGTCCCCTGACGGCAAAGGTCCATAAAAATCGATATGAACTTTCTCCCAGGGTCCTTTGGGCATGTCTTGTAGATGCAATGGTTCAGGTGGTGCTGGTCTGCCAACTGCTTGGCATGCAATACATGAATGAAGTGTCTTTTGTGCAAGTTCATCAATACCGGGGAACCACACCTTTTCTCGAAGAAGTGCTTTTGTCTTGGATAACCCTTGATGGTTTTCATTGGCGATGTCTATTGCTCTCTGATGAAATGATGATGGCACGATTATGCGTGTTCCTCTAAGTATAACTCCTTGTGCTCCGATTGTGAGCTCATCTTTGATGCAACGGTATGGCTTTAGGCAATCTGCGTCCCACATGTTCAAACGTATTGCTGCGTGTAATCGTTGTAATGTGCTATCGGACTTTGTTTCACGTGCTATCTCTTCTAATGTCATTGATTTTGGTACTGAATGACGTGTCAGAAAGTTAACATATTCCTCTGCTAACTTCTCTTGTTGCTTCTCTCCTTTCTTGAACGGATGTCGTGACAAGTAATCTGCTGCGTTTTCACTACCACTGCGGTATTGTATCTTGAACGCATATGATTGTAATCTGAGAACCCAGCGCTCTATCCTTGCAGATGGTTTGGATGTAGGACTACCATATATCACCTCCAATGGCTTATGGTCAGTGATTAACGTGAATTCTTTTCCGTATAAGAACAAATGGAAATGTTCAACACCCCAGATGATACTTAACGCTTCTTTCTCGGTCTGCGAATATCTCTTTTCGACATCAGAGAGGGCTCTGCTGGCATAAGCGATTACTGTGTACTCATCAGATCCTGATTTTGATTGGGTTAAAATTGCAGAGATGCCTACTGGACTTGCATCAACGGTTACAAATGTGTCCCTGTTCACATTAAAATAACCCATTGCGGGTGCTTCACTAAGGGCTTGTTTCAACTTTGCGAAGGCTTCTTGGTGTTTTTCTTTCCACACGAATGTTACATTCTTCTTCGTAAGATCGCGAAGAGGTGCTGTAATTGTAGCATAATTTGGAATATATTTTGCACTGTAGTTCGCCATTCCTAATAGACTGCGAACCTCTCTAGCATTGACTGGTACTGATGCATTTTCTAGATCTTCGACGCGTTTTGGGTCAGGGCGTGTCCCTTCTTGTGAAAATATCTGGCCAAAGAAATTAATTGACGGCTGTAGAAATTTGCACTTCTTTGGATTCAATGTAAGACCTCTGTCTTTCAACCGTTGTAAACAGTTCGTTAAAGCTGCATCATGCTCTTGACGTGTTTTCCCAAAAACGAATATGTCATCTGCTAAGTTCAGAACGCCAGCTATGCCTTGTAAATTTTGCTGTAACACGTGCTGGAAAATCTCCATGGCAGCATTAGTGCCGTAATTTAGTCGTGTGTAGCGATATAATCCTAAATGAGTGTTGAATGTTGTTATGTAACGACTGTCTTTGTGCAAAGGTAACTGGTGGTATGCTTGTGCTAGATCAAGCTTGCTGAAGTATTTGGCACCGTTCAGCTCCACGCTGATGTCATTTACTGTCGGTATAGGGTGCCTGACTCTCTTAATGGCTTTATTCGGCATTCTCATGTCAACACAAAGACGAACTGTATCATCCTTCTTTGGTACCGCAACAATTGGCGAGACCCACTGCGCAGGAGAATCCTCTGGAACGGGTTCAATTATGCCTTCTTTTTCCAGCTCCTTCACAGCGGCTTTTACTTTTCTACGAATATGAAATGGAACTCTTCTTTGCGGTTGCGCATGAGGGATTGCTTTTTCATCAATGTTGAGCTTTACGGAATAACCTTTCAATTTCCCTACGCCAGTAAACACTTCTTTATATTCCTGTAGAATGTCATCTATCTCTGGATCATTACTCTTAATTTGTGTTTGGGCGGTTTTCTCAGGAGTTTCTGTTGTGATCTTATTCAGCTTCAAAGTGATTATTCCCATTTCTTGTGCTGTGGCTGCAGATAATAAACACCCACTGTTTTCTTGCTTTAAAACAAAGAACGTAGCAACGGCATACCGAGATTTCGTCTGTACAAGTGATTCAAACTTGCCAATGAATTGAACTGGTTCCGTTTTATTGTACGGATATGCTTTCACTTTTGTCTGCTGCAATTTGATGCCTTTCATGTTATCAAAAGTGTTTTTGTCAATGACATTGATTGTTGAGCCTGTGTCCACAATCATAGCAAACTGGTGTTCACCAACCGTGACATTTATTTTTGGGCTTTCCTTTGATGCCTTTTGTTTCACCTTACCAACTGCATACATGTATTCATCATCACTTGTGTCACTTTCATGCTGAAGTGGTCTAACTGCGGTTGAATTATTGGCTTTTGGATTCTGCGGTTTCTTTTGCTTTGAAGATTTAGAGCTTCTACAAACAACTGCAAAATGATTGGGCTTGTCACAGTTTCTGCAGGTTTTCCCTTTAGCCGGGCAGGGTCCCTTATGTGGAAATTTCCCTCCACAATTACCGCAATTCTTTGGTGCTTGATTACTCTGTTTTGCTATAAATCGATGTGTTGTTTCTGTTGTTTCCTCCTTGGACTCAATGTCCTTAGCTTGGTATGAACTGCTTTCATCCCGCCTTCCATCAATAAGCATATCTTTCAGCGAATACTCTGGATCTCGAAGAGCTCGTTTTCGAATTCTTGATGAGCGACCCCCAATAATTATTTGCTCTTCTATTTCGAACGTTTCATCAGCAAACTCGCATGTTTTTGCCATATTTCGCAACCTGGTGTGAAAACTGTCAAGATTTTCTCTTTCTCCTTGTTTTGTTTCACGAAATCGATAAACTTCATATCGTTTATTTTTCTGCGGCTCGAAGTATTCAGATTACTTTTGCTGTGCGAGGTCAAAGTCATCCTCTTCTCCTGTGTCAGGTAACTGGGCGAAAATCTCCCTGATTCTAGGACCTGCTTGATATAATAACAAGGCTTTCTTCCGCTTTGCATCCCTGATGCCACTGGCCAAGATAAACGTGTTGAAATCTTGCAACCAAAGTCTCCATCGTGTTGCGAGGCTTGCACCGATATCTGCGTCTGGAACAAATTCGGGAACTGGTTGTAGATTTACAGCCATTCTTGATGAGACTTATGTTTGTTTTGGTTTTAATCCTCGTCGCCACTGTTAACACTTGGGGGCTCCATCGATATGATGGCCTAAACTCAACTCAACAGAACCGAACTGAACCGACCACGAGATCCTAACCTACAACAACAACACCGGCTCCTCCGCATGGCCGCGTACGAAACAAAACGAGATTAACTAAATACTGCTGCCTAAATACTACATAGTGGAAAACCGGCTGTACGCATTGTAACTTTGCCTGGAAGACCATAGATGAGCTAATCAGTAGGGAGTCTAACATCATGGCCTTCAAATCCGTCAATGGGCTTGCTCCACAGTACATGTGTAATCTGTTCACAAGTACATCCCAGCTTGCCCCAAGAAATCTTAGGAATTCAGATCTAAGGATACCAAAGAAAAACTCCTCAAATGGAAAGAAATGTTAAGGTGTATGAATGTATTTGGATTTCTTTTATTGCAAATTTTTTTAGATTATGCATGCTGCTTCTATTTGGATCTCCGTTGTTGATTATAATTGCTTACAGAATAATCATGGAGTCGACAGTATCAGCTCAACCTTTTAGTAAATCTTTCCTCATAAGCATCAGACAAACACAAGACTGCATTTTCTGATCATTAGAGCAATTTGGGCTTTTAACCTAGGGAAAGGGACCTAGCCATTCACCCTAGTAAGCAAATTATCCTCCTGAAGGTGGGGTTGGAAAGAAAACCTGCATTTTTCCGCAAAACTGGTCCCCTCGTCCATGTTGGAAAAGACTTTCCAGATGCACCTGCAAAAGAAAGAAGTCCAACATGAAAATTCTGAAAGAGGCAAGTGGGTGGGAGATTCAACCACTCCACATGAGTGTGCAAAATTACTAAATTCTCAGATCAAACAATGTGTTATACTTACCACATGCATGACGATCTATGCACACGTGGGTAGTAAGGCGCACTGTATCTCCAGAGACTCGCTTTCCAGGGATACTTCAAATCGGCAGAGGCGTAAATCTGTAATAAACAGCATATTCGTCGTTGCTTTAACTTCGATTAGAATTATCATTTGCATTTGAAGCAAATGATAGATAGTGTAAGAGTCGGATAAAAAATGACAAATTTAACGATACAACTCGTTATTTGTTTGTCCAGTCATTTACTTGTTTGCTATGTTTGTAGGTCTCTTTTTGTTTTTTTTTTCATGGATTTTTGGTTTGCTAGTGCGGCATGCAGTTGAATACATTGTAAGTGCCATTTATAGACAGAACTCAATGAACTTGAGTTTTTCCTCATTTAAACGATACCATGTAAAGTACTTTTGACTGCAGTGAAATCAGCATGAAAGAAACTTTGGATTAAGAACCTTCAAGGTGATTTTTGGTCAGATGAGAACCCCTCGGTGCAAGAAACACTATGTGAATGGATTTGAGCTATTTCAGCCTGTCACAGAAAATCGCAGGCTCTGTGTTTTTATTGCAAATCAAAGGCAGTCTGTCCCCTTCGAAGAGTGAACATAAAATCGATGAAGATCTTTACCTGGGGGGTGGGGTACATGACTTGCAGATGGTCTGCCGCCCAGTTTCCAGAAAGCAACCCTCTTCTAGTTACCGACAGTTGCCGCCATACCCACTTTTATGATGAATTTTGGCGGAAAACAACCCAATTTTTTGCAATTTCCTGCCAATTTCTGGAAAACCCGAAATTGGCAAAGGGAACCTTGTTTAGAGAATTTCAGATCCAAAATCCCATCCATATGGGCGGCACATACCTCGTACCCATAACATGTTATGTTACTCCCCCCCCCCTCCATCTTTATTGTATATGCCAGAAGTTTGTGCAAATTCGCTTTATCCAGATAAATAAGGGTCATTGAGAGTCAGTGATGCATGAATTTAGCTCCAGCGTAAATTAGGTAAATGAGGCCGTTGCTATGTCCAGAACAATATGGGACAGACTGCCTTTAAAAAGAATCGACATGGTTAAAAGCTGGCCCGGGCCAGGTCAAAACTATAATCTAGTGTACTCGACAGCTTCGACGCATCCGGTTTCATTGTATAGCTAAAGAAACAATGGATTTGTGGGCGTTTCTCTGGCCTATGAGATATACTATGAGATATACTTATGTCTATTCCCTTTAAGTTTTGTTTTCAATAAGAAAATAACAATTCAGCAAAATTAATAAATTTCCTCCTTTTCCCCTGCAGGCATTTGGACTTGGCCACAACCATAGTAGTGGACATAGTGAACATAGCAACCATGCTGGGAGTGGTGGGAATGAGAAAGAAAATCACGCTCATTTGTGGAAGTCCTGTGTTATTGTTGGTGGAATTTATTTCTTTTTCATCACCGAAAATCTCATGAAAATTTACATCAGATTTTCAGAATGGAAGGTAATTTCTTGTGCTACTTCAATGATTAATGGTGTGGAGAGGAAAACCGTAATAGAACGTAATCTGTCCTGCGTAACCCTGATCCTACCCAGGCTTTTTGACGGTAAATAGCATTTGACTAATGGGAAAGCGTTGAAAATTGGCACGGTTGTAGCACGAACCATTCTTAGCTGGTTGGCGATTTTGGATGTGGTCCTCTAATTAGATTGTGGTACTATGACGTCATAATACCGATAATGGCAAAGCATATTGTATTTCGGATAATTGTCCCAAAAACGAAATTTTGGAAGAAAATGACAAACATTGATGACATCGTAACTGTTTTTTCAGGCAAAAATCGATAATAAATCGCACAAAATGCTTTGAAGGCATTGCATGGCGCAATTCTATGCTTTAACTAACAACCTTTGTCGGAGGAAGGTCCAAAATTTGCCAGAATGACTAAAAATGGTTACCCATCTTACGCCATCATTTAAAAATGGTGAGATTAGCAAATTCCATTGTTACTGATAACAATCGAAAGGTTTTTCTTTGCTGATTCTTTCAAGGTACAATTACCAATGTTTGAACCTAATCCTGGCAATACAAATATCAAAAACATTAATTTTTTCAATACCGTTGCCCTAATATGGCAATACCACGTGCGTCACGTGACACCCATCGTTCCAAAATTCTTTGTCAAAATGTAGCTAATGGATAATAAGTAAAATCACAGGTAATGGGAAAAAATTAATAAAAACAACAAGTACCTCTCTTTTTACTTTAGTGTTTGCCAAGTTCGCCAACTTTGTCTAGCTTAGGCCAACGACAACGATGATTATCATACAATTATAAATATCATACAAATTCAAGGAGATTGGGGGGACGGAGCTCTTGCCATTGATGTATGCTCTGTGGAAAGGCCGCAAGGGAGTGGAAGACGCCTCCCCCGGCAGGAATAGGGTCAAGTATGAAGCAGATTGATTGGACTCATGCAAATCTTTTAGAAAAAGTGAGAAGGAGGACTTCTTACGATCAACTTCATTAATCACTTATGAGACGTGTCTCTCATCTTGCTTGTCTCACATCGGGTAATGGCTTTGCAGTTCAATGTTGAACCCTGACAGTCTGCCTCTTTGATTCCCTTGGAGATTGTTTAGGTCAGCTTTTCATGTATGTTCCGAGTTTTGATACGTCCTTACAATTTCTGCGCCGTTTTGGTGAGACGTCAAGATAATTGAAATACTCGGAAATTATAGTTGATCTGCCAACATGGGGTGTTTCCTATACAGTAAAAACCCGCGTATAAGAACCTAGTGATTAAGAACCTACAGGCTGAAAATTCTGAAGTTAGACCCCCAATATATAAGGACCCATTCAGCCTGAGATTTGAAATAGGTTCTTATTCATGGAGATCATCAAACAAGATCAAAACTCTAGTTCCTTTGTGATTGAGCCTATAGGTACTGATTCTGCCATATGTGTAAATTGCAAAGAGCTCTAAAGACGCTTTGAAAGCTTTTCATTGTATTCTGTAAAATTTCTGATTCTTCCACAAACTGATGTTTTGAATAAGGCCTCATGAACTCAGGTGCATCTCAACTGACTGTAAATAATGGTCTTGAAGTTTCAATCTGAACAAAAGAAATACCTGGAAGCCCTGAATTAAATAAGAACCAATTTAAGAACCTGTACAGCCTAATTTCCCACTAAATACTCAATATATAAGAACCTAATCAGGCTGACTTCCAAAACTGTAGGTTCTTATACGCGGGTTTTTACTGTATTTAACCAGTTCAAAGAGCTTTCACAGCAAGAAATCATGGACATAATAATGAAATCACCAAATAAATCCAGTTGTCTGGATCCAGTGCCAACTGAATTACTGAAAAAGTGCATTGACATCCTCATCAAACCAATCACTGCTATTGTAAACAAGTCATTGTTGACTGGGAGCTTTCCAGATTGCTGGAAGTGTGCACTTGTGATTCCCTTGTTGAAATAGCTAGGTTTAGATTTGATCTCCAAGAATTATTGTCCAGTCAGTAATCTTCCATTTGTTGCAAAAATAATAGAGAAGTCAGCATTACCTCAGTTTGTGCAACATCTGCAACAAAATGGCCTATATTCTACTCAAAACTCGGCTTACAAAGAATACCACAGTACTGAAACATTGTTAGTTAAAGTTTACTCGGATATTATGAACAGCATGGACCGGCAGCAGGTAACTATACTGGTTTTACTTGATCTGAGTGCGGCATTCGACACAGTTGACCTGGAAATATTGTCTGTGATTTTTCAACAAAGATTTAATATCTCAGGGACAGTTCGATCATGGTTTTTCTCTTATCTGAGAGACAGAGAACAGAGAATTATTATAAAGGATACCTTATCAGAGATCTATAGGTTAAAATATGGGGTGCCTCAAGGCAGTTGTGCAGGTCCAGTTGTTTTTCTGGGTTATTTAAGTTCTCTTTATGACATTATCGAGAGGCATGCACCAAGCATAGCAGGATATGCAGATGATACACAACTGTATCTTAGTTTCAGCCCATCTGACCCAGAGGCAGAAAATAAAGCAGTTAGAGAAATAGAAGACTGTATTCAAGATATTCGAGCATGGATGCTCAGCCATACATTGAAACGAAATGGTGACAAAACTGAGCTATTGATAATAGGAAGCAAACAACAACTAGCTAAAGTACCAGAGTTGTCAGTTAAAGTTGGATCTGCAGATGTCAATAAATCTAATAACGCCCGGAATTTAGGAGTTATTTTTGACAGTAACATGAATTTGGAAAAACAAGTAAACAACATCAGCAAAAGAGCATTTTTCGAGCTGAAGCGTATAAGGCAAATAAGACATTATTTATCACAAGAAGCTGCAGAGCAACTAGTTCATTCCTTTGTGTCATCTACTATTGATTACTGCAATTCATTGATGTATGGATGCACAAAGAATTTGCTAAACAAGTTACAAAAGATACAAAACTGTGCTGCGCGTGTCGTAACAGGAGCCAAAAAGTTTGATCATGTCAAACCTATTCTTGAATCATTGCATTGGCTCCCTGTTTCATCAAGAATAGAATACAAGATTGCCCTTCTTACCTACAAATGTTTGAATGGACTAGCTCCACAGTATCTAGCGGACCTCCTTGTACCATATAAAAGTTCAAGGCAACTGAGGTCCTCCAACAAATCTATGTTGAAAGTACCAAAAACAAACACAAAAACCTCTGGAAGCAGAGCGTTTACGTATGCGGCACCAACAGTATGGAATGCACTACCAGAATATGTAAAGAAAAGCAACAATGTTGAATCTTTCAAAAAGCTCCTCAAATCACTCTATTTCAAGATGGCATATGGAAAATGACAATTTGGATTGTTTTACTCATTTCTTTTTATTCTTGTTGAATAGTATTCTGATGACATTTTATATGAACATGTAACATTTTGATTTAGATATTAGATATTAGATTTTAGGTTTTAGGTTTTAGGTTTCAAACGGACATAATTAGGAATCGTAAATTGTTAAGCGCTGTTGAGTACATTTGTATGGGGGCGCTATACAAATTTTGTATTATTATATTATTATTATTATTATTATTATTATTATTATCACTATTATTATTATTATTATTATTATTATTATTATTATTATTATTATTATTATTATTATTATTTAGCTACATTTTTGCAACCAATGGTCAAGAAGCTTTACTGTGACATTCCATCGTTTTTATCACCCGAAATTGTGACTGGTACTGCTGCACGACCGGATCTACTCGTTGTGGACAGGATGAACACTCTGTTTATAATTGAGCTAACAGTAGGCCACGAATCTAACACGGCGGCGAATGCTACAAGAAAGGCAAAGAAATACGAACATCTCTTAAATGATGGTGACCTAAAACGTTCGTATCGAAAAATCTGTTTTTGTGAATCTCGTGATGACTACTATCGGCATCTATTCAAAACATTCAGAGGATTTCTTCAAATTGCTGAAAGATTTAAACATTGACAACACAGCAGCAACGTACATTTCTACAAAGCTAACAGAAATTTGTATACGTTCGTCTTATTATATCTTTTGTATGAGAACGAAGGAGTGGACGGAAGTGGATCTAATGAACTTCTAAGTTGAACCTTACCTTACTTTTGTTAACTATTTTGAAGCACCTATGCGAATGCAGGCATACTATGCCTACACCGTAGTGAGTAGTCTGATTCTGTTACTGTTTTTAAGTTGTATGTAATTAGTTGGATTTTATCATGAAAAGTTTCCATTATTATTATTATTATTATTATTATTATTATTATTATTATTATTATTATTATTATTATTATTATTATTATTATTATTATTATTATTATTATTATCATTATTAAATTATTATTATTTTCCCAAGCTCGTTTTACACGACTGGATTTTACATCAATCTATGCATAATTCATTTCTATGATTTGCTTGTGAAATTTCGAAACTCTATGAAAAATATTGCTTCAAGGAAAGAAGTAGTGGGGGGCCTTCAGTCAACAACTGTGGCCACAAGTTTAAGACCAGCCCTTGATTTTTAAATTGGAGCAACATATCGCATAGTTATTGGAATGAATTTTCAATCGAATTATGAATATCAAAGGCTCTTACATCATAAGCAAAGGCTCTTTGACGCTTTTCCAAGTGTGGTATTAAAAATATGGCCATAGTTTTGGAATGAAAGCTTTCAACTAAGTTTTCCTGATGCAATATTTTTCGTGGAATTTTGACATTTTGCAAAAAAATCATAGGAATAAATTGTGCATTGATTGATGTAAAGTCCAGCTGAGGAGCACATTTTTTGGGTCACGCCTCTTGTCGGCAGAACCACTATAATCTCCAAGAATTTCCATAGATTTCATTGAGATGTATAGAAAAATGGTGCAGAAATTAAAAAAGACTGATCAACATTCGGAATCTACATGGAAAGTTCATCTAATGGAAGTCCAAGAGAATAAACTAGGCAGAGCTCTGTTGGGTTCAATGTCATTACGGTGGCAAACGTTGGTGACAAGAAGGTGATCTTGAATTTTTGGCCTTGACTGTATATGGATTACAATTTATCTATTAATTGCCTTTTCTACAGAAAAATGCAAAGCCAGACTGTAAAATAATGGTAGTGAATTCCAATATCAATAGTTTGAAGACAGCGGATGCTGGCCATTGTCAGGTTGTAATGAATCCTGATGATGTCCACAAAAACCATGCATTGGACAGCGTGCATGTAACGGACGAAAACTGTCGGCATGAGCATGGGGTAGACACCTTGAATGTGGCAGGAGATCATGGCATCAAAGAGAAAAGCATAGATGGGATCTTTTCAAATGATGAATCATTAAAAGAGGTTGGCTTCTTCGAGAGAGTGGCTCCCGTTGCATGGATGATCATCCTTGGAGATGGACTGCATAATTTTATTGATGGACTGGCTATTGGTGTATCCTTTACAAACAATGTCCTGCAAGGTGTAAGCACAAGTATAGCGATAATCTGCGAAGAATTGCCTCATGAACTGGGTAAGTCTTGTGTCTCGTTGTCTGCAGACTGTTGATATGAAACAATTCCATCCGAGTTTGGGCCGAATGCTACTACAATAGGCTGAAAAGCAATCTGTATCCCATGCGACCAAAGCGAAACATACCTGATCAAGAGAAGAGAAAACAGCAGCATGTCAAATATAAGGACTGCAAAAGCCAAGTTGTATTGGATTCTGATAAGTCTAAGACATTTTTCAGAGGGAAGTGGAACCCCCCCCCCCCCATAAATGGTAGCTCAAAAAGCCCATTTAGATTATGGTTAGCAGTCAAAGGGTTACAGAAAGTTACGATTACTTGTTGAGAGCTTCCGCCTTATCTGCTGGGCTAAAATGTCATCTCGCCTTGATCAAACGAGCTGAAAATTTCCTTATGATCACAAATTAAAATCTTTTAACAATGCTGAAAATACTGGAGCATGCGCATTTCCTTTTGAAATGATTTACCTCGCAAATATTAATTTCAACCACCATACAGTTGATGCAAATTTCAGCCCTATTAAAGGACAAATCTGGGATTGGTATGATTGATGACAAAATAAAAATAATTGCTATGAATGGTGTATCATACTTCTTTCTACAATTTTTCGCCTTCTCTCTGTGAAATTGCGTATTAAACAGTTGTTTGAGCAAGATAGCATAATATCGCTCCACAGAAAACGAGGCTGACTTGTTGTTTTTCTCCTCTTAATCGTTGCTGGCCCCTTTACAGTGTGCCCATTCAAGAAAATGGCGACACAGTGACCAGATAGGGCCTAAATTTTCAGATTGTTCAAAGGCACTGACGGCCGTTGGGAAGCTCGAAATTTAAAGTAAAGGTAAGAAAGAATTCGCGTCAGTAGTTGGTAAGCTTTCTTTGTAGCGTTAATCATGCTAGTCCCAAATTGTCCATGGTTATTAGCCATATGGCAACCAAATATTCCAACGCTCCTCAGTCCCACTGACTGGTCAGGATTTTAGTCCATGCTGTGCCGATATTATTTCAAGGGAGCCGTCATGTCATTGAAATGCGGTAGCTGTTTGATGTTGAAAAGTGGTTTCAAAAGAAATTTTGAACATCAAAATGAGAGGAATTTTGATGATTGAATTGGCCTTCCTGATAATAATTGGTATACTTCCAACAGAATATACTGAAGATGACTTATTCCCAAGACAAAGGGTACCTATTGTTGTGACACAAATTAGATTTTGTGTATGGCACGTCCTGGCCAATATAATTTGTTTCAAATTTCTAGTTGCCATATGGCAACTATGGGTGTTCAGGGTCACACTCCGGAAAATCAATAGGAATTTTGAATTGGAAAATGGTTAAGGTGGGAAATCATGAAAAATAAAAAAGTCGATTTTTTGTTGAAAATTGCTTATTTGATTGATAAATAAATGGAAAATGCGACAAATAATTTTTTTGACAATTTTTTTCAAAATGTGAACCATTTAAAGTGATAAACGGGTTTAAAAGTCATATATTCAACTCCTAATTTATCGAAGTTTATCGTTAATTTAAAGGGTGTTTATCATCGACCCCACCTTACGAAAACTGCTCTTCTGGAATGAGTATTTGCAAAATTTAAAGTTAAGTGATGAAAGATGGCAATGACAATTTTGTGTTAAGTGACTTAACATCTTGGCTGTTGAATGAAACAGACTACTAAAATAGCAATCGAATTGACGTTCTTTCCATATTTTAGGTGATTTTGCTATTCTGTTGAATTCTGGATTCACGTACAAACAAGCGATTCTGGCAAACTTTCTTTCTGCCTGCACATGCTATGCTGGGTTGATTGCAGGCATAATTCTTGGAACAAAGACAGACAGTGTTCAATGGGTTTATGCTTTAGCAGCCGGAATGTTTTTGTATATTGCACTTGTTGACATGGTGAGTACTATAACTTTGGAGTGCTTTTCTCCTACTGAAGGCGTTGTGGCTCAGTTGACTAATCCTCTCACTTTGCAGCTAGAATAGTTCAGAAGGAGATGGATCAAGGTTAAAGGTACAAAGACAGGTTTTTTAGCGCAATAGGATCAATTGATTTCAATTGACACCCAAGTCAAAGCAATTAGATATTGCAGAAAAAGGAAATCCTATCAACCTGTGACTGAAAAAAACAAGGCCGCAACAGTGGCTTTCTAGCCAGAACGGCAAACTGTCGCCTTGTACAAGCAAAAGCTGGGTCTTCAGAGGAGCCATCTGTCTTAATGAAAGATGAAGGATGAATGCAAAGATCTGCTTGGCGATTTTTCTTCGTTGATTCAGAAGCCTTGCAGAAGACATTGGAGTTCTCCCATATTTCGCGCTTAAACGAAACAAATGCTGCAGAGCTCCTGAATCAAATATGAAAAATTTGCGAGGCAGACCATTAGATCTATCCTCCTTTAATTGCAAGCCATGGGTTCTTTTAAAAACTGCCTTTGCACGCACAAGGTGACAGTTTGCCCAACTACCGGGTGACCCAAAAAGAAATAATTTACAAGCTAGATAGTGACTAGCTTCCTGAAATCAATAGCTATTGTCAAGTGTTTTGTATCACAGGTCAGTAGATAGGCTTAGCTATTTTTGAGATCCTGCATGACTACTTCACAGGAATTCGCGTGTTTACCCAAGAAATTCGGATTCCTCATAAAAAACTGGACTGGAATAACTGTATGAGGACTTCTACCTCTCCAGGTGGCACCTTGCTCAGTTAGAAAGAAAATCCTTCGACACCAAATCAAATATGCTTTAGGAAGGAAGACTGATCTTTATGTCAAAAGTTTGCTTTTGCTCTTTTGTTGATCCTTGAAATCGTGGGATAGTTCATAGATACATAATAATAAGCATAGGATCTTTCTTGCTTTAACTGCTATTAAGATTGAAATGTATCTTTCAGCTGCCAGAAGCAACAGGGATGCAAGTGACAATAAGTGCGACCTCCAAGAAAGAGACATGGTTGAACTTCTTCATTGTCAATATGGGAGTCATTGTTGGTTTCATCATTATGCTTGTTCTTGCTTTATATGGAGAAGGAATCAAAATTTAAGTGAGCAACCACGGAGGGGGGGGGGGTTCTCGGCTAAATTTCGGGCAGAGGTGTGCCGCCCACAGTTTCAAAATGGCACCGTTGGCTGGACCAATTTTTCTGAAAATGATACCCTTGGCTAGACTAATTCCTACATCAAAAGTGCCATGATTTGGCACTTTCTAGGCAAAACTTGCTAAATTTTTGCATTCTTAAGGACCAAAATTTGAAAAAAATTTGGGTTTCTTTACAGGAATTACAGACGTTTGACATTTCTTTGACCAAAATTGCCAAAACGTAAACCCTTGCGGGCGGCACATCCCCAGGTACCTTTACTATGGAAGAACCCCCCCCCCCCCTCTGTGTGAGCAACTGCCTTAATTACTGGAGAGACAAATCATTCAAAAAGTTTCGTACGAAACTAGGATTGTGAAAACCTCTCAGCTTTGGAAAGATTTTATTTATTACTTAAGCTTTTCGAGATTTTTCAGCATCATGGATTCCAGATTTCAGACCAGCAGTCAAGATTTAAAAAGATTTTGGAAGATTTCGCATGGTTTTTCATGATTTTGCGAATGTTGTCTATGTGATCCTTGAGGACTTTTGTGATTTTTAAAGGACAAGTCCGGGGTTGATAAAATTATTGTTAAAAAGCAACCTTGCCAACTGCTGAACCCCAATCGTGAGTTCTTTCCAAGTTTTGATGCCTTGAACTTTCATAGAATATTCATGAATCTTCGTAAGTTAGGCCAAATATCGTCGCCATGTTGTGTTTTGTTCGAGTGTGTGAAGGCGCGATAAGGAGGCTAGCAATGTGAGTGGTATAATACAGTATCAACACATCCAGCAGCCCCGTTCAGGTCAACGTAAAGTGACGTCATAGAAAATGACGTCATTTCGAACTTCGTAGCACATTGAAATATGTAGTTTCGCGTGGATTCGCAGATCAAAAGAGATAAAAACTGAAAAAAGTACTACACACTATTCACAACAATGTAATCTCTTGAATAATTAACAATTGAATCAACCCCGAACTTGTCCTTTGAGGAAATTTCAAAATTTTTTTCAGAATTTTGATCATTTGTTGGCGAGGAATCCCAGGATGATGAATTTGCGAACATTTCTAGGACTTTCTTTGGGATTCCTAAGACTTTGTGAAGATTTCCAAGGTTCCATACAGATTGGGATTTTTCAAAGAGTTTTTTTATGTTTTACGAATGTGTTCGAGATTTTTTGGAGCCACCTTCCTTTTTGATTTATAACTCAGGTAATCAAAGAGAATATGAAGACTTGAACACATTATTCAGTGTATGAAGGCCATAGCTTAAAATTCTTACTCATTTCAAAGCTCGCTCTTGAGGGTGTTATGGCGCAGTGGCGTAAATCTCTGACTTTGCAGCCATAACAAGTGGACAAGGCTGGATGGCAGGTAGAGTCTCATCAGCATTTCTGGGTCATGACGAGGAGTATTGAGCTCAATTCAGTCTTCTCTTCTTCTCCGATCCCAGCCCTTGGCACTAACGTCTGCAACTTCACCTTCACCTTGATTGGCTGATTAGATCCTTTCCACGCTGCTGACAAAGTTGCGAAGAATAAATGTGCGTTGCGTTTTTGTTCAACAAGTCGCTGTCATTTTTGAAACAATTTGCAATCAAATACGCACGATTCAGAATTTGTGAAGGTGGATGTGAAGGTGAAGTTGCGTTTTTCAGTGCCAAGTGCTGGATCTGAAATAGAGATAGAGAAGATCGTAGAAATAGAGAAGACCAAATCGAGTCCGCAATTCGTTGTCATGACGCTCTAGTGGCGAGGGTCTACCAGGTATCGAACCCACTCCTCCTGACTTTTCTGGCTGCAAAGTCAGAGGATTACACCTTCGAACACCTTCGATTTGTAGGGAACAGCATCATATATATTGCCCATAATTCTTGCCAAAGTGTATTTGCCTAAAATATCTTATGTCCTTGATTAAGCCCTCTACCTATTTTGATGAAAAACGTCACACAAAGGCATATTTAATGTGCGAAAAGAGAGGAATTTAAGTTGTGCGGCAGTGATTCACGAAAGATTAATCGTTGGGATTCTACCTAATACGAATGATATGGGAAGAAATATATATTACTTCTCAGGAGGAGACGAGAAACAGGTTAGCATTATTATAATGGACATCTATTCAGACCAAGATTTCGTATGAAATTCAGCTTGATGTGGACGTCAATTATGAATTATGAGCGGGGCTTATTTTGTAAAACATGATTGCTGAGTTTCACCTTCAAGCGAGGCGCTTATTCAGTTTGAAACGTTATTTGAGTATTTACAATACCAATGAACTTCAATCAGTGGGGGAAATTCAGCTTTTTGAGTGGAGGGGCAAGAGCCATCAATTTTCCGAGTTGGGAGAAATGCTTTTGTTTGACGTATTTTGCTGGAATACCTGACGTAAATAGTGTCCTTAAATGTGCTAAGAGAAAAGGTATATCAGAGTTCACAACTATCTGTATTCAGCAAAAGCTGATAGAAAGAGACCAAAACATGCCATAAGGGCAAGTTGATTGGCTTCCAGGAATCTGGGGGCGAAGCCCCCAGGAAAATTGTTGAGGACACGCCCTCTACTTTTGCCTAGAATGCATCTCACGACCCAATGTTTACTGGTATTGAATTTGGATTTTGACAATTTTCTAAAAAATTTTTGCAGAGTAGCGGCCCCATGTTATTCTTTGAGCATGAGCAAACACAATTTACTTTCGCTAAGAAGACCTTTTGGATCCTTATCTGCCAGTGACAAACTTGAATATTTGTCGAGTATCAGTAACTACGTCCTGAACAAATTTTGGGTAAAGAACTTCTACTTTGTCTCAGAACGCTTCTCGCCATCCAGTTATTGCCTGCCCCAAACATAGACACGGAAACTTTGACATTAGCGTCCCAAGGAAGATTTTGAAAACTCCAGCCTTTACATTGGCTTAGAACGCCTCTCCCAATCACCTGAAATATCGATACTGTACCCAAACTATACCCTACCACTTTCTTCTCATTTTGAAAAGAATGTTAGTGCATAAAAACTTAAAAATATGCTGCAGATAGAGCGTAAGCATTTGATTTGCTCATTCAAAATAGAATCTCTTTGCTTCTCAACGGCGACTCGTTTCTTCGTTGCAGTTTCGATCCCACCTTCAAAATTTCCGACTTCTACGGAAAATTTCCGAGTCTTCTTGAATTGGTTTCCGCCACTGACTTCGATTGAATATTCAGACATGTTAAAGTTTAGAATTGCCTTTCACTCTGAAATGATATGGTGTGAGCGGCAGGACAGGGCATTGCTGAAGTGTCTTTATCTCTTGGAAGGGTTATTACAGTTGTAAGCAGTTTTATATAGAAAATGGGATGTAAGTTAATTGGTTCAATCTTAGCAATGAACGACTTTGGTTTAAACTTTTTTAAAGCCATCGATACTGATTCATCTCACTGCCTGTTCATGCACCCTTCTTCTTATTTAACTTGAAATATTTATTTGCTTGTTTTATCTAGTCGTTGTTAGGACAGTAGCTATATATTTTGTACACCAATGAAGAATTTTAATCAAAATTTCTGCCAGTTTTAGTAGTATTTGCTGTGTAATGTCTTTATATTTAATCGCAAGAACTTTTCTCGATTTGTATTATATTTGAATCTTTGAATTGCAAAGGGTCCTAGCCCGCTTCTCTTCTCTCGTATATTCTTTTGTCTTGTGAATCGCTCACACCAGGGATTGTCGAGGAGACTGAGTACTGACCCGTTTGTTTCGCAACATTTTATTTCAGCTTTGTTGATAGCGAATCAACGCTGGGGCTCACACTGTCATGCGCATCGGTACTATTTTATCTTGTACTGATCTCGCTCTTGTTCACAACGGTCCTGCTAATTTGCACATTACGTAATTGAAGTAAATCGTTAGTGGGCATGCGATCTGGAGCCCTTTTAGGGGATTCCTTGAGGCTCACAACTCAGCCTGTTCATATCCCCAACAAGGGAGCTAAAGACTTTTGAGCTCTTTATATAGTGGAACCTTCATGTAACGAACACCTGTAGGGCCAATGGTAGAAAGGTGTACGCTGTATGTGTCTCATTTACTATGCAGTATTCTGGGACGGAAATATTTCTCTATTGTTCAGAGGTATCCAATATTTTTAGTGGTTGTTAATGGAAATTCCACTGCAGCTGTAAGCCTTCGAAACTTTACTTCTTCGGATCAAACAAGAATAGATGATTCCAGAATAGGCAACGTGAATGGAGCATTTCCTAGAATTTGTCATTTTTATCAATGGATGAATGTCCTTAGTTGTTATAAATATCAATATTCAGTAACAGACTACGATGATTTATCTCTTCGGACAGGAAATGCAGTTCACAAACTCCGATGTTATGATTTTCAATCTGTCGTTTGAAGCTTGCATCCACAACTCTATCCTTGGTAATAACTGACAAAAATCTAGTACGCCAGCGGTTGTGGAATTCATCTTGTACTCTTGGAGCCTTGAATTGCTTAAATACACTGATATCCATATACTGAGCTTTCTCAAAGCGCTATAACCATAGTTTTTACAATTTGCACCGGGCATATCCGTGCAAACTTCGTATTGAACTCATGCAAAGGTACCAGCATTTATGCACTCTCGTGGGGACTGGGTTCTAAATTTTTTCGAGCAACAACATACCGGGTGTCCCAGAATAAAGGTAACAGATTTGATGAGGACTAGCGCTAAGAATTTGGCTCGAATCAGTCGGAGAGAACATTTAAACCAATCCTCGATCGTTAAATTGAAGATAGATACCTTGCTTGTTGATCTTGGAGCATTGAGAGTAGAAATTTTAGTCTTGAAAGCATAGATTTGCCCCTACCTCCAAACCAGAGCTGTTGGGTTTTGGCCTAAGCTGTCAACGCGCTTGTTGTAGAATCTCCTGAATCATAGCCAGGACTAGCCAGGTACACACAAGAAGCCTCGTGCTTCGGAAAAATTCTTGATAGAAATCCAAATCGAACTTGACAATTAAACTCAAGAGTTTTTTCCCAAAGAGATATCTCTGTTCATTCTACGTAAGCTGTGAATTACCGCTGCCAAATAAAAGTTACTCTGCAGGGAAATGATTCCCTTGAGTGTGGAAAAATCTTCCTTGTTCGAATTTCGAATAAAATGCATTTTTTGATCATTGAAATTATTACGAAACAAGAATTCGTCGCTTATACCCAAAGGATTAAATATCCCACGAGGGTAAGATCCTTGAAGGCGCTCCCTCGTGCTTAAGTTGTTTCTTTTTTGTAAATTCATTTTCATTTTGGCTGAGTAAAATATATATCCTTAGTGACTTTTTCAGTTTTCAGTTTTTGCATTTGTACTCAAATGTGCATGCACAAAGCAAAGGTCCTTCCTCGGACTTTTCTACATTGGGCCTATCCTTGAGGAGATTCCCCACAACAGCGCGTTTGTAGTTAAGGCCAAAGCCTAAAAGCTCTGGTTTGGAGGTGAAGGCAAATCTGGACTTACATGATAAAAATGTTTACTCTCAATGGTCCAATATCAACAAACAAGGTGTCTATCTTCAAGTAAACTATCGAGGATTAGTTTAAAGGTTATTTCCGATTGATTGGAGTTAAATTTTTAGCGCCAGCCCTGATCAAATCTGTTACCTTTTTTTTGGGACACCCGGTAGAACAATAAAAGGCCTTTGTTTCCAGACTATCCGTCCTGTGGGTGTGACTATGGTCAAAGGCATTGATACTCTGACCCTGGGTACCCATATATGATGTATCTGCTGACTTGTAGCTTTCGTTTCCGTGTCTAATTTGTGTAATTTGCCCATTGAGTGAACTGCTCATTGTGTTGAGGTTACGGTAAACGTTTGCAGGCCAAAAGTATCCAATTCTGGATTTTTCAAAGCTCGGCAGCCCAACGTTTGAGAAACACAAAGATACCAACTTTGGAATTAACAGAAACTGACATATTGATTGGCAAAAATCATCATCATCATCATCATCGACATAATCATCATCATCATCATCATCACCATCACCATCATCATTATTATCATCATCATCATCATCATCATCATCATCATCATCATCATCATCATCATCATCATCATCATCATCATCATCATCATCGTCATCATCGTCATCATCGTCATCATTATAAATTGTATTATTAGGACCACGAAAAACATCATTTTGAGGATCATTTCAGAGAAGACAATATCATAGTTGAATCGACATTTCCAGTTAGTTAAGACGTAGTTAAATCGACATTTCTAATTGGTTAAGACGAAAAAATATTGTTAGTTATATTATTGACTTAAACATGTTTGTACGTTTCGAGACGAGCTTGTCTCATCTTCAGCTGAATCAAAGTTACACGTGTGAGGTTTTTATAGTGATAATTATTCGAGAGAAAATGCATAACAAATAATCAATCATACGACATCTAAATAAGGAAAGTCTATTGAAATTAAACAAAATATGAAAGTCCAGGGAGATTAAAAAAGATACAACGATATAGAAGAGTTTTGTTGATTGGAGTGTCGGGCGGTCCCTCAAGATTAGAAGAATCTCGTGTATCAGTAAGTCAAAATTGTTGTTGGCTTTGTTCAGAATACAAAAATCATCAAAAGATGAGGCATGACCAGTTCAGTATAACTAACAATATTTTGCCGTCTTAACCAACTGGAAATGTCAATTTAACTTCGTTTTAACTAAATGGAAATGTTGATTCAACTATGATATTGTCTTCTCTGAAATGATCCTCAAAGTGATGTTCGTCGTGGTCCTAATGTTACAACTTACGTAAGAAGTAGCTAAATAGCTAATGAGGGCCTATTTTACAAAATTTTACAATGTCTGAAATGACATTACCAATGTATTGGCCCACTAGCCGATGCTTAGACATGTCTACACCGTTAGGAATCCAGCATTCGGTATGTATGTTTTGCAGAATCTACAGCCGCTTCACTGTTCCAGTATCAAAGTCGTTTTTGACGAACGGAGTTCTGTCTATATGAGGGGGGCAAATTCCTGTGCACCATTTCTTATTTGTCATGGGTTGAAGGGAGTGGTTAAGCCAATAAGAAGCCTTACAGGGAAACGAGGTCAAAGCTTGTTATGGGTTTGGTGATCTTGACATGTATGACAATTTAGAGGTCAGCGCTGCAGCGGTCTGAGCACTCGCGGGTGCTGCGATAAATTTTATCGCAATGCCCGCGCGATAAACATTATGGGATTTAACAGGTTCAGGGAAGCTTGACAGCGCTTCCCTAAGAAGCAATTATTGTCTCAGCGCTTGAACGCTCAAAACGCCGCGCGCTCGTTGGAAATCTTAGCCAATACGACACAGGAAGACTCCACATTCCACAAAGACACAAACAACTGCGAAGGAAGGAAGGTACGTCTCTCGTCTTTGATCAATGAATTTATAAAGAAACTTATTCGTAGCCGCTTGAAATCATTTTATTTTTTGCTTTGACATATTGATTTCAATTCAAGCCAATCATTTTTAATTTTCTCTCCGTTTTATTCATATCACAGCCGATTTTTCTTCAAAGGTAGCCAATAGGCCAACGGGTGAGCCATGCCCAGCCTGATTTATTTTTGTCTTGCAAGCTTTGGAATTCAGTTTCTTTTTGTAGTGTTTTGAACAATATTTCGCTGTAGTTGCTTTATTTTTAATTATCTGTCCACTCAATTATGTGTTCATATTTTTCAGAACTGCATGCAGAACAATTGTATCATGGCATGATTACAGAGAGTTGAATGTAGATGTTCGTTGTGAATGGAGATGAATGGTGTGGTTTTAACACTCTGCTGAAGAGACATAAAATTAATCCTCGTTGGAATTTACAGTCTTGATTGCAGATGATATTGTGAAGAGCTCACTGATAAACACACAGGATACCAGTGGCTACCAATTTTGCCAAACTATTTAAAAAATTCCAAAAATTCCATAGCACAATTGCATTTAATGGAGAAAATTACCATTATGGATGTATTTATTATCCATGGCATTCTACAAACATGTCATTGTGTCATTGTGTAAAGCATTCCATCGTGTAAAGATACGACTTGTCATGTTTTGTAAAGGAATCCTAGCAAATGGAAGAGACATTTGCAAAATTTGAAACAGGAGAAATACTGGAGTAAAGAGGGTTATTAACTTTATTTCTGAAAGAATTGCATGGAATAGGCAGCTGTGCTCTGTAATAACATGAAATCCAAAAGCTGCTATTTAAAAATGACAAGTTACTAGTTACCATACTGATATATTTGTATACATACAGTGGAGAGCAAGTTACAAGCTTCCAAAGCCAACAATGTCACAGAAGTGAAAAAGTAAAAAGAAAAATATTCTGTGGGGAACTGAACTATTTCAAAAAGAGCTGTTATTGCAATGTATGAACAGTTACTAGGTAAGCAGATTGATATTGCTGAAAATATCTCTGATGAGGAATGCTTTGGTTTCTGATGCTAGAAATCTCAATGAAAGATTGTTTATAACATTTTGCAAAATATGGAAATATAATACCAGCTGAATAGGTAAAGTCCTGTTTTTTAAAGGCAACACTCCCTGGATATCAAGGCAATTGGTAATAGTGAACATGTTCAAATAGATTATAAATTTACATGATTAAGATTGGCTTAATTTGCCAAGCAAGCCGCTTCAAGAATCCTTTCAAAACAGGCCCAAATCACAACCACATCATTGGCTTTACAATGACTAGCATAGTTCATGTGGCCCCTTTAGGATGACAAATGCGTCATCCCTGGGAACACAGCAACATTATTTCTTGAGAAAATCCATCATTATTTCAGAATCAAATGGCTGATTTCAGTCAGGTGAAGTTGAAATAATGGATTTTAAGCATGTTTATCATTAATTATTGTATTTGCCACCAAAGTCTGAACAGAATAATGATTTTGAATCTTTTGTAGAAGTTTTTATTACATACATTAGTACTTCTAATTCTACAGCTAAATCAACCATTTCAGCACGGAAGGTTCATTGTAATGTAAATCAAAAAAAGAATGAAATGAAGAATAAAGGGAATTCATTTGCTAGAATTATGAAAAGAACAAATAAATAGGGCACAGAAGGAACAATACCTTGGCTGAAAATAGCATTTTGCAAATAGCAAAAATGTTATATTGTTCTATATCTCATATGAAAAATGCATGCAATCATATGGGATATAGAAGAACCTCAACACAGTAAAATTGCTCTGCAACCATACCTATCTATCTGTTCATAGTTTCTTCATGGCTTTTTTAGATTCTTGAAATTTATTTTTAGTATTTTCTACTAAATAGGATTTTAAACAGATTTGATAGTTGTTGAGTCTATCACTGAATGTCATAACGTATTCCAAGCTTTAATTGTGTGGGGAAAGTGCAGAAAGTCATAATTATGGAACACTGGATGACACTCTATTCAATCTATCGTATGAAAAGTGTATACAAATCGCTCGATCCAGACTCTTTGCTGCAATAGAATAAACAGCTTTCCGTGAGTCGCCAGAAGGCTTCCTTTCATTTGAAAATAGGGAGTATCTTTGATTGTCATTTTCTTGTTGAATGTGCTGACACGGTTTGTTTCCAAGGTAGGCTATTATGGAGTGCCAAATGCAAAAAATTAATGTAATGCTTATATGTGCTAAATCTAACATATGCTTGTTTATTTGAGTGAAATTCAACACATGCTTGTATTTTTTTAAATCTAACACATGCTTGTTTTATTCTTGTATACAAACGAGGTCATATTTTCACATTGCTTAACCATGGCAACGAAGTTAAATTTTCACATTGCTTAACCATGGCAACGAAATCATATTTTCATATTGCTTAATCATGGCAACGAAATCATATTTTCACATTGGTTAACCATGGGAACGAAATCTCACCAGGAAGAGTGGAAACGAGGTTCTAAGAACAAAGATGGCTGCTCGCTGCTTATGTTGCATACATGTCGTTAAATCATTGAGCTGCTCCGGCCTCTGATTGGTCGATAAAACAATTGAATGTAGAAACAATAGGCACGGCTGATATCACACTGTTGTTTCCCTGTGACTTCAAAGTACAAGTTACCGCTGCGGTGACAACTGATTGCACGTATTTCTTTCTTTGCAAGAAATGCTTTTGTGGAAAAGCAAATTCTGTCGTCAGATACCAAAAAGAGAATTTCAATACAAAAAAAGTCTGGATAAAGGATTGTAGGCGTCGTCGCTCTGCTCTTTTCGAAGAAACTATAAAGCCAAACTATGACCCATCTCATTTTTTTTTTTTTTTTTTTTTATCAGAGATTATTGTAAATAGGGTATATTATATATTTTAGTTATTATTAGATTTTGTTTTTGCATGGCTCCCTGTAAAGCAGTATTTATTATTGAGTGGATTACCATGGATAAAAAAGTTAAAATGAAAAAAATGAAAATGAAATAGGAATGACTTCAGAACAGCACAACAGATCGCCCTCAGATGTAAACAATCGACGGGAATTTCACTGTCTCGATAAAAGCGTACGATATTTTTTCACAAGAATAGGATCTTTACGGATTTTCTGTTGGATTTTCATGAAAACAAGAGGATCCTGGCCAGGGGTGTTACGATATCTTTCAGGAGTAAAATGGAGCCCGTAAACAACAAGAATTTAAAGAATCTTCTGGAAGCAGTGAAGAAAACTTTTTTACCTCCAACAGTGAGAAGGAAAAGCAAGTCTCAGTGTTGGGGAGAAATTCTTAGTTTCTTCATTTGTCACATGCAGTTTCCCTTCCCATCCACAAAGACCAGAATCCAGAATGAACTTCCAGGATCTAGGCCGACAAAAGGCAGAGGCTGGACCTTGTTTGTATTGATTTTTCTACTTAACTCAAATGCTTTGGAAATTGAGCGTAAGAAAGACAACTGGAAATAAAGAGCTCTTAGAAATTATTTGAATAACAACTAAATGGACCATTCATTGCACTCAAACAATTTGCATTACTATGGCAGTATCATCCTATTATTGTAGGCAACAATCATGCAAGGAATCATAGAAAGCCGAGCGAGACCCAGGCTCTAAAAAAAATTTGATAAAATTCCAATCTGAATTTTGTCAATCCTTGTTTCAAGACTCTTCTATCTCTGGAGCATCGCAACTTGAATAAAACTTGTACAAGTTTTCCGTGTCAATTCTTTTCCCTCTGAGACGCACCGCACCGTTCAGTTATTTGACGCGCGTTAAGTTCTTGGAAACAGCAAAGTTTCGTGCGGTTGGTAGCCTCCTTTTCATTCCTTTGTGAAAATTCCCCATTGTGCTATTGACCAATCAGAGACCGGAGCAGCTCAATGATTTAACGACATGTATGCAAGCTTGTTCGGGATACTATCAGTGAAAGTCTTTCGGGTTTTCCCCAGAAGAGCCAGACACCGATCGAAGCGCTTTGGAGTCTGCGCAGTATCGATCTCAGGGTCATCGCCCTTCATCCTTCCTTTGTGAAATTGCGCATGCCCCAAAACGCTTCGCTCGTCCCATTGATCAGCGAGCCAATCAGAGTTAACGTCATTTCCTTTGTGATTTACTAAAGGGGGAATTCGCAGTATCCCGAACAAAAGCAGCGAGCAGCCATCTTTGTTCTTAAGGTCTCGTTTCCACTCTTCCTGATAAGATTTCGTTGCCATGGTTAAGCAACGTGAAAATATAACTTCGTTGCCATGGTTAATCAATGTGAAAATATGACCTCGTTTGTAAGCATGTGTTGAATATACAGGAATAAAACAAACATGTGTTAAATTTAAAAGAATACAAGCATGTGTAAAATTTAACAAAGCTACAAGCATAAGTCGAATTTCACTCAAATAACAAGCATATGTTAAATTTTACTCAAATAACAATCATATGTTAAATTTTACTTAATTAAACAAGCATATGTTAAATTTCAGCACATATAAGCATTACATTATTTTTTTGCATTTGGCACTCCATAGTATATGGTCTCTGTTCCAAAGGACGTAGTCCGTACCTTTGGAGTTTGGGCGCTAGGCCTATTGCTATGCCCTTACCCTGGGTACCAGAGCCAAAAAATAATAAAAAGAAAAAAATAAGGAAGGAAAGAAAGTTGGCTCTGGTCAAATGGTGACATCCATTGTAGGAATTGACCAATGAGAAGCCTATATATCCAATCGGGTATATAGATTCTGTGAGATTTGATTGGATAGCGTGCGTCACATGACAAGACTTCGATTTGATCAGAAAAATTGATTCAGACGGTTGTGATCACGGTTGCTTTCAAAACAATGGCGAATGTTTTGAGGCGAGCTGTGGAGTTGGTAACTGGAAAGCTTCTCAGCAAAAATAGGAACTTAGCTCCACAACAGTTTGAGACAATAACTTCATGATCACGGAAAAGTCGTTGCTGGTTGAAGTTGAGCTTTCATTTGCCCAGTGAACTTGGTTGAAGGTTTGGGCCCAGTTGAGGCTAGGGACAAGAAGTCGAGAGCAGCTTCAAGAATTTAGCCGTGATATTGTGACTGTCACGCTATCATTGAAAATCATGGACACACTGGCAGAATCGTTGCTGATGATGACTGCATTCCAAACTGGTAGGAACATTATTATCTTTCTTATAGTATGTGATATGATTTGTGTTTTCCTGAAATATCGAGTATAAGAACTGGATTTCAGATTGATTCATGTCGAAATGTGACATTCTCTGTCTCCAACTGGTTTCTTGTGATAAACTAAACTTCTGATGTAAAAGAAATACTTCCTGAATCGATCGGTTTGCTGCGAACCTGATTTTTGTTTGAGGCAAGGTCGCATTCTATCGGAGACTGGGAGATATCAAGGATGGATGGCTTTGTTTTAGCATCATCCTTCTGGGCAATTTTTAGTTGTTCAAAAGTTTGTTTGAGCAAAGACATCAGTCAATCATGTAATTTACAAATGCCAACACAACACGGACGTTTGGATTTGACCTTGGTTTCCCCATCTGGTACCCAGGGTATCCCATAAGTGACTTGACCTTGGTTTTCCCATAAGTGTTTTAACAACGGCAGACGGTACAGTGCAATTTTGTATGATAAATACTTAGCTAAATCACTCGTACTGTAGTTGTGAATTTAGAATGTTTAGCCTGAATCGCCCGAGACAGACTTCAGTTCCATGTTGATTCTTACAAAAGGCTGGAAGCAGTTCAAATCAGTTATTGTGGTTAGACAAATTTAACAATACCGGAAGCTTTCAGCAAACATCCAGCTCCATAACAATGAAACTTTTTCGCCATTCGAATCAGATCATCAATCATTCAGGAAAATAATAAAGCTCAAATAACAAGAAAATATGTGATTAATAGTATGAATGACGAAGGTGTTTATTGATTACAATCATTGCGCAGAAGGTGATCGAATTGATTCATAATCACGCTGATCAGCACCAAAACGAGATCGTGTTATCATTTGACCAGAGCCTCCTTTCTTCCTTCTCTCTTTTTCTCTTGCCAAATTTCTTTCATGTAAATTGTGAGGCTCTGGTACCCAGGGTACTGTGCCCTAAGTTGTAGCTATGATTTCGTTTCCATAAAAATATCCTAGAAAAAGAGAAAGAGAGAAAGAAACAACAGTTGTTCACTCAAAGTTTTTCTGATGTTCGAATGCTAATCCTTTTTTTGACCTATTAAGTGGCTCACGTGCTTGAGAATAAAGATGAATCGACATTGTGTATATCAATTCTTTTGCTTAAACCCATATATTGCTTTTTAAGCCTTGATTGCTTGACCCGGATTACCTTGTTTTACCCAGATTACCTTGTACCCAGGAAAAGTTTTTCCCAGGACTGAAAAATCCACTAAGGTAATGAAGCAATCGAACAGCAACCTCGTCCCCAGGGCCTTTTGTCATATGGGGACGGAGACGAAAAAGTCCTGGGATCGGCTGGTCACATAACCAAGCTGATTGGTTGTTCCTTTTTCGCATAAGTTAAATCAAATTCAATTCAACTTGTACAGATAATGTTGTTACAGTTCTTGCATCCGTTTATAAGGAAAACCTATCCTTATGTATGGATCAGACTTTTAGGGACCCTTAGAGTACCGCCTTGCTGACAACAACCCCATTGAGAACCTGAATGTCAAACTGTGTAAGCACTTGCTAGGGGTTAACAAGCACACGTCGAATGCTCGTTGTAGAGCTGAGCTAGGTAGACAACCACTCCTGCTGAGCGAAGCTAAATCTTTTATAAAAAATTGGATAAGAATAGTATCAGGTGAATCAAATATAATTTTAAAAAACGCGTTCATAGTCAATAGGAATTTTCAGCTACAATGGACTTCAAAATTGAAGGATATCCTTCACCTTCAAAGACATGGGCTTGGTTACATTTGGGAACACCAATTTATCTCAGAACCGACTATAACCTTGAAAAGGTATTTAAAAACAATAATAATGCGTTTAAGAGACAGTTACATTCAAACACGTTGTCACACATAAGGGGTCAACCAAAATTAAAAACATACTGCTTGTTAAAAAATGATTTCCTCATGGAACATTATTTACTAAATATAAGAAACATAACGACAAGAGTCGCTGTGAGTAAATTTAAACTATCTGACCATCGGCTAGCAATAGAGACTGGAAGATATGTAAGACCTAGAGTTGAGCCAAAAGACCGTACATGCAAAGTAACCCAAGGTGAAATTCACTGTCTGGTAACATGTCAGATCAATGGGACAAGCCGTGCTGTCCTTTTTGACGAGATCATAAAGATAAAGCCCAGCTTCAAGTTTATGAACTCCAAAGACAAGTTTGTATATTTGCTACAAAACAGGACAGAATTGAGTTCTCAAATATATAAGATTATTGAATCGAGCTTACTTGCCAGTGTGAGCTCGGGCATATAGCCCTTGCTTGAGGTTTAAAACAAAAAGTACACTGCAAATTCAGCGAAGAATAACTTCAAAACTTCATCAAAACACAACTCGCACAAAATCGATGAATGAATAATCTGTGTCAGTCAAGTTCCGCTTTTGATCCTTTTGTTTCCTTGTCTCGTTCTGCGACGGGGGTAATGTTTATGTTACGAACAATGGTTATGAATATTATTAATACAAAATAAAAATAGAATGGGGTCCAGTTTCTAGTCTTTCTCTCATTCGCCCCTCGTTCGAAAAATGTTCTCCTGAACATTTGGCTGCGGCTATGTGAATCTGATTTCTACTCACGAAGTCTTTCTCAACTATCCTTGCTGGAGATGTCCAATCTCGCACTGAAAACTTTACTACACGACTTCCTTTTGGTGACTGTACGAAATCGAAAATAGTAGTTCAATAACTAAGGTATCTGATGAAAATATCAACGACTTCGCGTTGCTTTCGGAACTTGATCATCTTGACGGGTATAAAGCAAATGTCATTATCAGCATGAAATAAAATGTATCTGAGTCTTGTGGCGAAGCTAACACGTAACTGTCACATGACGAGGGTAAATTTGATGCTGCATAACCGGTGAATAGTACCATGGGCAAAATGCTGGCATTTTGAACATTGGAAAGTTTCACATGACTTGCAATGGTTGAACGCTAGCATGTTGTATGTTCGATGGGGATCCAAACCGGTCATAGTTCAGCATAATTGGTGGGTTGCGAATGCGCAATGGTCTTTGATGTTGATTATCTCTTAATGCATCTGATGATTCTGATGATACTGAAACTGATGGACTGAACGGTGGAGCTAAAGGTGATAATCCTGACTGCGGTAGCGAACTTTCCTCAATGTTGCTTGGCAAACTGGATTGATCTGCTTCATGTTCTTCACCAGTCGTTTCGTTAAGGTGGGTAGCTTCTTGATTATCTTCTTCAGATGAGCTGTTGTCTGTAACAATTGGTTCGGGCTGAAAAGCGGGCAAGAGCATTGGAAGTTCTTCCGAATCAGTGTCGCTTTCGCCTCTAGCATGTTCTGTCACTCTCGGTTCTTTTGGCTTGGGTGTACGGACGTACTGTTTGCATTTTGGTAATTCTTTCGCAGCATCTGTATCCACTAGCATGTTACAGGGCAAGAGTAGGTTCCGGTGTAGTGTACGCTCTCGTCCCGTTCCAATCTCTGGTTTCACAACATAGACAGGACCATCTTCTTTCCGACTAACAACTACATGTACTTTGTCTTCCCAATACGAGCGAAGTTTGTGTGGCGCCTGTCTTGGTGTTAAGTTTCTTACAAGAACACGATCACCAACTTCGAGGGAAACATGATGCATCCTTTTGTCATAATGAACCTTTCCCGATAACCGTGATTTTGCTGAATTTTGCGATGCAATACGATGTGCTTGGCTCATTTCTGAGTACCATTTGCTGACCGATGATGTCATTTTAGGTAGCTTGTCTGTAGCTTCAGGAAACATGGCAACGATAGGCAGTTTAGGCTTTCTTCCGAACATCAAAAGGAATGGTGAATATCCAGTTGCGGAATTTCGGGTGCTATTATATGCATGTGTCATCTTGTTGAGAGCATCCTTCCAATTTGATTTTTCCTTGTCAGATAATGTTCTAATCATACCGATTATCGTTTTGTTGAAGCGTTCTGTTTGACCATTCCCCTGTGAATGGTAGGGTGTAGAACGCAACCGCTTGATACCCATTAATTTCTCCAATTGATGGAACAGCTTGTTCTCAAATTCTTTCCCTTGATCATGGAATATCTTGTCGGAAAAGCCAAAACGTAGAAAGAAATCGTTAAATAGCTTATCGGCTGCAGTCTTTGCTTCCTTGTTTCTTGTTAGATAGGCTTGAGCAAAGCGAGTGAAATTATCAACAATGACTAGAATATACTTGTAACCACCAACACTGCGCTCCAGGTGCAAAAAATCAATCGAGATTAACTCTAGCGGCATGGTTGATACGGTGTTCTGAAGTGGTGCTCTTGTGTGCTTGTTTGGAGCTCTGTCTTTCAAACACGGGCAAACTTTGGTGACGTATTCAGTGATCTGGGTATGCATGCGTGGCCAGTAAAATCTCTCTCTTGTCAGGTCAAAAACTCGATCAGCTCCCAAATGGCCCATGTTGTTGTGGAGTTCTTTCAAGACTAAAGGACGATACTTTGCTGGTAATACAAGCTGGTCCAAATCTACTGAGCAATGTCTCAATATTCCAGCTTTGCTGAGGTACAATCGGTCCCATTCACGAAGCAAGATTTTAACATCTGGCGATTCTGTTCTGATTTCATCTGTTGATGGCTTTTGATTCTGCTGTTTGAATTTGAGCACACGTGATATAACTGGGTCTTGCAACTGTGCATCCATGATGTTGTTATCACTAAAAGAAGTAGCATCTTCAAGGCCTTATGCAGCCAAATTTTCGACTTTGATTTTTTACTATATTCATAATATTCAAACTTTACTGATTTCATTGATACCAAATTTTACTCAATATCATTGCGGAAAGGGTGCGAAATTCCGTTTTGAAAATTGGTTCTCAACGCGACATTAGGCCTTCGCGCGTGACGTCACAATTATGACCACAAACACGACGCACTGTTCTTGCCAATAGGCTCTTTTAGCAGCAAGACGCGGACGTCTTTGAAAACGCAGCTACTTTTTTATGTTTTAAAGCATTCTAATTTTCCAGCCCTTTCCCTCCCTGAAAGCTGCTGAGAGACAGGCAAATTCCCGTAGAACAGTTTGCATTCTCGCATTACCATCATTTGTGAATGTACTCATATTGCATTTTGCTTCCCTTCTCGATGTCCTATTTTTTGCAGTGCGACCTTCAAAAGTATACTTTTCAGGTTGTCAGTTTCAGAATAGAACGTACAGTAAGTCTCTCGAGACTCGGAAAAGGTTCTGAAATGGATTTCACTTTGTAATTTACATCCTCGAACAAAAGAATTATGCTGGTGTCATCTTGACTCGCGTCTTCTTGCTAAAACAGCCTAATGAAAACCGACGCACATGGAGCTCGCGAGGATTGCTTCACAATGTCAGATACCGATGGCAGTGAGTTTCAAATGTCTTCTGATGACAAGCTAGACTCAGAAGATGAGGCTAGATCCAACAGCGACCATGGAGTTGTCCAACTGGGAGCTAAAGCTATGAAGCTATACCAAGACGAACCATTGGCAATAAGTCGGCTTGCCAATAGGCCAAGAATGACAGAAGTTGGCGACGGCAGGGCAGAATTTGAGAATCCAGACAGCATACCCATTGCCACCCTCGAGCCCAGATATAAGATAAGATACTTTCTTCTGCAGAGCATGAATTTTCCCCTTTATACCTGCATTTTCGGTATTTGGATCAGTGAAGTCAGTTTCACACCATGCTTTCCGCACCAACGATAAAGGTCCAGTCAAACTATTCTACTCGATTCTACTCTTCTGATCCTGCACTAAACAAACTGCAGTGGCTTATTTTGTGAAAATTCACGCAAACCTTGAATATGTATCAACAAGCTTAGAATGGAGGGAAAGCGGCCGTGACCTAGAACGACTCTTACCTTTGTCTGTTCAACGCTCAATCAAAGTTCCACTGCCTTCTCTTCTGCGTTTGTAGCATCTAGGGTAAGGTGGAAGTAATTTGGGTCCAAGAGCAAATTTGGGTCTCTTTCCTTTTTTCGTTAAAACAGTCGTATAGGAATTTGATACATACGGTAGCTCATCGAACGATGAAATCTATTCTTTCATCCACGAGCTGTATCCGTGGTGTCGAAGAACCATTGGATAATTTCCAGTGCTTCAATTTCGAGACTCTCCCCGGCATGAGCTTTGATAATAATTTGACATCGTAGTAAAGCCTTTCAGTCACACCACCACCGTACGATTTATTTTTGTTAACAAGTCATTACGGATCTCAAGTTCAATCATTTGGAAAGGTGTCAAAGTTTTTCATGATTTCGATAATTTTGCAAGGTGGGAGCAATTTGGGTCCACTGGGGCTTTGTTCAACGAGTCGGGCTGTGTAAGAATTGATATTCATTTCATGGCTCTCACATCAAAACAAACATGAAGAAGATTTGAAACTGCATGAATAAATCGAAAACAGTGTTTGCAGGTACACTTCCGAGCACAATAAACGCAAGGATTTGCTTCTCTTAACTTTCAATTCAGGTAAAAACTTTGTTTACATTTCCATGTTGTCAAGAATTGGGCCCCGGCATTACAGATACTGATTTTCTCGAACATACCCAAATTTCCCGCCGACAGTTTGAAGTGAGGACAGCGAAATTGCAAAACATTGTTCAAACTCTAGATTAGAGAACGGGAATAAGTTCCCGAGAACGACCGGTGATTCAATGTATGCAAAACGAAAACAAAATCGTCAACATTTGCTACGAATCCGTAAAGGTATTCTGTTTATTTAGAAAAGTGCCCTTTTAGGGGCCGCACACAAATCGATTCTTTCACGAGAAACGTCCAATGGACGTTTGGGGGGGGAGGGGGTAAAAGGACTGGACGTTTTCAAAAATTTTGTTTTATCGACATTTCTCCCGAGAATTTTCTGCAAGAAACTTTAGTCTGCAGCTTTCGTTTGCTGTATATGTTGTTAATGTGAAAGAATTTCGATAGCAGTGACATATCTTGTCCGTATTCGTTGAGCATGGTCATGGAAAGCACGTCGCTGACGACTTCATTAGCACTTAGGCCCATTTGATATGCAGCAAAACAACGGTTTGAAATTTTCTCGTGATCGGAAAAATTACATCGATTTTCAATTGGACGTTTTCGGGGGAGGGGGGTGGGGGTATTTTGAAAACGTCCAATGGACGTTATGCGTGAAAGAATCGATTTGTGTGCGGCCCCTTAGGCCCAATGGTCGATGGTGACGAACAAATCTAACCCACTAAATATATGTAAAGATTGAATGTTTTCATTCGGGAATGTGTGGACGGATACATCTTTTATAAATTGTGTATTCTTGCAGCTTTCTCCATTTGGTGCTCCAGCGACAAATGACCTCCCACGCGAAGTGTTTCCCATACTTTTTGAAGCAGTGGCCATTGCTTGCACAGTGTCTCCAATGCGCGCTGTATCGTCGGTCATAATTGTGACGTCACATTTGTCAGTTAAATGTCGCGTTGAAATAGCGAAATCACTCAACTTTGACACACAATTTCTTCAACTTAAACTCATAATTTCCATCTCAAACTTTCACAAAGTTTTTATGACACTATGAACTATCTAAAATCATCAAAATATCGAGGACCAAAATTTGGCTGCATAAGGCCTTTCACAGCTTGCAACAGGACTCTTTGGATTATTGTTTGCATTCACAGCAGCAATCCAGGTGGAATCTTCCTGACTCTCCTACTTTTATGCCATTGAGAATTGCGTCAATTGTATCGGTTGAGGTTTCGTTTGAACAGAGTTCTTGGTAATGAAGAGGTATCCTTGAAAGGGCATCTACATCACCATCAGCAATCCACCTATGTCCAGTAGCGTTGAGCTTTGCAGTACTTAGGACATAAGTAAGCGGGTTGTTGTCAGTATAAACAACAAAATTAGGTGCGTAGTACAAGTAATCACGAAAATGATCACATACAGACCACTTCAATGCGAGGAACTCAAGTTTACCAGCATGCATATGGTAACTTCTCTCAGCCTGTGTTAAAGATCGCGATCCATATCCAATAACTCTCAGGACACCGTTCTCATCTTCTTGGTACAAAACTGCACCAAGTCCATCTTTGCTTGCATCGGTGTGCAAAATAAACTGATGTGTGAAATCAGATTATGCTAGGATTGGTGGTGAGGTCAGGGCTTGGATCAACGACTCAAGAGAAGCTTGATGAATGTCCTTCCATTGAATCTGGGTGTTGGATGGCAATTGACCTCCTCTGGCGTTGTTTGGTGCTCGTTTTCTTTGGTTACTGTATGGTTTCTCATTAGCATCTGCTCGCAGCAAGTCCATCAATGGCTTAGCAACCTTGGCAAATCCAGGGATATACTTTCGATAATAACCTACTAGTCCCAAGAGCTTACGAAGTTCACCAATGGTTCTGGGTGGTTTGTCTTGAAGTGATGTTATTGTTTCAATATTGCTCAGGTTTGGTTTGTAACCATTTTCAGAGACCACATGTCCAAGATAACAAACATCTCGCTGGAAAAACTTGCACTTACTGGCTTTCAATTTAACATCGCGACTGCTAAGATGATTCAGGACAATTTGTAGGTGTTGAACATGTTCTTCAAAGCTTTTACTGAAGACAATGACATCGTCTAAGTGTCTGGAACACATATCTCGTCACGAAGTCCACTTAAACAGTCCTCCATAAAACGATGAAATACGGATGGGTCATTAGATAAACCAAAAGGAATTCTTTCCCATTCGTACAAACCCCATGGTGTTATGAACGTAGTCTTACGACGGCTTTCTTTCTCGACATAACTTTGATGGTATGCTTTATTCATATCAAGCAATGTGAACCAGGTGTTCCCTCCTAAATTTTCGACTGTCTGTTGAATCCTAGGCAATGGATGTCTATCAGGTATTGTTTTTCGATTTAGCCGACGGTAATCAATACAAAGTCTAAGGGTACCATCTTTTTTTCTGACGCAAACAACTGGCGATGAATATGGTGACTGTGACTTACGAACAAAACCTCGGTTCAGTAGATCCTCAATGTAACCTTTTACTTCATTAAAAAGTGGTTTTGGGACATTTATGTATGACTTTTGAACAGGAATGTTATCAGTCAAGTTTATCTCTAACTGTAAATCTGGGATTTTCCCTACATCATATTCATTGGCTGAGAAAACATTTGATTCCTTTTTGAGCTTGTCCAAAACAACTTTCTGCTGGTCTACGGTAAGGGTGTCAAGATTAACCGATTTCAGGACGTCATTATTGCTTGACACATTCCCAGAAACTGAGGAAATATCAGCTGACTTACCACCACCTACATTTCTTTTCGTTACCTCCAATTCAGTTACAGAACGAACTCGTTCCAGGCGGCCTATCTCTAAGCGTCCCTGCAATTTAACATCATGATTAGTGTGGTTGGTAACGTGAATAGATACCCGGTTTTCATTCTTTTTGAGCAAAATCAGTTCTTGAAAAATGTCAAGTCCGCTGGGCCATGTTTCAATGTCGTTTGGCTCAAAGAAAAACAACGTTGCTTTTGACATTGGCTCCACATTTACACAACAGGTAACCTTTGACGAAGAATTCCTTGCATTGATCAATGGATTTTTGGATGTTTTTACAGTCACAGGAGACTCATCTTTGGTTTCTTTTACAATGTCAACAAAAGCAATGACATCTTCATCACTGACTTTGCTTAATGACGTTTTCAAACATGCCATGAAATAAAGTGAATTATCAGAATGACTGTTCATTATCTCCTCCAAAACATTGTAACCAATGATCAAATTGTCTATATCGGTATTGGTGACTAACATAGGCACTTTGAGGTCATTACTTGTCCCTTCTTGTAAACTAAATGATAACACGACATATCCACTGTACGGTAAAGCGGAACCATTTGCTGTTTTAAGATCAAGGGCTGTGTCATTGCCTAAAAGTTCTGACACATCATGAATTTCTTCTTCAGGGAAATGTTCAGCCAAAATTGATTATGAAATGATTGAAACTTGTGCTCCTGTGTCCAACAGTGCATGCATATTAGTACCTTGAAGTGAGCATCTAATGAGACACTTATCACCAATAAGTTTCACAATTTTTGATAGTTTTTATCACTTAAATGTGATGGTTGCAAAAGACTGTCATGAGAGTCACCAATTTGGATTCTAACTTTGTTTACTTGTTTTTGCTCCGAACCAATGACATCACACAGTGGCCCATGTTTCTGCCAGTCCCTTTTCTGGCATATTTTGCTACAAAAAATACAGTTTTACACTGGTTGCATTTTCCAAAAGGCGTGTCCACAGTTTCTTCTTTCAAACAAAAATGACACTGGTGGGGCGTTTTAACAGATTCAGCAATGGGTTGCCCCTGGGTTGCCATAGCTCTCTCCCGTTTTTTGGCGCGTTTCTGTTCCTACAACCATATGCAAAATGACTTGAATCACCACAAATAAAGCAATTTGTACACTCTTCAGGCTTATCTTGGGCTACACAAGACTCACAACCACTTGGTGGGTGCTTGGGGGGTCGTGGCTTAACTTCAGACTCTTTGGTGGGTCTAGACTTAAATTCTCCAAATGATGCCTTCAATTCTGATAACCCTGCTCGAACAGCATTTAAGGTGGCTTCCAATGACTTTTGACTTTCAGGGGGTTTCTTTTTCTCGGTGCGCTGAATGCAGGGCTCTTGGGCTGGTGCAACTTGGGTGATATTTTCCACTCGACCAATGGTATACTTCTGGCCCTTCTTCCCCAATTTAGCCTACCTTTCTTGCTCTTCAGAAAAAATCACGTTCATTTCTGCAATCAATTCATCATCAGGGATGGCTTGGTTTTGCAAAAAGGCCTTAATTTTGAACGCACAGATTCATCCCTCAGTCCAGTTTCAATTGAATGAAGGAACAAATTTTGAATGACACTTTGGTCGTATTTGATCTTGGAATCAGCCTCTTTACACGTAAAAATCACCCTTTGGCGCAACTCAAGAGCTCTGAAAAGAAATGCCTGGGCATCTTCATTAGGCGCTTGCGTCAAAGTTGAGAGGGCTTTGTACAATTCAGTGGATGATTTCTCCCTATAATGCGAGCGAAGAATTTTACGCAATTTTTTAGAGGGGCAAATCAGAGGTACACTCTAAAAAACTTCTCAATAGTAACCCAGGACTAATAGATCGAATTATTGCCTCATTTACTTCCACTTCACTATACCCTTTTGCAAGGGCCCCTTCAATTTGATGTACCAGGGAAATGAAATTCAATTTATTGGTCTCCCCTGGTTGGCCTATTGTTCCTGAGATTTTAAATTCTCTCCTAAGCAAGGAACTATGATTAGGCTCTTTGAACCTCATATCTGTAATCTCTCGTACCTGGTCTGGTTGTTTTTTCACCTTCAAACTCAAGTCTGCAACTTTTTCTCGTAACTCTTGTTGTTCTTTTACCAATCTTTCCAGTTCCTCCTTAGCTGCCGTATCGTCTTGTTCTTCCTCCCTTTCTTCTTCGTCTCCTTCCAAATCGGGCATGCCAGGCTCCCTGATAATCCCTGCGATGGTTTCCAAAAATAGACGAATGACACTCTCCTCTGCACCACTGGTTTTGGATTCGATTGCAGCTCTCACCTCCTTTAAAAGATTTCGTTTGGTCTTCCCTTCCTTTGTGACTTTTAAATGAGTACACAAGTGGGTCAAAACATCATCTTGTAACGTGTAAAGCTTGCCTAAAATCGCAATTTCCAGCTGGCTGGTCAAGGTCCATCATCTGTTCCATTTTCACAGTAAACAACGGCCTAAACAGCGAGACAAAACATCACAGAGGGTTGATAAATAAACAACACGCTCGCCAAAAGCACTCCAAGTCGCGTGACTTCTTCTTTAGTCGGAGGTGCCAAAGTGTGAGCTCGGGCATAAAGCCCTTGCTTGAGGTTTAAAACAGAAAGTACACTGCAAATTCAGCGAAGAATAACTTCAAAACTTCATCAAAACACAACTCGTACAAAATCGATGAATGAATAATCTGTGTCAGTCAAGTTCCGCTTTTGATCCTTTTGTTTCCTTGTCTCGTTCTGCGACGGGGGTAATGTTTATGTTACCAACAATGGTTATGAATATTATTAATACAAAATAAAAATAGAATGGGGTCCAGTTTCTAGAGGAGTATCGCCCTGATTGAGGGTATTTCACGTTGGTAGAACATTCGTGTTGAACGAAAAAATTTTCAGAACGAAACTTACCATGAACACCTTCGTAAACTCTTCACTGTTGTTGATATAGAATATATTTGTCATTGGTGATGCTGTCTTTAAGAGCGAGCTACTCGAGAACAGAGTGGTCGAGAGGGCCTAATTTTCCAACGTCGCCCTGGTTGAGGGTATCCAAATTTTCACATGGTTTCAGGTAAATTTAAGATAACTTGATGCGAAAATTAGCAGCATATCAACGATTAAAGAGTTTTTGTTGTTATCAAATGCTTTCTGATTGTATTTGCTGTGTTTCGTTATCCTAACCAAACACTGACCTTTGTTTGCCACTTTCGTTCAAAGACTTTTCAAGCAAGCTGACATCAAGTTTTCCTCCTTCGGTGAACTGAACGATGCTTAAGTCAATTTATGATTAAAAAAAATAGTTTTTACAGTCCACTGATAGAACAAACCTGTTTTTGCCCCATAATATATCCTTTTACAGCAAAATAGTAGTCGCCTGTCATGCGTTGACAATGCAGATTTCGTTCAAGAACCGGAAGATACCACAGTACCCTCAACCAGGGCGACTTTAGGCCAATCAGACGGGGTGCAAAAAGTAGCCCGTCGTGGTGGAAGCGGATGCCATATCTCTGAATTTACGTGATCTATTTATTCTGGACAAGTGGAGCTTGGCAAGAGGCCATTTGTTTGCTGTGAAAGTTTTAACAACGCCAAGAAACCAAGCAAAAAGAAAATTGTGCAACAAAATGTGAAAGGAAAAATGGCGGATGCTTAAAGTTACATCTTAGGTGAGCTCCCAGGGGGGGGGGACTTGGCAGTTCAAGGTGACGTACCCGTTGCAAAATTTAGGGTCTCAGATTTTGCGATTTACTACCTCTTAGGGTCATAAAATTTTAAAATTTACCACCGCTTTAGGGTTGTGAAAATTGATATGATCAGTTCGTGGGGATTTGAGAAAGTTTGACGAACTGAATTGTTGTTAGTAAACAGGAGCAGATTTTGTAACAATAGACTCTCTGGTTTGTTTACATATGACTTAACCTTGGTTGACTAGCCAATCAGTGAGCTCTATTTCTATGGCGTCATCTGATAATAATGGCGGAGGGAGGGGTTTGCTGTGGAGAAAACCACACCCTCGTTTTTTCCTCGCGACGAAAATATACTTTCGCCAAATCTCAAAATACTTTACACCTGCACAGATAAAGACATTGTACATGCTTGGTTGCTTGCACTAAGCTCTGCGCCTTCTGCCCTTCGCGCGATCGTCCTCTGTTGGACACCCCTTTCTGCACGCCCTCCATGACCCGCTGATGGCTAGGCCCTAGCTGTCAAAAAATCATTGGAGTACATAAACCTTCCCTCAACTTGAAAGTATCATTAAAATGATCAAATGTATTCAGGAATTACAGGCTTGGCGTTTAGAAATTAGCCTCTTGACTTGGTTGACCTCATCGTCCTATCAGACTGGCCTTAGTAGTCAGAAGAACCGAAAACCATAGTCACTTTGAAGATGCGTAATTAAAAGTATTGGACTTACCCAACTTGCATTCACTGAGACCAAGCAATGCTGAATAAATCAAAGTCCCCACTTGTTTCATGCTCAACAAAACCAATTCCCAAAGATAAAATGAAACAGTCTTCACAACACAAGTTTCTCCAACACAGCCTTGATCGCACTCTCACAATCAATAAGTTGACGAAGGTGAAATGTACATCCATTCCAAAATCTATCGAGAATGGCGAGAAAACAATCTTGCCTCCAGTCTCCAAAAATAGAAAGTGTATCTATAACAAACATCATCCTTTTTTGTGGGGCAGTCATTTATTCAGTTTATTGTGAGGAAATTAACTGGATATAGACTTCAAGCATAGTTAAATCAATTACACTTATTTTCTCAATGAAAGTAAGAAAATCTGGCTTCATAAGAAACCAAATTCTCAGATTAAAAATTAAGAAATTTGAATGTTAGAACATTCTCCAAAGAATATCTTTCTGAGGGGGGCGGATTGAAACAATTAATTGATTCAAGGATAGATAACTAAGTTCTCAAAAAATCAGCTTCACTTCAAAAAGTCTCTCGTTGCGAAATTCTATATTAGATACAGATCCGGGGTTTCGAGGTACTTTCCAGTTTTTCGAACTGTGAGAAGTTTGGAGCTGTCTTGAGTTCCTGGAGCTGATCTATTTTAATTAGAAGAGCGGTGCAGTTTCAAAAATCCCTTGAGTGACCCAGGAAAATCAAGCTGCGGATTACAAAAGTTGTTTATTTTCGAAGTACTGAGCTTACAGGGGGTTGACGGTATTGCGGTTTTTGTCTATTTTGACGTCGGTTATTCGGTAATTTCCTTAAAATTTTGCGGTATTCCGGTTTTTGAGAATTCAGCGGTGAACGGTTTTTTCGTGCATAGAGGCTTTGTATTCGGTATTCCAGAGAAACTTTGGAAATTTAGAATGAATGTGATGTGTTTCATTTGAAAGAAGTGAAGTGATGATGTAGTAACCATTGAAAGTGGCAGCGTTCAGCTAACTTTCTGTTTGGTTCATGCTCTAGGTATAGTAGGTGGAACCATAAGATTCAATAAGCGGCCAGTCTGAAGCAACTACTCTTCTAGGTACAGTTTATTGGTGTTCTAAGATAGTCCATACGTGTCTGATTTCACTGGAGGCGCGGCCACGGGGGATATAGGGGGCATCTTGCTGAAAAATGGTACTTGAGATTTCTTTAAAATTGAAGAGAAACTGGCAGGGTATAGGGTGAGTAAGAATATTTACGAGAAATGCTTGAAAACGTGCTTTAAGAAAGTCATTGAGCTGGAAAGAGATGAAAACGGCAAGAAGCTCATATTAGCGCATATATATGTTGCCAAATTTTCAAAGCTTCCATTTTAGTAGTGGTTGCTTATAGGCCAAAGTAAAGGCTGTTTCTTCAAAAAATTTCCTCTTACTCTGATTTATAGAATTACGGTCACGAAATCGTCAAAGTTTCCTTGTCACTAATGGCAAGCATGATATTGGGAAATGCATTCTAAGCCAAAGTAAAGGGCGTGGTCCCAAAAATTTTCCTGGGGCTTCGCCCCAGACCCCCTGCTTTCCATGCCTCTCACCTAATGTGACGTGGCCACGCCGCTTGCTGGATTCTATGGATAACAGATGAGCGCTATTTAGGTAAGTGGTGCAAATTGTAGCAAGAGGTTTCCACGCTGCCTAAGCCAACATACTTCCTGTCAAGATATTTTTTGGAAGTTTTTTGAACAATTGTACAAGCAAGGCAATACCTTTCATATGGAGTTAACCCCCTCTCCATTGAGCTGTAAAGGAATGGCACAGAACTTTTGCACTGTCTCCATGATTTTCTAACCTGGATTGCTCCATGAGACGAGAGATTTGTATAAGACAAGTGAGAAAATGTACTGTGTCCATTCACCTTCAATATCCAAAAATGGTTATAATGAGTTTTTGTTCATCTTCGGTAATCTTCAGTTTTAAAGTGCGGTATTGCGGTAAGAGGGAAATTTTCTTGCGGTTTTGCGGTATCACATACCCCCCAAAGACCCCCCCCTTACAGTTATGGCTGGTTTCTTATTTAGAAAAAATGAGTGCACTTTGTCTGATTTGAAGGTCAAGATACATTTTCTAATCAATTTCCTCACAATAAAGTGAAAATTATTGCCCTAAAAATCAAGAGCGAAGTTTGTTATGGAGACACGTTCTATTTTTGGAGACTGGAGGCAAGATTGTTTTCGCGCCATTCTTCACAGATTTTGGAATGGATGTACATTTCACCTTCGTCAACTTATTGATTGTGAGAGTGCGATCAAGGCTGTGTTGGAGAAACTTGTGTTGTGAAGACTGTTTCATTTTATCTTTGGGAATTGGTTTTGTTGAGCATGAAACAAGTGGGGACTTTGATTTATTCAGCATTGCTTGGTCTCAGTGAATGCAAGTTGGGTAAGTCCAATACTTTTAATTACGCATCTTCAAAGTGACTATGGTTTTCGGTTCTTCTGACTACTAAGGCCAGTCTGATAGGACGATGAGGTCAACCAAGTCAAGAGGCTAATTTCTAAACGCCAAGCCTGTAATTCCTGAATACATTTGATCATTTTAACGATACTTTCAAGTTGAGGGAAGGTTTATGTACTGCAATGATTTTTTGACAGCTAGGGCCTAGCCGTCGGCGGGTCATGGAGGGCGTGCAGAAAGGGGTGTCCAATAGCGAACGATCGCGCGAAGAGCAGAAGGCGCAGAGCTTAGTGCAAGCAACCAAGCATGTACAACGTCTTAATCTGTGCAGGTGTAAAATATTTTGAGATTTGGCGAAAGTATATTTTCGTCGCGAGGAAAAAACGAGGGTGTGGTTTTCTCCACAGCAAACCCCTCCCTCCGCCATTATTATCAGATGACGCCATAGAAATAGAGCTCACTGATTTGCTGGTCAACCAAGTTACGTCATATGTAAACAAACCAGAGAGTCTATTGTTACAAAATCTGCCCCTGTTGTTGTTAGTAAGATTCTGCTATGACCGAAATAACCAGTTATTCAGTCTTCTAATGTTATGCAAACTTATCTAAGCAAATTGCAATGATCAATGATTGACCATTGACAATACTGCCATTTGCTCACGCTAGGGAAGGTTCCCACATCCCAATCCTACCTTTACTCATACACCTGTACTACTTCAAAGCAAATGGAGGTCATCTTCTTGTTCATTCCTGCTATACAATAGCACTATTGTTTATGGAACAATCAATCTATTGTTATTGCTGCTTATCACTGAGAAAGTTACTACCGCTTAGGCTAAAAGCTATTACCACTAAGGGTTCAGGGTTTTGCAACATTTTGCAACGGGTACGTAACCTTCAACTACAAAGTCCCCCCCCCCTGGGGGTGAGCTTCTTTTATGCACTTCTCCCTCTGTTTGTGGACGGAGTTTTAAGAAACACAAACAAGGAAATGTTAAGCAAATGGAGTCACCAAAATATTTTTGCAAACTTTTTGGTTTTAACTAGGCCCAAACGCCTGTTATTCAGCAACAAACGCAAGAGAGTTAAAACCGGTCAAAACGCGTTTGCCCTCAACCAGGGCGATCCCCTCTAATCTTTCTCACACCAGCTATGAAATTTTTTAAGAAAACCCATGCTGATCCATGCTGATCCATCTTGACGCTTTATCTCTTATGTTGTTACGTGATAATACGTTTAGTTTTAGTCGCTTTCATTTGTTTATGTGCTTACGTGGAATTTAGTTTAGTTATCTCATTTAGCTATTGAAATATATAACCGTAATTTTTTTGTTAGGCTATTTGGGATTAAAAATTGAAATTGAAATTGAAATTGAAATTGAAAAATAGAAGTCACTCTTACCAAATACAATTTGTGTATGCTGGAAGTGTGATCGAGACAAAGCGAATGAAAAACATATTTATTAAAACTTGCAACTGTCTTTTTTGTTTGTTTGTTTCCTGTTTCGTTTGTATGTATTTGTCAGTAATTTAGTTTAGTGTTTCATGTAATGACCCTTTGGGATAGTCATGACTTCTTGCTTCCCGGGGTCAACATCCTTGTTATGTAGTCCAGTAGTTTGTAAGTATGGTCGTAGGTACGTCGTTTTTGTAAATTTTTATGTTGTATAAAAAAAATCTGCCAAAAATAAACAAGCTAAAGTCTCTTATCAAGTCTGATAATGCCAAGAATATAAATGAATACATGAATGCATAAAAGGCTCTTTGAAAATAAAGACGCATGACGCACCTCAAAAGGCTAGGGTAAGGTGGGGGTAATTTGGGTCTACGGGGTAATTTGCTGTCGAAGAATTATTTGATAATTTCTATTGCTTCAATTTCAAGATTTTTCATGGCCTAAACTTTTATCATGATCTGATACCGTAGAAAACTTTCGATTGATGCCAACTTGCGACTTCTTATTGTCAACAAATCATTATCAGTCTCATGTTCAATCATTCAATCATTTGGAAAGGTGCTAAAAGTTTTTCGGAATTTCTTTGCGATTCAGTAGATTTCATTTTGATTATTTTCAATGTGGGGTGATTGGGATTTCGTTATGAATTGCGTTGTGCAAGAATTGGCGGTTGCTCCCAAATCAAAGCAGAAATGGAAATAATATTGCAAGAAAATGGAATTGTATATCGAAAACAGCATAAGGTACACTTTTTCATTCATGTTTTAGTGGGTTTCAGCAAAAGATGAAAGGATTCATTTCTTTTGACTTTATTTCGGAGGAAGCTTTGTTTGCATTTCCATTTTCAAGAATAGGCCTCGGCTTAGCAATGGGCTGTTTTAGCAAGACGCGGGTAAAGAAGACGCCAGCATAATTTTTTTGTTCGAAGGTGTAAATTACAAAGTGAAATCAACTTCAAAGCTTTTGCAAGTCTCGAGAGACCTCGCATACGTTCTATTTCTGAAATTGACAACCTGAAAAGAGTGCTTTTGAAGGCCGCCCCTCAGGAAAAGACCGTCGAGAAGGGAAGCTAAATACTGTGTGAGCATATTCATAAGCGATGGAAATGCGAGCATGCAAACCATTCTTGAAGAATTTTTTCTGTCTATGAGCAGCTTGCTAGAAAGGAAGTGGCTTGAAGGTCTGGACGCTCTAAAAAAGATGCAAGCATCTGCGTTTTCAAAGACCGAGGGGCACTTCACTCATTGGAAAAAGCGTACGAGATTTTTTCAGAACAAAAGGATTTATACGGATTTTTGATGGATTTTTCTTGAGAACAAAGGGATTTTTGCTAAAGGTGTACGAGATTTTCGGTAGTGAAATGCCCCTCGGCTAAAACAGCCTAATGTGCGCTGATGGTGGTAGGATTTATTTCTATTTTTTCTCTGTGCAAGTTTTCAACTCTGTGGCAGGGAAACTCTGAAAATTCAATCACAGCTATCCATAACAGCATTCTAAAATTTTATTTTTGTGAATTTACAATACTCCTGACGAAATAGACACCGTTTTCTTGAATAGATCCAAATTTCCCGCTGACAGGTTGAAATTAGACGCAAAAATGAGGAAAATGAAAATTCTAAAAAATTATTCAGACTAAAGAATTATGCGTTATCATTCAGATTAAAGAAAGGGAACAATCATCATCATCATCATCATCATTAATTTATTTGCAGTAGGCTAAAAAGTTTTAAAATAGCAACATTACTGCTAATTAAGGCCTACTACTTAACTTAAAATTAATAGAAAATATATTACAAATCGCTTAAAAATATAATTACAACATATCGTATCATGTTAGGTACCCAACCTGTGGTATGTATGTTTTGCAAAGTCTACAGTGGCAGTTCTCGCCCTTCCAACATTTAACATGGTTTTTGAAAATAGGAAGTGTGCTTGCTTGTTTGACTATATTTGGTAAAGTCGACCAAAGTCTATTTCCAAGGAATGATATAGTCTCAATTCCATGTGTTGTTGTATGAACTTTTGGAATCTGCGAGTCGTTACCGTGCCTTAGATTGTAACCAGTATTGCGCTCAGTGAAAATATCCTTCATAAAGGGAGGACTTAAGCCAGACTTTGTTTTATAAATTTCGGTCATAAGCAACTGCAGATTCTTTACGTGAATAGATACCAAATTCCTTTGCTCCAGAAGAGACTCAAAATCTGTTTGATAGTCTTTGTACGCAAAACGCAATGCTCTTTCATGGATACGATTTATTCTATGATTTAAAGTTCGATCATAGAACATCCAAACAAGGGGCCAGTAGCCAAAGTGAGATAAGACAAACGCTTGCATTACCTGCTTCAACTTTTCCGTGTCCATGTAGCAGGATATTCTGGCGAGGGCATGAAGTTTTTGACTGGCTTTTTTGCAAAGAGCTCTGACATGCTGTTTAAAGCTCAATGTTTGATCAAAAATTATCCCTAGGAGCTTCTCCTCTTTGCTTTCTTTCACGCTAGCCTCTCCTATTTTGACGGAGACTTCGCTGCTCTTTCCACCAAAAATCATCAAATGACATTTATCTTCATTCAACTTCATACGATTGTTTGGAAACCATTCACTTATCACGAGGGCGTCATTCTCTAATTTTGCGAGAACATTCTCGACGTTAGGACCACATGTATAAATTGTTGTGTCGACCGCGTAATTACAGACTTCAGTCTCTTCCAGGAACAGAAACAAGTCATTCAGATATATGTTAAACAAAAGGGGCCCCAGGACTGAACCTTGTGGTACACCCAGATAGGTTTTTGTCCACGTACTGAACGAACCATTCACCTTTACCCTCTGCTTCCTGTTATCGAGATAGCTACGCACAAACAGCAAGGCAGATCTACTGAAACCATACGCATTCAATTTTGCGATTAGTAATTCGTGATCTAGACAATCGAAGGCCTTCGAAAGGTCTGTCAAAACAGCCCCTGCGATCCCCCCACTGTCTATCGACTTGTTACAGGTTTCTATAAGACGTAGAAGTGCATGCTGTGTGCCATAGCCCTCTCGAAAACCACATAGGAGTGGAGACAGGATGCTTTGGACGAAAGGCAACATTTGTTTTTGCATTAACCGTTCGAAAATTTTTGAGACCGATGGTAAAACAGTAATTGGTCGATAGTTCTTTTTTGAAAAAGCATCCTCTTGTTTAAAGAGAGAAGTTATATCTCCAGCCTTCAGTTCTTCCGGAAAAGTGGATTTAGACATATGTGAGTTAAACAAAAATTGGAGAACCACACTAAATATGTCAGAATTTTCCTTAAGGATTCTTGTTGGTATACTATCAACTGGAGAAGCCTTTTTCGAATTAAGTTGTTTTATCTGAGTAGCAATATCACTAGTGGAAACCTCACTAAACTCAAATTTGTTGGCGATCTTGACATTCTCTCTGATTTTGCAGATACTCGGATGGGCATCATATTTCCTGACAGCTTTATCTACGGAATCTAGTATGTCATCTGTAGGAAGCAAAACTGACTCTTTAATAGAAATCCCTAAACTATCTGTTATAGTTGCGAAGTGATGGTTGAAAATCTCTGCAATTTCTGAGTCCTTGCTTATCATTTTACCATTTTCAATAAGAGTCAAAGATGAGTTTACCTGGACCTTATCTGAAAAGATTGGTTTGACAGTCTTCCAGAATTTATGGTTATCCCTAAGGCTACCAAGGTTGATATTCTGATAGTAATCAAAATTTGGCCTTTCGTAGCAACTTAACACATTTGTTCCTCTGCTTTTTAAATGCCTTTAGATTTGCATCAGTTCTATTGTTGTGATACTTGTTACGTAGCCTAGTTCGGTGCATGTGTTCTTTTCGCAAGGCTTTTGTCATAAATGGGCCATCGTTTGCACGAATTGACTTTTTCTTAACGGATGCATGTTCGTTCAGTACGTGCATGACCCCAGCCTCAAAAGCACCATAGTCCCCAATCCCACTCAATTCAGATGAGACCATATGAACTAAATCTTGTTCGAAGTCCACGGCGCTAAATTTGCTGTAGTCCCTGTATGTAACCATCTTGGGACCCCTTTTGACAAATCCACCCTTGAGGACAGTAACTATCATTGCATGAAAATCAGATAAACCCGTTTCTATGGCAACCATATTCCGAAAACTAGATTTCCTATTGGTTAGGATTAAATCAATGCTTCTAGGGTTACCTGATTTGAAACAGGTTGGGCATCTAACAAGATTCTGTAAGTTGTAATTGTCCATGAAACCACTGACAACGTCCTCCTCAGCTTCACAATTGAAGTCTCCGATTAGAATGATGTTCTTATATTTTGTACAAAAATGATCGAGGGCTTTACCAATTTCACAAAAGAAATATTGTTCAGGTTGAGATGGTGGACGGTAAATGGAGATGAGAATCCATTTTTCCAAGAACGAGTTTCCAAGAACGAAACGAGTTTCCAACAAGTTTCCAAGAACGAAAAAGATTCAGTGTACGTAAAACGAAAAAAGATCTTCTTCAATATTTCGAACGAATTAGTGAGGATACTCTATTTGTTTCGAAAAATGCTCAATTTAGACCCAAATTACCCCCTATTCCAGCTAAAGAGGATGATTTCAGTCAAGACATAATTTTACCAAACTTAATGGAAAAATTAGAATCTGTTCAATGTTCTGCTGCTCTTGCTGTAACAGGAACATGGAGGGGAACATCATGAGAAAAACTGTATGCAGAGCTTGGCTGGGAGTCACTAAGTGCTCGCAGGTGGAGTAGACGCCTTACTTTGTTCTATAAGATTATAAATAACCTCACCACATTGTATACAAAGGAGCCAATCCCACCTCTTCAACAGTCAAATTACTCTCTTCGCAATCAGGATGCTGTTGGGCAGATAAGGGCAAGGACAGAAAAATTTCTATCAAGCTTCTATCCTAACTGCATTTCTGAATGGAATAAACTTGATCCAGAAATCAGACTTGCACCTTCTGTTGCTGTTTTTAAAACAAAGCTTCTATCAAGAATTCGCCCCAGTGCAAAGTCTGTCTTTGGTATTCATGATCCAATAGGCTTGAGTTATCTTCTACAACTAAGGGTTGGTCTTAGTAAATTGAATTTTCATAAATTCAAGCACAACTTTAGGGATACAGTGAACCCAATGTGCCCAACGACTGATGGCATTGAGGATACGGAGCATTTTTTGTTGCTTTGTCCGTCATTTGACAGTCAACGCCAAGATCTTCTCGCTGGAGTTTCGGAATTGTTACGACCATTTGTCCAAATCGACACCCTTCCAAACAACGTTCTTGTTCAATACTTATTGTATGGTAATAAAGAGCTTTCTAATGACATAAACAGAAATATACTCGAACGCACTTTAAATTTCATCCAAAAAACAGGTCGGCTTGGATAACTACAAACTTTCCTTTTACGCCACACAACCGCTACACTTTTCCCCGTTTCTCTTGTAAGTCTGTTTCACATTTGGTGTTAGGCACATGAAGCAAAATATGGGAACTTATCCATGCTAAACCAATGACGGTTCAGCACATTTACTTATGCTGGCCTGACATCCAATGTGAAACGGATTCGAGTAATTAATCGTATGTTTAGTGTTTTGTAGGTTTCATTTAGTTAATATTTACATGTCTTTATGTTAATGGCCTCAGGGTAGTCATTGTCCTTTGCTCCTTGTGGTCCTGTCCCTGTAGTGTTTGTATAGTTTGCATAGTAATTAGGAAGTATAGTAGGATGTAGGTGTACCATGTGTTGTAAAATTTTAGATGAATATAAAAGAAAATTACCCCCACCTTACCCTACACAATGCAAGGAGACGATTGACACGGTACAAACAACTTACGCAATACTACGGGTTACAGGACACAGCACAGTCTAAGGAAACAGTTGCATTGTTAAAAAGACAAGTTTTGTCATTTTCGTATTGTTTGCGAGAAAACAATAGTTTCCGAATTTTCCACGATTTCCGCGACTTCCGCGGAATTCACCTTGCCAAAAACTTTGTTGAAATGAGAGCAAAGGGAGCAGGAAAATTTTGGTTGCTATTACTCACATCATCTTAGAATGATCAAGATGACATTAGAAATTCACGAATTTACTTTACATGCTTTTCATATTCCAGTTTCTTTGCCTTGCATTGAGTTTCTCAATTGACTCGGTTGAATTCAAAAAGCCATCTCCCACATTATGTGAAATGGCGTTAAAATTGTTATCCTTACCATCTAGAAATGCATATTTTGTTGATGTGTTGATTGTACGAAATTGTCTAAGACAGGCATTGCGTTGCTCAGGACAGATAGTTTTTTAATTTAGGCATATTCTTTTCGAAAAATTTTGTAACCATGCCCTGCAGATTGGAGTAAAATTACTCTAAAGTTTCCGTCCCCTAGAAATCTTCACAGTCTTCCGTCATCTGAAACATAGAATTTTCTGATTCATCTCACATCACCTCCGCTGTTTACCGTGTCAGTTGCTTGTGCCAAAATAGACGTAACACTCTACAAATATACCGGATGCGCCAAAAAACTATGCAATTTTTACAGGCCACGATAAATGGCACACTGGACCAATTTTGACAATTCATTAATTAATCTTTGACATGATGCTCAATTGGATGCCAGTATTTTTTGTAAATTTTTTAGTCTTCTATTTATGGAGTTATAAGCGAGTTTCTTAAAATTTTCGGTTTCGAAAACACCGAAAATGACCGATGCAACGTTGATCAGATTTCTAAAGACGCATTGTGATGAATGGACAAAGAAACAATATTTTCGTGCTGATTTGGTTATTTAGAACAGGGTTTAGAAATTGATGAAAACTCCGTCCTTGTTTGACCCTATTATGTTTCCTCAGTGCTGTTTGTCTTTTAACCACAGGGCCGTAGCAGCGTTTTTCAGATTGAAGGGGCACCAATTCGCAGCGAAGGTATAAAGCTGTTGGGGGTCCGGGGGCAGAGCCCCTGGAAAAATTTTCGAGCCATGCCCTCTTTACTTTTGGCAACGCCCTTCTGTGAATGCTGAAAAGTAATTCTATGGTCGGAGGTCCGCGAGTGAAATAGGAAATTTGTGAAGTGTATTTCAAGCAGGCTAGCTGAACCAAGACATAAGAATACTTGGTCAAAAGCATCACAAGTTTTCCTACCTTAGATGCGTGTAATTTAGATTGTTAAAGTCTTGGTACTTTTCTTGTCATTTGACAAAAGATGACAACTGAGCTGAACTTTTTAAAATCACATTTTCTTGCATCGGAGTCTACAAAGAGTTCTTTTGTTGCTGTTGACCTAAAGCCGGTTTTCCCCTAGGCGGATTTTTCCGTGCGCAGCGGAGCGTCTGTTGTATTTGCATTGTTTATTTCTAACAATGGTCACTTCTGGTCGCTCCGCTACGCGTGTATTTGAAAGTCGGATTGATTTCAACTTTTCCGCCGCATCCTATGGAGCCAACCAATCAAATCGCTCGAAAGCTCCATCACATGACTTCAGTATTCCACGAGAGGGGATTTTGAAAAATTCTTGGTCAAAGAGCGAAGCTTCTTCAACTGGAGCAGCATTCGACGTTTCGTCCATTTTCAGAGTGTCTAGTCCTATCGTTTGTGCGGAAATATCCGCCTAATGGAAAACGGGCTTAAGATAGGTCTTGAATCGAAATGCACGCTTCAGAACTCAGAAGCCCCTCGCCTCGGTGATTGCTTAAACTATTCAATTAGGAAAGGAAAGTGGAAGGAAGCTCCCATTTCTAGATTCCCAATTAGAGGTTAAAACTTATCTTCTCATCTCACCTAGGGGACTTTATTATTATCATTATTATTATTATTATTATTATTATTATTATTATTATTATTATTATTATTATTATTATTATTATTATTATTATTATTATTATTATTATTATCATTATTATTATTATTATTATCAATTTGTTTTACGTTGACAACTTACATAGCTATATATAATTAAAAAAGCTAATTCAAGCCAACAAATTAATACAATGCTACATGAATATATACAAGAAAAATAAGTCGATAAAATTACAAAATTCACAAAGTTCATATTAAAAATGGTGTAAAACTATAAAAAGCCGAGCCGAGGAATATACTGCCTGCAAAGTCTGCAGTTGCAGCCTTCATCGTTCCAATATTTGATTTTATTCTTAAATTGTTGCAGAGAATTTGAATCCTTAATTTCCTGTAGAAGAGAGTGCCAAATACGCTGCCCTCTGTATCGGACTGATTCAGTACCATAATTAACTGTATGTACTATAGGAAGTAAAAATGTATTGGCGCTTCTCAAATTATATGTGACACTTCTTTTCAGGAAAATTTCATCCATAAAACTGAGGTTTAAATTATTTGTAGTTTTGAACATTTCAGTCATTAGCAATTGCACATTTTTCTGGTGTATTGTTACAGATCTATCTTTTTCAAATAATGATGCGAAACTGGAAGTATAGTCTTGATATGCTATTCGTAAGGCTCTTTCATGCAGTCTATTGATCTTGTTTTTCATTTTTCTGCTATGGAACATCCATACCAAAGGACAGTATTGGAACTGGCTAGTTACGAATGCTCGCATCAAAAGTCTTAATTTATCAGTTCCAAGATATGTGGACATGCGCGACAAGGCAAATAGTTTGTTGGCAGCCTTTTTACGAATATTGCTTACATGCTTTTCAAAGTTGAGATTTGAATCAATCAACACCCCTAAAAGTTTCTCTTCTTGTGAATTATCAACGGTACAGTTGCCAATATTTATGACGACATCTTGATTTGTTCTTTCACCAAAAATCATAAAGTGGCATTTGTCTTCGTTAAGTTTCATGTAATTATTTCCAAACCATTCAATTATAATTTTGGAGTCATTTTCTAACATGGAGATTACATTTTCGATACGCATATCGCACGTATAAATGGTTGTATCATCGGCATAGTTACATATATCTGTCTCTTGAATCGATAACAGAAGGTCATTGATGTAGATTTTGAAAAAGAGAGGTTCAAGGACGGATCCTTGCGAAACACCAAGCTGAACAAGCTTTTACTTACTGAAAGAACCATTGATTTTTACTCTTTGTTGCCGATTTTCCAGATAGCTGTAGACAAGCAATAAAGCTTCACGGCTAAATCCGTACGCATGTAACTTAGCAATCAGCAAGTCATGTCGAATGCAGTCAAAGGCCTTTGAAAGGTCCATGAATATAGCTCCAACTTTTCCACCCTTGTCGAGGTACGTTCTCCATTTTTCAATTGCCCGTATCAATGCATGTTGTGCATTGTAGCCCTTACGAAATTCGCAAAGCAGAGATGATAAATACTGAGACATATATGCTGATATTTGAGTACCCATGAGCCTTTCAAATACCTTTGACACTGTTGGGAGCACACTGATAGGTCTGTAATTACCCTTGAAGGTTTTGACCTCCTTTTTGAAAAGAGAAGATACATCGGCTAATTTCAATTCATCAGGAAAGGAAGAATGTTCTATTGAGTTATTAAATATGATTTGCAAGGGTGCAGAAACTATTTCTGATTCGGATTTTAACAACTTTGGAGGGATACTCTTGAAAGTGGTACTGACAGTACTGAAAGAGGGATGGACAGTACTGAAAGAGGGATGGCACGAGCGAACACTTTTTTGGAGAGCAATTTCATTGCTGGTTCATTCAATTTTCTACGTTATATATGATGAATGAAAAATGCAACTTTTGGGATTATTGGTGGGGGGCCTGGGCCCAACCGGCCCCAATAGCTACTATGGACCTGAACCAGGAACGCAGTACCTGCTTGAAATGAAAGTATGATTCAATGAAATTTGAAAAAGTAAATGCATTTCTTTTTATCATTTAAAATGTTTTTACATTTCTTCCAATATATATCTAATTTTCGTGCATTGGAACAACTGATCAACTTCTTAAATGCCCAAATCAGCAAAAAAACCTTCTCTATTGATCCATTCATCATGTTAGGTTTTTCGAAAATTTGATCGACGTTTTTGGGTCGTTTTCGGTGTCTTTGAAGTCGGGAATTTTAACCCTAATCCATATGGGCTTTTTTCGAGCTACCATTTATGGGGGGGGGGTTCTTTCCACCCCCTCTGAAAACTACCTTAGACTCCTCAGAATCCAATGCAACTTGGCACAGTTACAGATCAAGTCATTTCTAGCTTGTAGCGTAATTTGGGTGTGGCTGCCACACCTTATGACGTCACAGCGACGTCATGAAGTTGAAAATCAGTGAAAATCAGTCTTCCAAGTTAAATTTGAATTTAAAGATAGTTTGACACAAACATTTTGCAGTTTTTGGTTCACTTTAGCCACAAATTTGATGTTAAGATATAATTTCATAGAAATTAATGATTTTAGAGCGATATTTTGGCAGAAATTAGCCAATTTGTATGACGACATTTGTGCAATTAATTTGTTTTCTGTAAAAATAGACAAAAATAAGCTGCAAAATGGTTATACCCCATTCCAAACCTATCATTGGAGTCTTCTCAATAGAAAAATTTCGAAAAAATTTGAAAAATTTGCTAATTAGCCCAAAATGGCGGCTATTATGACGTCATCATCAAAAAATGCTGACGTCATCAAATTCCAGAAATTCTGGTATCAAATTAAAGCTCTTCGTTTACTGATTCATTTGGTGTATAATACTTCATAATATGATCAAACCTTTCCACCTTTCCATTGAAATCATCAAAAACAATTATTTGTTTGCTACCTGCTTCCAAATATGGGCATATCACGTGACCTGTGAGCTCTATTGTTTGAAAATTTTTCGATCTAAATGTCGCAAATAGATGATTAGTAAAAGTCAGGTAGGTTTGGGGGACATAGTTGATGTCTTTGAAAAACACGGCAAGAAAAACCTCGAGGGGGGGGGGGTGGAAAACACCCCCCATGTGGATTAGGGTTAAGAAAGTCCTTTGTAGCTCCAGGAGTCTAAACTATCAGTCCAGTACACGATTCATCGCCAGACATTTTCCGACAGTGGGCTGGAGCTTCCGACAGGGGGGGCTAAAATTACTGAGGGATGGTGTTTTTGTTCGTTATTTAGCTCAATTTCCTCCGACGAGAACCCAAAATTTCCTCCAACGGGGCCTAGATATCTCCAATGGGAGGCTGTAGCCCCCCAGCTCTCCTTTGGCGCCACCACTGACTACCAATGGGCCAAACTGTTAAAGCGGGAAAGCAGTTGCAGGAGGGGAAATCCTAGACTTATTACGTTGATTCCTAGTAATCACTACCACCCACCCACCCCTCGCTCGTACCAGGACCCACGGCTTTCCAGCCCCACAGCTGGCCCTGTAAAGGACTTGCCTCGCTTTCAAAATTGACCAGTGCTAAATTGCTTGCGGAACAGCTTCGAGCGCATAGCAACAACAGCAACAACCTGGAAACAACAAAGGCCGACAAACCGCCGTCGTGCACATTCTTCACGAAGTCAGTGGTTCACATCATCCTGAAGCGATCTTGGAAAGAAAAAGGTAGGATAAAGTTCTTTTTGATTATGTTTTGCTTAGAAATTTATTAAGTGGCAATTAAACAGCTAGACTGATATCGTTTTGTCATCGAAATTTTGGAATTGACCCTCTCTTGTATGTCAAAATGTTTTGCAAGCAGTTTGTTTTATCGCAGTCAAACTGCTTTGGACTGGCTTGCTCATTTCATCAAGACATAATTGCCAATGCTGCAAGACGAGCAGAAAATCGTTTAAAATAACTTGCAAAAAGTCAGAGCTAAACCGAGTCACCTATTAGGTAAGAATGCGATTTTTATTGTTTATGGGAGGCCAAGGGGACTGAGGAAACATATTTCACATCACATCAGGTATCTTAACTTTACATATGAAGTTTCCTTGTATTGCCTATCTTCTTTATCAACAGATTGAAGTCCAGGCTCATGACAGAAACAAAAGTGCAACTGCTAGACAAACAATCCTATAGCTTTGGTCAATGAAGAAAGAAGAAACCTCATTATCTTCAAAATCTTACCAAACACAACTCTAGTTTGCCATAGCTGAAGATACAAATGTAGGCAGAGACTGTAACATCAGAAGTGTTTTATCTTGAGTTATCTTGGAATTACAATATTTCAATATGTACTTGAATTTATTGTGAAAAGGAATTGACACGTTGTGAACTTTAATATTTTTTGTTTTTCTTGTACATAGACTTTATAAACTATAGCATCACAAGTTTGGAATGAAAGCAGCAAGCTTCAAACTAGTTTAAAATATTTGCAAAAGAACAAGAAGCATCAACACATTAATCCAGGAATGCTTTGGAATGAACCTTCTTGAAAGGTCTTAAATTTGATACTGTGTTGCAGTTCTAATTCTGTGTGATTCATCTGAAGTAAGAACTCATAATGCACTCCTCAAGAACTGTGACAACAAGGCTAAACAAGAGGTGGTTCAATGAGGAATTGGGTATTGTTTCATTTCACTTTCAATTGGAGGGGAAGCAGTTTTTGAGTTTATCATAAAAGCCGACTCAGGATTCAAACGTAAACAAATAATTTTTGGATTTGCTCAGAAGAGAGGACACAGCAACGAAATTTGACCATGAATAGGGGCCAAAAAAAGCAAATTTGACTGAGTAAAGAGCAGGCATTTGACAAGAGAATGTTCTATCGATATTGAAGAAATTTTTTAACTTTATCCCTTTCATATGAATATGCAGCAAAAACTTATCCTGCGGCTGGCCTAACTGTATGTTGTGATGTTTCAAGTGAAGCACACATCTTTTATGAAATTTTAAGAAATTAACTCTCAGATCGCAAAAAGTTAAGACACTCCCGTTCAAGGAAGTATAACTCAAGAGAATATTCTCTTTAAGTGAGGAAATCCTTATTATACTTTCAATTTATCTACAGTTATATCCTGTCACAGAAGGAATTTGAATAATTTCTAAACATTGAAAGCTTCGAAAAGGCAAAGAAACACCGTTTTGAAATTTCATTTGAATGAACCATAAACCTGAAACTTGTAGTTTTCTATTATTGACATACCTGCTCCAGGCATTTCTTCACTCAGGTTTGTTTGGAAAGTGGCACTTCGAGCAAATCTCAAGTTTTCTCCAAACTATCAAGCACTTAACTTTAGCAACTATTTCAAAATAATGATGTTCAGGCCTGTTGGCCAATTTGCCCCTTATTCTTCGAGCATTATTTCATCCAACCATCCAACTTTTTAACTGTCATCAGAACAGTTGTTTGTTCATGGAGTTCAATAATATCATCACCTTGCAAACTCGTCGAGAATTCCCGAGGGACATTCATCTCTGCTTGGCTTTTCCATTGCAGTAAAAACAGACGAGAAATGACGAATCATAGTAACTATGGACGAATGTTGACGAATATTTTCGCGCCACAACGGCTCCCAACGGTCTGATTTGAGGTCTGGGTTAGAGAGAAATGGCGTGAAGCTGTTGAGGCCGTCTTGGATTGATCGAGCAAAGGCGGCTCGACAAAGTGGAGATTGAGCTCATTTGCTTACAAAAGTATTGTTTTTCCTCATCAATGATTGCAGCTGCGACAATAATGATATCAAAGCTTATCATTTTGTAACGAAAGATGATTGTTGTTGTGGAGCATTCGACCTCGAAGCCTAGTGTTGCGGCCTTCGACCTCGCAGCTTTGCGAGTCGTTGGCCGTTATAGTCAATTAGTGGTCCGGAAAATATAATTTCTAGCCTCCACTTGGCACTGACTAAAAATAAACCAATCATTGGCAAGAAAAATATCACGTGACCATGAAAACAGGTCATGTGACCAAAATGAAGCGCTGTAATTGGAACCACAAGAACTGGTGGCAAATGGCCTAAATAGGGCCAGCTGTGGGGCTGGAAAGCTATGAGTCCTAGTATGAGCGAGGGGTGGGTGGGTGGTAGCGATTACTAGGACTCAACGTAATGAGTCTAGGGAAATCCTGGTGCCTATGAAGTATTACACGAAGTATTTGCAGCAGTTCCTTATTATGGAAGGACTTCCAAGAATTGTTTGCACAGAACCTTCCCAGAATTTGATGCACAGGAATGAAGGCAGCAACAAATTGTTGAATTGTTCAGATGTTTACAAATTAGGAATCTGTCAGCATCAGCACACCTTCGAAACTAACCTTTGTCTCGGAAGCCTCGAGCTCGGAAGATAAGACTCCAGGTCAGAGACAAGGATCAAGTTTCATCGAGCAGGAAGTTGCAAGTATGGTTGACCGCGTATTATTGTTGTTAACAATGGCTTAGTAATGGCTTAGACGTTGTGGGTAAAGTTTTGAATGAGCATTTTGATACCGTTGCTTTCTCATTTGCGAGTTATTAAATGCAAACAAGATGCATGAACTCCTGAAATGAAGATCGATAGACATGATGAAAGATGAAACTAAAACGGGAGACAACATTTGCAAAGTTCGTGTTGTCATTGCTTGTCATGGTGTGTGCTGTGACGAACATGGGTAAGTTAAGTTGTTTCAACACAAACAAACAATTCAAGCTACTAAATTATGAGAAAATATTACAGAAAGATGAGTTTAACTTATCAATACAAGAAATCAAAACACTATGCTATATGCAGACATATGGAAACAAAATATATCGCATGGAGTAAATTATTCACAGAAGGAACACAACAATAGTTGAAAAGAAGGAAAAAAGAAAGGAGAAATATCTGACGATTTCACGTGGTAAATAACATTAGGCATCGTCGCTTGAGTGTACAAGACGTAGACGTTATAAGAACGTTCAAATGCCAGACAAATATGAGGGGGGTGACAGGGTAGTGGTACCATGGTACAAGAGGGGTGGTACCTGGTACAAAATTGTGCAAATGTGGTGGAACCTGTTACCAAAGGTAGGGATACCGTTACAAAGCTTTTATGAGTTGGTACCAATAAAGAAATCGTCCATGTATGTTTTTGGAATTCCTAGAACACATCTTAGCCTTAAAAAGTTCCAACAGTGACACAGATGCCATGGTGACAGGGTCAGTGGTCAGAGTGGTTTGGTCTTGCCTATTGTGGTCTCACGAGGAACTGACATAGACCTCCTTTAAGAATTTGTCATATTCATGATTAACTGTATTAATAATAATAATAATAATAATAATAATAATAATAATAATAATAATAATAAAAACACAACTGTTAAAATGCCATACGTTTCGATCATAAAATCTTCCTCAGTGCTTTACATTGACAACAGCCAAGTATTTATAGGTAAAATTGCTTACATACACAGTCTCTAAGGTATAACTTGAAAGTAGAAAATTTATAAACCCTTTATTTTGTGCCGAATTAATACATGCGTAGCAGTTTTAAAATGAATGAAAGAAAATTTGCTACTGTTTGTCCAAGGTTGTTTTTTCATCTAGCTTCAGCGGTTTTAAAATCGACAAGGGACTAGAATCCACGCTATTGAAACCCAGGATACTGGACTAGATGGAGACTCCAAACAAAATAACCTCCTAGGACCTGCTTTTTTAAAATTGCTAAATCCCTGATGGCCAGATGGAGACTCCAAATTACCTTCAAGGATCTGCTTTTTGTAAATTTCTAAATCCCTGATGGCTTGATAGAGACTCCAAAGTACCCCCTAAGGACCTGCTTTTTGTAGATTGCTAAGTCCCTGATGGCCAGATGGAGAATCCAAAAATACCCTCCAAGGATCTGCTTTTCGTAAATTGCTAAATCCCGGATGGCCATATAGAGACTCCAAAAATACCCTCCAGGATTTGCTTTTCATAAATTGCTAAATCCCGGATGGCTTGACCGGGGGTTCCATCCTGCCACCAATGAGTATGTCAGAGTACACGACCACTTATCTGATGTCCCAAGTCAAAAAAAAAATTTTTTCTCTCCGTTGTGTCGATAAAAATTAAGCAATACCGCAAGCAAACATATCCAGCTCAACATCTGCTGCCCTTTCATTTAAACCATTTGGTATGAAAGTCTCCAATTTATATTGCCAAAACAACTCTTTGCGTCTAACCGAAAACACATCGTGAGCCCCATCTATAATTTTTACACTAACCGAGAATGTACCCTGGTGACCCTCGCCGAAAAAATGAGCAAAAAAGTTTGCCTGCGGGACTGGCTTACCACTGTCAAGGCTGCCCTCATTGTATTTGCGGGCATAGGTGCGATAATAGGACTTATAAACATTAAACCGTTGTCGAAACTTAGTCGTTGTGCTGCCAACATATTTTTTGTTGCAGATATTACATTGCAACAGATAAACCACATTTTGCGAGTTGCAATTGTATGCCCCTGAAAAGTTGGTAAAAGACCGAGATTCATTAAAGTTTCCAAAAGTGTCCCCCTCCACGACAATGGGGCAGATTTGACAGCTCCTTCTACCGTTGCATCTAAAAGTACCCTTCTCCACCTGTTCCTCTACCAATGGCTTAATTTTTGCCCTTAAGAGTGTCCTTAAGATTTTTTGCCCTCCGAAAAGATATAAACATTTTATTCTGAAAGAGATTACGATGCTTATCGTCTACAAACAGCGTATTTGAACAATTGCGCAAAATTTCGTGCACTTTGAAGAATGCAGGATGGTAGGTCAGCACCAGAGGTATGCGCGAATCATCATTGTTTTTTTGAGAACGATCCAAAAGGTCTCTACGATCCAGCCCTGTAACCCTGTTGACTTGGCTATCAATTTCCCCCTTACTATATCCCCTGTCCAGAAGATATGTCTCTAGTTCTCCCAGCCGTTTTTCAAAGAACCCTTTCTTCTGAACAAATACGACGTAGACGGAGAGCTTGCCCGTACGGTATGCCCCTCTTCGTATGACTCGGGTGGCATGAGGAATGGTGGAGAAATTGATGTGTATCGGTCGGTTTCGTGTATAAATCAGTAACAATCCTTTCCTCTTTTTTAATTACCTGAACATCCAGAAAATGTATTGTCTCCCTAGAGTATTCTGCGGTGAACTTAATTGAATGATGTGCTGAATTGAGGAAATCAATGAATTCTAACAACTTTTCTTCCCCATGTGTCCAGATTAAAAATACGTCATCGATGTAGCGCCACCATAACCATGGTTTTTCTACATGATGATCAAGGAGTCTTTTTTCCAAAGCTGCTAGAAACAAAATTGCATATGATGGTGCACATTTTGTTCCTATCGCTGTCCCCCTAACCTGCTGAAAAAATTCACCGTTAAACTCAAAAAAGTTGTTTTTTAGCACCAATTTCGTCAATTCAAGTAGAGTTTCTGTTGAAACCGACTGATCACCTCTAGAGTTAAGTGGATTGGTCAAGCCATCCGGGATTTAGCAATTTATGAAAAGCAAATCCTGGAGGGTATTTTTGGAGTCTCTATATGGCCATCCGGGATTTAGCAATTTACGAAAAGCAGATCCTTGGAGGGTATTTTTGGATTCTCCATCTGGCCATCAGGGACTTAGCAATCTACAAAAAGCAGGTCCTTAGGGGGTACTTTGGAGTCTCTATCAAGCCATCAGGGATTTAGAAATTTACAAAAAGCAGATCCTTGAAGGTAATTTGGAGTCTCCATCTGGCCATCAGGGATTTAGCAATTTTAAAAAAGCAGGTCCTAGGAGGTTATTTTGTTTGGAGTCTCCATCTAGTCCAGTATCCTGGGTTTCAATAGCGTGGATTCTAGTCCCTTGTCGATTTTAAAACCGCTGAAGCTAGATGAAAAACAACCTTGGACAAACAGTAGCAAATTTTCTTTCATTCATTTTAAAACTGCTACGCATGTATTAATTCGGCACAAAATAAAGGGTTTATAAATTTTCTACTTTCAAGTTATACCTTAGAGACTGTGTATGTAAGCAATTTTACCTATAAATACTTGGCTGTTGTCAATGTAAAGCACTGAGGAAGATTTTATAATCGAAACGTATGGCATTTTAACAGTTGTGTTTTTATTTTACTTTTTCTGTTATTTTTGAAGATGGTCTGAGTTTATTTAATAATAATAATAATAATAATAATAATAATAATAATAATAATAATAATAATAATAATAATAATAATAATAATAATAATAATAAAAGCACTTATATTGCGCCATATATCCACAGGGCTCATAGGCGCATTACCATAAAAAGCACTAAGACTAATTAAAGGGTTTGTGCAAGGCTATAAGCCTGCATTTGCACAGAGCAGAATAATCTAAAAATAGCCCATTGAAATTGATGGCCCACACGTGTTGTTAATAATCGATAGCTAACGAAACAATGCTGTGTTTTCGCATTTTCTTTGTTCTATTTATAGAGAAGCCTATTTACCATTGCACACTCCCTTTAAAAGTATGATTAAAAATACAAAAGTTTACAATGTTTCATTCAAAAACCTAACTTAAACAATTCATTCAATAAAAATACTGTTCAAATAAATGGGTCTTCAAACGAAATTTGAAAGTTTCAATTGTGCTACAAGCTCCAACCGAATAGGGGAGTCTGTTCCAAAGGAAAGGGGCAACATTTACGAAGGCACGATCACCAGCAGTTGCTAATCTGGTTTTCCCTACTTCTAATAGCAGATCATCACATGCAGATCTGGTGCAACGAAAAGCCTTACGCAGTTTAAACAATTCTTCAAGATATTTTGGTGCCAGATCTTTTAAACATTTAAAAGTTAACATAAGTATTTTGTATTGTATTCTACTTGTGATAGGCAGCCAATGCAGTTGCTTCAACATCGATGTTATGTTAATTATCAGTTATTAGCTCCTCCCCCCAAAATCGGTGGTACCAATACCTTCAATTTGGGTGGAACCTAATACCTTATGAGTTAATGCCAGTACTAAAGACACTCCCTGTCACCCCCCTCAAGTTTTGACGTTTTAGTTTTTGTGGCATTTGGTCCATAGACGTAGGAACCAGGGGGCAATGGGAGCACAAGCCCCCCCCCAACACCAAAGTATTTGCAAAGATCAAAGAAGTGCCTTTTTGCTTTTAGAAAGTGCCTCTTTTTTCTTAAGGAAAAAAGTGCAATTGAAGTGTCATGCTCCCAAAGTTTGAGATGCTTCCTACTGTGTGTCCCTGATTTGGTCTATTATTGGTTGAGTTGTTGAAGATCATCAATTTTGACAAAAATTTATCTCTAGAATTACAATTTTGTAGCAACACTTTGTTGGGTGGTTGGGCATTGTATTTGGTGAAATTGCAGGTGTTTCAACACAGTATTCCATGGAACTAGAATTATCATTATGAAGCTGGCCTCAACTAGCCTCAACTGGCCAATTTTTTTAATAGCTTGATCATGAGTCGTAGTTATAGCGATTATCAGTTTATCAAGGAGCGCAACTACGACATATAATCTGTCTAGGGATGTCCTATTTGGTACGGGTATGGGCTCGAGGGGCTACTTTCTGCATTGGGATCCATGCCAGTATCTCTTTGCCAACCCAAACATTCTGAGTCTAATGTTTTGAAGACCCAAATATTTTCATTTAATTCTTATTTTGTCCTGGAGACCCCAAACATTGTAATTGTTGTTCGGGTCTTACATTGAAACTGGTTTAAAATTGTGTCAACATACTCATTTCAAGCTCCTTCATGCAAAAGTCATACACCTTTCAAGCTTGCGCATGCAAGCTGAAGTTTTTCTTATGAGCAAGCCTCAAAACTAATTTCAACCCCCATGGATGAGCCTGTGGGGGAATTTCACTTCCACAAGTTTGACATTAAGGTTGCTTTATCTAACTGTATTCTATAAGAAATTTAATCCGGACTGAATTTATACATAATGATCATCTGATTTTCTCGCTCATATGAGTTTCTTAACAATCTTCATGTTTAGTGCCTGTGCTGTTGTGAACGTTTCAAAGCAATAAAATTAAAAATGTGAAAAGGTTTCCTCTATTGAGATAATGTAGTTTGCTAAGAGATGTTTTGGAAGTGTTTCTAGGTAGGTACGTATTCTATTTAACGTGGCTAGCCTGCGAAAGTCTGAGAAACTTGTTTACCGTCAGTCCGCCGCAGCTACCTGCTGCAGCTACCAGATTTCCCTCACATGTCTCTGGTTGACCCGGGCTGGAGTTACGGACAGCGACCAAACTGTCCAGTGTGGGATTTGAACCTACGGCCATTCTGACCTTTGGTTTATGAGTCAGACACCTTAACCACTCAGCCTCAGCCAGGCGCTTTAAGTTTTTGGTGATTTGAGAATTGAGTTTCAAAACAAGTTCTTATCGGAAATGAATTGTATTTCCATTGTATTGGACAACTCTGCTATGCTGGATAAAGTAACCAACGCCTTCTTCTCTATTTTCCTCAGAACAAGTGAGACTGAAAACAGATAAAGAAGCCTGGCTTGTAGCAAACAAGAGACATTCCATCACTTGTGTGTTACAAGGTGACCTTAAGGAGGAATACAAAGTACACTGGGCTAGGAGGAAATACCTCGTATCAGCCATCAATGATGTGAACATCAAAGAAAGATTAATCAACAAAACAATGGTCCAACTAATATTTGTCAATGCAAGCGTGTCTGAAGCTGGTGAATACAATTGTATAGCTGATAATGGGCTTGGTACAAGAATAAATTCAACAATAGATGTTCATGTTGGTGGTAAGTGCTTTGGAATTTCTTTGCTTTATTCTTTGTTGGACAATCAAGTGGATATGCTGACAAAGCTGATAACCCATACCTTCGTCCTCCTATGATCAGCCATATCACACAGATATGCTGTGACCAATGAACATAGCAAAACTCAGTTTGTATCTTTCTTGGGAGTGGCCACTTGAATTTATCAGTATGGAGGTGTGCATACCAAGAAGAAGTTTTTTGACCCTAGAATTTTTTCCTGCAAATGTAGCCAGCCTTGCATAAAATTGATGGAAATGTATCTTTCAAAACGTGAACACTTCACTGAGCAGTATTGAAACATCAAACCACCCTAAAAATGCCGTTTTAGCTAACGGTTTTATAAAATCTCCTGTTTTCAATTCCTAGCAGCACTGGAAAAAAGGTGCAAAAATGGTTCCTAGATAGGAGTAACACATCTTTCAGCAAAGTCTCCCTCCCAGGCTCTTTTTGTTTGATATTTGCCTATAGCAGACTGGATACTTTGATCGATGGATCACTTTAAATTCATGTGGTAGGTTTTGCAAACAGAAGTTTTTCGTTGTACAGTTCGCAAGGACCGAGATACAGGGGGTCCAGGGGGCCATGGCCCCCTCAAAAAAATTCAGTTGAAGTTGCTGTAAGTCTCTATTCCTTTATTAGTATTTCAAACTATCAGATAAGTTCTCCACTTTCTTATGTGTATCTCGTTCAATTCCTATCTTTCATTAATCTAGGAGGCCCTTTTTAGCGGTATGTACAAGCAATCAAACTTGTCCTACACCAGAGCCATGCGTACATCCAAAAATAGATTTACCTGAAATATCAATCTGTATCGAGGAACAAATATTAGTTTTGTTGTAAGCCAGTTTGAGGAGCCTGGTATCAGATTTTTCCAGGGGAGTACCCCCAAACCTCTTTCAAGGTTTTAGCTCACTTCACTCGTCGCCTGGTTTTCCCATGACCCCCTCGAGTAAAAAATTGTATCTCGGTCCTTGACAGTTCGTAGTTGTTTCTCCTCAACACACCTGACAAATGTACTGTATTTTAATGTTGAATGGTAAGAGATCACACGAGGACAAATCTTCAATATCTTCTGTATGCCGTTTTTTAATGCACAAACTTGGAATATTTCTCAACTGTGTCCTTTGAAATTTCTCACCCAGCCTCATTTGACCACATCATATGGTAAGATCATACTAAATTCGACTCCTTCGCTGGATAAAACACTGTTCGAAAAAGATCGAAATTCTAATATATCAATAAAGAGAAAAAGGAGGAAATTTGTTATCCATTTCAAAGCTGATCTTTGAGCTTTTTGAGTTATACACAGGAATATGCAAGAACTGCATTACTTGAACTTTTAGGTAGATGTAAAGAACGATCCTTTCTCTCATTTTTTGCTAGCACATCGAAGGAGTTTGGTTTCAAGGCATCTGTTACGGCCCCCTGGGCTTACTTACTACATTGAACACACAGGGATGTGCCTGCTAGTGGGATGCCTTTTCGACTGAAAATTCAATCCAGGGACAGGATGAAGCATTTTGCTTGTTCATTCCGGGGCAGGTATGTCCATAAGTGCTCCACTTTAGACATTTTCGCGAGAACCACCAGTCTTCCCAAATCTTATTCCAGGACGGGTATCATGTTCTCAGAATTTTATTCCAGGACAGAGTAAAAAAGTTTCCTTCAGGCAGGCATATCCACATTGTTTTCTGTATTGGTAGACCCTTGAGGCTATGGCGTGCTTTGTTTTGCTTGACGGCTTGACCATTGGCGTAAAATACCCTCATCTTCAATCCTTTCCAATTCTTTATCACTTTGTACTCTCTTGTGACTTATAAAGAATGGTTGTCTTAACTACCTGGTTTGGCGGTGCTGGATCACTCTAAAAAAGTCGTTTCAGCTTCGAGAGGTCGTATACGAGAAAGCGGTTGAATGATTCATCGTTTGGAAAGCGAATCCCTTTGTTACTAAACATAATGTTTACACCTGCTAGTTTGGTACAATTCTATTTGTTATAGCAAATGATTGGCTCCAAATTTCGTTACTAAATGGCCCTTGAAAGTTTTTCACAAAGCAGAATGACTGATCTTTATGTGGTCCTCGAACTTCAGCTTGTCGTACCATTGTCATGTCCTGACCAACCGTAGCAGACAATTGCATTTTCGGAGCTCCCATTTACACATGTCCCGTCTGGCTAGGATTTCTCGCCTTCTCTGTATGCGTTGCTACCAGGGATGGCCTGGCTGCCAATGGAAATATCTTACGTCTTCTTTTCATTTTACTTTCAAATAAAATTCTGTTCCATCTCGTCTTACTGAGGTCTTACTAGGTTTTTTGTTCCTTTGCTGCATCCTTACAGCTTGGTTGGTTTCAGAAATGCGATTATGATATTCTTTTTGTTTTGAAAATTCTATCCATCCGGCCTCTGTGTCTCGTGTACCATGAATCAGAGTAATTTTGGAATTTGACGAACAATCTTTAAGAATTTGAATTGACATTTGAATTGAATTGAATTGAGTGATTTGAATTGAATAGAACTTGGAGAATTGTAGAATAGATTATTTCAAAAAATGATGAAGATACTGTTATCCAAGGCATTTCTTGTGAATCCAGAAGCATAAAAACGGCCCAGCCAGGCGATATCAATGCCATCAGAAATATTCCAGCAAGGTGGGATTACGTTGCCTAATCTACTTAGAATTGCCTGTTTATGGAAGAAACAGCAAACAAAAGTATTTTAAGAAATTATGAATTTCGATTTTGGGTATTCAGCAATCTTTATGTTTGCTACCTGTGGCCTCATGAAACTTCCCAAAAGAAGGTTTTAAAGTCCTTTCTGATGTTTAGACAGTACTCAAGTACCATCCCAATAATATGATCCAGGAAACAAATGAAGACGACAGAATATGCGCCAAAGATTCCTATCAAAATGAATGGTTTCTAAGGCCTCTGAGATTTTTCATTTGAGAGTTTATTTTCCTCTTGTAAGCCAGTCGTGTAGAAAAAATTCATGTCAACACACATCATAGAACATAACCGGAACATTCCTGCATGAAGTTGGGAGATACTCAGCAATTTAAAGTACTTCTCTTCCGTTCTAGGTCCACCGGTATATTCTAAATTTGACTGTCACTATGATAAATACAATGACAAACTTTGGATATTTCCAATATTCAGCTCCACTGTGAGATTTGATGTCAAATACCGCAAAAGCATATTTCCAGATTTCTGCATAGGAAACATCACCAAATCGACTATTTGTGGAAATTTCATGTCAAGATATGGCTGTTATTTTGGAAGCTTGGGAAAAAACTCAAAATATTGCCTGAAAATGACGGGACACAATAAATATGGGAATACCTCTGTCAAGATTGTTTTATCACGTTCTATGCTATACTGTGTTGGTAAGTTTATGCTTATTCAATCTAATATACTAGAATGAATTGAAAAAAGTACATTGGATGCTTTTCAAGTTAAACCAAGAACGAAATATTCCCAGCTGGCTTTGCGTCGGTCGTACGAAATCTGATAATTAGTTGTCCAAAATTTATGATGTCCGAAATTATTGGAAACAGTTGGTGAGTCAAAAATATAAAGACATTTAAAAGCTTGCATCTCCTCAGCATAGGGCTCGATTCTTTGCAAAACTTTAAAATTAAATGTGTAAAATTTTATTACCTTATTCTTTCAACTAAATAGATTGAATGTAACTTGAGGACGTTTGCCATAATTCCAGAAAGAGCATTTTTGATACTATCATTATTTTCAGAGTTGCAGCATTTTTAGCATTTCTGCTGGTTTGAAGTTGTGATGTCATCAAAATACTAAATCGCAAACCCTAAAAGCGACAGAATTCTGGTTGCTACGATCTTGTAGATCGTCAAAAGCTGAGTATTTCTTGTATTTGCCATTTTGACTTTCCTCAATCAGTTTACAATTCATGGTGCTTTTTAATCTTTTTCAAAGCTTCTGATACCTCCTCTCGATAAATCTTAAAACAATGTAATTCCAAGAATAATGATGATATCGCAAATTCTCTATCTGGAATTATGGCAAACGACCTGAAGTATCATTCAATCCATTCAGTTGAAAGAATCAGGCAGTAACATTGTACACACTCAATTTTAAAATTTTGCAAAGATTCGAGCCCTATGCTCATCTCCTCAGAGCACTTTTCAGAATTCGGTAGACTGACAGTGATTGTGTGTCACACTGGCAGATTTAAGGGGGCAAGTGGGGGCAACTGCCCTTCCTTTAATGATGAAAATTCAGCTTGGCGCCCCCTATTCGATCAGAAATGTGCCTCCTGTTGTGATCCTGTGACACTTTTTAAAAGGTTTTCGATTTGCATATGTGGTAAACATACAAATCAAGACGCTATTTAGTAGGAAAACCAACGAATTTTCTCAATATCAATTTCGAAAATTCGTTGGTTTTAGCAGGAAAACCAACGAATTTTCAATTTTCTTGATATCAATTTTAATGAGAAAGTTCAGTTTTTGAAAAAGGCCGCATTATTTTCATATTGAGAGAGATTTTAGAAAAATTCTTCGTCTCAAAATCCTTTGAAACAGACCTTGACCTTATCTTGTTTGTTTTTTCAATTTGTTTTGAGTGGGCTTGTCAGGACTTCTCGCTACTGAAAGCTGATTTAGGTCCACTGTGCTGCATGCCGCATCCAGGCATGGGACCCCTATTTTAACGTTCCTTCCGAAGGACGACGAGGTGAGTTGTGAGGTCAAGGCCCCGAGGTCACCCATCCGGAGTTTGACCTCACTCGACCGAGCTTAACTTCAGTCAACTGACGAAGACTGTAAAGCCACTCGTCCACTCACCCACCTGGGTGATGGACTCCCCCCCCCAAAGACAAGCAAACTTAGAAAAAATAGTTAGAAAAAATATCAAAATCTCAAATGGATATTTTGAGAGAAAAACAAAGTGTCTGTTGTTTTGACCTTGAAGTAGAATCACGGAAACGTAGCGATTTGGCTCAAACTCCGGGGGGGGGGGGGGTTTCTTCCATAGTAAAGGTACCTGGGGATGCCGCCTGCAAGGGTATACTTTTTCGGACTTCTAGTCTAGCCAAAGGTATACTTTATCTTTATTGCAATTTCAGTCGACTTTAGTCTGGGCAAGTGTATGCTTTTCAGCAATGTTGGTCAAAGAAATGCCAAATTTTGGTAATACTTGGTTGTTGATATTTTGGTCAATTCTTCTCATTGTAGTCAAGAGAATGCGAAAATTTGGCAAGTTTTGTCTAGAAAATGCCAATTTGTGCCTTTTTTTTATGTAGAAATTAGTCTAGCCAAGGGTATCTTTTTCACAAAAGTTGGACTAGCCAACGGTGCTATATGGAAACTGTGGGCGGCACACTCCTACCTAAAATCTAGCCGATAACCCCGAGTGGTTAAAACATAGCACAAAAGAGAGTTACGTTCCACTTATGTTCCATTGTTTTCATTTTGCGAGAAAATATTGTACAGTGAGGGTGGCTGAAAAGCACTGAGCATGACAGAAGATAAAGCTTGACAAAGAAGATAAAGCTAAAACTCAGAACACAAAGACATAAGCACTCGTTCTAATAGCAGTCTGTAAACCACGAAATCACGAAACGACGGAACGAAATGACGAAACGACGGAACGAAATGACGGAATGATAAAATAATACAATATCTCTATTTGGGACGCTCCTACTAACTCTAGACACTTTGCCAATGACCGAAGTTTCCTTTTGTCTCAGTGGAGAACTAAAATTTTGGTAAAAATAGCGCCAGAGGAGCAATGCAAGTTGCGAGGGATTCCCCGGTGCTTCTCATCTCTGTGCACTGTTCAAATCATATATGTTTATGAATGCATCAACGTACACGTACTTACATGGCTCCTGTCAAGAAATGATCAATATTCTACCGTCAAAAGGAAAGAATATTCAAGGTTCTTTTCGTTAGCGTCCTCAAGATGTGATCTCGGGCATTGTTTTCGACATTGTACCAGAGGGGCAGTTCACTCATTGGAAAAAGCGTACGAGATTTGTTTAAAACAGCGGGATCTATTCGGATTTTTGATGGATTTTTCTTGAAAAAAGGGATTTTTGCCAAAGGTGTACGAGATTTTTGGGAGTGAAAAGCCCCTCGATTATACCTAAGTATGAGGAATTCGATGCTTTTTAAGAAAATAGCAGGAATAAACCACAACTTACATTGAACGTAATACATGTATTTTTTATAAGAAACTAAGAATTTGCACGCATTTTCTTCATAAGAAACTAAGATTTCGGCCAGTACTGAAAGTTTCTTGAAATTATCAGAATTTGAGTACTCAGAGTTTCTTATTAGTTAAGGTTCCATGACAGTCTTTCTGATGTACTTGCTTCGTCTTTCCTCTTGAACATTTCAAAGGAAGCTTTTTTGAAGTCTTTCCAATCCATAGATGTAAGTTAGGTGCCTTTCGAGTAAATTGATACAGGAAACAAGTAAAGTAAAGTCAAAATATGTTAAGAATTTCCATTAGCAATATAAATAGTTTCTTAAGATATATTTTGTCAGTACTGGAGTTTCTTGTTCTTTTGGCGATCTGACAGAAGAGCTTCTTATAAGACATTTCTCATAACGAAATATGTGTACTTGCTTTCAGACCTTACTACAGTGGATGAATAGGTGATCTGATCTGCCCTTTTGACAAAGAATACACGTACGAAACTTTTGGCAGCAAAATGGCCCTGAAATCAAAGAATGGCCCTAAAGCTGCCTACCAGTGCCGGACCTCGGTTTCATATAGCAAAACAAACATCCGTGTACGTTCATGCATCCATAAACATCTATGATTTGAACAGTGCACAGCGACGGGAAGCACCAGGGGAATCCCCCGCAACTTGTCACTTGCATTGCTCTTTTGACACCATTTTACCAAAATTTAGTTTTCCAGTGAGAAACAAGGAAACTGGGGTCATTGACACAGTGTCTAGAGTTAGTAGGAGCGTACCAAATAGAGATACTGTATCATTTTATGATTCCGTCATTTCGTTCCGTCGTTTCGTCATTTCGTTCCGCCGTTTCGTGATTCCGTGGTTTACATACTGCCCGTTCTAAGATATCAAAGTGGAATTCTTAAGTAGATATATGCATGATGATTTCGCTTTCTTTGGCATGCTTGAAGTGAATAAGTTTCAGAGGAGTGAAGAAAGGATGAACAAAATCTCGGAAGAGTGGATAAAATTTTTGCCGCCAACGTTTGAAGAACGTTCATGTGAATTGCTTGATTCTGACAGCCATCAATGCAGACGTAGCTGCAACTGCAACAGTGTTCAATTTTGCGTATCAACTCACTTCAAACAGCCTACATTCACCTCAAGAATCCCAATATTTATCACCTCAAATATTCCAAGAGAAGAGAAGTCATTCAACATATCTGATGAAAAGATAATAGCCATATACCAGAGAGCAGAATTACACGTATGCAGCTTTTTAATTGAATTCTTCGTTCTAATTGAGGCTCAACGCTTTCTGCCACCCCTCATACTTATGCACTTGTTTGGAATTCGGCAACCAGAAAGCAAACATCAAAATAAATAGGAATAGAATTTCAATTCTCGAAATTTGCCAAAATTGAAATTGATAGCCCGAGTTAAATGGTTAAATGATGAAATCTCATTGGTTTAAAGATGGTCTAGTGTATTCAACAATCCAACGTATGGCCAATCAAAGCAAAAGTAAACAAAACAAGGGTGTGCTCAGGTTTCCTTTTTCCAATGTATAGATGGACGCCATATAGCTCAGCTCATTTACTAAAGGTGTCTAAACATGTAAAGGTAGCTGAAGTTACTAATTCTAGCCTAGCAGGTATCAGTATTTGCTATTGACTTAGATCGGTTACTCAAATATGGTTCGGCAAATGTCAAAACTGATTATCTTTGCACAACTTTTTTTATCAATAGCTCATCATGCTTTGATTCTCTTTAAACCATTTTTTCGTTTTGTCCTTCTAGATAATTATCCGAAAATTCGAGCTCAAGTGCTTGATGGTAACATAATCATTGTGGATTTTGAATTTGCGAACGGAGTTCGTTCATCTGATGTAACGGTTTCTATCAGAGAAGACCAAGCTTCGCAGCCAATTGAACGTTATGTACGTAAGTCATGCTAAAATATATTTGAACGTTAAAAGCCTTTTTTCCTCGTTTCTGCTAAGCTCCTTTTCCATCTATCTAAAGGTACTGCACGTTAACTTATAAATAGTTATTACGTACAAATGGTTAGTGTGTTAGCAAGATTGAGTTAAAATAAAAAAAAAAAGATAAATAATTATTATTGCAATGTGTCCTCATGAAGAGCTTAAGTTAGGGCAATTGTTTGATATCTGTAGGGTTTCTGTTATTTAGGGTGATATTTACACCGTATCCACCGTCTCTAAGCCCTTTACCAATGTCCATCCCCATCTCCTCTAGGCCAATGTTTGAATTAGCTCCGTCTTTCTACTACACGTCTCTCAAATGCAAGATGTAACCAAATATTTTTATATACACAATTGGCCGAAGTAATCCTACCACCCTGAAAGCCCTTAAAATATGCTTTTTAAGCTGGTGTGACTGATCTTCATCATCTTTGATTGTGCCTGGTGTCCAGGAAAGGTACTCTTGTTTGAAAATTACGACAGTTTTATTACAAGCCGATGTTTGAGTTATTCTTTTTTATATGTATATACATCTTAAAAATTAACTCAATGTTTTGAATACAACTAATGTACCATCCACAGCCAAAAAAAGACACAAAGTCACCGACTTCTGGCTATGAATGGTACTTACAATTTTCAACTTGTTACAATTCAAAGAAGAAAGAAAGAAAAATAAATAAAGAAGTAAACTAAACAAAAGGTTCGACTAGCGTATCTCAAGATGAATGCCAGGAGTTTCTCCTAGGGATATAATTATTGAAAGATTAATGGTCGAGAATAATTCCTGCAGACTTCTCCAGCATTTATCCTGAGACAGATATCTAAGAAAGAAATGTAAAAAGAAAGGTGAAAGCTGCTGCTGTTTACGATATTACATCCCTAATAAAAACATAAAATAATATAAATAATATATAAAATAAAAAAAATAATATATCTTTGATGTAGCATATTGTAGACTTGAGAATAATGCTATTTTCTATTACGCTACAACGGAGGCTTCCATATAGAAGAAGCTTACACTGGGATCTATCATCGAGGCGTGTGAGATCGATTCCTGAGATGCCAGAGTTATTCTCTGGCAAGGAGATTAAAATCAAATAATTTTTCCGAATATAACAGATCTTGTTAGCTCATTTCTGGGCTGCCTGATTTATAAACAGATTGCAGAGAGTTATAATGATTACCAGATCAATGTTCTTGTGCAGAGGAAGCTTCCAACTTCATCACGAATAACGGAACAAAACCCATCACACTATAAACTGGGACGTTAACAGTAATTAGAACCTTAACTTTTGCCTCCTAGGTAGCATTGATTTACCTCCTAGGTACATTGATTTACCTCCTAGGTAGCATTGATTTACCCCCTAGGTAGCATCACCTTCTTCGACAAATAGTGAAACTCAAAATATTTTATAGAATTTAGTTGTTAACCTTCTTTTCTATCAAAGTTAAATCTTACAGAAACAAAGCACTAAGAACACTTTGCTCGAGCTACTGTTCAACTCTACGAGGCTCGATTCTAGGGGAAGCAAAAGACAATGACAACTTCCTGGCCATTACATAAAAATATCACACAAATAAATTATAACTAAATATCCAATTAGCAAGGGCAAGACCTAAAGGACTGAGTACGGATAGATACTAAGCGGATTCACACTGTAAGTCAGGCCAAAGGAATCATGATGCTGAACAGAAGATACAGTAAATCCTCGCATATGAGAACCTACTTTTTCGAGAGCCAGGCTGAAATTGGTTCTTATGTCAATGGTACTAAGACTAATTTCAAGGTATAGAGGCTCTTTTTTGAAAGGTGCCTCATATAGTCCCCTTGAGAGTCTCACGAAGATGTTCAGCCCTGCTATTTGTTTTAGAAGTGTTCTTATAGACATGATAAGTAATTGGGGAGGAGAATAAAACTTTCAAAGCCAACTGGGACCGACAGAACAGAAACTGCGTACGCATGCGCGTAAACTCGCAAGTTTGAGCCCCCGTAGCTACCTGCAACAGATTCCAAAATTCGGCAACACTTGATATTTTCTTCCTAGCACCTAAAGCTCTTGATTTATCTTTTCAAAAGCTTACCTGTCCAAACACTTCCTTATCTCAGATTGATCGATGACGTTATTTTACGCAGTTTCTGCTCTGTTACTGGGATCACAATGACCTTAATAACAACAATCAAAGATTAACTTTTCAACACCTGCAATAAGAACCTATGTTTTATCAAGCTGAAACAGGTTCTTAATTGCAAGGTACACAATTTAGGCAAAACAGCCTCTAGGTTCTAATTTTGGTAGGTTCTTATATGCGGGGATTTACCGTACCCCGGCCGAGAGACTAAGACCAAGAACAATTGCCGCTGCTGCTGTTTCCCTCTGGAGTCTCCACCGCGCGGAAATACCGCGCCGATACTGCTGTAAGAACTGCACAGGAAAGACCTAGGTAGAAGGCTGTGTCATCCAACCCACGCCAAGTGGATGGAACATGGAAGAAGAAGACTGTCGGGTCTAGCTTCCTAGTTCGCAATATCATTCGTTACTGCTCAGTAATAAAAGCGAATATTTTATCATGGTAAAATACTTATGATTTATTGACAGATCAGTCGACCAGGATTCTAGACTGATGGTCTACAAGTCCATTAATGAACTTGCTCCACATTACATGGGCAATCTTTTCACAAGAAACTCCACCTGCAGCTCTCGCAGCCCTCGAAGTACGAAGACTGACTTGAGGATACCAAAGAAAACATCCGCAAATGGGCAGAAATGTTTTTCGTATCGAGGTGCAAAACTGTGGAACAGCCTCCCAGCTGAGACTAAACAGGCACCCTCCATTGCTGTGTTCAAACAGAATATTTGATAGGCTGGGGGACTTTTCTTGCGGTCGGGTGGCTGGCTGCGGCCCTCGGTCTCTGTGCTTGATTGCTGCTGGATCGGCGATGGAGACCTGTTTTCGGGGTCTCCGTTGTCGGTTTGGCGGGGTCGAGCGCGGGACCGGGGGCTGCCCTGGTTGCTTGGTCGTTGGGGGAGTTTCCCAGTCTATTGGTTTTATTTAAATTTCTTTTACTTTTGAAAATTAGGTTTACTTTTTAGTTTTGTATATATATTGTAAATAGTTTTTAGGTGCTTTTATCTGATTTTTATTGTAAGTTTTTATGCGGAGGGCCCCTTGAAAATCAGCCACTAGGGTGAAGGGCCTCCCTCCTTAATACATTGAAATGAAATGAAATGAAATGAAAAAAATTGACAAGATAGACGAAACAGACAACTTTACGAAACAGACAGATAGACGAAACAGGCACCTTTACCGTAGGTTTGGAATTCAAATTTTGGTGATTTTTTTAGACAGGAGTACTATTTAGGACACTTGCAAAGTCCCTCTTTTATAAAGATTCGGAATATCGGTTTCTTTCGTGTTATTATGCACTATTCACTCATGACGTCAAGATGTCAAGATGGGATTCAAAATGGCACCAAACATTCCGTTGCTTCTAGCATATCATGGAGCTGATTGCTTTTTGTTTGTCATTCAATCCATACCAACTTTATGTCGGCAAAGTTGATGGCTTTTTACTTTATGAATCCATGAATGGGCTCACACCTCGATATATGCAATGTATCTTTCAGAACATGGTAAGTCTTGCAGTCAAACCATTTGTAATACTAGAATTTAGTATTCCACTCTGCAAGATTTCCAATGGACGTTGTAGCGTTTATTTTGGGGAAGTACTTTAGGAAATCAGCTGAGCTATGAAATCAAAGCTTCTCCTACGCTGGCTATGAGGCTAAAACATTATTTTAAAGATCTCAGACTTTAATATTCTAAATCTATGATCTGTCCATACTTCTGAGTTGTTTTCTTTCTATAGAATTTACCACCTAGTGTCTACCGTATTTTTACCACATTTCATTAATTTTCTTCTCTAGAAGCCGTTTCCTATCACACCTAAGATGAAATACCGTGTCAAGACAAAACTATTGCCATGTACACTGTATCATATATGCGTTCGCAATGAGGTATTTGTATCAAAGGAAAATTATCGTAATTGCACGAATACAAAAACAGCTAATTATTGTAAGTATGTTTTGATTTATGAACTTTTCAATCAGTTGAATGCCGTAAGGATAAGGATCAGGCACTGATAGGTGCTTGTGGAAGTAAGGGAGCAGGACCTAAATATGCCCTAACAAGGCTGGGAGCAAAGGATCATGGCTATAACAAGAACAGCCATTTTGGGGCAGGGGACACAAAGCTTGGAAATCCAGTCCATTTGTTAAGGGAGCTCACTGCTTTGTTTAGGGGAACAATAGAGCAACAATCCATCCCCCAATCAGAGATCAAATCTTAAGGAATGATTATTGGAACATATTTTGGTTTTGGAATTGCGACTTCAGTTGAAATAATTTATTTGTTTTTGAGAATAAATTAGTCAGCAATGTGTGTGCACATTTTATACCAGATCAGTTTCATGTCAGAGTTCAGGAACAAACGAAAGGCTGTATTTTCTTGGTTCTTAAATGATTGTATTACTTTTAATCCCATGACATACCAGTTATTTGTAAAGGCTAACAGAAAGAAGATTAATCAGCTTTTCCGGATGCATAAATAAAGCTCGTTCCGATATTTGATCTTGATGGCTCGAACGATGCGTGATCCCTGACATCAATACTTAAAAGCGTGACTAAAAGCGCGAACCGAAAAAATCTGTCACACATAATGGGATAATCGACCGAGCTCAGTGATTCAACGTTGTTTAGTTAGTAGCTGAATGACAGGGTTTCATCAACATTTTTGATATTGTTGCCAACACCGCCTAATGGCAAAGATACGGATTTGGTGACACTACGCATGTCATAAGCCGATCGGTCCTCAAGTCGACGTGCTATGAATAAAAGAAACTAATGGGGGAGTCAATAAGAGCAATCCCTGTTTGAAAGGTCACAGATCCCTTGATTTCTAGACAATAATATCAGCAAATGGATAAGTTAATGGAAGACTTTCAAGTGGGATATTAACTAATAACCAATATGCATTTCGGAAACTTTATTCCATGATTATGTCCCTGATAATTTGTACTAAATATTGGCGAGAAAATGCTGGTAATTGGAAGCTGAATATGACAGTATTTCTGGACTTGAAGGAAGCCTTGATGCGGTTGATCACAAAAAATATTGATAGATGAACTGTTCAAGTGGAAAAAAAGCAGTTTTGTTCTGTAAAAGGTCAAAGGTCAAAGAGCAAGGAAGTTCTGTGTGGCATTCCTCAGGGTTCATGCTTAGATCCCCTCCTTTTCATTGTGTGCCTGAATGACTTTGAGGGTTGCTTGGACTTCTCCAAAGCAAATTTTTTGGCATAAAGGAGCTCGCATGTATGATAAAGAAAGAGCTGTTACATATCAGTGACTGATTCAGGGTGAATAAACTAAGTGGAAACCTCAAAAAACTGAATTCATGGTTATTGGTCATCCACGTAGAATAAATGAAATTGATGACCTTCCTTCGCTCGAAGTCATTGATTCCGAAATAAAACTTATGCAGAAAACCAAGTCTCTAGGTGTCATTTTCGATGAAGAGCTAAAAGTGGAAGGATCAATATGAATCACAGACTCATGTCTAAGCCAAAGAATTTGCAAAAGAAATTCCATCAATTGATTTTGTTTTTTGTGATATCAATTGCAATTTGGCGGTGAAGTTAAAGTCTGGCCAATTCATTTATTTCGATTCAGTTGGTGGTCTAGAGGAGAGTCTCAATTATTTGCCAGATGAATCTGACAATGAAGAGGATTCTACCGCCCTGGAATCTTAATTTTTAGTCGACTCGTTCGAAAACACTTGACAATCTTGTCGGTTTTGGTTTTATTTAAGTTTCTTTTCTTGCGTGTTTGTCATTTTCGAGTCTGCCTCTGTGATCTTGTCGCGCGGATCCCTACTTTGCATAGATTGAGCAGCGACATAATATGTCTCGATCTATTTTCAATTTTATCTTCCCTTGCCCAGTCTCTGTGGGAGGGGGATGGTTGCGTGACAAGATCCTATTGGCAGCACATATACTAAGGGTTTTGGGGGTTTTGTTTCTTTGATATTTGGTTGGGATTCCCAGGTTATGTTGTCCATGAACTTTCCATATTCTATCGACATTTCAGTTTCCTTCTTTCATTTCAGTTTCAGTCTCTATTCGCGATTTTGAAAACATCCAATATATCCAAATACTTTGAAGCCAAAGTTTCCCGACGCTTTACTTGTTGTTAACTTGAAATTCGCAATAATTACTAAAGCCCTTCCCACAGGAATGTCCTCATTAGAAAAAGATTAGTAACTCATTGTTCCGAATGCTTTACAACAACAAAGAACGTGGTGCCTTGATAATTTCATGGACTCAGCAGACTTGTGCATCCTAACATATTGCATTGTGTTATTTTGTCCAATGTTTTATTGTATTATTCGTCTGTACTCGTTCATTGCTTTCCGTTGGATTATGTGCTTCAACGGTATTTTTTGTTTTGTACATTTTTTCTTATTTTCCTTAGAATGGGTAAGTGGTTGTTGCATTGTGGCTTATGGCCCCCTAGGACCAGCGGGAGGACTTCTTTTTGATGATGCCGGTTGAAATCAGTCAATGGCGAGCAACAATAGGGTGTTTCTGTGTATCCATTCAAACACCGTCTCCCCTGGGTAAAAATATTCGGCCATTGTCAGTTCTTGCTCACGTCCTCAAGCTTTACTGGTCTTGTTGTTGTTTTATTGCAATTTCAACCATTGTTTTACCCTTAGCGCTAATGATTCAATTTCTTGCAGTGCACACAGTTATATAAGCTCTATGTGCGACCACATCTTGACTACGGGGACGTTATTTACCATATTCCGGCCAAAGTATGTGAGTTCAGTGGTAGCGTAATTTTAACGAGCTTAATGGAAAAATGGGAGTCCGTTCAGTATTCTGCTGCGCGAGCAATTACGGGAACATGGAGAGGAACATCACGAGAAAAGCTATACGCAGTACTTGGCTGGGAACCACTAAGCGGCCGAAGATGGAGCAGACGCCTTACTTTGTTCTACAAGATCATTAACAATCTAACTCCAATTTATACCAAGGATCCAATCCCACCGCTTCAACAGTTTCAATACTCTCTTCGCAACCAGGATGTCATTGGGAGAATAAAGGCCAGAACGGAAAAATTCAAATCTAGTTTCTATCCTCATTGCTTGTCTGAGTGGAATAACCTTGATCCTGAGATTAGACTTGCACCGTCTGTTGCCGTTTTTAAGAAGAAGCTTTTGTCAATAATCAGACCCCCTGAAAGATCTATCTTTGGCATTCATGACCCAAAAGGTCTTTCCTTTCTCACTCAGCTCAGGGTTGGTCTAAGCAAATTGAACTTTCACAAATTCAAGCATAATTTTAGGGATACCATAAACCCAATGTGCCCTACGAACGATGGTATTGAGGATACGGAGCACTTTTTGTTGCTTTGCCCTTCCTTTGCAGTACCACGCAGATGTCTTCTCGCTGGAGTTTTTGCTTTATTACGACCATTTGGATATACAATTCTACAAAATAATGTTCTAATACAGATCTTGTTGGATGGTGATCAAAACTTTCCCAATGAACTTATCCTGCTAACTCTACAATTCATCCACAAATCTGGTCGATTTGATTAGAAACATTTCTTACTCCGTTATGAGCTATAAAACCACAACCACCATATCCCATTTAAGTAGTACGTGAATTTTTTTTTGTTCTGTTTTGTTTTGTTTGTTTTCTTTTTCGTCATTTGTCTTTTTGCCTCAAATTAGATACCACACGATATCTGATGTCAATTACTCACTCAATCACTTTAGTTGTTCGATCGCTGACATTTCTCGTGGTGGCATGTAATTAGAGACAGACACAAATTTTTATCTCTATGTTAAATTGGCCTCGGGGTAGTCATAGCCTCTTTGCTCCTCGGGGTATCGTTTCTAGTAGTATTGTATAGTCGTATAGTAATTTTGTAGAGTAGTGTAGCTTGTAAATTCATATTGTAATTTTTTAGTGGATATAAAAAAAAATCACAGACTGGAAAGTTAGCAGGTGGTTTATCATCTTTGAAAAAACTTGAAAACATTCTTCCCCAATCAAAGCTATGTGATGTATGTCACGCTGTATGTGAGAGTCATCTACGCTACGGAAACGTAGCATGAGGCAGCATCTAGAGCCCCATCGCCCTTTTCCGATCACAGACTGCTGTGAGCGCCTTTTGTGTACAATCGCGCCATGTTTGTTTACAAGAGGACTGGGGCTTCTAATTAAAAAAGTGTGCGAAAAAATACTTTGCTGACACCATGAGCTTCATGTTCATAGGTGGTTTACTTTTTTCTGGTGTGTGAATCCAACGATATGAGAAGTTGAAAAAAGTCTACCTGTGATGGAATCGTAAGTAGTCGCCATTTTTCCCTTCGTGTTTCCTTGTCGCAATTATATTTTCCGTTGTTCCCCTACTGCTGTTCATCAGAACCGCAGTCAAAACATTTCAACCTTTACTCCAACTCTCTAAGCGGATATTTACAAAAAAATTTCGATCATAATATCTCCGGCTTCCCAGCCCGGGGTAAGTTTCTAACTGCAGTCAGATAGGCTACATATCGCCCTTTTCCGATCACGAGGTTTGGCTTCGAATCACAAGCACACAAGGCGGGGAGGGGCGGTAGTCCCCCCCAACTTTAGAAAGATTTTCAAAAATCAGTCCCACTCGGGCAAAACTTTGCTCCTAGTCGGGCAAAAATGTTTGTAAACGATGGGCTTTGTTTCGGGCAGCCCCCTAGATCTTTTCTTCCCGTACGTCTATGCTTCGAATCCTGTGAATAGTTGCTTGTGAATGGATTCTCTCTCAATGAAGAGATGGGGTGGAAGGTGAAATAAACAAAGAAACCTCATCAGGGGGTTCCGTTGATTTTGGATTTGCGTGAGGTAGGGTCTGAATTAATTCCAGGGGGCGTTGAAGAATGGGAGGGGGCTACAGAGAATTGATGTTTTCACAGGCAAAAGAGAGCAGCCGAAAAATAATTTGCTGCGTTTCAAATCCAGCTTAGATATTCAAAGACCCCAAATATATATTTGATAGAAATTCCAGATCCAACGGATGAAATATCTCCGTACTTCCTAGAACAATAAAAAATTTTGCGGTGCTGCTATGCTAGAGTTTTGCCAGTTATCTTGTAAAAACCTTTAATTTTCAATAGTAAATTCGACTATGGTGTTATTGAACGAATAAAGTGGCAAAATGATACTTACCAAATGATAACATGAGCTAAACATCTCCTGCTAACTGTATGGCACCCATTTCATCCGGAAACTGCGCTTTCATCAGCCCTCTGCGGCGGTGCTGCTCGCAATTCATGCGTAAACTTGCGTGATCGGAAAAGGGCGATGAAATGAATATATTGCGATTTTACCGCTGTGTCTCTCGACGACGATTTTACGGAAGAGGGTGGCTAAAATTATAATAAATTGTTTTTATATTTTAAACTATTAAATTAGGTATAATTCAATAGTAAGAACTTTTCCCCTAAAATTTTCTTAGGCCAATTAATACAAGGTATCTTTTTCAGTGATCGGAAAAGGGCGATGGGGCTCTATTCATCCCAACTTCAAACGCTTTAACGTTTCCAAAACGGAGCCCTTTCATTTACAGAGCGCGCATGATTTCAGGACCCATGACGTAGAAAATGGCTAAGCGTTTTGAATCTTATTCGCTTTGATCGTTGTGTAATGGTATATGATTATACACAAAGAATGCCCCGAAAGCCTATGGAATATGTTCCAGCAGAAATGCTCCATATCAAATTATGATACGAGGAAGTATAGAGATCTCCATATTCCCAAGCTAGACGTTGAATTCACCGAAAAAAAGGTTAACATCAGGGAACTGTCATCACTACTCATCAGAAAAAGCATTTGACGAGGTTTGATAATTAATTCAAGCCCCTTCAAGACTGAGTTCCTGGACGATCAGGTTTATTTAATTGATATGTTTATATTCTTAGTTTTAGATTTTCAAGTTGTATCTTTTACTGAAGGAATTATGCTGGAACCGCTCTTGTCCAGCCGTGTTCTAAGGAAATTCAACGTAACATTTTCTTTGGTGATTATCCAATGTATAAATACCAACAAAACTAAAATGTTATAAAACGATATCAAAATTTCGTAAGATTCTCTTCTCCGCGGTTACCTCGTGGTACGTTGTTTTGTATTTGTCGTATGCACCTTTGTACCTTATCCTCACCGGAAGTGCTGCTATACCTTTCAGATAACTTAGATATGCGAGTGCGAGAAGGTCGCGGTTTGAAAGGTGGAGCAGCAGCGAGCCCTTTTTTTTTTTTTTTTTTTTTTTTTTTTTTTACTTAAACTCAACATAAACGCAGCATGGATAAAGGGGGTAGGACTGAAAGTTGGTTGAAGTTCCCCTCCTTTAAAAAAAGAAAAAAAAAAAAAAAAAAAAAAAAAAAAAGGGCGAGTGAAGGTGCAACGAGAGAACGGCGCTGAGGGAGGAGGGCGGGTCGATTTTGATCTTTCCCGCCAATAAGTTGATTGGAAAACGTGCAAATGAGTCTCTGCCGCCCTTAAACAGGGTACATTCCCATGGGACAGAGTAGCCCGAAGCCCGGGACTCCCAGGAAGCGCTTGTGTATCGGAAATAGCGTTATCTTCCGCTTTTCGCTAGACACTTCCGGTGAGAATAGTACCTTATCCTCACCGGAAGTGCTGCTATACCTTTCAGATAACTTAGATATGCGAGTGCTTCGAAGGCCGCTATTAGAAAGAAACTCGCAAGGAGGTATGAAGATAATAATAGTCAAAATAGACTTACAGCAGAAAAATCTTCAACATATATAGTTATCTCTGAACTCTCTCCATTACTCAAGAAACGCAACAACCACAAACAATAAACAACAGCAAATCAACACAGGTGAAAAACTAAGCCAAGTCTGAGTTACTGAAATAAAGGTTTGAATCCTTCCAAAGTATTTTTCGATCGGAAGAGAGTTCCAAAATGGTCTTCGGAGGTGGATGAAGATGGATGTGCATAATTTGAGAGGATTGAGCTTGGGCTGTCAGTTGCAAAGACTTTGTCACATTGGGTGTAGTATTTAGCCATGTTAGTACTTTTCCAACCCACGTGATTTGCGATCTTAGAATATGGTACGCCAAGAAGGGCAAGTGTTATAGAACATCCACTTCTAAAGCTATGCATCGTCTCACCATCAGAGATGTCGAGAGCTTCCAGATACTTTTTCAGATTCTTTTCGACAGCAGTGCCCACATACGGGGTCGTTGAAACTCTACCTTGACGGTCAGTAGTTCTGAACAGGTATCCGCCCTCAAGGTTGATAGACATTCTATGGCATAAGGAAAGATAGAGGCGCAGGTTAGTGACAGGACATACGGGTGAAGCCTCGATTTTCTGTATCGCAAAGACGTTACTTCCATTTCCTCGCAGAGTTTTCCCAAACACTTGATTGAAGATAAAACCGTCATTGTTAGACGAGGCGAGGATGTCCATGGACTTCACCCTTCCAAGGTCTGATCCCCGGTCTCCTGAAAAGAAGTCGACTGAGAAAAATGCCAAATCTCTTGCATAGATGTAGACAGATATTGGCTTGGCTTCCGGTGATTTTATCAAACGGTGGAGATGACTGCAAAGAGGTTGCAATTTGTCAAGAAACATTGGTACAGCTTGTACGGGGAGAGATCTTGCGATAGCTTGTTCTTCCAAAACCATTGTGTGGTATTGCTTTACCGAGGAATGAGCGGCTGGGTTTCCAAGGTGGAGCTCGTCGTTCCAAGATGATCCTCTTCCGTTCTCTTTGAAGATGGAACGAAGCTTTCCTATGTTGCTGTTTATCGTTCCAGCCGTTAATCTGACATGGCAGTGGCAGCTTCCCCTTGATGACTTCCCCGAAATGCAGCAGTCTTCTAAATGTACTTTTGTTTTGCCAAATTGGTCCCTCCATATCAAAAAATTGACAACATCACTGGGGGATGCCGTAGCCAAGGACTTCTTGCACGGTAGAGACCACAGATATGACTCTAACTGATTTTGAAGGCTGCATTTCTGTTTCTGGTATGGCTTCTTTTTATGACGAGCTGTCAGGGCTTGAAGACGTTCGTTCACTTTTCCAAAGTCTATCTGTACAGTTTCTGGAGCTTGTTGAATGCTAAGAGGCTGCTTCTGAGAACCACATCGTTGGCAAAAAGAACAATCATAGTCATTTGGGTAACCACAACTTCTACAGCCGATGGCTGCTTTCCAAATTCTCGGGATCTCAGGAGCTAGCTGTTGACAGAGAAAATAAGTTTGTATGCATAGAGGTCCCACGCTAATGGCCTTGTGTGCCATCCAAGCTTTGTCGTCGGGGGGAAAAAGAGGACGCCATCCTGTCCCTTACTGCCTAACAAGGTTCTATCTACCGATAAGGAATTTAAACTTGGCCACCAGTATTTTCTTGGGGAGACATCTGCGACGATGATGGTGATTTGCTTAGTGCGGGGTTGGAGATATTTTAGAAGGGCTCCCATAAGAACGAATGGAGGAAAAATGTAGCAGTTGGCGTCTGATGGTATGTCCTGTGTGAAAATATTGACGCCTCGAGTTCCCTTGCATGGGTAGGCTGAGAAAAAAGGGAGGTCGTTACCAAACCTGTCCTTTCTAACGTTGGAAGGGGTGGCCATTAAATCAAACGAGTGGGGGCCATAGGCTCTCTCAACAACTTGCCATGCTTTTTCTGAGAGACAGCAGTCGAGGTCAGAGTGAAATCTTGATGGGGCATCAGCAGCAAGAAGCTTTGAAGGGTTGTACTGAAGACGCAGTTGGATGTTGAGTTTGAGGCAGAGGCAAAAGAGCTTCTTAATTTCGTTTGACAAAGGGATGTTCTTACCCCCTTCATTATTCCAAAAGCTGAGGAGATTCATGTTGTCGATAAAGGCATCCACTCTCGAGTTGACAATATTATCGGAAAAGGTTGCCAAAGTTTTGTACAGGGCTAGGGCTTCTCTTATGGCGATAGGAAGGGCTTTCTCGTCGTCTGACCAATAATCATGTGTAGTTGTTGTGGAGCTTCCAGAGGACAAAATGCCTCCCCATCCAGAATTTGAGGCGTCTGAGCTGATGCTTACCGAGTAGTGCTTCTCAAGGGACCACCGTAGAGGATCTTGAAGGGAGTCGATAAAACGCCAGTGCTCGATTTCTACTCTCAGATCTTTGGTCAGCTCAACAGGTCTTGATGATCTTAAACCTTTACTTATGTTGGCGTTAATTTCTCTGGTATATAATTTAGCTGCTGGCACTGCTAGGGCAAAAGATATGACTTTCCCAGCGAACTTCTGCAATGTCTTCACACACACTTTCTTTTCTGCAAGGATGGATTCTCGGAATGTTTTAAATTTCTCTTTCTTTTCATTGGGTAGGGAAAAAGCTTGTTCTATGGAATCGCTGACAAGGCCAAGAAAGATGAGCTTCTGAGAAGGGATGAGAACTGACTTGGTCAAGCCGATGAAATAGCCACAATGAATCAAGACGAGAGCACAAATGAATAAGCTTGCGTCGGCTAGTTCTATGTTCTTCCATTTGTTCTTGATGGAAGAGGGGAGCTGGAGTTGGCCAACATGTCTGTCGTCGATGTATTGCGATAGGGGTACTCCGTTCGATCTGATGAAACTTGAGGCTCCGAGACCAACTGTCTGGTACACGTAAGCGCTGGCACTCCATCCAAAAGGTAGCGTATTGTAGGTAAAAAACCATCCCTTCCAATACAGGCCAAAAAATTTTTTGCTGTCATTAGTGAGCTTTATGTGATCATACCCTGATTTGTCGTCTAATTTTGTCTGATAGTGGCCAGAGCCAACATATCTGGGTAGATCTGTAATGGGATCTAATCTTACTGGAGGGCAGTTGATCCATAGATTTAAGAATCTCTCATCGTGGCACATGCGTGGCTTTGATGGTTCTATGGTAATTGGGAGGACGAGGTGCGGGGGCTCGCAGTGTCCTTCTCTCCCCCAGATTGATAAAGATCCGTTCCTAACCCTGTCCAGAATGGTTTGACAAATAAAGTCTTCAAATTTGTCACATGTTTTACTGTTGGGGAGGGTGGTCCGTGGGGGTTGCTCTGACTCATAGGATTTTCCTTGAAACATGCCTTTAAAAGGCTTAAAGAAATCAAACACCGAAACTCCTTGTGAGATGTACTTAAAAACCTCTTCACGCTTGTGAAAATCTTTCAGAATGAGGTTCCATGTGTTAAGGTGGTTGTGTAGTTCACCAGCAATGAAAGTTTCTGGATTTCGAAAGATTAGATCTCTGGCTGAGGCTTTTACAACTCCACGTTTTACATCAAAAATAACAGACAGCGGCTTCTGGGTGGCTGGGCTGGAGGGCTGTCCAAGAAAATTACACCACTTGATGTTTGCAGACAAACTGGCGATATCATGGTCTTTGTAAAGTTTTTCCAGTTGAAGGTTAAAATCGTGCAAGACGAATGGCTGGAATATAAAAAGGAATACGAGGAATAAAGCAACAGTAAGAGAAAAAAAAAAGGCAGCCCTCCCACCCAGTCACCCAGAACACAACTCCACGAGTCGAGTATAAGGTCTTTAGTTAAACCCCTGAGTGACCAGATAGAAGAGAGAAGAGAAGAGCTAAAGCTATGTGCCCTATCCTATTTTGCAATGTATTCATTAACCGCAGCGACCGCACAGCTAGCTGAAACGAAGAAAAAAAAAGGTAATTAGAAAAGGCGGTTGGGAAGTAGACCTGCTTGCAAAAGAAAACCTCGCCATCAGCAACAACAACAGCAGCGAACAACAGGAACTAATGTAGTAAGTCTAGCTGGGAATAATTTTATAGCGGACCGTGGCAGCGATGTAGTAAGTCGAGATGGACTTCAGGCTTGCGCATCGTCAACCCAGAAATGGCTTAGGGCGTTGCCGGGATAAAAAGATACTCTCAGGTCGCTAATAGAATTGGAATAGTAGGGAGTTGGAAAAAAAAAACCTCAATGATTAATAGCCAGGAGGGGGGTTTGAATAATAGGGGGTTAGAAAAATCTCAAAAAATTAAAAGCCGGGGGAGGCTGGAAAAATTGATTTTTTGTAACTTTCGTTTGCAATGGAAACTATAACTAAAAAGATTTCGCTCGAAAGTCTAAATCTTAGCTGGGTTATACAATTTTGCTATGTAGCTTTAGTCTTGCTTGCAACTAGTAGCCAGAATTAATAAGCGGGGGGGGGGGGTTGAAATAAGAATGTCCTTGGTGGAAAAATTTACTAAAAAATTAATAAATGGGGAGGGGGTACGTCTATTAGATACCAGAGAGTAGGTAGACTGGGCGGGTTACAGAATCCTCATGAGGAAAAAATGCGAAATCAAAATACATCGGCGTGCATCCACGTTCGTTCTAGAATGTAAATAAAAATCCTCCCTTGTTTAATGGAAGAGGGCTGTATCACTGCTGCGAAAAGCATGCGGGAGTAATTTTGGAACAAAGATCTATAAAATAGTTGATATTTGCAGGAGAAAGGGTTACTGACGGCAATTCGTACGAGATTATAGTATGACCAACTACTAGGAAGCCAGTAAAATATTGTTTGACGTGAATCTCGGAATCGGGCAACCTTTTAAAACGAAACATTAGTTGTGGAATTACGAAACTAGACGAAGGTTGGATATGGCGGAATGGCGGAGGAATGCAGAAAAGACAGAGAGACGTTATTCGAAGTAGGATTGTAGCAAATAAAATAGAGCGAACACAGCAAATAAAGCTACAAATCTAAAATACCAAAACACTATTACTGTTCTTTTTCTGCTAAAACACAAGTAAGTCACAATAGGGTTCAAATAGTCTCAAAAGTTTTTCTGGTTTCTTTGATGATATGGACTGAATCTTCGGGGGCAGCGGTTCGCCTTGTGGTCAGGAGCTGAGCAGATATAACAATACCTCATGGTAGCTCTATTCCTGGCGGAGGCACGGGGGGCATTGGGAAACTGGCGTGTGTTGAACGGGTTGACGCTGAAGAGGCTAGGGATTCCAGATCTTTTATCCTCCGGGTAATTTTTGTCAATTTTTGCAACCGAGTCGACAATTTTTTCGTAGTCTTTGTCACCCACCAATGATAAAATATAGCTCTTAAACTGATCGTCAGGTTTGTTGATACGAGCTACTAACATCGAGAAAACATTAGCGTAGTAGTCACTCCTTTTGTCTTTATTTTCCCTGGCAATATTCTTCAGCTGCTCAACTTTGTCCAAGGCTTTGTATTTGTCAAAATCTGCAAACGTGCGGGATGCATAACGGATGATGTCTCTTCTTATTGAGGAGACAGACGGTTTGTTTCTCTGTTCTAAGGCTTTTATTCTGTCCACAAGGGATTTCACATCGTCTGCAGCGGCGGCCTGGGAATAAGAAATAAAGGGAAACTCTATCAGTGCAACAATTGTGCAAAATATAAAGAAAACATCACGTGATCTCTCCGATACGACACTTTTGGGAAAAGTTGAGGAACAAAGTCCAAAGTACAAACATCTGCAATACACAACTCATCGGGGAGACAAAGCAAGGGGGTGAGGGAGGGCATTCTGAGGAAAAAATCTGAGGTGTACATCTCTCTAAAACGGAAAGGCAGAAGCCATAACATACCACTTAGGGAACAGAAAGCATGGAAATATTAAAGGATACCGGGGTGATAACTCAGGAATCTGAAGGGGCGACTCATAAGAACGGTAATTGAGGTACGCACTTGGGATCAAGGGGAGCACTGGGAAAAAAAAACCGGAGGGAAATCGTCGATAGGGGTGGATCGGAATATCTGGGAGTATATCGGGTGAAAAGACTGGTGCGGCTAAAACAAAAGCACCCTCATGGGAACATTAGACACGCAGCGAGGTAAGAGTACAATGGGGAAATAGGGAGCAAAGTCAAGCGGAAAAAACTTTGCAATACAAAACTATCAGCGAATGAAAAACATGAGGTAACGGGGGAGGGGGTTCTGGAGAAAGATCTGGGGTACGCAGCTCTCTAGAACGGGGAGGCGAGGGGAAAACCATGTCATAGCACTTAGGGAAAAAGGACAGGACGGGGATATTCAAGATTGACAGAGGGGTAAACTCAGGGGGAACAAGGGAGAAAATTTAGCACAGGGAAAAAGGGAGGGGAAAAGGGAACTGAAGGGAGACTCATAAGCACAACAACTGAGGTACGCACTTGGGGTGAAGGGGCAAAATGAATAAACCAAGGGGGCAATTTTCGAGAGGAAATTTGGGGGGACCGGAATATCTGGGAAAGATTAGGGAAAGAATACGGGAGTGGCGAAAACACAAAAAGGGGGTCCTCGTGGAAAAATGAGACACGCAGTAGATGAGAAGGTACAATGGGGGTGTAAGGAACAGAGTCCAACGCAAAACATTTGCGATAAATAACTCACCAGGGAAAAGGAGCATGGGGAAACAAAGGAAGACTTTGGGGGAGAACAGTAATGGGTTTCTAAAGGCAACCATATGCTAAACATTGGGAGAGGCAAGATACCCACTCAGAATGAAGGTAAAAATACAGGGAACAAGGGGAATCATCGAGAAAAAATATCTGGGAATAGGAACGCGTGGGAACAGAAACTTAGGGGAGGAAAAGACGGGAAAGGAACAGACTCGCTAGTAAAAACTAAGAAACAAGACAGGAGCTCAGTCACATGGGCAAAACAGGAGAGGCAAGGGGAAATCTTTACAGGCAACGGTAAACTGCATAACATAACAAAGCTCTAAGCAAGGGCTGGTGAGAAAAGAGGCATAGCGATAAACAAACGAATTTTCAAAACGAAAACGAAACGATTAAAACGAGACAAGAAAAAAAAAGGAAGCCACGAAGAAAAACTTACAGCATTCTCTACACGTGGCTCAGCTTGAGGCGGCGGAGGGCCCTGATTCGCTTGATTTACTTGCTCGTTAGGCTGTATAACGACTTCATTGGCTTCTCCCCTTTCGATGTTCTGCTCAGCGGGTCTATCACCTACAGCTCTAGGCACCTGAGCCATGTTTCCAGGTAGTCAGCGCCGTTCTTTTAGTTAGAATCGATTTTGATCTTTCCCAGGCCAATAAGTTGATTGGAAAACGTGCAAATGAGTCTCTGCCGCCCTTAAACAGGGTACATTCCCATGGGACAGAGTAGCCCGAAGCCCGGGACTCCCAGGAAGCGCTTGTGTATCGGAAATAGCGTTATCTTCCGCTTTTCGCTAGACACTTCCGGTGAGAATAGCAGTAACTATTTGCTGTTACATCGTTCTCCAAATGGTATCGTTGTAAAAAGATTTAATGAATTAAAAAATGATGCTTTCATACTCTCAAAGGGATAATGCTTATGTAAGCATTAAAAGTCATTGCTGTTAAGCAGAGAATTTTTTGCGATTTTAACCATGTTTTGACGGTTTATTGATTGCCTTTCTCGAAAAGTTCCTTTATAATTTCGATACAGAATGGCTGATTTCGATCAGGTAAGTTTTAAGATAGATTTGAACAGCTCAATTATTGAAGTATACATTTGCAAATATCATTGCCTTGATATCAAGAGAGCAGTTGCCTTGCAAATGGAGATCGTTTTTTCTCTGACTCACCCAGTATCGGCAAAGTGGAAAAATTCAAATGCGATCTTAAGAATTGCACTATTGAAAAATGATTTTGACATTGTTGGAGAACAATAGAATTGTCTATTTTAAATTAGCCACTTACTTTGACTTTCTTATGCCATAAATTAGCAACCATTTGTCAAATCAACCCAAATGAGGTTCAGACTCCTACGTTAGTAAGAATAAAGAGAATGATCTTCTAGAGGTTCATTTTCGTTAAAGCCGACACCAACATAGGTACGTTGTGCCTCATGATGGATGGTACCCTCGTTTTACTGGATAAACAAACGAAACAGTAAGATATAGGGACTTTCCGAAAGTATAGCTACATTTTCTAAACTTCAACTTGCTTGCGCATACCCTGCATTTTACGTTGTTCACCAAAGACCGGAGATACGAGCTCGCTAAAGTCAAAGTGTAGGGTGGATCTGAATCGCATAAATGCGATTTGATACAATGGGCAGTTTGCAAAAGGAATTTTCAGCTTCAGTTTTAAGTTCACTTCTGAATGGAATCACACCTTGAGATACTTCGATTGCACTTGAATTACTTTTTAGGGGGATCAGTCCTTGTATTGCCTAGAATCGCCTACAATAGGCATTTTCAAAAATAAGCTGCCTTCTCTTATTCGCCCACCTCCTAAGCCAGTTTACAGCATTCACGACCCAAGAGGTCTTGCAATACTCACACAGTTACGCGTTGGTCTCAGTATGCTTAATCTGCACAAGTTCAGACACAATTTTAGAGACACATTGAATCCAATGTACCCCTCAAACGACGGTGTTGAGGACACGGAACACTTTTTGCTGCACTGCCATTCTTACGATGCATGCAGGACAGATCTTCTCGATAGTGTAAGTTCAACATTGCAACCGTATGATTTGCCAAATCTTTCAAATGCTCTAATGCTTAAATTGATGCTGTATGGTGATGAAAGGTTGTCCGTTGATCCTAATTCTGAAATCCTTAAAGCAACTTTAAGATACATATACGCAACACAACGTTTTGAATAAAATGATGCTACTGAAACTTAGCTGCTGCAACCTGTTCGGGGACTTATATGTATTGTTTGGTTTTCTTTTTTTCTCTCCTTCCCTTCATATTTGCTTGTAGTTTTTATCTTTATGTTAAATGGCCGCAGGGTAGACACAGAATTGTGCTCCTTGCGGTATCGTTTTTAGTAGTGTAATAGAGTAGTTTTGTAAGTAGCGTAATTGGTAGAGTGACTTTGTAAGTAGTGTAGCTAGTAATGTGTGATGTAATGATTATTGATACATATAAAAAAAGTCCTTGTATTTCGTTCAATTGCAAACGTTATTTTTATCAAAGAAGAAGAAACGGCACACATGCATGCCTATTTTGGAGATGTGGCACGAGTTTATGATTCATACGACGTTTTGCTCTGTTTGTTTAATCAGGGTTGTGGCCATGCATCCATAATTCTTTTCAAAATCAAAAACTGAAAACTAAAGTTTGCAGGTGATTTCGAAAATGCCCAGGATATCAATTCATGGCAAGGGCATGATTTCAAAATCTCTGGTTTTAGGTTTGCTCTAGGTTTGACTTTGCAAATTCATACCTCTGATATTTTGTGGACGATTGTTAATTGCAAGGTATATACATTTAATTCGAAGATTAGGCAGTCCCGATATCTTATCGTTTTGTTCATTTCTCCAGTTATAAGGATGTACCTTTTTTGAGACATCCGGTCAATTATTCATTTACAAGGTTTGCAAAACTTGATAACGTCGTTTGGCCACTTGCAGGTTTTCTTTTTGTTAAAATTATCTTTCAGTGTGGTTTATTCTTTAAAGTAACCAAAGTATTTTCGAAAATATTTCCACCCTCACGATGAAATAGAGCATACTTATCTGCTTCTATGATTCCTCTTATCAGAAAACTTTCGTTCTGATCATCTGGTAATTTCTCCTCCATTTACTTCGTAGTCATTGCCCCAGTTAGCAACATTCAGTTTTCAGAAAACAGCATAAAGAAGACCTTACAAGTCATCTGGCAGGTGAGTCCTATAATCCATAACATTGACTTAACCGGAAACATGTTTGTGCAATACTTTCTAAGCTCTGTAGTACACTGAATGGATAATCTCAGCACTGTTGAGGCCAAGCAGCACTTTGGAGGGACCATGTTAGTACTGTTGAGGTTATGCAGTACTGTCGAGGGACATTTACAATATTGTATAGGTTGTATAGCACTCTAGAAGCCAATGTAAAACTGAAGGTCTTTTGAGAAATATGTTATATGACTTCATAAAGCTTTGACTTGAGGATGGGGAGAATCTTCTCTCGGGACTTTAAGTGAACTTTTCAGTTTCAGTTTCATCAGTTTTGGTTTTATTTTACAGTCGTGGCAAAAATTTAAGACGGCGGCATGTTCATCAACAACGTTTCTTGGCGTAACTAGACTGAACTCCACAGTTATGCATATTTTTCTCTCTTGAAATTTGCCTAGGTGAACTTTCGATGGATATTCCAAATTTTATTTTTGTTTTCTGAATTTTTGCGCCATTTTGCGATGACGCAATGGAATCTAAGGAAATCTCACAATGGAATCTAAGGAAATTTTCAGAAATTAAAGTGATTGTGCCGACGAGGGATGCGACCCAAATGTATGTTACTCAGCTGAATTTTACATCAATCTCAATCAATGCACAATGCTCTTCTATGAGTTTTTTGCAAAATATTTTAGCTCTACGAAGAATGGTGCTTCAGAGAAAAATGTTGTAGAGGGCCTTAGTCCACAACTGTGGCCATAAATTTAAAGCATGGAAAAATTCTGTGGTTATAATGTAGAACCTTTGATACTCGACAATTTAAAAGGTAAAACGATTCTTGAAAATTAATTCGAATAACTATGCGATTTGTTGCTTCAAACTAAATTTAAGGGCTGGTATTAAACGTATTGCCATAGCTGTGGACTGAAGGCCTTCCTCTACTTTTTCCCCGAAGCGATGTTTTTCGTGGAGTTTTGATGTTTTGTAAACAAATCATAGAAACTAACTGTGCATAGATTGATGTCAAATCCAGCTAAGTGACGCAAAGTTGGATTTCTCATCCGTTTCGGCAGAACCACTATGATTTCCGAGAATTTCAATAATTTCATTGTGATGACATAGCGAATGCTGCAAAAATTCAAAAGACGACATTGACATTTGGAATCTACATGGAATTTTGACCTAAATGATTTCTAAGAGAGAAGAGTAGGTTGAGCGGTAGGATTTGATATTGTTACGCCAAGAAACGTTGCTGACAATAATATTATCTTAAACTATCAAATACAATAAAGTAATAAATTCTAAATACATGACAATCAACAATCTATCTACAACAAACAATAAAGATTAAAAAGGCAAAATTACAGTTTGTTATGAGAGTGGCTTTCTGGAGTGCTCAAAGTCGAGATAGGATCCCCTCCCGCTCAATAAAAGAATCTGAAAATGAATTTATTTAAAGCAAAACCAGATGATTCAGAATAGAACAAGTAAATTTAGAAGGCAACGATCACATTAGAGGAAGATAGTATTAGGTAAGTAAGCATTAATTAAAAATTCCATCAAGTTAGATTTGAAGATGGAAACAGGTGAGGCAATTCTGACGTAGTATGATTGGATGGCATTTTGGAAGACATCTTTTGGTGTATATTTCTCAAATTGGACAAATGCGAGAATAGCGAATAAAGTCAAGAAGGACAAAGAAGCTTTGAATGTCAAATTTCTTATAATCTTTCATTTTTACATCTTGACGTCATAATATTGAATCCCCCAACATTACTGAAATAATTCCTACACAATACTGAACAATCTTCTTTTGATATTCCTTTTGATATATTGACTGTTTTTAAGAATTACGGCTTGTTTCTTCTCATGATTGTTGGGAGGTGAGATAGGCTTTGTCTCAAGAAACTTGTGTGTCTCCCCCATGTAGTGGGTCCTCATGCACAGTAGCGTTTTTGGGTTTGAGTGCTCAGAGCTTCAACTCCGAAAAGCTACTGTGCATGACTTTTAACCCACTGCATGGGGGGGACATAAGTTTCTTCAGGCACAGCCTGTCTCGTCTCCCCGGCAAATAATAGGGAAGTAAAGCTTTGCAATGTGTCAAAACATTGTGACTTCCAATTTGAAAGGGAAAGGAAAGGTAGAAATTTTGAGGACTCAAGGAAAGCTTGTTTATGAAAGACCACAGCTAGCAGAATTCTCTTTTAGTTTTAGATTTTGGAATTTGATGGCATCGCAGCCTCAAAAAAGTCAAAAATACAGAAAGCATAGTGATTTTGAAAATTCTGAAGATATCAAATAATTGCACGGAAGAATTACAGTTATCCAAATTTCATTGTGGAGCATCCGGTCTAAAGAAAGATATAGTAATCATGTAGACTATGCTAATAAGATACCAGCACCATTTGAAAACGAAGAAAAACGTGATTGAAGAAAATTCTTTGCTAGCGTTCACATGATACAGGGACCATTTGAAGTGGGTGAAAATATGACAGCAACAGAGCTTTGCAATCTCCCGAAGAGTTTGATGCCAATGAAACGTTTCAGCTCCTTAACAATTGATCGACTATGTCATGAAAGTGTCCAAAGATTTTCTGTTTTAATCATTTTCCTTCCTTATTACCATTCCGTTTTCAAACCGTGCCTCCTTAGACTTCCATTTTTCAAAATATGCCGTTTCCGAAGTCTGCCGACAATGATGTGCCGTTTTTTTGTGAACGGGAGGCCTATCCATCACATTTGTCACTGTTTTCAAATTATGCCAATTATTTTATCAGATTACTAACTATGTCTTTTACTATCAGGATCCAGGAAGTGACGACGAAGGAAAATTCTTCTACAACGTTACAATAAAAATCATGAATAATGCAATGCCTTGGAAGATTTTAAGAGAGACAGTACCAAACTGCACGTTAACTGTGCCAGTTATAACTGGAACAGAAGTTGACGCAACGATTGTTAAGTGCACAAAATGCGGTTGTGGCGCTGAAACAAACTCCATTTATATTTTACCTTCAAAGCCAAGTAGAGCACAGCAAGTTGCGAAGCCTGAAACCAGTAAGTAGTGATCTAATGGGTGAAAGCTATAGTAAATTTGCAAAACAAAGAATCTGGTATTTGATTATTCAATCTGCAATGTAGGCAAAACAAGCTGCAAAAGATATGACCTAAATTTAAATTGCTGATTCACTGGAACGACAAATTAAGAGAAAGCATACGAATAACCATATGTAGCAAATACAATTATCATCAAGTTAAATCATTGCTGCTTGGATTTCATTCATCTTATATTGAAGTCTAGCACAAGATTTGTTGAATCACGTTTTCAAATTCATGAATTGTAATGCCTCTACTGAGTTTTAAATCCTCTACTGAGTTGTAATGCCTCTACTGGGGATAAATGAGTTTTCTCGGTGGATACCCATAGATGAAGTCTTGTACTTTTAGGGTATGCCCATGTCTTCTGGTAACAACTGCAGTTAGCCATCTTGGTTTTAGGCTACCTTCTTGCAGCCTACAATGCTTACATTAGTCCTATGACTAATCAACCATTGTGTTTGCTGACACTTAGCCCGTTATATTGTTTGTCTGTCAAATGTGACGGATGCCATCATTACTTGGTATTATTCCACCAGTTTGAAACTTCCTTTTTTGTGCGCTTATCCTCTTGTGACGTGAAAATTTCGAAGATGATTTTGCTTCATTCTCACAGCAAAATACTGTTTTGGCTTTGCCTCAGCAACAAATTACAAATGATGTTTTCAGATAAACCGCCTCATTTTACGTTTCATTTTAACTTACGAGTAGACCAATCACAAACAGAGAAATGGTGTATGAAGCTTGCATCAGCGGTTCCAGATTTCTGGGACTTGATTCACGCTTACGATTCTTTTGTTTCACTTGTTTCAAACATCATTTGAACAGAGGATTGACATAATTAATTTAGCGACTGTAACAAGCTTATTCTTTGTTTCATAGACCATAAATTTTTAGCTCTTACGTAATGACAGATCTCTGCCAAAACAGAATTTAATGATCATTTTCACGAAAAACAATCCAGATCACCTTTGCTAGAGTTTGTATTGCAGAAACATGGCTAGATTAGTTATGGAAATTTATTATAGATATAGTAGGCGAAAATCAGTTATTACTGTCTGCATTTATTTGCAATTTCGCTATATATAGCTACTTTAGTGAAAAAAGTATGATTTTTCAATTACTTTTTCTTTGTAACAATGACAATCATATGAATAGTCCCCTAGGGATACAAAATAGATCACAACAGTTTTTCGTTTTGTGCTGTGGCAACAAGGACAGATTTCGTTTTGAGCCAATCGGCGAGTTTGTTTACATTTGTAAGATTTACCAATCACACTACGTAATCTAGCATCAAAGCATCAGGTGATACACTGTGATTTAGCGGGAAATCAGAAGCTGTAAGGATGAATACAAAAATACCCTCCTCCAAAGACCGACGACTTGCAACTGGATTTTTGACCAACCATAAATGTTTCTACATTTTCTGTTAGAATACAAGCTTGCCAAAACTTCTACCACCTCGGATTTTGATATTCAACTTGGATCGAGAGAAATCTTTGTTCGAAGAACGCCTTAAAATCAGGTTAGCGCCCAATGTCTCAGGCTCAACAGAAAGATATTTCTTCACCGACTACGTCCATATTTTGCACAAAGGCAACAAACATTGATTCGTAGACAACATGAAACTTATCTCCATAAAATTTTCGCTGTTGGACAGCTTTCAAAGGGGCACTATCTGCTATGATACCGAGCGCAATATCATCTTCTGTAGCACTAAAATCATATTCTAAAGGGCTAAGTCCTGACGCAACTCAACAAGAAACTACCAATAATGTCCAAAACAAAATGCAAGTCACAAGGTACTCACCAATTCTTCATGTCTATGGCAAACAAAGGCTGATTAAGTCGAAAAATCCATAGGTAGCATGTGAACAAACGAACTAAGCCAGAATAATTTATTTTTTCCACTGGTTTGAGAAGCACAGTCCTCTCTGCACTACAACGTTGATGAAATGTCTACTCCTCTCAAATTCTGAGCTAAAAATGGTGCAAGACTGATCACGTCTCAAATAGTAGTGTTAGTTCGCATAAGCAAGTCGATTTCTTATCCTTTGATAATCATTTGTCGGTTTATCGAAGGAAAAGTTGGGAAATAGACAACAGGATCAGGATAGATTCTGATGAAGGGGTCAGGTCAAGTGAAATGTACAACTCATTTATTCTCCTGTACTGTTGTCTATTTTCCAAACTGTTATCTCGAAAAACTGCGAAATAATTATCTAAAGATCTGAAATCGACTTGTTTCTGCAAACTAATGCTACTTTTTGAGACGTGACAGTCTTGTTCCATTCTTTGTTTAGCTCAGAATTTGAGAGGAGAAGACATTTCATCAATACTGTAGCGCAGTGAAGACTGTGGTGTTCAAACTTGTGGAAATAATCAATTTTGTCTTAGTTGGTTTATTCGCATGCAACCTATGGTTTCTTGGACTCAGCCAATGTTGGTTCATCATAGAAAATGGACAACTGGTGAGTACTTTGTGACTTACACTTAGTTTGTGACATTATTGGTAGAGTTTCTTGTTGAAATTGCCTCAGGACTTGGCCCATTAGACTGTGATTGTAGTGCTTCAGAAAACGAAACTGCTTTCGATGGCGTAGAAGAAACTGCCCCTATGGATGGCGTAGAAGAATGCTGTGCAACACCGAAAATTTCATGGGGATAAGTTACATGTTGTCTTCGAGTCAATGTTTGTAGCCATTGTGCAAATGATGGAAGTGGTCGGTGAAGAAATATCTTCTGTTGAGCCTGAAACAGTGGGCGCTAACCCGATTTTAAGGCGTTATTCGAACAAATATTTCTCTCGATCTAAGTTGAATATCAAAATGCGTTTTCGGCAAAAATTTTCGGCAAGCTTGTAGTCTAACAGAAAATGTAAAAGTATTGATGGTTGGTCAAAAATCAACTTGCACATCGTCGGTTTTTGGAGGAGGGTATTTTTGTATTCATCCCCACAGCTTCTGATTTCCCGCCAAATCACAGTGTATCACGTGATGTTAGATTACGTGGTTTGATTGGTTAATCTCACAGATGTAAACAAACTCGCTGATTGGCTCAGAACGAAATCTGTCTTTTTTGCTGTGGCACAATGCATGCCTTATTTCAATTCTTGGGAGCGAAACAGCATATTTGTCAGTTTTTAGAAGTTCACGGACATATTGTCAGAATCATGCGAAATATGATTTTACTTACAGCAGGCTTTGTGATTATTTAACAGATAGCTCGATTCCCACCAAAGAAATTTTGTGTCTAATGCTGCATTCACACTGACACAATTAAACCAGCAAACCACCTTGAATTTCAACTAATCAAATCACTGGATTTGTTGGATTGACCAATCCGAAGGCCCTATTCGAAAACCTGGTTTCATTTACGCTGGTTTGACTTGCATGGGGCATCAGTTAATTTTTACTTTCCCAATAAGCTTCAACAGAAACGAACTAGTGAATCAAATTGCATCGTTAAAAATGGCAGTCTCCCTACGTTTTTTTGGCACATCCGGTAGATGGTGACGATTCAAGCCAGATCTCACCAGATAAATGACATGATACACGTTTCATGCAGAGCCGATTTTATTTGTACTTCAGCTCCTTCCGTTTTTAGGGGAAAGACCCATATTTAAGGATTTTCAGTTGCTTTTAATACCAATTTTTAAACATGTCTGGAAGAAAAAGCCTGTTGAACTTTCCGGAAATCTAGTTTTATTTCACTTTAAATATACGTTATGAAAGCAACGTTGCCACCAAACATGTTCAGGGTTAAAATAATGAAAATGCAAAGTTGCGAATACAAAACTCGACAACTTTTTCGCTGCAATTAAATGCTACCCATTCAAAAGCTACCCATAGTAGACAATTCTCATTCTGAGAGCCATATTTAAAGATTTTCGAGGTTTGAAGCCCATCCTTATAGGCGGCACATACTCGTTCCATGTATAGAAGGTACCACCCCGGGTACCTCCCCTTGGCTTCCGTTTTCCTGTAAATCCAAAAGGCACCGTAGTTTTTGCCTTCTATAGGTTTTCTAAGGCTCAGCGAATTCCCCTTGTTTTAACAGGTAGCTACGTCATTCCATTGGTTGCTTTTGGAGCGTGTTTAGCTGTGCTGCTTACAATTGCTTTAGCTTATTTTATTTGGAGGCAACGAACCAGGTGACAAAATTAATCTGTACGTTCAGTAGACATAGAGTCGTCTGGGCAAAATTGTTTGAAAACAAGTTTATAGAGTCCTATGAGGCTGCAGGGAGTGCGGTACTTTTGACCAGATAGGGTTCTGCCGCCCGGTGTTCAAAAAACCACCCATTTCTAATTGCCAAAACTTATCTTCGTATTCTTTTCTATCTTGAAGTTTGGTGGAAAATTTCCCATTTTCAACTTATATTTTGCTGATTTCAGCCCAATCGACCTATGTTTAAGGAAAATTTTTCGAAAGATGAACCTTTGCTTAGAGAATTGTGGGCCGAAATCCACCGATGTGGGCGGCAAAACCCGTACCTACACCATTCTATGTGCTCTCTGGCTTCAAAACAGCAAGAGCTAGACTCCCAATTGCCATATTTGTACTTAATTGAACTAAAATGACTTAAGTAAACTTTGCATTGATGTAAGAAAGCTACCTTCTGACTATGGAAAGACAAATAAATTTAAAACGATTAAGGTTGTACACCGTAGAAGTTAAAAACTGAAAAACTGACATGTTTATCAACCAAAGCTAACTTGAGGTGAAAACCATTTCAAATTCTACATCTAATTCTTTGCTTGGTCAATCTTTTGGAGCCAGAAAATGATGGTGAGGGGTTTTTATGAGAACGAGAATTCCACGTCCGATTCTGGTCCATGATTATATGCCACTGACATTAAAATTATATTTCCAACGCACACGATTGTATCGAAGTTACATTTCAATTGCACATGTATCATGGAACAGGATCGAGCGTTGAATTATCGTTCCTTACTTAAGCCACCCTACCAGCGTTTTCTTTGTCTCTAAAAGTACTACAAAAATTGTCACGTCCATGCGCAAAAATCAATCCGTTTGAGCGAGACCCAGGGGAGGGGGCCTTGGTCTATGAAAATGCGAGGAGGTGCCGCTGCGAAATCTGAAAAGCTACACTGTCCCGGAGTCAAATTCCTGAAAATGATACCCTGTCCCGAAGTAAAATTTTCTACATAGCAAGAAATATCTAAATTTCCCAATAGTTTTTGCATGGGCATTGATTGAGAGCAAACGGCTAGTTTTCTCTGGGAAATTGAAAGAAAACGGAAATTTCCATTTCACTTTTAGGAAATTGTTAGGAAAGTATTCGTTTCCCCAAAATTTCCAACGCAAAGAGCATGGGGAAATTTCACCATTTTTTGGAGTCTGCTGATTGTGCTCTGCAAGGAAATTTGTACCAACTCTATCGAAAAATGTGGAAATATTGCCATTCAAGCGATTTGAATCAAATTCGTAGAGTGCCAATGGCCTAAACGACCTTTCGGAGTCGAAAATGACAAATGTGGACCCTGTCATAGAGCCAATTTTTGCAAAAATGATACCTTGTCCCGGAGTCGGAATCCTGAAAATGATACCCTGTTCAGCGGCACGTCCCGTACAGAAGAATATATGAGTACGGACTAAAGCTGAACTCATATTTGTTGCATTTTTTATGTGCCATGCTGCTTCACGCACGTTAAAGTTGAATCCAAATTTGTCGCATTCACGCACTGCATTATTACATGGAATGCAGCGTTGAGATCATAGTTTCAAATACGAATTCAGCTTAAATCATGTTTGAAAAGTCCAGACTCCTGGGCCTATACCAGGGACTTATTAATGACCTCACTCGCTGTTATGATGGAAATCTATCAAAGATTTGGCATAAATTGAAAGAACGTAATGAGTGGAATTTGAATTTTAGAAGCTCAAGAGGAATAGTGCATTTGTTTACACAGTATATCAAACGTTTTATCGTATTTGTAGGAGACAGCCTCCTGATCTAGATCAACCACCAACCGAAGAAATAGTAAGTCAACTTCATTTTACTTCATTCTTCAAATCGATAATGACAAAAGAACATTATTGTGATTTAGTCACAATATATGATAAACCTTGGTTTATTTTCTTGTGAGTTGTGAGGTCAGCTATTTCAAACTTTGTTTTAGATGCCCTGTATAGTTTGATATTCTTTTAGAAAAAGCTTTCGATTTCTATATGGAGTAAGAACCATCTGGACAGTTTTATTGAATTTTTAAACAAGGGTTGTGCTGAATTTAATTGATTACAGTAAAGTCCCGCCTTTTAGAGACTCCTTTCACAAAAACAACCTGATTGGTTTCTAATGCTAAGATATACTTCTTCAAAACAGGGTGTGTTTGCCATGGTATAAGCAGCGCTTTTATATTCCAAACAGCTGTCAAAATTGTTAAGAAAATATTTTTAAAATATGCACAGTTGTACATAAGAAACTGATAGTTTAGGACAGTACTGAAAGTTTCTTGAATGACAATAATTTGGGCTTAAAACTTAAATTCTTATTGCTAGAGAACTGAGACTTATTGGAGATATATGCCATAAAATATTACTATGTACCATTGTAAAAGAAACTGAAACTGAATCAGCCTGGATAGTTTCATGTAGAGAGGTAGTTTATTCAGCAAATTCAGGTCTGAGTTTCTTATGATGCAGTTTCTTAAAGGCGGGACTTTACTGCAGGTTGTGGACGTGGGTGTTCTTTGTGTTAGAGTTAGCCTTAGTAGCCTTGCTGATGCAAATACGAACCTTACCTCGAGTTGTGCTTGATTTGATGTTGCAGATAATGAACATCATTAGGGAAATTTGCAAGAACATGTTAAAGTCCTTGCTATTCTGGGTGGGTCAAAACAAGGTTGACACGTTTGGTGGGCATTGGAATGAAAAGTACGTGGCCCATATTCAAGAGTGAAATGTTTCTCTATCAGCGAAGGCTAACTTAGATGTGAAAATTTTGTTTGTTAAATCATCTTTCTGTCAGATTCAGAAATTTGAAAAATGCTTGTAAAGGCTTTGCACGATAACGAGGATTCCATGTTGGATTCATTTGCCATTAAGATATAGATACTGTTTTTTGGACTGAAAATTGTATTAGATCTTAATTTCAGTGCCAAATAAATGATGGACCGCAATCAAACATAGAATTATCGTTCCCATATAAACCCTTGACCAGCATTTGCCTAACGTCTTTTTTAATTGGTGGGTAGTTTCACGAAACGACATTTTCCCATCAAAGTTATCCTAAGACTGACCAACATTTCATTTCTTAATATCTGCCACATACTTTTAATTCTACGGCCCACCAAACGTGTTATTGTTGTTTACCCTCCCGGTATACTGTTATGAATGAAATTTGAAGTCAAAAATGTCTCAGCCGTCTATAGGCAGAGCATCAAATTTGACGCAATGGGTTTGTCGTTTGTGAGGAACAAAGAAAATAGAAGGACGATATCAATGTGATCCTCTAACGTTCTGAAGCTGTGATATGTTTTCAGGCCAACTTTGGGGCGCAATTACAGAATCGCACCTGTGTCTAAACTGATCCTAACTGAACCCTACCAAAACCCTACTAAAACTCTATCTAGCGGTGCGAAACTGTAATAGTCTAGTCCCAACTTTAGACGAGAAAACAATGGGTTCATTACTAGGCAGTTGGTCAGTGACAGTTTATGGGGCTTTCTCAAATTGACTCAAGTAATGAATATGATCTTTTTGTCGTTTCGGCATGCATGATAGATAACGTTTAGTGAAACTAATGCCTTCGCCACTAGGAAGGAGAGATCATACCTGTTGTGCCGCTACCGCCTCATCATTATGAAGAAATTCGACAGATTCCTCATTGCTACGAAAAAGTCAGTCAAGAAGACCATGTTGCATAGAATATCATCTAGAAAGTGTGCAAAATTTGCAACGCTGAGACTCTCCCTTCATGAAAGAGAACCGAGCAAAATGAAGAGACAACAAGAATTGGAGATGAAGATATGAAGGAGTAGACTTATGACGATGAGTCTCTTGTTTCCCTGTGCTCTTTGACTTGATGATGGCGCTTCGGTCAATAGAGACTGTTGTTGTGCTTTCTAAAATAACGAAGAAACAATGATTATTCAATACTCACCCCTGGCAAGCAACGTTTGTATTCCTGTCAAACATCGTGGTCAAACATCGTGGCCTACCCTCCTGCTTCAAATTCTGAAAATTCTGAATCCCAACTGCAACAACAATTCGCCTCCCTAGCTTACCCTAACGAACTGCCCTCGCAATACAAACGTTGCTTGCCAGGGGTGAGTATTGAATAATTATTGTTTCTTCGTTAGTTTAGAAAGCACAACAACAGTGTCCGAATTGCCCATGCCCAAACTGAGTACCATTCAGATTGCGAGATTTGTGAATTACTATTGTTAACGTGTAAATGTGATAGAATTTTCGATTCGATTGTAGAATTGAACACACTCCCATGGGATAGAGATTCGAAGCTGTGATTATTTTCTAATTCCATTGATGATTGAAGAAAATTGGGCCAAGTTTTTTACTGTTTCATGATGAGTCCCTCTTGAGCAAGGTTTACCGCAGGGATACAAGGGACTCATCGTCATCAGTCTAATGAAGGAGGGAAGAAAGGCGATGAAGATGAATGAGCTGTGATTGACACTGGCAATTGGCATGGCTCTTTCATGGGCTGTAGATAAATTTTGAACTGACAACTAGATATGATACTTGGAGTCTTTGTATTTTACTTCGTTTCTGCCATATCAAGATATCAAGTAATAATCCCATGCATGGTAGATTGATGTGACCAACAAAGAGCCACTCTTGATTTTGAATAGCTCCAGGTCACGTCAATCCGTCATACGTGAAGGTGGTAAAAGGAGGTCAGCTTCAGGATCACGAATCGCGGAAATGAAATTTTCAATTTCATATTCCACGTTTAAAAAGAAAGTGTTTTCACGTTTCACGGAAAATGCATGATGGGATATATACGTGATACTAGAGGATTTTAGTTTAGAAAACGGAACGGCTTTCAAAAAGGAAAGGGAAAACCCACAACTAAAATCACTCACAAAATGTTGAGTCACCTTGAAAAAACTGGCTTTTTCTCCTCCCTCCCCCTGTTCCTATGTCAACGACGTTTGGGGAAAAGTACTTGAACGAGGTGACACAAGTGATTCAACAAATCTCTTGAGGTACTGCAACGATGACTAGGGGGAAGGGAGAAAACCAGACGCAAAAACCGACAATCGTGGATCAGCAATTTGTAGCTGATTGTATGTAATTTTAAGGGGAAAGAGTTTTGAGGCCGAAGTGGGGCATACAGATGAATATAGAATACATGTGTTTCTGATTTACATAGAACACATAGAAGAGGAACTAACTTGTTTCAAAGTTTTCCCTTCATAGGTGCCACAAATAAGATGTCCCCTGATGCTTAAAGTTGCTACTTCGTTTTGCTGCAGTTCTACGAAGAGCGGCGCCAAAGCTACTTCAGTTATTTTTGCAAGAACCGTAGGTTTTGCCGAATCTTATTCCAGGACTGGTTTTATGTTTTCTGAATTTTATTCCAAGGTAGAGTCATACAAGTTTTTTTCCTGGAGGTGCCTCCCTGTTGTTTCCTCCAAAGTACAGGGTATCCCAAAAATGTGCATCATTTGAGCGGCTACTGTGAAGGAGCTATGAATCTAATGTTCATGTTTTTTAGATTTATGAGTAGGGAAGACTTTAACTTAGAGTTTGGCATCGAGTTTAAGTAAATCTGACAAGTAGTTGCAGATTTATGCAGCAAGAAAGTCAATATTGTTGGTTGCTTCAAAACCAGAGGATTTGATATTCTTAATCAATGTTAACATCAAAGAAATTGAGTGAAAACCTGGACCTACAATCAGTTACAACATTGTTAAAGCCACCCCAAAATTTTCATTTTTTGCCCCTGTCTTCCCCCCCTTCCCCCTAGTCAATTTTGCAGTACCACAAAAAGTTGCCGAGTCACGCGTGTCATCTCGATCAGGTACTTTTTCAAAACAACATTGACATGGGGGGAAGGGGGGACGAAAATGTCATTTTTTAATCAAGGGAGGCTCAACAATTTTGCAACTGCTTGTAGCTAGGTTTTTAGCTTTTCTTAGGTGAACTAGGCAGTTATAAATTACATTTCCTGAAAACAAATAAAGACAAACATATCTAGGGTTCCTAGGTAAGGTTATGTGCAGAAAACGTGCTGCAGGCCATGGTATGCGTCTATCAGTTATTTCATACATCAGCATCTACTTGTCAGACCTAATCGCCCTGAACCGCTACCCTAGCGCGCGCACTCTCTAAGTTTTTTGGGCCTGTTCATAAACCTACGGAAATAATCAAATCTTGGACTAATAAATTGAAATGAAGTGCGAAAATGGATTGCTGACGTATTATTCTTGCCCTCCTGAGGCTCTGACCAACTTTAAAAGCTCCATGAATTCTAAATTGGTCAAGGAAAGTCAAAATGACCAACGAAAGATCTACTCAGTTTTCTAAGATCTACGAGATAGCAAGAAGCAGAAGTCTGTAGCGTTTATGGTTTACGATTTAGGAAGTCGATGACGCTTCAACTTCAAAGCTAGCAGAAATTTTGTGAATGCCAAAACTCTGACAATAATAACGATATAAGGGTGCCCTTCCTGGAATAATTGTAAATGACGTGAATTTCCCTTCCTTCTATCTGGTTGAAACAAGATCTATCTGGTTGAAACAAGATCTATCTGGTTGAAACGATAACGAAAGAATTTACACATTTAATTTGCGAAGATTTCGAGCCCCATTCTGTCGCAGAAATCGATATGATGTTTAGAAAGGCGAATAAGTTGAAGAAAACATCTTTGAGTCAACTTCTTTGAGAAACCTTTTCAAGTCGACCTTGTATGCCATCTTTATTTCTTGCGAGCAAAACGTCAGCCAATCTTACAAAATAGTGAATAACTCGAAAATGAAACTAGGTATTGAAAAATCTTTTAACGAAATTCTACATCATTTAGAAGTGCTCTTCATTTGCAGGAGTAAAGATTTTCACTTCAGATCACTAACCATTTAAACATTTGTGTGAATGCAATTTGTATAATGAACAAATAGCGGTAAATCAATCTGTTAATAGTTGTAAATAGTTGTTGTTAGATTTCATAGCTGGACTTGTATATCTAGAATCTCCAAGCACAATGTTCCACCCAAGCTTGGATCAAAGTAGACTTATGACGATGAGTCTCTTGTTTCCCTGTGATCTTTGACTTGATGATGGCGCTTCGGTCAATAGAGACTCATACAACCTCGTTCCCAGGGTGTTCTTACGTCATACGCTGATCACGAAGCTGAATGAACACCCTGGTTTACATATTGCAAGAAAGGCATTAAGGAACTTGCTCTCTGCTGTAGATGCAGAAGGTAAAGAGATTATCTTGATTGGTGACACTAACTGTGATCTAAAAAATCACAAGGATGGGTGCACCAAAAGTATAAAATCAATTTATTCTGAATTCCAATTTGAGCAGCAAATAAATGAATATACTAGGGTAGCTGCGCTAGAAAAAGACGGTGCTTCACACACTTCCAAGACTCTTATAGATCACTTTGCCACAAATCGCCCAAATTACATTTTGAAAGCGAATGTGCTAAAATTAGGAATGGTCGATCACTACCTTATCTTTGCAATAAGGAAATTAAATGCAAAGCGATTGATAGATAAGCAAGTAAAACAAGTCGAAACACGTAGCCTTAGAAACTATGATAAGCAGCTATTCCTGGACGAGTTGGCAACCATTGACTGGAACGAGACTCTTGCGCCGTCTAATGGCTACCCTGATCTCATGGCCTCGGTATTTAATAGTGTTATCTCATCTCTTTTGGAGGTGCATGCACCACTAAAGCGTAGAAAAATAACTAGCCATCACGCTCCTTGGATTACTGTAGAGATAAAAAGCCTGATGAAGGAACGTGATTTAGCAAAAAAGAGGTCCGAGAAAGATGCTTCCTATTGGTCAGACTATAAGAAGTTGCGGAACAAAGTCACTTCTGAACTTCGTGCCAGGGTACAGGAATACTACCATAACCTTATTGATGAAACCCAAAACAATCCGAAAGCTATGTGGAAAACAATAAATAAGGTTTTACATAAGAACTCAAATCACACAGTAACTCAAAGCATCATTTTTGAAGGCACAGAACTAAAATCACCTTCACAAATTTCAGAAGCTTTCAACAAACATTTCACGACGGTTGGACCTAAGTTGGCGGAGAAAATAGAAAGTCAGCCTTCCGATGACCCTCTTAAGTACCTTGGACATAAAACCGGAGGAACCAAATTTAAGCTACAGCCGGTAAATGTAGGGTATGTAGAACGTGCTATAAAAGCTCTGAATAACTCTAAGTCTCCTGATGCTGACAGAATCCCCGTCAAAATACTGAAAGATGCCATAAACTTAGTGTCGAAACCGACACTGATATACAATGCATCTTTAGAAAGGGGTATTTTCCCCCAGATCTGGAAATTAGCCAGGGTAACACCTATTCATAAGGCAGGCACGAAAACAGATGTAAACAACTACTGGCCTATCTCAGTGTTATCAGTTGTGTCGAGAATTTTAGAAAAGATTGTACACGACCAACTAATGGAGTTTCTACAGGGACAAAACAGGCTTTGTTTGAACCAGTTTGCATTCCAAAAACTGCACAGTACACTGACATGTCTAATGAATGTTATAGACCCATGGTTCAAGAACTCTGATGAGGGGAAAATAAATTTGAGTATATTCCTTGATCTCAAGAAAGCATTCGATACCGTTGACCATAAAATCCTATTGTTGAAGTTACGAGAATATGGTGCTGAGGGTACTTCTCACAGCTGGTTCACTTCTTATCTGACCAATAGGGAGCAGTTCTGTTATTTTGACGGATCCACTTCCAGCAAAAGCAGCATTGAGTGTGGTATTCCCCAGGGCTCGTGTTTGGGACCCTTACTCTTCATACTATACATCAATGATTTTGAGAACTGTCTAAAAAGCACGATCCCAAATATGTATGCTGATGATACATGTGTGAATATCGCATCAGAAAACCTGTATGAACTTCTAATAGATTTGAAAAACGAGCTGGAAAATATATCGAATTGGATGAGGATTAATAAACTTAGTTTGAATGCCAGCAAAAGTGAATATATTGTTATAGGCCATAGGCGACAATTGAATAAGATAGGTAATGATTTGCCAGATCTTTTCCTCAATAATGAAGTTATCAAAAGGGTTGACAAGACAAAATACTTAGGGATAAAGATCGACGAAAGCCTTAACTGGAAAGAGCAGTACAAAGCTATCAAAAATAAGCTGAAAGGGGGCTTGAGCTCCTTAAGAAAGCTGAAAAACATCCTTCCGCAAAGGAAACTTGATCAAGTTTATAAAGCTCTCTTTGAAAGCCATCTTCGCTATGGCAACATTGTTTGGAGTGCTCTTTCCAACACCAAGCTATCCCAGTTGCAAAGATTACAGACAAGGGCAAAGAAGCTAATAGCGAATGCTAAGTATAAGGACGGATGGACTTGCAAATGGCTCAATGTAAAGTCATTGATCTCCTTTGACCAAGGAGTCATGACATATAAAATCTTGCATGACCTCTGTCCCGAAAATCTTCGCCATAAGTTCACTGAAAGATCCATGATTTCAGAGTATAGAACCAGAAACAGTGGAGATCTGCAAATTCCTAAAGTTAGGTTAGAATATGCAAAGCGAAGTTTCTACTTCTCTGGTGTCAAAAACTGGAATGATATCCCTGACAACATTCGAGAAAGAGAGTCAATCGCTCGTTTTAGAACAGGTCTTAGAGACTATCTTTTGAACCTTTCACAGGACCCAAACACGACCCCTTGGGAGAGCAGAAACTCATATTAATTATATCTTTTCCCATATTATTTTGAACAAATATTGTTAATTATTAGTGTATTTGCTGAAAGGTAGCCCGTGTATAAATATTGATAAATGATGGTTGAATGAACATCGATGAAATGCGCCCAGAATCTGGGTGCATTTGGAAGCCATTATGGATTTCACCGTTGGCTAGGCAACGCCAAGCTACAGAGAATGACCGTTGCTCTGGCGCTAATTCTGCAGAAGATGGAAGGAGAAATTGAAACAAACACTTTGAGGACCTTATTTGAACCTTTATGCAGGTATTTCAACAATAATCTGGGGTCGGCAAGTTTGTTTAATGTGAAAATAAGCTCGGTTTACTTAGAGCGAAAATGGGCCTAAGTTGCAAATTCGGGAAACTTTCACCGCAGCTTCAAAAATAAAATGGCTCGTTATTCTTCGAATTTCGGAAATAAGTTGCAAATGATGGTCGGAATAGGTAAAGAACATGGTTTTACGTTGAATTTTGACATGCCGCGGCTGTTTACCCAGCGCAAAACGGAGTTACGGCACAAAATGGCGAATAGCGAATCAGATTGCCGAACGGCCTCTTGTATCCCAGAGTAGAGGTAGAGCAACGAACTCACTCTGGGGACGAGATTGAGACTCATAGTATTACTACGAAAAAGCTGGCCCTATTTAGGCTCAAACTGAGCAATTTCTTCAGTACCAATCAGATTGCGACATTTGTGAATTACTATTGTTAACGTGTCAATTTGATAGAATTTTCGATTCGATTGAAGAAATGAAAACACTCCCACGGGATAGAGATTCGAAGCCGTGATTCTTTCCTAATTCCATTGATGATTGAAGAAAATAGGGCCAAGTTTTTTACTGTTTCATGATAAGTCCCTCTTGAGCAAGGTTTACCGCAGGGATACAAGGGACTCATCGTCATCAGTCTAGGATCGAAGTCCATTGAAAGAACAACGCTTTCATATTCTATGCCTGGGCAAGGCGGTCAAATTAATGACCATCCATAGTTTTTTCGTCAAAATTGAAGACATTGCTCTTTTACTGACATGCTGCGAAATCGCTTTTAAAATAACTCTGATGCTACTTTGGTCTTCTTAGTTGTAATCAACGTGTAACCTCCAACACTGCAGCAGAATCTTATATTGATGCAACAAAATCTATATCCTTAACGCGTCTGTCATTTGAGAAAGCATGTTCTGGGTTCGACGTTAGATTGGTGTATGCTAAGGATAAAGGTAAAATTGCCAATGAAGTGAATGAACGAAGGAGCCATGGCGGAGTAAGCTATGAATAAGACAAAGAAAGCGCCGACACACGCTATTGTTCCTCTAACTAAGCAATGTGGACGCACGTTACGATTCTTTCCGATTTAAAATTTTGGACATTTTGATTCATGGTTACCGAAACCTAGTCATCATGTACGAATTCAAAAGTTAAACAGAAATCGTAAAATAAATGGTGCGTTTTAATAGTACCAAATCTTAAATTGTAACACAGTTGGTAGACTCGGAAGTTATCTTTGATTGACTGTGAAATTCTGAGACAGTATTGAGTGTTCCAAAAAAGTTGCCCAGTTTTAACAGTTCCAGAAAAACAACCATTGTCTCGCTTTCAATGATGCAAAGAGCAGTCACTTGCTTAAAGGCCAACTTGGACCCATAATAATATTTTCCGAGTTTTTATGCTCATCAAAGGACCTCCAAAATATGAATTTTCTAAATATCTAATGCTCACGGTACCCTTGAAAAAGTAAAAAATCTAGCGATGGAGATATGTTCCATTAACGATTTTATTGATAAACAGTTGTTTTTTATTGTTTTCTTGAGCATTTCAGCTATTCCTGAAGTGACACAAATACTCAGATCTAAGTTGAACATTGTATAACAGATAACAGTTTTATTTTATAATTTTTATCAAAATAACACGCACTCCTACTAAAATAACAGCTCAAACCGGGAATCTTTTTTTGGACACCCGGTAGGTTTGGTAAGCTGTGAAGACTTTAGGAACCATCTGCCTAAAACGGCAGGAGGCTTGGCAAGCTTTGGCGAGATTCCCAGTAGTGATTTGTCATTTTGGCCAAGGTGAATCTGAACAAGCTGTTTTAAAACATTCTTGTTTTATTGAGGAATATATTTCTGTCTCTGCGATTTCTACCGTTTTCAGGCTTTGGTAGGTTGCGGTTTACCAGTTTTTTTTATATATCCATAAAGAAAATTACAATACATGCTACATCTACGTTCTACTATACTTTCTAATTACTCTACAACAATACAACACTACAGGGACGGGACCACAAGGAGCAAGAGACAATGACTACCCTGTGGCCATTAACATAGAGACATGTAAATAGATTAAAATTTAGTAAATTGAGATTAGATACTAACACATACTGGAATCTGTTCCACATTGGATGCCAGGCCAGCATAGGCGCGAGATGGCAAACGTATGCTGTCAGGTCAGGGTTTAGTTAACGATATCATTGGTCATTGACCCTTTATGTGCTTAACATCAAATGTGCAACAGACTTACAAAAGAAATAGGGAGAAACGTACTGTAAATAGTGGCTGTGTGGCGTAAGACAAAATTTTAAAGTTATCCAAGCCGACCCGTTTTGTGAATGAAATTTAGAGTAAGTTCGAACAAATTTCTATTTACGTCACCAGGAAGTTCTTTATTGCCATACAATAAGTATTGTACCAGAACGTTGTTTGGAAGGTTATTAATGTGGACAAATTGTCGTAACGATTCGAAAACTCCAGCAAGAAGATCTCGTCGTTGAATGTCAATGAAGGGCAAAGCAACAAGAAGTGCTCCGTATCCTCAATGCCATAATTCGTTGGGCACATTGGGTTCACCGTAATTAAAGGGGGGGGCGAATTTTTGACAAAACCTTTGCTTTAAAACAGCAGCAGCAACAGAAGGTGCAAGCCTGATTTCTGGGGCAAGTTTATTCCATTCACAAATGCAATTAAATAACATCCTGGTTACGAAGTGAGTAATTTGACTGTTGAAGTGGTGGAATTGGTTCTTTCCTGTACAATGGGGTGAGGTTATTCATGATCTTATAGAAAAGGGTAAGGCGTCTGCTCCACCCTCTGGAACTTAATGACTCCCAGCCAAGCTCTGCGTACAGGTTTTCCGGTGATGGCTTACCATTCAAACATACCGTAGGAATCTCGTGAAGATGGACCATTTCTCCTGCAACATATTACTCTAAATATCGGCTGGAAGAAGTAGAAAGTCACGTTTGAAACTTCGTCACGGGGAAAATACTTCAGGCATTCTAATAAATCATTTGATAGTTGAAAGGCTGGGGTACTTATTTTTTATGTGTTTGATGGAGGAGAGTGTTTATAATTTTGCTAGCGAGGATTTTAGAGGTAACATTTAAAATTTACAGATTTTTTTGTAAATTAACCCTCACGGACATTTACAAGACTGAAAAGAAAAGGGGAAACCACAAAAATACTTCTGCATTTCGGGTATGAACCAAAATTTGATTAATTCCAGTCGTCAAGTATTTTCCTATAGAACGAATTTTGAAACATGCGCAGCTTTGCAGTTCATCTACCTGTTAAAATCTGTCAAAGCTACTGCAGTAGGTAGCAAAAATGATTCTACTCAGCAAATAATTTCATAATCTTTGTATAAATTGATGTTCAAAGACTTCCATTCATTCTACATTTCATGCTTAAAAAAACATTTTATCATATATAATCCAAGGCTAAGCAAGGCTGGCCCTCAATTTTCTTTAAAATCAAGGGTGCCTACTTTGTAGGAAGTTATTATCCGAAAGTGATTTTCCCCAGTCCCGTTTTCGTGACATAGTACACAAACTAACCATTGTTCTGTCGAGATGACGTAAGTAAGAATAATTTTGTGGGTTGATTTCAGATTCCGGTCACTACTAAAAGACGCTAGTGATTTCATTGGTCACTACTAAAAGACGCTAGGATTTGAAAAATCACCGTAACTACAGGAACTTATGTTATACACGGATAGCTCATTGTACTATGTCAAGAAAATAGGGATAAGAATAAATACACTTCTTACGAGGCAGGCGTCCTTGTTAAAACTTATAACTCTCTTACCGTTCATCAGATTCCTACTGACCATGACTGTGTAGCTTATATGTCAACTTCTGACATAATAAGATTTAGTTAGTTAAAGTTGGACGTATTGTTTTCAAGTTAAAATCGATTTATGAAAGTTCTAGGTCTCAGAACGCTACAGAGCAGGTCCGAAAGGCTGTCCAAGTTCTAGAAAATTCGCCTTGCGACAGGAAATTTGGACACTACTGTTGTAATATCCGTACTGCCCGTGAAATAACTAAGCAATGACATGATTTACTCACCGAGCCAAATATTGTGTTTGTGATGTCGTTCAGACATCGTGTCTATAGGCACAAAGTTCAACAACTGACCAATAACATTATTCCGCCTCCATAATGTTCTTGTAGCAGAACTTCGGGCCTAAAGATACGATGTACAATACCTGGCCTGTCGAGTAAATCATCCCATTTCTTGGTCATTTCATGGGCAGTTCCGATATCAAAATAGTGTCCTAACTTACCGTGCCTTAGCAAGAAGATATCCTGTTGGAGTTTCATACGCAGTTAGACCAGCAATGACTTCAAGGAATTCATCAAGATGATCCTTTTTGTTTCAAGGAACATTGCTTGATATGACTGATTGACTGATTGATTGATTAATTTGGTTGGTAGATATAAGTTACGCCTTTTCCCAGGCTAATTTCTGACGTACTTGGGTACAAATTTGGAGGAAAATTAACCTTAAAATTGTCAAAACAGTTCTTCGCAGTTGCCTCCCAAATAGCGTAACATTCCTTAGGGCTACCTAGTTATCTGCATAACAGTAAAATGACAAGCAAGCATTGGTCCGCTGATTTAACGCTTTTCGAATGCTTTCAAAGAATACAATCTTACAGAAATCGGCGAGCGGGCATGAAAATATGAAAAGATCACAGTCAGCCCTTATACAGTAGAAGACAGTTCGAATCATTTCTCCATCAGCAAAGCATAGGTTCCAGTTGACGTAAACTTCTGACTTTCGAACTTTAATCGTTTGGAGGAAAATTTAGCCATTTTACTAAAATTCTTACGATGGACATATACTGTACTTTCACTGTTCAATATCTTTGGAATTAGACGGTTTTCCTAGTTGTATTTCTTCTTTTAACAAAACCTGATAAAGCTTCAATTTGATCCCAAGTGTTGAATCCAAGACTGTACTTATGTCTTTGTTTGTTTGCCATATGTATCAAAACACTTGCACTTACATTGTTTTAATTGTCGAAGCTTTCGCCTGACTTCTGAGGCCTCATCAGCAACATGTCAACAGTGTAAAACGTAAAACACGTAAAACGTGTTGCTGATGAGGCCTCAGAAGTCAGGCGAAAGCTTCAACAATTAAAACAACGTAAGTGCGAGTGTTTGATATATATATATATGGCAAACAAACAAAGACGAAAGTACAAAAGAAAAACTTAAAACCATCAATCATAATTTATAAACTTAACGAGGAAACATGAAATACGTTTTAAGAATACAATATGGTTTATGAATACATAAAGTATCAAGAAGATATATTTCTCTCTTTTGGTCTGCAACTTAAAAATTTGACGACTTCACCGGACGTCACATCATCAGATGAGCTTAGACGTCACATCCTCAGATGAGTTGAAATATGCAATGCGCCGTGATTTCAAAAATGCTGAACACATCAAAACAGTCCAACGGTAAACTATAACAAAAGGAGCTGAAATTCTTTTAATTAAAAAAAATAGGTCACTGACTTTTAAAGCTACCAGCCTTTCCAAAGATTTGGAACCTATGCTCTACAACAGAGTTAATGAAATCGGCTAACATTTAGGGGCACTAGTTATAGCAGGATATTTGATAGTTCTACAGTCTTTATCTTTCATTTTTAATTGTAAGACTAAATCATGTAAACACCAAAATCAAGTGGTAGGGAAAGTGGGGATAGCTGCGACAGGGCCAAACCTCGTGAATTGTCCAAAATAATTTATTTTGATGAATATTCTTCAAAACTGGGGCAGCAACACTAAATATCTCAAACAAGCAAACTAGCTCCACTTTTCCCGTACTTAAATATCTTTATCTTAGCAATCCTCAATCCCCCTGGTACTGTTCTGAGTTGTTTGTCTCCGTTTTTCCACCAGTATTACTGGTATTACTGGTTTCCTTAATTGTTTTTCTCCCCTGGTTTGCACACAGCCTTTCTTTCTATGGCCATTTTGCCCTTTTTTGGACTATTCCCAAGTCCCACTAACGTGTAGCTCGTCTAGTATTTAATCGTTGTTTCCACCCAGTTACTTGCTGAGGATGGACCTAGGAAGGTTCGAAACGTTCTAAATAATTATTATGGCTTAGCCACTCGATTTTGTCATCATGGACTTGTCTTCTGTCAATAATTAAAATGGACTTGTCATCTTTATTTTATTACTAAAATGGATTTGTCAATATAGCATCATTGAAATATGCAAAAGAACATGTTTTTTGTCGTCGTACTCGCCCTAAGATTTATCATCAAGCTGCGGTTCCCAAATGATGTTTAAATATCTTTATAAATCGAAATTATCAACTAATATTCTAAGATCAAATGACAGGGCTTTGCGGCTTCAAGCGATGCAAGATGATCCATTTAAATTTGAACAATCTCACAATTACGGAACAGACAATTACAGGGTGGTACAAAACAAGCTGCTAACAGGTGCCAAATAGACGTCCCCCCGTTTATCAAATTACAAAAATTTCCCACCCCGGTCCTTATTTGGACACCCCACTGATAGATGTTATGAAAAAAGTGAGCAAATTTGCTCCTTCAATTACGTAAGATCAATTAAAAGCAGCTAGAACTGGTGATTTCAGTGGGAAATATTACGCTAGATTAGCACGAATAACATCCCCTATTTACCTAGTTTTCAAATGTTCCCTGATTATCAAGACCCTCCTTCTACCTAGCACCTGAGCCCATCATATTTGAAAAGTCACAAAAATTACTTGCTATTAATAATAACATTACTTATCACAGGTAATAAAAGCTCTATTATCGTCGGCTAAAATTACAAATTTATAACTTAACTTATATTTTTTCAATCTGGTATTTTGGACGATAATCATAGTTTAAAGTAACCATGAAGCTATCAAGAGATAGCCAAGCTTCATCTAAACGGTGATACGAAACATTTGGTCAACATCTTTCGATTTCAGAAAGCTAGTTATGATCTTGATCGCGGCATTTATTTCTGGGGTCACGCGGTACAGTCTTTGAATTGTGAATTTTTCTCATTTACCAGGACTCTGCTTAAAAGCATATAACAGCGATTATATCTTTGCTTGTTTCGTTGATGTGTATAAAAAAGTTGTCACAATGAAAAGTGCTTGAAAGTTGCCATTTACTTTCTGTTGACTCCATCACTCAAGAGTCCAGTCAAATTATGCAAACTTGGTCCGCGTATTTGGATGAGCATTCACACAAAAGCAAAGCAAACTCGCACGACATCACACGAAGACAATTCCATACAAAACCAAGGCTCAACGTGGCTAAATCGAGATATCTCCCGCATATATGGCAAGCAAAAGCATCAAAGAGTATCCAAGAATGATTCCAAAGTTGACGACGAGGAAATTTTTCAATGTTTCTTTCTTTGAGTTTGAACTTATTGTCACTTGCATCCCTGTGGCTTCTGGCAGCTTGATGAGAAAAAGTAGAATGAACATTAACTATTACTAAAGAACAAAATCTTTGAAAGAAAAATCTTTGGCTCGACCGGTTGAACATCATGGGATTTAGATAAGTTAATTGGGTTTTGATTCATCCTCTTTTAGGCCCAGTTACACTATAAAGGATTGCTATCGGAGCGGAGTGACTTTCGTATCGGCTAAGGGTGTGAGTTACACTACGCCCCATCAATCGGATACACAACGCTCCAAATAGCGGAGTTAAAATCACTCCACTCTAGAGGTGATACGAAAATCACTCCAGAGTCGCTCCGTAACGAAGCGTTGTAGTGTAATCCCACGAATCCGATTCACTCCGCTTCGAAACAATGACATTTCAGATTGGCAAACCATAAACATTACTGCCAGACTGCAAAAGCACCCATGGCGTGGGAGCAACAGAAGCGTTGTAGTGTAACTGCTACCGCAAATATCACTGCGGAATGAAAGTCACTCCACTCTGCTACTCTCCGATAGCAATCCGATATAGTGTAACTTAATTGCCTTAATTACAAAACATCATTAGCTATACAAGCAGATGGTCTCCTTCAATTAGATACAAACGAAATAGAATTAATAACCATCTACGAATCTAACATACACGGAAGAGTCAAGAGGCACGATAAAACGTTGGTCTATAAGCCAAACTTGTAGATCTAAATGGTTGAACAGCAGTAAAAATACCGGGTACTCCAAAATAAACTATGCACTTTTGACAGGTCACGGTAAATCATTTACTTGACCCATTTTGAATATTAATGGATTAATCTTTCGCTAAGATCCTCAATACGATGCTAGTATTTTTTGTACATTTTGATTCTTCTATTTATGGAGTATAAGGGAGTTTCTTAAAATCTTTGAGTTCGAAAACACTGGAAATGGTCAAAAACATCGATCAACTTTTCTGAAGACTCAAGATAAATGGACAAGAGGAGGACGTTTCTGTGGTGATTTGGAGTATTTTGCAATTATTATCTAGTAGTTGCTTCTATTGGCATCATCGTCGTAGTATTGCAAAGTAGCTTAAGTAATGTATTTAGTAATCTGAGCTGTAATATAAATTTTAGGTAGAATGCATAAAAAGCAAGATACTGTTGCATTTCCTCCGTTCTTCCCTCGTCAGAGCACCAACTGAATGTCGCAATCATTCGAAAAGAGTTCAAACTACTTCTGCACCAACGCTCATATGGAGTGATGCGCCTCATTTAGCATTGGTAAGAATACAATTTCTAGCATTATCTTGGCCACATCAACGATGCATTATTTGCCGTGGCGAAATCATATAATTAAGAATCCTACGAATAAGAATTCAGTATTGATATTCATTTTGCAGAAAGAAAAGTACAATTAATAGATATTGCTTACCATGTCAACAAGCGAAATATATAAAAACATGCCAGCAGCTAAGGCATAAATCCATTTAACAATCTGAGTTGTACTTCCAAGGATAGTGCCTATGATCATTCCTATGTAGCATGTACAAGCAGAAAGGAAATTCGCCAAAATCGCTTGTTTGTATGTCAGTCCAGAATTTAACAGGATTGCAAAATCACCTAAAATGTAACCAGATTCTCGGATGAGTCAAAAATACTCAAAACTACCGGGTGTCCCAGAAAAAACACAACAAAGTTGATCGGGGCTAGCGGCAAGAATCTAGATAGAAATAATCCAGAATGATTTCTGAAATGATCCTCGATAGTTAACTTGCAGATAAGTAATTTATTTGTTGATATGCATTATGTGCACTATGAGTAGGAATATTAATCTTCAGATTCCAACTGTGGAATCAAACCAGAGCTTACGGGCTTTAGCCTAAACTGCAAACGCGTGGTTAGGGGAATCTCCAAAATTACCGCGTATACGAGCACAATGCCATATAATGAGGAAAATATGAGGTGAAATCCAAACCTTAACATCTCGATCAAATCCATTCATTTTGCCCTTACGAGACATCTTTCTTTATTCTACAAAAGTTTCAGAAAGTTAAAATGACATCTGTAAAGACAGGAGAGACAGTTTGCATGGGCGTGAAAATAAATTAGTTCTTAAAATGTTGATCGTTTGAATAAAATGCATTCTATATAATCCTCCTCAGCATTATTACCGAACAAGCAATCACACATACCCAGAGGAAATATGTCCCTGAATACGATCCTTAGCTTGTGCTTGGACTTTTACTGGCTGCACTATGAGTGAAGACATATATTCCTGTGTGAATATGTGCAATGACATGTTTGTTAACTTTCATTTTTCAACTTTCTATTGAAATGAGTGTTTAGAGCATTGGTCCTTGTTCAAAACTACTGTGCTATAATTACGACGAAGGAGATTCCCTTAACTGTTGGATAGTTCTAGCTTTAACTTAGAGTTTGAGATCTTGTTTGAGTCAATCTGACAAGTGGTTGCTGATTTGTGGGAAAGAAAAGGCAAAGTTAGCGGGTCGCTTCAAAAACAGCACTTCAATTGTTCTCCAGCAATGCCAAAGTAAAGTATGCTTTCAAAGAACTGGCATCGTATCAAAATTTTCGCTACATAATTAGAAGACGCTTTAAAAGATTTAGCACAACTTTTAATGCGACGCTTGAACCCCTTCTTTAGAAACAAAATTACTTTGGCATTGATGGAGAACAATGGAGGTGCCGTTTTTGAAGCAACCTCTTAATTTGCTTTTTCTCTGCCATAAATCAGCAACCACTTGTCAGATCGACTCATACAAGGTCTCAAACTCTAACTTGAAGCCTGACCTACGCAACTTTGTAAAAACCGAGATGATTGAATCTATGGCTAGTCTAACCCCGAAAGATATTGTTTGGAAGTGGAGGCAAAATTGGACTTTAAAGATAGACATTCCTACTCTCAATGCACCAATATCAACAAAAAAGGTATTTATCTTCAAGTTAACTATCGAGAACTATTGCAAAAATTATTCTGGCTTGATTCGATCAAAATTCTTGTCACTATCCCCGATGAAATCTGTTGCGTTTTGTTCTGTGGCATCCGGTAGAAAATTACCAAAAAAAAACGTGATATTGGCACGAACCTTTAATACAGCAGATTTAAAAAATTCTAAAACAAGCTATTTCAAGTTAGAAATTGAATAATGATTTCCCTCTAAATCTACAATAATTGGACTACATTTTGATATATTTTTCAGAAGTTTTGGTGACCTGGTTGCACAGATATGAATCAACAAACTCTAAATTTGCTGTCAGGGCAAAAGCAGAGCTGCCAGAATTAGTTCAAAGTATACTGCAAAGAAACTAGCATGGCATTATCTCCAACTTCACCAGATTACAGAACACACAATTTGATCAAGAAACTGTGACAAAGGGATCCCTTAATGATTCATGAGTTATCTAGTTTCGAGGGAGCTCTCAGTGTTCATATCAAATAGTCATTTTAGAAAAAGCAACTGTTTTTACCGAAACCTTTATAAATGTTTCTGTTCAATGTTCAATTAAATTCTATGGTTGCGTGCTTGTCAGCAATCATTGGTAATTGCTAGGACTGTCATGCTTTATAATTTGACAATTTAATCCACTATTGCTAATGCAGCAGCTCTTGTCTTGAGCAAGATGCAATTTTGAAGTTTGCTAATTTTAACTTCACAGCCACGTCACCAAGAAAAGCTGGAAAATATATCAAAACTTATCTTAATTATTGCAGATTTCAATAAAAATGATCGTTTGATAACAAGTATGAAACAAGTTTCTAGGGCACCCGGTACATGTCAAAAACGTTTACTGCATAATTGCAGTGAGGTACTCATAGGTCCTTGCAAACCATGTGAAAGAAAGAAGTAGATGGGATCGTCCAAAAAATAAGAGTTTTAATGACCAATTCTCTGGAGATATAGGATATAGAAGTCCCAAACCTCCACCGCCTTGCGTAGAAAATTCCGGCATACCGGGTGAGCCAGAAAAAAGTTCCCACTTTTGAAAATTCATAACACCAAAGCTACTCCATGGATTTGAATCATTCAAATTCTAGTTAGAAGCCGAAAGATCAAAGTATTTTTGTGATTTTTCTCGCTGTCCTACCAGCACTACAAATATAGGTAAATTCAACTTTGCAAAAATTTCATGGTTGATTGATTACTGAAAAATGGCCAAAACATCGATCAATTCATAAATGACCTCTCGCACAGAATAATGAAGGAAATGCAACTTCTCATGGGTGAGAGATATCCTCTAGGCATTAATTTCCTTGGCATTGAAAATCTTTCATATTTGTTTGAAAATCGATGTCTTATAACTCTTGAAGGAGGTGAAACGTAGCCTCACGACATAGTCCCAGATATCGCAAAATAGCAACAACGACAACAACAACAATAACAACAACAACAACATTTCCTTTTTTGCTCAATCTGGGCCTTATGGACTTTGATATAAATTTTTGAGACGGAGATGCACACGTTTACGTGTGCCCTTTGGAACCAGGCAGCAGTATAGTCTCGGAAGCGAGACAAGTGACCCTCGACTGTTGGAAATTCTCAATGCTGCGGTGAAGTTCATGGAAGCTAATTGGCCTTAAAACTGAGGAACTCCTGATTCACAGTGAAAGGTTTGTTGATTCTTGGATTGAGGAAACATTCGTATGGATACTTGTGGCTTTTGTTCATGGCTAATATCACTGTAAACTTGAATTCTGAGCTGTTTTAACATTGGAGGTTCGAGCCGGCAACTTAGGCCCATCCACCATTGCCTGGTGTTCGTACAGTGTTGCTATGGTTTCCATATCTAGTTATGAAATCGATAGGGAAAAACTTCATCCCAAATTTTAGTATCAAAGTCCATAAGTCGTAGTTTGAGCGTCCATCAGTCTATCAATAGCGATAACTACGAATATGCAATCAGTCTAGGTGAAACGCCCATGGCCTATTGTTCGATTTGAATAGAATCCTTCGATTTGATCAATGTTTTAGGCCCTTTTTCCGTGATTTTGCAACCATGAAATTTTTATAAAAGTTGAATTTACCAATATTTGTAGTGCTGGTAGGACAGCGAAAAAAATCACAAAAATACTTTGATCTTTCGACTTTTAATTACAATTTGTATGATTCAAATCCGTGTAGTAGTCTTGGTGTTATGAATTTTCAAAAGTGGGAACTTTTTTCTGGCAGAGAAAGTTTCGCAAAAGCGCCAGCAATATTATCAACGATTTCGAGTGTTGGTAGAAGAATTGCCGACGGTCATTCACCGATTTTCTAAAGTTTTCCCTCCTGATCAAGGCGCAAAGTCTCAGCCCATAGTCACAAAGGATGTAAAACTATCAAAAACGTCATCAGCAAGTACGTGCATGCCTCCCTTGTTGTGAATGAACAATCAGCGAACAAAGGGCTCATCGGCCTACTCAATAGATGGTCTCTGGACTAAGAACATGAAAATTCTTTAAGGGCTTTAAAGCAGAAAAATCTAAAACATCCTATTCAAATCGATGTCCCGCACGTGCTGTGAACAATGTATAGCCAAAGAAACAATGCTGTGTTTGACTGCATTCTTTGTTCTGTTTACAGAGAAGCCGATTCACCATTGCAAACTTCCTTTAACAGTTGGAATTTCTAGGGCACACAGGAAAAACCAGACCCTATGACCCTGAGACCCCTATGACCCCAGGACCCTTAAGTACTGAGTTTTGAAAGGACCTTTAACATAGAGGGGTCATCCCCTCTGCATAACGGCAGTGTTTCAAGATGCTAACATGCCAGTCAGGTTACTTCTTTTATTATTGTTCAAATTTAGTGCCAATACGGTCCATTGCAGCCTGGGGGTGAGAACAGACATGACAACGGTACAGATAAAACACATCTGATTCTTTGAATTGCAAAACAAGGGGTTTTTGATCCCCCGGCAACGGAAGTGCCCGCCCTTGTCTTGTCAAATAATTAGATGTCTTCTGTCTTCTGGTTGTTTACATAATCGTATGATATATTTGAGTTTCTGTCCTTTTTCAGGCTCTTACAAATACAGTAGGCATGTCAGTTTCCCATCAATTATGAAAAATCCTTGCACATTATTTTCTATCCAGTCATTATCTTTGGCATTCATCGAGGCATCTTTCGTGAAAAAAAAACAGGAGGAATGGGCCCTCGGTCATTCGTAAGCTACCTAAAACAGTTTTCCATTCGGCTAAGCGAAGTAACAGATATCTGCAGAGCGGAATCAATCAGGTAGGCTTTTACCACCCTTGAATAGAAAAAGAGCAGATAAAAAACAACAATAAATACTTCGATGATAATTGAAACCATGTAAAAAACATCAAATGAAACTTAGGCCTACCTGTTTTAAAACTGGAAACTGCCATTTTCTCTGAGGCCGTCTTGGGGGATGACCCCTCTATGTTAAGGGTCCTTTCAAAACTCAGTACTTAAGGGTCCTAGGGGTCATAGGGGTCCCAGGGTCATAGGGTCTGGTTTTTCCTGTATGCCAATTTCTAGTGCTTTTCGAAAAATTCAAAGTTCTCGTGTTTTAGATGCCGGAGAATTTGCCGGACAATCTCTCAAACTGCCATGGTAAAGTCTGGCTTTACTACCAGGGACTTGGAACGAAAGACTTTTCCCCATAGCCGCCACTGACAACTTCACTCCTATTGAGACGACCCCTACCCATTTCCAACATCATCCGGACCATTTTCCGTATATGCTCTTTAAACCTGTCTACTCAAGCATGATCTATGGAGAAAACAATTTCAAACGGGTTAACTGTATTGCAGTATATTCGTCCCATTTGCCTCCAATCTTCTTTGCTTCATCTTTGATTGATTTTCTATTGTTACATTGACACGAGATTTTCTATGGAAGATACTGGAAGATAGCAATGTTCCACTGGACCCAACATCAACGAATTCAAGGATTGAATGGGACAAACATATGAGCCTTCTGCGAAGCATTCCGTGCAATATTTGCTCATGAGTTTAACTGAAGCTTAAGAGAATATTCCCATTCGACTTGCGATCTTTAAAAACAAAAAAAAAAACAGAAGGAAACTTGAACGAAACTTGAGCATGTAGATGTAATAATTGACAATATCCTACCCAATTCATGCGGCAGTTCTTCGCAAAATATTGCTAAGCTTGTACTGATTCCTTCAACAATATTGTTAGTAAAAGACACACCAATAGCCAATCCATCAATGAAATTATGGAGTCCATCTCCAAGGATGATCATCCATGCAACAGGAGCTACTCTGGTGAAGAAACTAACTCCTTTATTTGAGTCACTGTCTTTAAAAAACTCGCTTGCATTCTTCTTATTGATGCAATGATCACCAGCCATGTTTAAACTGTCTACTCCATGTTCATGTTGACAGTTCTGGTCTGACACATGCACGCTGTCCAATGCATGGTCTTTATGAACATCATCGCCATTCATGACAATATGACAATGTTCAGGGTCTGCTTCATTGAAATCAAGCCCTTTACAGTCTACTGAGACACTACTTCTTATTCGCTTTTGCTTCTACAAAAGACAATAATTGAAGTATCAATATTAAAGAAAATGAAAGAATCATAAGCGTATCAATGTAAGATGTTTTGCAATCTAAGTTTAGCCTATTGTAATATATGTTCTCCGTAAATGATCACACAATAGAGGAATAATTGTCTAATGGCATTCTAATGTTCTGTATTTAAGCTACATCGCTATACAGTATGTCTATCATGTGTTTTTACTGTTTTACAGTATAAAACAAATCTCAAAAAAATTGACAAAGATCACAAAAATGCATTGGTTCTATTGTTTAGCTGATCACCAAGGTAAGATAGGAATCAAATGATCCCGTCGATTATTTCGCGTCACCCATGACATAAAACCGTCAAAGTCTCATTTTCACGAACCAATCAGACCGCGAATAAGTGAAAGAGACAAAGGAAACCAGTTAAGATTTTTCCAAATTTTATCTATCTTCATAAAAGCAACTTGGACAAACAAAACTGCTTGAAATATTCTCCCTAGATGTTTGAGCATACAGGTTTGGATGCCAGTTTAGACATCTCATCGATTCGCGGAGTTACTGCCTCTCCAAAACAGATGAGGCGCTGAGCCTTAAACCATAGAATTTCTGGCCGAGAGACAATGATAATAACAATGGTGATTGTTGTAAGAACGACCCGAAGAGTCTAAAAATCTGCGTTTTCAATTGTTCTTGAGATTGTACTTCCGCCAGCTTCTTTCGTTCATAATTCAATGCCTATCCGATTTCTATGTGAACTGAAAAAATCTGCTAAAGTTTGTTTACGCATTTCAGGTCATATGGCAATACGCCAGGAAAACTTCTCTATATTTTGCTACTCTTTGCATTCAAGACATATATCACTCATTCATGGTACGAAACAAGTTATACATTTCAAAAGAGGTTTTATTTTGAGGTTTTACTACCAGGCAATCAGTGGTGCAAAGAAGCCTCGACAAGCCTCGGCCAAATTTCTCTATTGGAGAGGCAATAACTCTGCAAAACAGTGAGATATCTAAATCGCCATCCAAACTTGTATACCCAAAAAGCTGTAGTGCAAATTTCTTCATTCCAGAAATTTCATGCAATTTTTTTTTCCTGATTACGTTTTATGAATGTAGGTAACATTTAGAAAAATCTTCACGGGTTTCTTTTGTCTTCTTCGCTTATTTGTCGTCTGATTGGTCCATGAATATGACGGCTTGAAGGTTTTCGACCATGGGCCACGAGCAAAAATTGGCTAAAACATTTGCTTCCTATCTTGCCCAAGATAGGTTTAAGAATTGCCCAGAGTTAATGAGATTATCATTTTCGCTGTAAAGTCACCATGCTACGTGACTTTATCAAGTCAGCTTGAAGGGAAAGAGTTCTGGTAAATGAAACCATTCACAGCAATCAGGTCATATTGAGTGCTTGAAACCATTCATCTGGTGATAAATCAATCAATCAAAAATAAATCAACAATTAATGCTCTCCCTCCAATCTCAACTTGGGAGTATTTTCTATTGGATTCATATTTCTATTTCAAAATTGTATCAAACAGACAATACTAGCCATTGGTTTTCCATTCTTGCTATAATAACTTTGTTTATATAATACTATAACATAAACTTTGTTTCATGGGTAATGAAAACTGACTTACTTAGTAACATGCTTACGGCTTGATTGACCATAAAAAAGTATGCCTTTGGTGACATGAAGGGGCTGTACAAGCTAAACCTTCGAGAAAAAGATGACTGTCTACTCCTAACGCAGGCGACTAGCAGCATATACATTGTAAATGAAGATATTTTCTTATGTTTGATAGAACTTCGTTGAAATTACCGATGCAGAAAGATATTTCATAACATCAACGGTATATGCCAAGTACCAACAGACCTTTTTACAAAGGTCTGGGATGGCGCGCTACTTCTCTGGAAGATGGGGGATGGACAGGAATCCTCTCCACGATGCATTGCAATGGAATGACCTGGAGTTGCAATGATAGAGTTTCGGAAAATATAAAGCATAGTCGCATGGTTCGTACAATACCCCAATGATTACAACTTGAAAGCAAATAGCTACCTATATATCACATTAAAGCAATATTTTAGCAAATTTTGCAAGCAGAAATTGTTTATTTCTTCAAGTTGTTTAAGGGAAGTTGGACCTTATGATAATTGATGATGAAAGCTACGTACTCGGTCAATTTAAGTTTGGATTTATGTTTATGAGTGGAGCTTATTTCTCACCTGCGCGTCATGACAAGGGGTCGCAGACTCGATTAGGTTTACGTCTGATCTATTTCTGCGATCCCAGCGCTTGGCGCTGAAAAATGCAAATTCACTTCACTTCACCGACAGTAGGAAATTCTCATTGTTGCGATGAAGCTCATGGAAGCTAATTGACCTTAAAAATGAGGGACTACTGGCTCACAGTGAAAGGTTTGTTGATTCTTTGATCTGGATACTGGTGGCTTTTTTGCATGTCTAGCACCTCTGAAAACTTGAAATTTGGGGCGTTTAGCATCGGAAGCTCAAGGTAACAATTTAGGCCCATCCGCCATTTCCTAGAGCACTTATCTTTTCATACAGTGTAGCTATGGTTGCTATATCCAGATATGATATCGAGGGAGAAAAAGCTCGTCCTAACTTTCAATTTGAAAGTCCATAGGTCGTAGTTTGAACATCCATCAGTCTATCAACAGCTAAAACGACGAAAATGTATTCAGTCTAACAGCACCAATCAGATCTTGAGATTTGTTAACACACATGATGGAACTTTCGATTCAACTAAAGAACTGATAACATTCGGATAAGATTCGAGGCCGTGATTCGTGATTCGAGATTAGGGAATGTGATTCGAGATTCGAAACTGTGGTTCGATCATAAATCATAATTCGATTGATGAATGCAATAAATAGGGTCAGCCTTTCACTGTTTCATTGTGAATCCCTGTGGAGTATGATTTACCGAGGGATATAGGGGACTCATAATTATAAGCCTAGGGATTCCTCATCGCAGCTTCTCTGCAATCTTCCAGAAAAGTTGTGTGCCATCTCAGACCTCTGTGAATTGGTGTACTAGGGAGGAATTTCTCATTGACTTTTTCATGTTGATATGATGCTCTTTAGCTCAGTTTAGTTTTAGGCTAGACCATTGCAAACTTTTTTCGAAAATTATAGTGGTGAAGATTTGAAGGGCATGTGAGCAATAAAAAGTAGCTCTAGACAATTGCGGCCAAATTGTAGCCTATCATATATCAGTATCTCCTATTGACGTAGCTCACGTGCCTAAATGTGGTTCACAGATCACAGCACATGTGACGGCTTATTTTCTTTGCATGGTAATTCTTACTGTACGCTTACATATGCTTACATTCCCTTTACAAAAGATAATGAATTGCAGTTATTGTGAACAGAAAAAAGGAAGCATCAAAATAATAATTACCTTCCATTCAGAGAATCTGATATAAATCTTCATAAGACTTTCGGTAATGAAGAAGAAATAAATCCCACCAACAATGACACTGCACTTCCATAAGTAGTCGAGGCTTCCATCCGATCCAAATCCAAACGTCTAAAGAAACAATACGATGTCACATGATAAATTCCGCGTTTGCAATATTCATATTTCATATATTTCATATCAAATTATTCATAATACAAAATCCCCTCAGCAAAAAATAATCATAAAAACAAAATTACAATCTACAATACAATGTATACAAGGAGATTAAGTGAAAAAATTCCCTTAAACAGGTCACGATAAATCGTACGCTGCACCAACTTTAAATATTGATTACTTAACCTTTGACCAAGGTTGTAAATGAGACTTGACAACTTTTTAACTGTTATTTTCATACCATAAGCGATTATCACATATACTGCGGACATAAGAATTCTCGCATATCATGAATGGAGGGCGCAAATTCTAGCCAAATGGCGGTAAATAACATTGACGCCGGCAATAAGTTGTCCGGGCCGCAATCATTTGTCCGGCCTGAATTGGAGCAGAAAAATTCAAAAGCTAAGTGGTTCAAAAACTGCGGACATAAGAATTCTCGCATATCATGAATGGAGGGCGCAAATTCTAGCCAAATGGCGGTAAATAGCATTGACCCCGGCAATAATTTGTCCGGGCCGCAATCATTTGTCCGGCCTGAATTGGAGCAGAAAAATTCAAAAGCTAAGTGGTTCAAAAGCAAACATTTGCAGAGCAAAACTGTAAAGTTCTCATTCTCTGGAGAGTGTTTGCAAAACGCTTTGTTTTTTTCCGTGCCCAAACGCCGTCTACACGTGGAAACAAAGCCGAAGTGGACAGAAAATATGCTTTTTCAAAAGTATTCGGATAGTGCGGACGGGGCCTGAAATTTCAATTCAAAGGAGTCAAGAGGGGATCTTTTGAAACTGCATCGATTTATTACATATCTGATCATGGACAGTGGACGGAGATCTTTATCATATGGATAAAAGATGACTTTTCAGAAGCATCTGGATACGCGTGGATGTGGCCTCAATTAAGGACGCTCGTCTGAATAACGAAATTTGAATTGCAAGTGTTTCAACTTTGGTAAGAATCATCTGTTAATTGAGTAACAATAGTAATACATTGTCTTTTTCTAGGTGTTGGTGTCATTTTGCTGCCCTCAGTTCTAAATTCAAGGCCGCCTTCCAGTTCATTTGATTCCGTCCCTCCTCTCCAGCTCGTAGATTTGCCCAATGCCCCAAAAAGCAACGCTGTTTGTTGATATATTTCGGGGAGATGTTTAGTCTGGAAACTGCCTACTGTAAAATGCTTCAAAAATTGGATCAAAGTTTTCTAAAACTGACTTTGAGGAGACAATGAGGAAACCTAGAAAGCAACTTTTAAGAATTAAGAACTAGGTAAATTATGATGGGTTGCAAGAAGGGACAGTGGTTGTCTAATGCTTTCAATATTTTCTAACATTGCCTTTTAATTCGAAATCTCTGGATCAAAAAATTCAGTGAAGTCTGTACTTTGGTAAAATGCTACGGTTTTACCAAAGCTTTACTAAGTGCGAGTTTTCACAACGTTTGATCTATTTAAGCTTTTTTATAGCTTACTTCATATTTCTTATTGATTAAATTATTTTGGTTCAAGGCATGCACTAAATAGGTCAATTCTAAGTAATCTTTACAGATCAATTCAAAATTTTTTAGTGAATCGTAGACTTTCTTGCAAACATTTACCAAATACTGAACCTTACTATACTAAAAAGAAAATTACAGCCCAATGTCCTAGGGATACATGATGTGGGGGATGGACGGGGGTCTGCCGCCCAGTTTCAAAAACATTACTCACTTCGAATTGTCCACATTTGCCGTTGAACCCACTTTTATGATGAATCTTGCACAAAATACCAATTTCTAGCTATTTTTGTTGATTTACGCCAAATTGACCCCATCATGTTTAAGGAAAATTTGCCCAAAAAAGAACCAGTGTAGGGAGAATTTTGAAATCCACCAATATGGGTGGCACGTGCCTGTACCATCAACAAATCATGTAAGTCCCCAGGAAAAATGTGAAGTTACATGATGTACAGAGTGACTGCTTTGGTAGTTCTCTATGCATTGTTACCCTGCCATCAGTTTCTTGCTCATATACATTTCAAATCAAATCTGACAGCAGAAACCTCGACCAAGGCTGGCTATTCAGGAGCTTGTAGTTTTATACAAAACATATCTTGCACTATTCTGCTTTAGATTCCTCATCAGACAGCATAATAATGGATGCATAAAATGCCAAAACGCTTTGTCCAACATGAAAAAAGTACTTAAAGTTTCCAAAGGAAGTAAACCCCCTTAAAAGTCATCATAATTTCACAACCCTTACAAGATGCAAGTTCCACTCACTAAGCGCATTTGAATGATATATCTACCGGGTGTCTCAAAAAAAATACCCCCTTTTGACGGGAAATAGGAATGAAACGATAAGATATCATTACTCTCAGAGTAGACAGCTAAATTTATCAGTCTTCAACTTAGATCCACATACCTTGCATTTAGAAATTGGCCACCAAACACTGGAGATACAAGCTTGCAAAGTCAAAATTTATGGTGCACCCGAAACCAGAGGTTTTGTAAAAGGGCCTAGCCATCATTTGCCATCACAGGCATGTTGCACAGGAACTTCGACTTTGACCTTTAGCTTTCTCCATTGAAAAGAATTATACCTTTTAATGCTTCAATTGTTCTACAAATAGTTATTCCTTTGAGGAATCAATCTGTGCATCGCATTCCACTCCAAGTGTGAAAGAAGAAGAAAAGGAACCCATGCATGCTTATTTGGGAGATGTTGCACGACTTCATCATTCTTACCACATTTTTGTTATATTTGTTTAATCAGGGCGATTTTCACGAGTCTTTTCTATTCTTTTCAAAAGCGAAAAACTGAAAGTTAAAGTTTACAGGTGCTTTGGAAAAGATCCATAATACAAATCATGGCTAGGCCCTTTTACGAAACCTCTGGTTTTGGGTGCACTGTAAATTTTGTCTTTGCAAGCTTGTATCTCTGGTGTTTGGTGGACGATTCTTAAATGCAAGGTATGTGAATCTAAGTTGAAGATTGATAAATTTAGCTAACTACTCGGAGAGTAATGATATCTTATCGCTTCGTTCCTATTTCCAGTCAAAAGGGGGTACTTTTTTTGAGACACCCGGTATATAGACATTTCTGCTTCTTACAAAAGAGGTCTGGATCAAGCGTCCAAATCTGGTAAATTTGTGAAAGAAACCAAAAAGTGCATCACCCCTGTCCTAGGTATAAGCACTGTTAGCTGCGGCAAGAAGATGCTTCGGATTGCAGAACACCTTTTAGAGAATCGAATAATTTGCACAAAGTGAGTTATTAATGGCTCAGTATTCACAGAGGCAATCACATTGGTCTTTTTGTTTTGCTTATCGTTATTCTTATTCACTGTTAGCTGACTTTTCTTTCAACTGAATAACAACGGTTGAAAACAACAATCTTTGATTTGCAACTTGCAAAATGAAACCCTTGCATGCTCGCACTTTTCAACTGTAACCGTTACACCACAAAATCCGCTCAAAATGCACGAAAACAACGAGAAACGAGACCAAAGGCAGATAAAACTTCCCCTGTATGAACTAAGTCAATTACTAACTCGCTTTGAGTAAAGTTATCATTGACTAACTCTCTGAAAAGTCTTCTGATAATAGAAGTATTTTCTTGCCACAATGAGCATCGTCATACCGAGAACGGGGGTGATGCTTTTGTTTTTCGTTCAAAAATTTACCAGATTTGGAAGCTCGATCCAAACCTCTTTCTTAAGACATAAAGAGGTCTATTGGAAGAGTTATAAACTTCATAGCAAAGTAAATGGGCTTTCACATGAAGTAACTACAGTTTTATCGATTTGTGTGCAATTCAGTATCCAAATGTTGAAAGAACTACCAGAGGATCTACGTCCTATGCCTTAGCTACAAAAAATCAAAATCTTTTTTTTTTCTATTCATGTAAAACATTTACAACAAATTTTACATTCTAGTATACCTATTAAGCTACTATGCAATACTACAGGGACGATGCAAAGGGGAGCGAAGGACAATGACTACCCCCAAATCATCAAAATCGTTAAAGTGGTCGAATATATTTGAGATCTCGCACTTGATACTCATTGGAAATGCTGCGATGAGAAATACATTACAGGCATTACAGCTTAAATTTCATTTGGTCCATCTAGTTTTTGGGAGCACATTACTTCCAAGAACTGCTGACTTGATGAAGAAATTTGGTTAGGTCCTCTTGGCCTAGATGCTTTATCATTGAAAAAATGCTTATACGAGACAACATGCCCGTCAAATTTCTGCTGTCTATCATGCAGGAAATAATTATATTGAAATGCACAAAAAAATCTCTTACATGTGGTATGAGATGAAAAATACCACTTCCACCAAGTACACCAACTGCTAATGACACCATGAAAAGTAACAACTTCTTGTAAAATGCTTTGTTCATAAATGGCACCACAAAAGCTCCAAGCATTGATGCCATACTGATGATTGTTACAGATAAAATTCCAAATCCCCAAGCTGAAAAGATAAATAACTTAATCAAAGTGGAGAACTGAGACTCATGTTATCAGTCTACATCACAGATATCTCAAAATGCCGATCACAAGACATCCACTTAGAAGAAACCAACAGCACTTTCCTAGCATGGTCGACAGGGTCAATGAACAGTTAGGTTTTATCCTTCATCACAGATAGCATTTGGCTGCGGTTGTTGGGCCTCTTCGTTGCTTATAGATCAAGTACACTTAGGGTACAATAGTGCTGTGGCGGTTGATTCAAAATGGATCGGAAATTTCCTATCTCCCATTTGCCTCGTAAAAAACAAGGCTTCTCTCTCAAACTGCGACTTTAAAACAAACAGGTTTGGCGGGACAATGTTTGTCATTTCTTTGCCTGTTTACGATAATTAAAAGTTGAGTTGATATCAATGTTTTTCTAACTCATGAGATGAAAAGTTTGAAGAGGCTGTTTTTTTTAAGGCAACTGAATTGAAGCTGGTTGAAATTTGGATGTGATGGTGCATTGAATGCAGGAAATATTGGTTAAATGATGCTGTTTTATACACTGTTGTTGGACTCTTTACTTCTGTTAGAAGATTTCGAAGGACAACCTGCAAATTTTGGGAAATCAGATCGGAAACATAAATGTATTTGGAACAGGCAAGTGACGATTTTTCATCTATCAAGTGTAATGAATTGCAAAAAAATACTTTCATCTTAAATTAATTCCTTAAATCAAAGAAATTTAGAATAAATTCCTCAAATCTAAGAAACTTAAAGCGATTCATCATTCATTCTTGCCACAAATGGTTGTAAACAGCCAAAGAAATGACAAAATATTTTCCTGCTAAACCTGTTTGACTTGACGTCTCGGTTGGAGAAAAGACCGCTTGTTTTGTTACGAGGCAAACAGGTAATAGGACATGTTTGATGCCATTTTGAATCAACCATCCAACTACTTTTGCACCACAAGTGTATATTCAGCAAGTGCAGGGGCTTAAACTATGCTGAATTTGTTACCTTCAAATGGAACAAAGAAATACCCATCTGACTGAATCTTACATAAAATCATGAGTGGAAAGTACTTGAAACTTGTTTTCAAGCATCAGTAACAGTACCTTAAAATAGGCTTCTTCCTGAACATGAGCATCACCTTTTTAGCCTCACAATGGCCATTTGCTGTGATTATGGCTTCTTAGTTTATTTTCATACAGAACATAAATAGCAAGCTTCAAGCATTGGATTTGTTGGTTGGAACTGTAAAAAAGAAGTATCAAATCACAAGGATGAAATTTTTACCTTTGGCACTGCTGACCTTTCCTTGGGAAACTTTGTTCATAACATTTATAGTTTTTGATTGACATGATTTCAAAATTATCTGTTGCAACAATGATGGACAAACAGATTCAAAACTTGTCCTGTTTAGAAGTTGTGTGTTCTCATAACCATTCTGCATGAAAACTTCATCTGCCGTAACACACTAGAAAATAAATATTGACTTATCAGCTCAGTTCGGTTCAGCTCATTCATTTTAAATTCCACTGCATACAAACATTCTAAACTCGAACTACCTATAACAAATATAATAAATACATGGGATGATACACACACAAAGATGCATGACACCAGTGGATTTGTATGAAGGGGAATCCTTAAGGAGGAACTCTCTCTGCAGGGAAGCTACAGTAAGCAAGGAGAGACTCTCTCCTCGATTAGCTTTTTTTAGAAACTATGTGGGGTAGTAAATGTAAATATCATCTGCATATAAGTAGATAGAAGACAAGTTTTGAAAATGATTGAGGTAAATCATTAATGTAATTAGGAAAAGGAGAGGACCAAGAACTGAGCCCTGTGGTACTTCACATGTAACCTCAAGATAACTTGAGTTTGATCCACTTACAGAAACATATTGCTACCTACCTGAGAGATAAGATCTAAACCAATATAAGACAGTTCCTCTAATTCCACAATGTTCAAGCTTGGTCAAAAGAATATCATGATTTACTGTGTCAAACGCCTTTCATAAATTGATAAATATTCCACAGAAAAATTTCCTGTTGTCTAATAAGTTCTTGATTGCTTCTGCTAAACTAACCTAGGGCATGGCTGATAGAATGACTAGCACAAAAACCAAATTGCAAAGAATATACAGTAATGTTTAATGTTTTTTTAGAAATTCATAGAGACATTCATACAAGACCTCTCCAGTGATTTCGCTAAAGACATAAAGAAGAGAGATAGGCCTGTAATTAGAAGCTGTAAGTTGAAAGTGGACAAGATACCAGTGGAGTCTTTAAAATCTAGTACTAGTCATTAAAATCTTCATAGGAATGCTATTTGGCCCCATGGATTTTTCAGTGTTGAGGAGTAAGATTATCTCAGTTATGTCCAATTCTGTTACCCATGAAGTCAACAGGAAACTTATCAGGTCTTGAAACATTCTTGGTCATATTATGAGAAACATTTTTACAAAAATTCATTGAAAATACATTTGCAATAACTGCCATATATAGCTTTTTAAAGATTTGAAACCCAAAGGCAACATATGGCGGCTAGCTGAAACATTTAATGAAAACTCAGGCTTTATGCTGTGATCATGTAAGGTGCACTGCACCATAGTTTTCACAATTTTTCATTACAAACGTTTTCCTCAGTTAATAGTTAGTTAAGAAATATTGGATAGCAAATTAAGCCAATCTAAAGGGCATGGCAGCAAAAATTATCCAGGGGGAGTACCCCTGGACACATGGTAATTTTTTGGCTTGCGGCCTGTAGTCTGATCATGGGAACTCATTAAAACATCCGGCTAGATCTGCCCTTGGGGAAGCTGGCAACTTCCTAATGTCACAGACACAGAACTTTGGGATATGCCAAGTCACAGGTGGAAACCAGTGGAAACTTTCTTTCCTCCTTTACTTTTTCTTTTTATTATTTTTTGGCTCTGGAACGCAGGGTAGGCTATGGTAAACGTTTGAAACATGAGAGCCAAACTACTAACGCAATAGTACAGTAGTTAAAGCCAGTCTGTCCCCTATTGTTCTGACCTTAGTAACGGCTTAATTTATAAATTCATGCATCACTGAGTCTCTGTGACCTTGATTTCTTTGGATAAAGCGAACTAGCACAAACTTTTGGAGTGTCCAACAGAGTTCCTTAGCAAGTTTATTTTCATTCTTTGAAGGGGACAGGCTGCCTTTAAAATATACACCATTCCCTGCACAAGAATGTGGGGATTCTAACCAACCATCAAACCATATGAATTGCTCAAGAGGTTGAGCCCCCCCCCCCCCTCTCGCTCTCTCTTTCTCTCTCTCCTTTTTCCCTCAGTTCTTTGGCTGTGAAGGCACCATACGATAGACAATTTCAATCAACTTTCCAAACTTCCAGAATAAACTAGAAGGTCAATAGGCCTAATAAGGAGTCCTGATATTTTGCTCTCTATTAAGGCATTTCATCGCCAGTAGCTTTGCAGTGGCTTTTAATTGCTAGCCAACCCTTTCAAAATGCTTTCCTGTAACATGGTCTCAACACGAAAGCAGTTGCCCCTCTTGTCCCCTGCAGGACCTGGCTCAATTGGATTCCGCTTGAAACATTGAGGATGTGGTCATCTGTTGAAACATGTTCAATAGTTTAACATAAGGAAAACATAAAACTTAAGCATGCGAGATTTCATTCAAAAACTTCAACTTGGTAGACTTAAAAGTACTTTTTTAATTTTTCAAAAACATTTCCTAATTTCTGAGTAGGTGATAATCACAAAAACATTATAGATGAAAATGCTTTTTCTTCTTGACATCCATCTGTTATTTCAACTGCTGCAAATTTCATTAATTCTGAAAATATTTGTTTACTTGGCTGCTTTCAAAAACTTTTATGAAAATAATGATGAAACCTTTGTCAAACTGGAAATTTTCAACTTCTGTTGTTTGAAATTCGAATGCAATGTCACCTCAGATAACTGGACCAATCTCCGTATGAAATTCTTGCAACTTTTTTGATTGCGGTCTGGGAAGTAGAAGATGTGGAGAAGCCGATTCATTTCTGGAGGCTTCATGCTTTTGATTTTAACTACTCAGATTACATCTTTTAAATCATTCTTAAGTGCTTTATACGTCAGTCGAGTTTTGGGAACGATTTGGAGTATCTGCAGCGACAAGAAAGTTCAAAGAAGTAATTGAAGGCAAGAATTCTGGATTTGCTGTAAATATCGCCAGTCTTCAGCACAAATAATGGTCAGTTTGTGACAAAACTCTTTTATTTGGAGGATAAACCAATTTTGCAACTAGTTCGAACAAGAATTCATTCATTGGTAAGTAATTTCAAGCAATTTCGAGAAACTCTGGTCGCTGCTGTGAATTAACATCGTTGCAGAATTTTGTGAGCGTTGAAAAGTTTCGGAATTTAATTAATGAAGTTTCAACTTTGTCTCGGTGTTGCGAGCAGGAACAACCTTGGATTTTTGGGAACTCTTGATATATGGTGGATGCATCCCCAAAGTAAAAGTTGAAAGAATAAAATTCCTTATCCACTGCAAAACGGCCTTATCTTTGGGACTTTTGTGACATGAATAATTTTGAAATTGTCGCTGCGGAGATGTGACCAACCATTTCATCCCCCAGGTTGGAAAGTTTGTCAACTGTGCACCGAATGCCAAGAGACTGATAAAATTTTGCGCACCACAAATGAAATTAATGTGCGCACCAAAATTAAAATAGAAATAGCAAGGGATGGCGCAATTCCGATTTTTTATGATAATGTTTTATAATCTTATCATGTTCAGCGAGTTCTCGTTCAGTTGGACAAATTTTAATTTCTGGCTTATCTCAACTTTAGGTAAAATACCAATTATAACTCAGAGCCCCTCTTGTTCAGACTCATTGTGGCAAGAATCCCCGTAATTTATGCGCTCTGCGCACCAATTTTTTTAAATTTGCGCACCGAAGTTTTGAAGTGCGCCCCGAAGTTTTTCGGCGCGCAGTCCGAACTTTCCAACCTGGTTCATCCCCTCATTTTAGCATGACAAATTTTGTTTACATGAATGTTTTTTGCTGTTAAAAGAGGAAAGAAAACTGAATAAGATGTGTACCATGTTATCAATATTTTGCCGCAAAGAAGCATTTTAGGATTGAAAACATCTATTTTTTTTCTCGATCAGACTTTCGACGGCATGCCTTTTTACCTTCCATCCCTCGACGTTCGAACTTTTAGTGCGCAGGCGTGCATCGTTTCTGCTCTGTCGCATAGCCCAACTAATACAGGAAAATGTACAGTCCTGCTACCAAATTATGCAAATGTGCAGATTCAACCAAAAGTAAGAATTTGGCACCAATCTCTGATTACAGAGGACCTGCTGTAAAGGGCCCAGTTGACCAATAACTACTTGTCACTATGTCAAGATGATGTACACCACGAGTGAACATAATGACATAATGACAAGTGGCTATTGTATGGTCAAGTCAACTGAGTCAATCTGTCATCTTTCTATTGTATTAAAATCAACTTTTCGACAGCAATGGCCTGTCGTGTCCATGAGTTTTGGGACAGGTTTACATGGCAAGATGCTATTATATCAGTGATGTGTCGTGTACATTGATGGTTGTTGTCTATCGGTCTACCACTGGTCTACCACCTGACATTGATTGAGATTGTTGTGTTTGTTGCGCATTGAAATCTACACTTACTTTGTTGCAGTTGTTGCTGGGGTCTTTTGTCATCGAATTCCCAACGCCTAAATGCTTCATTAAAGTGTTCATTTGCGTTCTGTTCATTCCGTTACTGTCTGCAAATCTTTCGAAAACAAATTTTACTCCACATTGCATTGGAACACTTCGAGTTGTCCGTGAAATCTTCTTCTCAGATTCAAACAGGCCTAAGTTTGGAGCGTCGACATGTGCACAGCAAATTTGAGCACAGACCAGCGAAATGATCAGCAATGTGGACGGGATGACATCCATCTTGTGAATTCATTAATCTTCTCAGTTTGTTAGCTCTATTGTAAAGTTTATCGTAAAGTGTATATTTAAGCCACGTTGTATAAAACGCTACACGTTCATGTTTTCGATTCACCATCTGTTTTGCGTTGATGATGCACGCGAAAATAAAAACACAAATCTCAGTGAACTTCAAACAATAATTGTTTCCAGGCCTCTTCCGTTTTGGAAATCTCGTACGTGTGCAAAGTCATGACGTCAATATTAAGTAATCCAGAGCAATCCAAATTAATCCTTCTCAATCCATCAATCCTTCTCAATCCAATCCTTCTACGACAGAAACGAGGCTGGACTTTGCTCATGAAAAGAGGGCGGCAAAGAGAGAACTTCTCTTTTTCAAAGTGTGCAAGAAAAGCAAGAACTTTTTTGGACTGTACAAAATGCTTTGGGAAATCATTGGAAGATTATTTGGTGTCTACGTTATTGGAAAGGCATTATGCATGGCATGGAGCTTTCTTAAGTCTTTCGTATTCCCAGTGGTTGGATGGAGACTCAACTTGAAGTCATACGGAGAATGGGCAGGTAAGCTAAAATTCGGTAGACCTAGAGTAATATCGCCCCTATCAGACCACCATCGATTCCGTGTTGTGCAACAGCCTTGAATAAAATGTTAAAATTAAAAGGGAGCTTGGGCCTAGCTAATCCAAAAAGTGCGCGAAAGTTGTTTGCTGATGTCATCTCTTTGATATTTCTTCATTTTCGCTGTTTTGTTTTGCTCCGAAGATTTGCCATAAAGTTTTGAAGTTCACCTACCTGCAACGAAGGTGTAGGGTATCGGCGGTAAATTCCGGACGGTTAAGGTTCGGAGGTCAATGGAGCCGAAACTTTTCTTCCAAATTGAAAAACAGAATTATCACGTTCAACTTACATTGTTTTGTGTTTCTCTTCTTAACAGTTAACAATTTTTCGCATAGTCCTGTGATATCTGTAGCTCTTCTTTTCCGTTGGGTTGTTTAGGCCTAATTCCTCGCGTGGCGGTATGTTCCGGACGCAAAGTTAATCGTCGATTTGGCGTGAAAAGCGCTACATTTCGTTGGCGATTCTTTTATATTTTATTCTGCTATCTCTTGAAAGTTATTTTGTGTAGTTTTCATCGGCATCACTCTGCTTGTCTTGCATATCTGGCAAGTTGAGCATCATTGACCAGTTGATTGCAAAAAGGAACGTTGAGACCATCTTTTCGAATGCACGCAGGGGCACTGTTCGTTTATGAGGGATTTACAGTTAGCAGGAGTTTATTTCAGAAACTCAAGATATGCGAAAAGATCAAGTAATAGATGGAGAACATGAAAATAAAATGCAAGTTTCCTTTGCAATTGAAGGATTTTATAAAATGGGTTTCATGGAGTGATTGTCCGGCAAATACCGCCGTCCGGAATTTACCGCCGATACCCTAAGTACAATTCACATTTCCTTTGATGTTTCCACACAACATGTCTATTTTGTGTCGTTTCTCGATATCTCTTTCAGTTAACATAGAATAGTCTTTATGAATGTTTCCTCCAACTCTTCTCGTTTCATATCCAAAGAAATTTTGAGAATCGCACACAAATTGCGAGACCTAAGGTTCCTTGTGGAAGAGCACTGCAACTGACATTATGCCGCCCAGGTGTGTCCACCGCGTGAAACCCTTTAGTTTTGTAGACTATTGGGCTATTCCACTTCTAACATAGCAATCACCAAACTTTCCAGGGCTAAAATTCATGCAATCCCCCTGGATTTCTGGGGTGCAAAACATCAGCAAAGAGTGCCTTCCATATGCCTGTATGGATTTAAAATGGAATAGCCCATTGACACATCGTGTGGTTAGAGTTGACTGAGGTCAAGGATACGGGAGTTAAAAGCGGGAGTGAAATTAACAATATTTTGAAATCATTTTCAATCAAATTAGAATTGACCATGTAACTTTCTGGCTTTCTAGGAAGATAAAAAATACTTTGGTGAACTGAGACGGCTGAAAAGACTTTGATTTGCTAAATTCATCGTTCTTCTACGGTGATCTGATAAGGGCGATACGGCCTAATTTATGCGTTTCAGACCTGTCCGTATTTGTGTGGTTCCAGCATGACAACAAGGAAACGGATGGAACAAATCTCACTTTGAGGTTTGTAGCAAGAGTTGAGAAGCCTATTAAAGGTGAGTTCCCTTCCAGAACTTCTTTGACCTCTCCGAAAATCTTAGTTTTCTGAAAAGTGGTCTGATAAGGGCGATAGTTCTCTACTAAATAATATCAACTACCAAATCTCCATTTCTTTGGAGCGGAGCAGTTACAAAGTTTTAGCTAACTAGTAACACTGGTAAAAGAAAACAACAGAAGCTAAGCAAATTAAACTAAGAACAAGTACTAAACAACTGAATCGAACACATCTCAACACTATCTCTTCAACTCAAGTCTCTGCACCTCCTTCATTGACATTGTTATTCTCTTAGACCTTTGGCTTTTGTATCATTTGAAAAGACCTTTTCATGTCAAATTTCTTACATTCCCGTAGATGCTCTACATTTCCTTTATAATATAATAATAAAAATATAAGTGTATAACAGTAGGCTGGTAGCCTGTAACACATCTAAACACCAGACTGGAAGTTTTGCTGTGCAATTGTAGAAAAACCAAAAGGATTGTAATCTCAGATATATTTTACACAAACGACAGATCATGCGCATTCAGCAAAACATCCACTCTGGTCTACACAGAACACAACGGACTAAACTGCACTGCATGAGACCATTTTAGGTGGAATTGGAAATTCGATAGAGTATTTACTATCCTCATGTAACTTGTCAATCTTGTTTTTGAAAATGTTTAACGACTTTGATGTAATGATGTTATCAGAGAGTCCATTCCAGTAGCCTGTTACCCTCAAGCAGAAAAACTGCTTTTTAATGGTAGTATTGAAGCTCTGCTTCTTCAATTTTTGACTATTCCCCCTAGTACGTGATTCTTTTTCTAATGGTACTAAAGTATCACTGTTCACTGCATACATTTGGTTCTTGAATTTGAAGGTTTCAATGAGGTCACCTCTTAATCTCCTGTACACTAAACTTGGAAGCTTAAGTGCCTTAAGTCTATCGGCATATCCCATATCCTTCATGCCCGGCACTAACTTTGTTGCTCTCCTCTGAACTCCCTCTAACAACTGCACTATAAAGTGGTGACCACACACTGTTACAGTACTCCAGATGTGGCCTAACCACGCTCTTGTACAACTGGATCAGCATATCCCCATCAAGATGCTCAAGTGATCTGTGAATCATTCCAAGTTTACTATTGGCTTTTCTTACTGCTGTCTCTATTTGTTTGTTTAACTTTAACTGATTATCAATAAGTACACCAAGATCCTTTTCACAAGATGATTCTTCAACTTGTACTTGTTGATCATTCTCATTCATAAGGTACTGTTGGCATGGATTTGTCTCCCAAAATGCATGACTTTGCATTTGCTGGCATTGAATCTTAACTGCCAAGTTCTGGACCATTCTTCTAAATTTGATAAATCTGCTTGTAGTTTCTCATTATCACCCTTTGCTTCTGAGCTATTTGGTGATCTGTGTTGTATTATTGTTTAGCCTCGTTCTAGGTTTAGAGCCTCGTTGTGTGTTTAGAGCCTCGTTTTGGTTTAGGCCACCATCTTGGATTTCAGTGCTTCTTGTGATGCCTCGTGTTTAAACTAAGTTGTTTTAAATCATGGCCTGTTTCTCTGTTTACTATTCTTCTCAGCTCTACTATTAGGTCTAAGCACAGATGCAACATGGTGTCAGGTGTTTTAAGTCACTTTCTCATTCAAGAACAGTTCTATTTGGAATAGAAGCTTTGACAGTTTGAAAGTATGGATAAACTGGAGCCTCCCTCGCCGTTTTCATTCGATGGAAATGTTTCTCATGGATGGAAGAAATGGAGTAAGCACTTTGATTTCTTTTTAACAGCCACAGAGTCAGATACAAAGTCTGATAAAGTTAAAACTTCCATACTTTTATCATGCATTGGGCCTAAAGGTAGAGACATTTATGAAACATTTCAGTTTAGTACTGAAGGAGACAAACTCAAACCAGTTCTTGAAACGTTTGATGAATACTGCAATCCTCGTAAGAACATTACTATCATTCGTCATCAATTCTTCACATATAAGCAGCAAGAAGGTCAGTCCTTTAATGATTTTGTTACTGAGCTTAAAAGACGAAGTTCTGAATGTGAATTTGATACACTTCAAGATTCATTGATTCGAGACATGATTGTTTGTGGCGTAACTGATCGTTCCTTACGTGAAAGATTACTTAGAGATGCAGAACTTACCCTAGAAAAAGCTGTTGCTGCAGGTCATGCTGCAGAAGAAACCAGACGTCATGCCAAAGAATTAAGGTCTTATCAAGACAGTGTAGATGTTCATAAAGTCAACCGACGAGTGGGAAAGGAACACAAGAAACACGATAAAGATAAACGTGATAAACAGAGCAAACATGAGAATGATATAATCAAGAAATGTAAATTTTGCAACTCCACTCATCCCCGTGGGAAGTGTCCCGCATATGGAAAAAAATGCAGATCTTGCAAAAGAAAAAACCACTTTGAAATTTGCTGTCCTCGCAGAGAAGTGAAAGCAGGTGCAGAAAATGTTGACGACTCGTACTCCGAAGTTTCATCCTCCTGTGATAGTTGCGATGATGAATTTTTCATTGATTCAATTAATGAAGAAAGCTCCTCCAATTCAGCCAACTTTAAAGAGACACAATCGCATTTTTTTCGTGTATGAAAATCACGACGAGAATTCTCCAGCATGAAGTGGAGGCCTCGTACTTTCCGAAAATGTGTTTACCCTTTTCGTACGACGTCTGGAAGTATCGAAAAACTATGAAAAGTATGGGGAAACGAAAATTTTATACCCACACTTTTTTACGGTTCCGTGCGCATAAGACAATAGATCGGTTCATCGCGCGAGTTCGTCTTATTAATTCTCGGTCATTAGAATCTTCGCTTCAAAGCGGATTCGCCGGCACCGGAGCATGTCGACACCAGGCCTATTCACAGCTTGTCATGACAAACTTCTTTCCACTCTTGCTCTTGTTGACTGCCCTTTCTGTACTCACGAACGTTTACCAGTCGACATCCCAATCTTCGGTCGTATTGTTCCCACGAAAACGAAAATTTCAACGACAATTTCTCGTGAATAAATTCGGTCGCTCGCGCCGCTCGCACCCACATTTTCCCTCCTCTATTTGCGGCCCCCATCAAATTCCACGAAGAAACAGAAAAGCTCATAATGATTTGTTCATAATTTAGGGGAAATTTTGTTTACTTGGCAACATTTTTGAAAAATGTTATTTATTTGCGATTGTGTCTCTTTAAGAATATTTCAGCTGTAGATAATGGTAAATCTGATTGGTCAGTTGCACTAGAAATGAATGGAGACAATACGCTATTCAAAATTGATACTGGTGCACAATGTAATGTTATCTCAAAGAATCTTCTCAAGAAGTTATCTCCTCGTCCCAAACTTAAGCCAGCAACCGTGAAGCTCTCAGCATACAATGGTACTGAGATACCAGTTGCAGGAAAGTGTATTACTTCAATCAAGCACAAGAGTCAATCTGTGAATGTTTTGTTTATTGTTGTTGAAACTGACTCAGTCCCTATCCTTGGTTTGAATACCTCTGAGAAGCTGAATTTAATCAAACGAATCTACAAAATCAGTGGTAGTTCTCAATCTGATGTTCCCATTGAAAAGGAATTTTCTGTTTGTTTTGGCGAAATTGGTTGCCTAAAACGTACCCATCACATTGAAGTTAGAGATGATGTGAAACCAGTCATCGCTCCTATACGAAAAATTCCACTTGCTCTTAAGTCAAAGCTCAAAGAAGAGTTACAACGGATGATCAAGCTTGATATTATTGAGCCTGTAGAGAAGCCTACTGACTGGGTCAACGCTCTAGTTATTGTTTCAAAGCCGAATGGCAAGTTGAGGATTTGTCTTGATCCTCGTCCACTCAATAAGGCAATTAAACGACAGCACCACAAATTGCCGACTGCAGAAGAAATCATTTCTGAAATGTCTGGTGCATAATTTTTCACCAAACTTGATGCCTCAAATTGCTACTGGCAAATCAAAGTTGACGATGAAAGTGCAGCATTGCTGACATTTGGCACTCCAGTTGGACGCTATCGTTTCAAACGCTTACCCTTCGGAATTCACTCAGCAAGTGAAGTATTTCAAGTTGAAGTTGCCAACATCATTGCCGGTATTGAAGGATGTGCCAATTCACAAGATGACATCATTGTCTGGGGTGCATCAAAAGAAGAACATGACCAGCGCTTACGTGCATGCCTCACCCGTATTCGTGAGAGTGGTTTAAAGCAGAATCAAAGCAAGTGTATTTTTGCTTCCAAGTCACTTACATTCCTTGGACATACAGTTTCAGCTGATGGTTTAAAGCCAGATCCTTCCAAAATCAATGCCATCATTGACATGCCCATTCCCAAATCGAAAGCAGATCTTCAACGTTTTCTCGGAATGATCAATTACCTTGCAAAGTTTGTGCCTAACCTATCACAGATCACAGCCCCCCTTCGCGCCTTGTTGAAGAAAGAAATTCAATTCAGTCTGCAAAAGCCACAACTCGATGCCATTGCAGAGCTCAAACGCCTCGTCACCACTTCACCATGCCTCAAGTTTTTTGATCCAAACTTACCAACACGACTCAAACCAGATGCTAGTTCAGAAGGTCTTGGAGCATTACTTGAACAAAACCATGGATCAGAAAATGAAGAAAAATGGCATCCCATTGCATATGCATCCAGAGCCCTACAACCTTATGAGACAAGATATGCTCAAATTGAAAAAGAAATCCTTTCAGTTGTATTTGGAACAGAGCGTTTCCATGAATATCTGTACGGACGTCATTTCACTGTTTACAATGACCATCAACCACTAAAGTCGATTTTCAGCAAATCAATCATTGACTGTCCACCACGCATACAACGCTTCTTCCTCAAACTTCAGAAGTATGATTTCAAACTTGAGTATTCACCTGGAAGAACAATGGTTGTTTCAGATGCCCTAAGCAGAGCATACTTGAATAGTCAGACAACAGAGATTCAAGAGCCTGATCTCATTCATCAAGTCAACTCCACCTTTCAGCTCCTCCCCATTAGCAAAACCCGCCTTGCACAGCTACAACAAGAGACCGCCTCAGATGAAGTACTACAACAACTAATCAATTTCACCCTGAATGGATGGCCTTCCAAGCATAATATTCCACAAGTTGTAAAACCGTACTACAATGTTCGCAGTGAAATTGTATTTCATGAAGGACTCCTCCTCAAAGGTCAACGGATCATAGTCCCATCTGCACTACGCAGCACAATGAAAGAAATCATTCATCAAGGTCATAATGGAATGGAAAGATGCAAATGTCGTGCCCGACAATCTTTGTACTGGCCAGGAATGAATGCAGAAATTGAAGAATTAGTTGCCAGATGTTCCTATTGCCTAACATACAGAAACAAACAACAAAGTGAACATTTGATAGATCATGAAATACCAAATTCACCTTGGATAAAAGTAGCATCAGATGTTTTTCACCTGTTTGGACATCATTATGTCATTGTTACTGATTACTACTCGGGATACATAGAACTCGAACGTATAGCAGACACAACAAGCCCGTCTGTTATTAACAAATTAATGAAGATTTTTGCACGTCATGGTATACCACAAGAGTTATTTTCTGACAATGGTCCAGAATATATTGCCAACTAGTTTACTCGCTTTTCAAAGGATTGGGATTTTAAACATACCACTTCTAGCCCGTACTTTGCACAATCCAATGGTCTTGTCGAAAGATCTATCCAAACCGTCAAACGTGCATTCAAAGAGGCAAGAGATGCAAGAGAAGATCCCTACCTCGCACTCCTAATTCTTAACACAATACCAGGTTCAGACGGAGTATCTCCAGCCATGCGTTTATTCAACCGCCATCCGCGAACAACGCTACCATCCTTGATACAACACACTCCACCAACGGTATTCTCAAAAAGAGCAAAGCATCTTAGCAACAAGAACACAAAGGATCTACCATCGATCAAACCAGGTTCAGTTGTTAGAATGCGCGTCAACGGAGACAACGATTGGGAAAAGAGAGGTAAAGTCATAGAGAAATCCACAGAGCCACGTTCCTATCGCGTCCTTAATGAGAAAGGCAATATAGTTCGACGTAATAGACACCATCTTATTCCATGTCATGACAGATTTAACATACAGCATGACTACGATCCGATCGAGCCAAATCACCTGCCACATTCCTCACATCCACATCCCCCCAACCCAGATCCACATGCCCCCAACCCAGATCCTCAGCTGCAACCACAAGAGCGGAGTCCGGAGACAATTTCCCCACTTCCAGCATCGCCAACACAGCCAATCATGCCCCCTGAAATATCCAACCAACAAACCTCTGCAACACTTCCAGTTCAACATGCAAATGAACAATCAGAGTCAGTGCAAGTTACACATCGTGGAAGAGTCATTCGGAAACCTCAACGTTATCGTTGAATTTACAAACTTTGTTGAATTTAAAGAACTTTCATTGAAAAGAACCTAACGAAGAAAAGGCATTTTATAACTTTTAGAATTCATTGTTGTTTAATGGACATTTATCTCGTAAGGGAGATGTTGTATTATTGTTTAGCCTCGTTCTAGGTTTAGAGCCTCGTTGTGTGTTTAGAGCCTCGTTTTGGTTTAGGCCACCATCTTGGATTTCAGTGCTTCTTGTGATGTCTCGTGTTTAAACTAAGTTGTTTTAAATCATGGCCTGTTTCTCTGTTTACTATTCTTCTCAGCTCTACTATTAGGTCTAAGCACAGATGCAACAATCTGTAGACACATCCTACTGAAAGTTTATCATGTTCTCTAAGTTTTACCTCAATCCACACAGATTCTTCTGCTTCAAAATCACTGATATCAATTTCAGCAAAACCAATTGAATTTCTAACATATATACAAACTCCTCTTCTGCAATTTTTATCTAGGTTTGAAACAAGGCTATAGCCCTGTAAATTCAACTCTGGTAGCTGCACTGGTGCCATAACTCGTTTTGATGAAACTTCACAGACATTTTATGTTTTCCGCATCTTCTACAAGTATACTGTCTTTATACTTAGCTGTGTAGTTTGCTTTTAAATCTATCATATTTAACTTAAGCATCAGCAAATCTGATGCTTTTGTATCCTTCAGATAAGCCTTGAGTCCAAAATGCGAGTTTCTAATCAGGCGCAACTTAGTTTCTGACTTTTTTTTTTTTTTTGTTGTCTGTTAACTATTATTGCCTTGACTACTGTAACTTTGACCATTCTTTTTTGTCATGATGCTTGTATGGTTTTCACTTATTGTTATCCCTAAATTTTCAATAATGGTCCATACTTCATTACACAAACACTTAGTCATTCCAAGTCTTTTCTGTTCGTTATATACTATTTTTACCAATCTACTGTCAGGCATGTTTAGCATCTTTTTCAGATACATAAGTTTTTGTATGATAACTTTGTGTTTGATCGGAAGGATTCCACTGGTGTGAAGAGTATGGCACTTGCACACCGGAGATTTTCAATAGACTTTTCAAAATAGACAATAGAGAACAAAAGAAATTTCTTCTTGCACACCGGAGATCTCGTTGAAAAGTGCCATACTCTGCAGACTGGGCATTCCACATTCAAAATATAACCCAAAACGAGATGTTCTATGTGGGATAGTAAAGATTCTTTGTAATGCATCTTTCTGTATCTTCTCCAACTTATCAATTTGTTGTTTTGTGATATTTGTCCAAGTTTCACAGCCATACAGAATCTTCGGTATTAGGATTGCTTCAATTATTTTTATACCTACATCTATTCTATTTGCATTGAGGACTGGATTTTTCAAAAGTGTTACCATTTTGTATATTTTAAGTCCGCTATTGCATTTATCATTGATGGTGTCATCTAAGTTACATTTCTGTAGTGTATCAAGCACAATTACGCTCAAATTTAGATATAGATTAGTTTACATTGTACATTTGTGTATTGTAAGCTGGACTTAATCAGGGACGCTGGAGCGGTGAGGGCAAGGGTGTCAAAGGGAACTGCAAGGGCACCCAGACTGATGATGAGGGGAAGTGAACTAAAAATCAGGTGGATCCAGGGTCACCCCCCCCCCTTCCCCCGCACTGTGTGCCCAGGATCTCATTTTTGGGAAACAATTAATAACTCTTTCACAAAATTGTCATACAGACTTAGCAGAGTGTTTTCTGGCTCACCCGGTATAATTTATCTATATCAGCTGACGTCATCAATTTATAATTGGTATGACGTCATCAATCTTTATGACGTCATATTTCTGATGAATAAGCAATTTTTATATGAAAAGTCATGTAATGACTTGAAATATTGATAAAGCTATTTGGTCTTACCCAAATTATGAAGCTGATGACGTTTAAGCATCATTATTGAGCAAACAACTTTGCATTGAATCGAATCACCCTTATTTAATTTGTTAATTAGTTAGGAACCCCAAATATTCATACGAAACTAAACGAAATCTCAAAATAACGCCATCAAGTAAGTATTTGGATGGTTTTTAGCCTATTTTGGCCAGTTATTTGATATAAACCTACCGTTTTCCCAATAGCTCAATTTCATCAAAATTTGCCCAGTTTTTGGTTGCCTAGCTACCAATCGTGAGATTAGAAATTAATTGATGCTATTTTTGGATTCTCCTTTGTTTGATTATGACACAGTGCAAGTTTCATTGTCATAACTATTATGGTTGCAAAGATAATTAAGGTGCAAAAATTGCCCCTGGTAGAAAATCGCTTTTTTTCACCCGATTGAAATAGGGTTAATGTGTTGAGAAATGATGATACGAATCATATTCGGAAGCTGTTGCATGCATTTTCTGTAAAATAGGCCGAATTCGAAAATCCCAATTTTTGACCAAAAACTAAGGCTATAGGCTTTGCTTTTAAGTGAGAGCTCTTTCAGAGAGAGCTGACTTATTGGCGAAAGTGTTCGTAGATAGTCCAGAAGACGGCCTACATGCCAAATTGTGGTATGTTTTGGTATCGAGGGTCTTTGCTCAAAACCGCCTTTTAAAATGTGACATATAAGTGGGTGTTCACCGATAGGGAGTCCTTTTTCGCTTACGAGAATTGTAGACAACACAGATCTAGCAGTGTTGATAGCACTGCAACCCACACCCGAGTCGAAAAATGACGTCAAGAATTCAGTTGCATTTGGTTATCAGGGGTTGCAGTTGTTTTGAGAACAAAATTTTCCCATCGCAAGAGTTCCCCGTTGCTATGACGACAAATGCAAGTACTGTGCAGAATCTGACAGGCGGTGCCCAGCTAATTTGGTGCTGATAAGAGGCACACTCTAGAAGTTGAAGCTGTTTAACGAATGGAGAACTTCTTGTTGAGTTCGTAATTTGATATTTGATAAATTGAATGATAAAAGCATTCTTGAAATTTGATTCGAATAACTATGCGGTGTATTGCTCCAAACTAACTGTGAACTGAAGGCCGTCCACTATCTTTTTCCCTGAAAGCAATATTGTTCATGGAATTTCGATATTTTGCAAACAAATCATAGAAATGAATTGTGCACAAATTGATGTTAAATGCAGCCGAGTAACACAGTTTTTGGGTCACACACCCCTTGCCAGCAGAACCACTATAATCTCCTAGAATTTATATAGATTTCATTGAGACGCCACAGCAAAATGGCGCAGGAATTAAAAAAGCAACATCGAAATTCGGAATCTACATTCAAAGTTGACCAAAGCGAACCTCAAGAGAGTAAAGGCAGATTGGTAGAGTTCAAGATCGTTGCACCAAGAATTGTTGTTGGCGAAAACGTGGTCTTATTTTTTTTGGCGATGACTGTATTTTATTTGTTTATATTTTATACGATGGTTGACAATGACATTAAAAGAAAAGAATAATGCAAGTCGAATTCTGTAACTTTGGTTCTGAAAAGCATCTGTATGCCGATGCAAAATATGAGCATAATGTTGTTCATGTTGATAATTTAATCTAACGAAGACTATTTTCTGCTTTGCATTATATTGCGTAGTTATTGCCTTCAGCTATTTTGTGCACCACTGTTCTCTGTAAGAACCTTAAAGGAAGAAATGACATACAGATTCATTGTGGTTTTTTCTTGATACGGTTCTTTTTTATCCCTCTCGCTACATCCTTGCCTTGATTCCGTGTTGCGAGAACTGAATTGTATTTGACTAGTAAAGTCACATTTTAAAGGGGGTTGGGTCATGGAGCCAGTTGTATGCAGACTTTACTTTCCGCTGCAAAGGAGAGCTAGCCAATTCCACATAGCTTTTCTTTGCTGGTGGAAAGGCTAAGTTTGCACACGGTTAGGGAGCCAGCTGTGGGCTTTTGAGAGCAAGTTGTCCTTGGAATGTGGGATGCACGTATTTTATTTACATGAAAATAAGAACGTTGGCCAGTGCTAAAAGTTTCTTAAAATTATTAGATTTTGAGTACTTGGAGTTTCTTGCGAGTTTCTTAAAGGTTCCTTAACAATCTCCATATTCACTACCTGTTCCCTCAGGAGCTTTTCAAAACAATATTTTAGCAGACTTTCAAGTGTTTGGACACAGTAACCAAGCACCGTATGAGTGATATATACAGGAAACAAGCGATAACTAGGTAAACAGATGTTAAGGACTTCCTTTGTCAAAATAAACAGTTTCTTAAGTATGTTTTCCCAGTACTGGAGTTTCTTAAAGTTTTAGCGATGTGAGTTTCTTATAAAATATATACGTGTAGTCAGTTGATACATTAGTGTACCAACAATTTTCAACGTATTTGTCCTTTGACTAGGTCATAATTTCTGCTGTATATTTTCAATGTGGTCACTCTTTGTAAAGTTATGTTGTTGGCAGTGTTTGAATCTTTTTACGACAAACACCGCTGCAGTTTTTTTCATTTTCAACACATTCTTTTCAGTTGTGACTGGAGCAACAGATGGCATTGGCAAAGGCTATGCAATTGAGGTAACAATCTTGAGGTAATGAAGATCACCAGGTTTCATCCTCATCAGCAAGCTGCGTTGACTGTTTACTGTTGAACACTTTTAAGTGGTGTGACAGCTTCAGATGGGGATGAGACCTATGGTCAATATGCCTGCTGCAAACTGCCGCTTATTTATTTTGTTTATAGCTTTTGTTTTTGTAAATTCGATTTGGATTAGTTGACTTGTATATATTTATATCCTAAGTGTATATATTATGTTAGCTACTGTAAATGATCGAATTGAAATAAAATTACACACAAACACACAGATTCAAAGATTAGTACGCTTAACTATGCTTACATGATACCATACTGAAGTTTTTCACTGGCTTCCCATGTACGGAAGACCAACTGTCATCAAATGAAAATATTCTCACTGCATATTGGCTATGGTTTCTAACAAAGGCAGGTCACTTAGCATGGCAATGAGGGCAACAACCACAAGTGGAGCTTTTTTCAACTCTTGAAGCCGAGGTTTATGTCTGAAAAATTTTTCTGCAAATTCGCAGGGGGTAAAAATGGCAAAATTTTTTGGCTTTGGCCTATTATTTGTACTTATAACAAAATGAAGTCAAGTTGCATGAGAGGACCCTGTTCAATTCTACATACGTAAGGTCTTCAGGCAGTTGGTCCTTCTCATGACTGATTAATTAAAAAGTTATTTTGATCAATAGGTAGTTTCATTTTGCTGTTACCGTCTATTTCAGATATAGATTGATAACATATTCTAATTCTTTCCGGAATCCTGTCATTTAAATGTTTTGCTCACTTTTACAACTTCCAATCAATGATGACCGAAACAGTCTGCCTTAGTATGTCATAAAAGCCGTATACAAATATTTGGATTAATTTTGCCCTTCGCAGTATTCTGTAAGTTTGACAAGCACACACATCCAGCAGACGTTTCTCCAAACACATAACAGTTTTGCCGTCATAAATTGCAGCACTTGATTTAAAGTAATAGCCAGTTTATTGTTGTCAATTTTAGCTTGCAAGAAAAGGGTATAAGATTGTTCTAGTTAGCAGATCACAAGAAAGGTTGGATGCAGTTGCCGAAGAAATAAGTAAGTGCACATTAAATGATCGATTGGCAGGTAAAAAATTCTTTTTCTAGTTTATGTAATTTTGACAGTTATATTCGCATAATGTTTTATTTCCACAAAATTGGACTACCCCATTTATATGGATCAACCCCAGTTGTATGGGATCCTTTCAAATGTATACGTCTACCAAATGACCTAGAAAGAACTTCACTGGCTGGACTTTCCTCAAAGCGAATGTTATGAGCACAAAGAACGTATCAGCATGCAGCTGAAAAGTTCAGCTATCTTTTTAGATGTTGCTTGCTCAGTTTAAGGCGTGCCCACCGTCCGAAAAAGAAACAGTTTCAAAAATGTTGAAACTCATTCATTTCTCGAACTCTTCTCTTGTTTTCCAGTCGATGTTTTGGAAGATGAGAAAAAATCTGAATTCCAAATTTCCTTTGGAGTATGAAATTTGAATGAAGAAGCTCAATCATTTTGCAAATATAAAACCTTCCCAGACGACTTCAAATTCATCCCTATGTTAAGTTTTCACAAACTGTTGACGGGCAAATGATGACGATTATTTCACTCAAAATGAATAATCTGGGATTCGAAACTTTCTTTGAATCTAGTTTTTAGGTGGTAAGCATTTCTTAAATGACCACGCAGTATCTCAAATGATAGCTAAGCCTTTCGACTATTGTGTGATACAAGGCAGTAAACAATGGCTTTTGATTACAGGGAGATAGTTATGATCTAGCATCGACTTTTTCTACTTTAACGTCAAATTTCGTGAAACGTTAAGTCTATTTGACTCGTGAATAATTCTAGCACAAAAATCAATAGGATAACGATTTCGTGAACACTTTGCAATATCATCATTAATAGCTAAGTCCCACTAGCACTGTGTTCAACTACCAGATGTCCCAAAAAAGTATACAGATTTGGTGTGAGTGCTTCAAGAATTTGCGTAGGCCAAATGCCAAAGCTCTTCTTTGAAGGTGGACACTTTCAAGATTAATATTTTTTTATTCCCAAAGCACTGATATCAGCAGTCGAAGTATCTCTTAAAGTTGAAGGCAATAGATATAGCTATATCCCGCAGCCGCTATAAATAGGCTAAAGGAAAGCACAAAAATCCATTGTTCTTTCAGCTATATTATGACTGCTCGTGTCAAAATTGTCAGATACAATGTATTACATTTTTAACTTTGCAAGACGATTTTATAAGTATGTCAATCCCATTTGATTATCAAGGAGAAGTTCATTGAATTAGCCATTAATTAGAGCCGTATTGACATCTCAGGGCGCAACATTCTGGGACATTTGATGATATAGCCGATTATTCAAAACAACAACCGTAGTTAATTTTTAATCATCATCAGATGAACAAGGAAGGAAAGTTCAAGCGAAAAGGTAAGTTAGGGAGTCCTAATGAGTCAAAACAAAACCTTTCCATACGATCGCTTATCAACCAGGATAAAAACAAATTTGCACGTTTAGCTTCTCAGCTGAGTTTTCCTTATTTGTTTATTCGGTGATGGTGAATTAACTGTGCAGGCTGTTTAGAATAATTAGTTATATAAAAACAAGTTTACACGTGTAGTTGCTAAGCTGAGATGTTTTGGGCTCTCCTAACCACATTTTCACCTGAACTTTTGTTGTTTGTATTTTTGACATTCCTAACTTGTTTGAATTCTATTCTCTGCTCAGGCAAAATAATTTTTGAGGAATATTAGGACCCAAAAGATTCCTCAAGGATGTTTTTCTTTTATGTGTAATGCAAATCTTGTACTGTGTTTTGTCTTTGCTCTATAGAATCTCTTCACAACACAGAAATCAAGACAATTGCTTTTGATTTCGGTAACACCAGTGGCTATGACAAGATTGAAAAAGTACTATCCGAAATGAACATTGGTATTTTAGGTATTGTAACTATGTTTTTACACATTACTTTGAAGACGAATCTTCAGATTAAAATTCAATTTTCAGTGAACACTTCTCTTGCATGTTCGCTGTCACAATCTTAGCCTTTTAATCCTAAATTAAAGGGTATACATCAGGAACCTGACAGGTCCATGCAAGACAATTTTTCTTATTGTTTATTGCAAAGCGCAGGATCAAGGCTGAATTTTCATTTCAGTAACAATTTATGAAAAAGAAGTAAAAAGTTTCGAAAGCATGGAATTCCACTCCAAATTTCTTTGTTGTATTAGCCAGTTGATACCGTGACGCTGTCCTTAAATCAAACAGTGAATAAGCAAAGAAATCCTTGGTTTTGTATTGTGGTATTTGTTTGGTTGCCAGTGTGTAACATTAGAATTCGCCCCAAAGAAGAATACACGAGGCAACATGCCTCTATCTTCGTATGATCAGACTTATGTAAATTATCAGTTTTGCATATTGCTACTAAGTGGGAGTAGTTCACAGCATCGTAGTTCACAGCATCCTGCTTGCAAATCTTGTACGACCTTACTATCCTTGGATTTTATCCAAATTTTGCGTTTATTTCTATTATTATTATTAGTTTTGTAAAGCTAGTGTTAAACAGTGCAAGTTTTCTCTGCAGCTTGTCTTGCGAAGGCGATTGACGAAACTGCAAGGAGTTTTTATTTGTGTGTTCTTCTTCTTCATGTACAATGTCCATGTAGGACGTAGGTGACCGTGGCCTTCCACTCCTGTTTCGAGTTGTTGCTAGTATCTTGTTTATGTTCAGATGAAGTTCAATCTGTCGTTCACTTGCATAAACTCTCTACGAATGTTATCCACTGCCGGTCACTGCTTCGTTTACTATCGATTACTATCGATGAAGTCAGTGATGAACATGTTCTCAATCCTATCCTTTTTCACTACATGACCTAGAAACTCTAGTTTGCTCTGTTTTATCTTGTTGATCACTTTCCTTTCTGTTAAAGCGTTTCTTAACACACCTTCGTTCGACATATTTTGCGAATAAGAAATCCTCATTATTCTCCTATAAAACCATAATTCCATTGCCTCAGTTCTCTTTGTCGTGTCGCAATTTATTGTCCATGCTGCACAGTCATACATTAGAACTTGCACCACATAAGAATATAACACTCGCTCTCTTATTTCTAAACTTACTTTCTTACTTTCAAGAACTTTTCTATTTTACTGAAGCCGTTCTTTGCCATTGTTTTGTCTTTCGATTTCTTCATCACGTTGTCCATTTTGTGCTTTTAAACATCCTAAGTAATTAATTTTCTCTACCAGGTGAGTCAGAAAAAATGTGGAGTGTTTAGCGGACTGTGACATCGCATTTAACCACTCGATTGTCTTGAACTAAATTTTTCCGTGCAGCCAAGAGTCTAACTTAGATCATTAACCTTTCCCAGTCAAAGTCGGTCGTTTGGTGCATTTGTTAAAAAGGGTTCCCTTCGTAAGACCTTGTATAGGAGTCTTGCAAAGTGGTGAAATCTTTGCCAAGCCCCTTCCGCATTTTATCTTGGCAAAAGTTACAGGTGCAATTGGTATTATCAAGGGAGAATGAAATAGTTAAGAGATAGCATTTTTGATTACAAAGTCCACTTTGTAATCTAAGTAGGGGCTTCGATGTCAGTCAGAAAGAAAGTAACGGGCCTATTTTGAAATTGGTCACACTCAGAGAAAATCGTATTTTTGCTAATAACAGATTTCCTGTGAGTTGCAAAGTAATTTAACTGTTTTCAGTATTTGAAGGCGGCAGAAAGTAACTTATTTTATCATTATTTTCACGAAAAAATCGTAAGGTGTAATTTCTGCTGCGTGAAAACTCATTTTTGGTCAAAAACGTGCCATTTTTGAACTTGTTTTCACAGTGCTGAATGGCAACGAAATTTTCAGCTAGTATGGAGCTGAGAACCAATTCTTACATGGAATTATGCTGAATTTTACTTGAAGTAGCTCTATATAGTTATATGAGTCTCTAGTATGAAGTAGGCGCTGCCAAAAGGATAGGAAAATTTTGTCCGTCCGACAGTGTCCGTCCGACAGACGGACTGCATGCACTTAATGTATGCTCATGCTATGTAAATAATCATTTTAAGTAAAGAGATGGATTGAAATGCAATCTTGAAGAATTGAGCTATTCATAGATACCAAAACTTCACAAGAAAATACTGTTTGGCAGCAAAGACATGCAACTGAAAAACAAGCACTAAAAATTCGCTTTCTATCTAGTCCGTCCGACAGACGAGCAAAACCTGGATTTTCACAGGACCGGGAAGGTAAAATGCAGGTCCATAAGGTCTGTTTTGTAGACGACCAGATATCTTAAACAGGATTGCAGCTCAGGCAGCCATGCGCATTAAGGTTTGGGCAGGCGGTAGCTCCAAAGTATCAAATGTCCATCCGACAGATTTTTGAATTAAAAAATAGGCCCTAACCCACTTCCGTCACGCTCGTTAAAGCAATTGATTAACGTTTTATCTCTGCTAATTGGCACTGAAATAAAGAAAGCGCACATAAAGCGCATACAAGACAGAAGTTTCCCGCGATCCTATAGCAACATTTGACGTCGGCTTATTTCATGTTAGACCGATTTGACACCATAAGATGGATAAATTACTAGGATGTTTACCCTGGCACAGCAACAAATTCACCCAGAATTGGCACGTTCTTGACTTCATTAGCAGCTTAATTATGTCAAAACAATCGTTTTCTAGAACGAACGAATCATTAGCCACTTATTGATAGTACTCATTATGCAAATAACTCAACTTTAGAGGATGATGTAACCGGCGGCCTGCACAGAGGCTAGCATTTGCAGCATAACCAAAGGTAGAAGGACCCCCCTCCTACACAGCAACGGATGCAATCATCGCAGGTGAAGTTGAGACGAAAGGTGCAGAATCCCAGCAAGCAATGGCGCCATAGACTGGGGGAAGGGACGTGATCACACTGAACCAAAACATCTTCATGCATATCATTCTGCACAGAGGAATCTTCGTGACTGCTTGTCTCAAATTAGATGCCCGCGAATAGCAACAACTGAAACGTTCTGTAGGGTTCTGCATAAGTAATTTTGCGTTATCGTAAATCTCACATGACATCTCATTTGACACAGATGCACCAATAGTTTTGTGCACGAACTATAAGCAAACTAGGCGTAATGACTTTTGATTTTTGCGTATCATTCTCGTTTGACATAAAGACCAAAATATTGCCTTTGACCTTGAGGCGATTCTTGTCCTTATACTAGGCGCTCGATTTTCCATTGAAGGCGACTTTAGCAGCAACACTCATCTCTCTGACAGTAGCAAAAAACAGAATCAACGATCATTTGGGGTTATGAAGAAATCAATAATCAGATATTCTTATTCTTGTTTAGCTCAGGACGGACTTTGTAATCATCCAAAAGGATCTTATGTTCTTCTCTGGGATGTCTTATCATAACTTGCCCTGCGTGGAGAATATGATTGAAAGACATTAATAATGCATGCTTCTTTGTTGTTGTTGTTGTTGTCGACTTATTTTACTTCGAATGAAATAAATAGCTTCTAATCATATATGATATACAAAAAGAAACTAATCAAATTCGAAGAAAATCTAAAGCTAAATAAATGCACTAAATTCGATATGGAAGCACCAAGGAAAAGAAATTTAGTTTTCTATAAGGAGGATGAAAAGTTGCAGTCCCTTCAGAAGGACCTTGAAAAGACCAATTGGATTTTTGAAAAGAAGACACCACACCAATCAATGTAAACTTTGACACAAGTGCAAGGGGGCCAAGCAAGCAGGACACCCAGCACACGAACGGACAAGCCACGCCACAACAGGCGTAGCCATCCAACCGAGCACCGGGTATCCCACCGGCCAACCATCCTGCATCTGTGTTCATTAGGATTCTGTGTGCCTGCAGACGTTGCAGCCACATTTGATACCCTCCCATTCTTTAATTAAACGTTTAAAAGCAGCGAAGTTATCAGCCGATTTAATCTCATTTGGCAAACTGTTCCAAACTGTTGGTGCCAAGGCTCTAAGGCTATTGGAGCTGTAAGTTACCTGATTAGGCCTATGGTGCAGTAGGTCATAAGGATTTCTTTGAGAACGAGTTGAGTTAGTTGATGATTTGAATTTGAAAAGATCCTTCATGAAAATGGGATTCAAATCTTTCATAGTCTTGTAAACTTCTATACAGAGGGATCTTAGCCTAGAAATGTGCATGTAGCATCTACCCGACTTCACAAGCTAGGCATCATACGAGGTTGTGTGATCATTGTATAGAAATCTCAATGCCCTTTCCTGTATCTTTTCAACTTTTTGCAAGGACTTTGCTGATGAAAAATTCCAAACTAACGGACAGTAATTAAAACTCGAATATACAAAACTTTGAATCAACACCTTTCGTTCTTCAAAACCAATAAAAGACTTGAGCCTTTTCAGGACATTAAGCTGAGTTGCAGCTTTATGGCAAAGATTAGAAATATGCGAATCAAAGTTTAGCTTGTTATCAAGTTTTATGCCCAGGAGCTACACGCTGTCTTCCGATTTTATACTCTTGCCCTGGATACTAATATTAACACCACTGGTATCAGACTGATCTTTTCTAATCAAAAGTGCATGAAATTTCTCAGGATTTGCAATCATATCATTATTCTTTAGCCATTCTAAAGAAATATTTGCTTCGCACTCCAAAACATCTATAAGATCGGACATTGTTTTAGAAGAGTAAACAAGGGTGTTATCATCGGCATAGTTATAAACCGATGCTTTTTTGATGAACAAGATCAGGTCGTTTATGAAAAAGTTAAAAAGAATAGGGCCTAGTACGGAGCCTTGGGGGACACCTGATAGAATGAGTTGAAACTTGCTATAAGTATTATTTATCCTTTGTCTTGCGAAGACGTTTCTTTCTAGCAGATCAACTCTCTGTAAATCGCAATGGGACCTCTTGCAGGCAACACTTCTTCCTTAAGCCTGGTTCACACTAGGTCTTTTGAGTAGTTAGAGTCGTGCAGAAAGACCCAAAAGGCAAAGGACTCAAATTCTTAGTCTTTGTCTTTTGGGTCTTTCTGCACGATCTTAACAAACGACCTGAACGACCGCGTGTGAGCCAGGCATAACTTTTTCGGTATCCCTTGATAATACCACGTTTACCTGTAACTCTGGCAAGGCTTAAATGCTGAAGGAGTTTGGTCAAAGATTTCATCAGTTCGGAAGACTCTCATACAAGTTCTTACGAAGAAAATATTTTTAACAAATGCATTAAGACACTGATTTCATTCGGGAAACTTCTGTGGTCCAAGTTAGACTGTTGGCTTCAAGGAAAAATTAGTTGACGATGATTGAGTGGCTCAATGCAACGCCACAGTCCGATCAACGCCCCACGTTTTTCTGACTCACCCGGGACTTGTTTGAAGAAGGTGTTTCCAATTTTTAGCTTACGTCCGATGTTTTCTATTTTGCTTATTATAATGCATTCAATTTTTCTTCTGATTTAAGAGTAAGGCACATTCACACACTTTCAATTATTACTTTGTCTAACAGTGCACGTAGCTTTTCCTCTAATTCCTTTGTGAGTATTGTATCTTCTGCATATTTTAAATTTGCAACATTATTCTCACTAATAATAAACTGATAATAATAATTAATACACACCCTCTTTTAATGTCTGTATATCTACTCATCTCATTTCCAATTCTAATGCTTGCTTTTTGTTCCCATTAGGCTCCTAATCAACTGAATGTCTTTTCCCATCTGTGTCTAATCTTTGAAGTAATTCCATAATCTTTCCATGTTTCACTCGATCAAAAAAGCTTTCGTGTAGTTTAAAAAACAGGTATACAGATCTTTCTGTTTCGATCACCTTGTCGTTTAAAATTCTAATCACGATTATTGCAATCCTTGTGCCCGAGTCTGCCACAAAGCCACATTGCTCTTTCCCGATTTCCAGTCTCATTACTTTTCTTATTATGGCCATGATGATTTTGAGAGTGTTTCATCGGCGTTTTACATGGTGCAATTGTTTCTATAACTGGCTATCATTCAGGGGGCCCTGCTGCACCACAGAGCAGGGCCTCTTCATCATTGGCAGTTGTGGGAGGGAGTTATGCAGTTTCTTGGGATGCCAGTGCTAAAACTGCATGCATCGTTTGACTTTAGAATAAGAGCAACTGTTTTCATTACTCCCAAGCTGAATCTTCTCTTCTTCTTCATGTTCCGTCCTCTGTTTCCCGAGGGTTGGAGGATATGATTCTCCATCTTTCTCTATCATTGGCCATCACGAAGTCCAGCTCCTGATGTTGTCTGCCCAAGATGTTTTGGGTCGACCTCTTCCTCTTTTGCCTGCTACCTTTGCTTCCATTAGTACTCATTGAAGATCTCCTCGTCTAACTAAATGACCGAAGTACTGTAGTTTCCGTTCCTTGATAGGTTTGGTCAATATTCTTTGGCTTTGTATTCTACGCAACACTATTTCATTTGATATCCCATCTTTCCATGATATTCTCAACATTCTCATGTATGCCCACAGTTCGAAAGCGTCAAGCTTCTTTAACATACGTCTTGTCAATGTCCAAGTTTCAGCTCCATATAACAAGGTTGTCCACACATAACATCTTAATATTATTTTCCTCGTAATCAACCCTATACCTCCGTTGCACAACACGTTCCTCATCTTATTAAATACACCTCTTGAAATCGAAATTCTCCTTATGATGTCCTTTTCACTTTTCCTATCTTCTGTTAGTAGTTGCAAGCTGAATCAGTTAGTAATAGCAAGCTGAATCATGCGGGAAATTATTCATTTATTCATTGCTGATTTTATTTCACAGTTACACGTTTTCCTGTTGTGCAGGCTTGTTATTTTAGCATCTGTTTTCCTATTTTTGTAGTGAACAATGTTGGAATGGGGTATGAGTACCCAGATTACCTGGAAAATCTCTCAGTTGAATTCTGTGAGAAAATGGTCCACGTTAACATGCTGTCAGCTGTGAAGGTATGAATGCGATCATATGCTTGAAAATCATTGAAACTCATTACCTTAGGCCCCGTGTATGCAATACCGTTTTCAAATGAAAACCGTACGAAGTCATGCCACTTTGGCCTTCTGTTTACACTAAAACGTTTTCGTAACCGGCATGAAATGAAGACGATTTTGAAAACGGAATGATTTGAAAACGGCATGAAACTTTTCAGTGTAAGGGCTTGAAAACGGAACGAAATCGTCACTGATTGAATGGGAGACAAATTATCCCTTTCCCTCTCTTTGAGTGCGTAAAGATATCGCTCCGTTCTCAAGCGTTAACCCTGAAATGTTTTGTTTCATGCCGCTTTCAAATCATTCCGTTTTCAAAATCGTCTGCATTTGATGCCAGTTACGAAAACGTTTTAGTGTAAATGGAAGACCAAAACGGCATGATTTCGTACCGTTTTCATTTGAAAACAGTATAGTGTAAACGGGGCCTTAATTATCTCAAAATTTCAATAAACGCTGTAAACGGGGCCTTAATTATCTCAAAATTTCAGCGATAACATATTCTCATAAATATTTTAGAGGTATGTTTTTGACTGATACGTTATCATTGTGTGCAATAACACGCTGCAGTGTCGGTTGGACCAAAAAGAACTTCACACATTCCAAAATTCGTTATGTGGAGAATACTGGAGCCAGTTTTGAAATTAATCGCAGTTCGTTGATAGCTGAAATTCTGGAGAATTTTTTGTGACTGCCGTTACTTTTTTTGAGCATATTAATATTGATGAAATAGGATGTATGGAAATTATTTTACTTTGAAATGCGTTAAAAGGGATCTCCTTACTGGGAAAGTGGTTTTTTCAAAGTATCAGGTTATCATATATGTTAATTGCAAGAAAAGGTGTTTTAGTTCTCAGCTGTAATTTGAATTCTTACGTTTGCCTTTTTCTGCCTTTAAAGAAGACTTTGATAGTGTTGTGTTGTAAAGCAGACTTATCAGATTCTTTGGAAATATTCTCTTTAAGTTGATTGCCCCTGTCACGCTCGCTATTCACTTCAGTTGATTTTCTATCGCAAAATTCACCCAAATTGTAATGCGGTTATAAAAAACACGAAACTGCAGCTCAAACCCCCGTTACCTCGAACAAATATTTATCTACGCTGACAGTTCGATTCATCGAGGCTGAGCAATAGAGCCTGTTCACTCAACTCATGGACAGTTATCAGTTCAGGCTTATCAGTTCATACCCCAAGTAACCCTCATTCAGCTTGGGAATAAATATGCTCTTTTTCATTCAAACTTCGATGAAAGAAAGTTTAAGGAAAGTCCGTAATACACAATGCTATGTCGTAAGCTGAACTAAACCTTAAATAAGCCTCTACGTCGACTTCCAATTATCGTCGACCTAAGCGATAATCATCAAGTAATTGGCTACAGGTAATAATTGACTTTCTGAAATGATCGAGTTTTATTCACTATTCGATTTTCATTCATGACTTATCATGAGAAAATAATCGATTTTCATAGACCACCTTGAAAAGAAACCAGAATACCATTGTAGATAGAGAACGACCATTCCATTTATTCTGTCTATAACGGACCTTTTATTCCTGGAATGCTGTTCTCTTGCTCCTGTTATTTCTTCCAGTCTATGATGTAATCATTACATTCAGGCCCCCGATTAATCAGTAATTTTGCATACGATCATTCGAATAGGGAAATCATGGTCGATGGGTAAGCCTAACCGCAAAGTGGGACAGGAAGAGGAGAGATGATTAGCATTGCAGTTAATAAGTCCAGTTCCCAGGCCGTTTTATGGTTTGAGCGACCATACTGACCTGTAAATCTGGAGACTCTTGTGGTTTATTGGAATGCTCATTACTTGTCAGTCACTTTAATGTCCCTAAGTTTCCCAATTAGATGTGACTGGCATTGTGCCCTTGCTTTTAGTCAGTGCTTACTTGTCATTTTGAATCTAAAATATATGACATTCAAATGCCCTTCTTTGCAGATGTCACATATTGTTCTCAAAGGAATGATTGCAAGGTATGACGGTGCTTTGCTATTGATTCTCTTCAAATAGAAGATTGTCTTCGCCAATAGTATTTTAATCGTGAACGAGTCAAAAAGGTAGGTAATATAGCTAAGAGCAGAATTAGGAATTCGATCTGTATGTTCTTCGACAAGGGGCATTGCATTCCATACGGAAACCATCCAAAAGAGCTCTAACAGCTGCCTCTATGAATGCAACTCTTCCTGTACACATTCATCGAACGACGAACGTCTTATAGAAAAATATTGAATCTTTTTTGAAGAAAACTATCTTAATTGTACTTGAATGCACTTTATCCAAAAGAAATTGTCATGGATGATGATGAAAATAGATAAACTTGGAATAGAGAGCTATTAAAAAATTAGATGCCTACATATTTTAACCTAAAAATTTTGTCAAACGCTGTATGCTTCAGGTCTAGTTTAGCTTGAATTAAATGCTTCTTCATAGAATAGATTTGTCTATTGAATTGTCTTATAAAATCCTAAATTCAGATGTTGCTGATTCCTTTTTTTGGTTGCTTGTTAATTCGCTAATTTGTCGACTTTCAATTTATCGTCAACCAAAGCGATTAATCGACTAGTGCCAAATGGTCAAGTAATCGGATGCTTTTTTGATTTTATTTAAAGTTCATTCCTTGTCACTTACTTGTAGATTTGTCACAAGCGTGTTTGCTTTTTCTCATTTCAACAGGAAGAAAGGCATTCTTATTCACGTTGCATCCGCTGCTGCAAATTTCCCAATTGCTTTGCTGACTCTGTATTCCGCAACCAAGGTATGAATAATTTTTAGGGCCTGTTTATATGAGCCCAGCAAAAGGGCTGGCTCAATAAGCAAGCTTATTTTACTCCTGTTTTTATGGAGAAGTTACCGAGACAGAAATTGGCCACGTGTCTTAAAATGACACGCGTCCATTGTCTAAGTGAGAAGCGCATAAGCAGTACAGGCTGTTTTGTTTCTGTAGCTTGGATGGGGTGTTTATATATCGGCTTATATGAGAAAAATTTTTTATCCCGACTACCGAGCTCGCGGCAATATTTGCTACTCTATAGAAACTAAGTTCCATTTGTCAATTGATTCCAAAGTAGTGAGATCTCGTTCACCGAGCAAGCCTGTTTGCCGAACTCATAAAATCAGGCCCGCAGTTTTAGTGGAAAGGCTGGCACGGTGCTTTTTCAGGTTATTCGACTTTGTCTGTGGCCTCTAAAATATCATCTGGTGTACAAATTCATCCAGATTTCAAACTTGACATCACCTTTAATGTAAAATATCGGAATGGACGCAAACTCAGCTATTAGGTGAAAACACCCGTGAATAGCAATTTTTGAATCAGTTTTGAGCAATTTTGCAGTATTGCAAATCTTCTGTGACATTTAAAATGAGACAGACTTAATTGCTATTGGAACTCATATGGATCCCATAGTTGGATAGACTGCCGCTTGCGTTGGAAACACTAAATGGCATATTACTGATAAAGTAGATGTTTAAATTGTTAATATGCCAAAGTATCACACGATATTGTGTTGTTTTCCGAAACTTCTTGAATAAAGTCTTTGTCAGAATCCGTTAGTGAGGTATTCTTTGTCAGTGAGCTTGAAACTTACAACTTTGTACCAAGAAGCTCTGCTTTCGAGAGTCTGCGATTACATTAGAATTGAAAACTTTCGGACGGAAAAGTTTCGGAAAAACAACTTTGGACAAAAAACTTTCGGATGCTTTGTCAGGAATTTCGGACAAAAAGTTTCGGACAAACGCGACATAAAAAACAAGCATTATATGAAAACGAATGTTAAAAATAATTGTGATCCTATCATAAATATCAATTTACTATAGGTACATGGTGATCATCACATCTACAGGATATTTGAATGTAATTTCGTTAGATTCAACAATGGTAAAACCAGCTGTAAGTCAAATTAAAACTGATGCCATACGTGAATTGTTTTCAATAAACACTTCAAGGAACCAAACTTTTAGAGTAACCTAAGTTCTTCTGGCAAAAAAATGATCTATAAACGTTTTTTGTTACGGTACTTTGTGCTTTTTTATCTTAAATGAATTCAAAACTTTTGAACGAAAAAATTTTCGGACATCACCAGATTTCAGACAAATAAAACTTTGGACAAAATCTTTTCCGAAAGTTTGATCGTCCGAAAGTTTTCGATTTTAATGTAAGGCTTCTCAAAGACTGAATTTTCATCTGAAGGTTGAAATGATTATTGTGATGAGAGTTTTGAGAAAGGGCTTTGAGACAAGACAGTCTTCTTTAATATCAATCAAACGTTCAAAAACAACAAAGTTAATGCAAGATACTGTGGCACTCTTAGCGAGGAAAGACGTAGGGTCACCGAATCCTCTCTACAAATGCCACTTAAAATATTCTAAGAAATATCAACTGTAAATTAACGAGAAAAAGAGAAACAAAAAGGCGAGGTACATTTGCACGCTCATACAAGACAGTCCGGGTGTTGCTAAATGATGTGTTGGCGTTTGCTGAAACGTACAATTGCTGCAACGTGCAACGTTGCTGTTACGAATTAAGTAACAAATTTAAATGCAGAAATTTATTACGCTATTGGATTAAATCGAACTACCGGGTGACCAAAAAAGTGAACCAAGTAAATCTGTTAGAGGAAATAATGTGATTGACCGAAATCAGTGATTCAAATGTTGTTTAGTAGCATAATGGCTAAGAAAAATCCATTTTGCTAGTTCTACCGACATCGTAGATTGGCGAAATTAATGATTCACGCTAGCAAACCTATACGCGTAATAGTGGTGGATGCGCGTAAGAGGGGCGGTATATTATCGTAGATGTGGTGGATACGCGTAGCAGGGGTGGGATATTATCGTAGATGTGGTGGATGCACGTAAAAGGGGGTAAGTTATTATCTTAATAGTGGTGGGTTATTATCGTAGATGTGGTGGATACGCGTAGCAGGGGTGGGATATTATCGTAGATGTGGTGGATGCGCGTAAAAGGGGGTGGGTTATCATCTTGATAGTGGTGGATACGCGTAGCAGGGGTGGGATATTATCGTAGATGTGGTGGATGTGCGTAAAAGGGGGTGGGTTATTATCTCAACAGTGGTGGATACGCGTAGCAGGGGTGGGATATTATCGTAGATGTGGTGGATGCGCGTAAAAGGGGGTGGGTTATTATCTTAACAGTGGTGGATACGCGTAACAGGGGTGGCTTATTATCTTAATCGAGGTGGATACTCTTAAAATGGGATGGCTTATTATCTTGATGGTGGTTGATACGCGGAGCAATTGGTTGGATGAGATTTTAAAGGGGCTTACACAGTTTTCAGTTGAACTTGGATTCCTGCAACTATATCCTTTTTAACCTAGCAAAAATTGCTCGGCCAACTTTTCAACATAAACACTTTTCATTTCTTTTGTGAATTGGTCAACGAGCCAAGGGAGAAACCCAGGCTCAAGGTGACTCGGCAGCACGACGAGCTCTTTACTCTCTCTCTCTCTCTTTATCGTCGCATCGCTTGGAACGGCAAAATTGATACGAGTTCCTCCTCCTGGCGCGAAATTCCCGGGGCGTATTTTTCCACATGTTACTGCTCCAGTAAATTTTCCACCTGTCATAAATCGCGTGAATTTACCGTGCATAAGCCATTGGCCATAAATCCAAAACAGCAAAGTATTTTTGCTCTCTGAGTCATATCTTAACCCACTTACATTGTCTATGCCATAAAATCTTACCACATCGGGAAACAGTAATGAGGAAATGTTGTCGAGAGGAAAGCTCCCCTCTGCAACAAGCCGAATGAATGTACAAATAACGTCTAGGTGTCCTTCGGATTCAAGATTTCTTATAAAGTCATCAAATAAGTCCAAAATGAACGATTTAGATTCCAACTCTCTTCGATTTTAAAAAACCTTTTTCTAGCCCTCGAGTCTTTCTGATTGCCATTTACATTTTGTTTATCTAGCCTTTTCTTTTTCGGAGCTTGCGGGACTTCCATAATCTAAAATTCATAGCTTTTTCATCAACATCGTCAATGTTTACTTGCGTTTACAAGAAAAGCATACAGACCAGGCGGTAGTATCCGTACAACAACGAGGAGGTCTTTTGTGGAAACAATTCAAATTCACTCATACAGTATCTAGACTCAACATTCTTTTCGACTCATTGATACTCTGAACTAGTTACAAAATCTATCTATGACACACACAATTTGCTGCAATATTTAAGATAATATCCCACCCCCTTTTAAGGCTATCCACCACTATTAAGATGATATCCCACCCCTGCTACGTGCATTCACCACATCTACGATAATATCCCGCCCCTGCTACGCGTATCCACCATTATCAAGATAATAATCCACCCCCTTTTACGCGCATCCACCACATCTAAGATAATATCCCACCCCTGCTACGCGTATCCACCACTATCAAGATAATAATCCACCCCCTTTTACGCGCATCCACCACATCTAAGATAATATCCCACCCCTGCTACGCGTATCCACCACTATTAAGATAATAACCCACCACTATTAAGATAATAACCCACCCCCTTTTACGTGCATCCACCACATCTACGATAATATCCCACCCCTGCTACGTGTATCCACCACATCTACGATAATATACCGCCCCTCTTACGCGCATCCACCACTATTACGCGTATAGGTTTGCTAGCGTGATGATTTAGTGCACATCGGTAGTTCTAAAACCTGGCAAAGTTCATCGAAAAGAAAGGACCGAGTTCGATGAGCTGCAGAGCAATAGAGAGCACATTATACGCATCTCACATTAAAATGCATCCCATTATCCCCTGTAATATCAAAATTTTCCTCACTTCAGAAAAGAAATTTGTGTTGATGATTGATAATTGTTTGCATGCACTGGGAGTCTCTATCGGACGTGCCTGTTTCGAAACTAAAGCAAGACGTGTTCACTTTATTCTCGTGCTGATCGAATCGATCCAATTTTATTGAAGAATTTCGACCGACTCTAGAACTGTGTGGTTTCATAAAATCCTTATTTTCGCCGAAGAATCATGTCAATAAAGATAGCAAAATGAAGTAATTGTATCCATGCAATTCAGCTATACTTAACAGCGTTGATTGGCAAGTCTGGGGCGGGTTGGTGTGACTGTTGATAGAATAACAGATTACAACGTTGTGAATGGTGTGTAGCACTTTTTCCAACTTTTTCTCTCTTCTCTACGAAATTGCAACTTTTTCTCAGTCTCTGAAATGAGCAAGTGACGTCATAAACGCAAAGGGCCACAGTCTTATAAACAATATTCCCGTAGCTTTCGACCTAACTTTTCAAGCAAGGCTTGCCTTATCTCTTTCTCATACAAAATGGCGACTACGTTTGGCCTAACTTATGAAAATGTTATTGACTTATGAAAAACTTATGAAAAATGAATTTACAACTGTAACGGATATCCAGGTGTGGAAAGAAGTTACAATAGACGATTACGCTGAAGATGGTGGCAAGAACTTTTTATCAAGATCACTGGGTTCTTTTATCGAATTCTTATAGAGTAGTTATAGATTCGTCATTGAAACCCAGTGCATCTTGGGAGAAAGTTCCTTGCCCCCATCTTTAACGATATCTTGTATTGGACTTTGGCAGCTGGTAACATTGTTTCTTGACTTTGGTTCTACAAACCACGGACTTGACCTTTAAGACAAATTTCCACACAGCGGCGTTTTCGGAGCGACCTGAATTTTACATAATAGAAGGTCGCTTAACCAAAACTTTCTGTTCTACTTCAGACCAACATTCACTCTTTAACAATGAAATTCCCCCTGATAGAGCATTGCTTTGCAGTCGTCATTGCCATCGTGGTTTCTAAAGGCCCATATTTTTTGCGTGACAGCAGATTGCTGAAAATATATAACATCTGGCAGATCATAACATTAAAAAAATTTTTATTTCCTAGGCATTCCTTGACTTCTTTGCGCAAGGGCTGCAAGGAGAATACCGGGATCAAGGTATCATCAGTCAGGTATGAAAACATCGCATTCTTTATGACAAGGGGTGAACCATGTAAGAACGAAACATGTAGCCTGTTTCTATCTGAATCTGTTACTCTGTATTTTTCATTTAGCAGGCTAATTTAGTTTCTAAAGAAGACTGAAAGGAAAAGATTATCGAAGCAGCGTCCTTGTCCTTCTTCTCTATATAGCCACGCCTCGTGATTCCGTAGACAAGGATTATTGAATGATGTATTTCTCCATTGGCCAGGCAGCAAGTGTGATACTTCTTTTAGGCAAACCAGCAAATCTCAGATCGATGATCAAGTCTGCAACCACTAATTCATCTTATTCAAACTTGGTTCGCAATATTGCTCAACTAAAATTTAAAACATTTACAATACATTTTTAGACATCTGAACAATGTCAAACAGGATGTGTTATCCCTAGGGAACAGATCGTTAAGTTGTTTTTGCTGTTTAGCTGAAACTTAACCACAAATGCTACCTCTTTCAGCGTTTCAAAATGTTTCAGGGAGGGTGCCTGCTGGAGGTTGGACTTGCTCCAAGTCTATTCCGTCGTGCAGTGGTACATCAGCACCAAGAAAATAATTACCTTTGCGGGGGCGTAAACTTTGACGAGGACGCTGCGAAGGAAAAACGATTCTCCTTCGCAGCGTCCACGTCGTAGTTTGCACCCTCGCAAAGGTAATTATTTTCCCGAGTGCTTATATACCACGGAAAAGACTTGGAGCAAGTCTAGCTAGAGGTCAACATAGAGGCCATTTTATAACTTTGTTCCGTATTATATATTTTCTTATTCAATTTGTATCTAAGAGATGGTTGCTGTCTAGTTGCAGACCTTTTCTTTGGCAACCTCGTTTTCGATGTTAGGTGTTACGTAGGCTACAAGTGGAGCATAGGTAGTTTACTGTTAAAAGTTTACACATTTACTGCGCAGCCAGATCGTTTAGAGACCTAGAGACAGTTGTATAATTTTAGTCTCGATGTCAATCAATTGATCCGTGGTCATGTATTTCATAACGATTCTGCTAGGGTATCAAAGCTGCTGCTGGTTTATGTTCTAGTAGCACAGTTTCAAGGTTTTGACTGGAAAGTTTAAAAGAAATGGAAAGTACTGAAACTTGATAAACTTGTTTCTTGGAAACAAAAATGACCCCAAATATACAGAAATACTTGATTTACCAAATTTAGAAATCTCACTTTTATTTTGTCAGAGTATCTGCCCATACGTGGTCTCGACCAAAATGGCTCGTGTGAAACCCGGATTATTCTCCCCTGAGCCACTTGCATACGCAAAGCAAGCATTGGGGACAGTTGGAGTTGCCGACAGAAGTCACGGATATTCAACGCATTTCATCCAGAATTTGATATTTTCGTTCTTCCCGGCGTTTTTGAGGGAATCAGCCCAAGTTAAGATTATGAAGCAATTGCGAGCCAAAGCCCTTAAGAAGAAGGATAAGAAACAGTAAAGTGGCATTGATCAAACAGTAAGTAAGTTGAACAGTGATTGCATGTAGTCGTTAGGTGTGCTGAGAAAACTCCCACGTTTGATGGATTCTTGTGACGTATGGAAGAGAAATATGAACTGAATTAGTTTCAATTTTTTTTCTTTATTCGGATAGTGAAACACTGATTTTCACAACAGGGTGTGTCCAAAAAGGGCCATTAGACGGACAACTTAAATTTCTTCCAATAAAAGGTCTGATATAGATTAGGTATAGTTTTTGCAAATTCAACGTCCAGAGGATTGGTAAGGAGTAACACTGTCAGCTGAGGTCAAAATGAGGTAGGGTCTCTTGTAGGCATACCTGTTTTTTGGCAATAGGAAACTAACATGGCAAGTCTTTAAATCTCTCCGATTCTGTTATGAGTTTAAAAAGCATGAACATTCATAAATGATTTAATTATTTTGGACAAGTGCAGTATTTTTGTGACAAAGAAATTTGTCCACAATGAAGACATTTTTTCAAAAACGTCAGCTACACCATGATTTTTCAAGAGGGCTTGTTACAGCAAAACATTTCTGTGAGACGGTTTTGATGAAGAGCTGCTCAATTCACATCCATGTTACTGCTGGCTTTCTAGCTGTCTGACGGCTCCAACAACGCAACAGATTTATTCGATGGAGTGAAAGGGTCCAATTTATATCCAACGAGACTATTACTAGAATGTCGGAAGACGTGCCACGTCACCTTTGTGTCAGAAATATAGACTACTAAAGTAGAATTGTATATTATCACGCCATGACTTCCATAGCTGGAAAGGATATGATGTCACTGGGTTCCAACTACGACAGCCACTTACATCAGTTGGAAGATACAGTAACTTTAAGAAAAGAACAACTCAACCGGGCCTCTCAGAAAGAAGACCCCACCTTACGGCAGATGATTGGCACTGGCGAAACGTTCACAATTAGATGAATATCTACCTCAATTTGACCTATGCTTATTTTTTTCTTGCTTCGGAAAGTCCCAGTGGGGGCTACTTTGCAAAAACTGTGCACCAAATGAAAGTACACAAGTCTTGCCTACAGAAAAGCTTATTTTTGTCATACCATTCATTGCAGAGAAATTCATATTTTTCGACTGCCAGCCTTCCTTTATAAATTCTCCATACCTTGCAAACACCTCGAATTACTGTTGGCTTCAAAACGTAAGAACACAAAATCTTGAAGAAGTTTCCAACATGTATCAGTCTCTCTTTATGACGGTATAGCGGCTGAGCCAAAAATTGAAGAATGCCCGTTAGAGACAATAATTTTGGAAAAGATTTATTTGATAGTGGACATTTTCAAATAGATTTCAAAATTACTTCATTGAAAATGGTCACTCTATTCTGAAGGTATGAGGGATTCTCTCAAGAATGCTCCTTATATACCTTAAAATTTATAGAATTGCTATCAAATTTTCCTCACATTGCAGCGATAACTTTTACATGCTTTTGTCATGTGTTATCACTTTAGGGGGAGAAGTTACAAACTGTTATTTGGGGCGAAGCATAAAAATTTGTCCAGGTGATTTATGCACGAAATAGGACATAACACGTACTAAATTGAAATAGCTGCAAACTGAACAAGAATTAATCAAACGTGTGAAATTTTTTATCTGATAATCCAGTAATGAAGTAGCATTTATATTGTCAATAACACTGATTCTGCACGTTACTTACTATGAGAAAAGAGTATTCAATGCATGTTTCATTTCTTTTTTCTATCAATGTCAAGATTAAATTTCTGCAAAGAGTTCGCCGTACTGGTTTCAGGGCAACTTTGCGGCTTCGTTTGTTTTCGATTTCTGCTTGAGAGAATTTCTTTTTGTCTGCATTCGCTAATCGCTTTGAATTGAGGTGTGAACCAAAGCGACTGATGCTATTGTATTACAAAATCTGCCCTTGTTCTGTGCCATCCAACTCAGGGATAGACACAGGGTCATCTGGTCCCCACTTTGGATGACACTTACAATTCTAGTACTTAAGCAAAAACGAAGGGTAGAATCCAAGGTAGCTTTGTGCCAAATGATACAAAAACCCTAAAAAGAATTTGAACGTGAAATCCAATTAGGTTTATACACCGCAAGGTTTAATTGATTATTAGGTACCAAGCTATCTGATAAAACTATCAATGGTAAGGGGAGGGGTCGCTGCTGTTTACTTTCTGAGTATTCAATCAAAACGCTTTGTTGCGTTGATGAATGAAATTGTTGCTTCTATGATGATTCTGTTTTCAACGAAGTTCAGATCTTTGCTTCCAAATGGAAGCAAACTGCACAGTGTATCTGAATCCAATTTATTCATGTCTAAACCAGGGATGGTAAGCAGGCGAAAGAGATCTCTACGCATCAGGTCAAACTGGTGGCAGTGCAGGAGAAAGTGTTTATTATCCTCAATGCCTCTCTCACACATTCAACTTGGGCTACTACAATCAAAGTTGTGTCGAAATCTGTGCTCATTCAGTACGCTGAAATTCTCACGCAGCTTTGTCAGCTTGTTGATACCTTCTATATCAAAGACATCATAAACAGTGTTTTTAGGTGGTTTTATAATTGCAAGTAGTTTCCGTTTAAACTCGGATATGGATTGTGAACATTTGATGTCATGATCTAGCAGATTCCATTCAAAAAAAACATTTTGGAAGTAGGTATGCGAGAACGAGTAGTTCTGCCGACATTCTGATCGCATGCGAGGGGATGTATTAAGTTGTAAGATTGTTCTCGTTCAGGCGGTATTTCTGCAAAGAGGTACCCAGGTAAACCTGTTTTCTGTAGGTTGTAAAAATGACACAAATGTCTGTACCGCCTTCTGTGATATAGATCTTCCCAACCTAGTTCGTCGTACAGTTTTTGCCTATGTGTACCTCTTCATGCTCCAGTTACGGCTAATGCAGTATGATACTGGATTTGTTCGAGTCGTTTTGTGACACTAAATCTCATGTCAGGATCATACCTATGGTAGATAATATCACCATAGTCGAGATGGGGTCTTACATAAAGCTTGTAAACTTCATCTTAAGCTCATTTCTAGAGACATACTTGGAGATGTACCTTATTTCATTTCTTTGACATGAGTTTGTAGTTTAGTCCTGAAGAAACCTGTTCCACAGATTTTGGGTTCATTCCATGCTTGTCCAAAGAGCGTCTGAATTATCTAAGGGTCCCGAGGAGTCAAACTGTAAAGAATTTTGGAATGTTCAAGAATCTTGGCGCTATGGTTTATACTATGTAGTGCATTGATACGTTGCTAATCAGCGTTAGAAGAACCTGATCAAACAGCTTCAAAAAATGCAATATAGCCAAAGTCTACTGCAAATTTGAGGTACAGTAAAAACCCGCGTATAAGAACCTACAATTTTGGAAGTCAGCCTGATTAGGTTCTTATGTATTGAGCATTTAGTGGGGAATTAGGCTGTACAGGTTCTTAAATTGGTTCTTATTTAATTCAGGGCTTCCAGTTATTTCTTTTGTTCAAATTGAAACTTCAAGACCATTATTTACTGTCAGTTGAGATGCACCTGAGTTCATGAGGCCTTATTCAAAACATAAGTTCATGGAAGAATCAGAAATTTTACAGAATACAATGAAAAGCTTTCAAAGCGTCTTTAGAGCTCTTTGCAATTTACACATATGGCAGAATCAGTACCTATAGGCTCAATCACAAAGGAACTAGACTTTTTATCCAGTTTGATGATCTCCACAAATAAGAACCTATTCAAATCTCAGGCTGAATGGGTTCTTATATATTGGAGGTCTAACTCCAGAATTTTCAGCCTGTAGGTTCTTAATCACTAGGTTCTTATACGCGGGTTTTTACTGTAAGGTAATACTTGACGCCTTGATTTCTCGAAAACCTCAGATACTTTCATTACTTGTTAAATAGGCATAAAACAACATCTGCCGAATAGGTTTCTTCGGAGAGTTTTTGAGAATTTTCCGGCAACCTTCCGTCCCTTTTGCGTTTTTTGAGTAGTAATGACATTTTGCATCTGCTGTTGTTCCTTTCAAAATTTACGAAATCTGATCAGTCCATCAAGACTGATGAGATTTGATTCATTCAAATCTTCTTTCTGCTTCTTTCATTTTCACTTCATTTTAACACACTGATAGGTTAAAACTATTATTCTTATTCAACAGCAATAGTCACTTTCAAATATTGAAAAATCTCGCCAGGAGAATCTGTTTTATCGGCTCGCTGAAGACAACGAGAGAGAAAAAAATACCTCAACATGTTTTGCACCAAACTCCTTTAAGGGTGGCTTGTAAAAAGCGGCCAAATAGATGCATTTTCCGTCATGTATTTCACATTTGATATATTTTGTATGTAATCCTTTAAGGAGGGTGCCCCTCGGCAGACGCTGTGTGTAAAGGGTACTCCAATAAAAACTTAATTACAATATATATTTGAAAATAAGATACTACTTGAATATATAAAACCATCATTTAAAAGTCTGTTTACAATCATACAATGTTCATGATAGAAAAGAAAATTTTACCCTTTATTGATTCCTTAAAACCTTTCAGAGGATGCCGTCTGGGACTCAATGGGATCACACATTCTCAAAAGAGTTGGCTCTTTGATGTTTGAAACTTTTTAGTGTCGGTTAGCCAATTAACTAATCATTATAGTAACTTTGGTCAGCGACCAGAATTACTGCAGCGATTACCAGATTAGCATTGACCTGTAAACCCAAGATAACTGCTTTACAAATTGACCTGTGCAAAAACAGAAAGCCTAAATTAAAGAGAATTATAATATAATGTACAAACGAGCATAATAGCTCTAAAAATGAAAATATACCTCTCATATGAATTTTTTAAAGGTAGCCAGGGACGATGCCAATTTAGTTTCCCTATTCAGCTCATTCCATAATTTTGCTCCACGATCCGAAAATGCTTTTTGGCCTGTGCTTGTTCTTAGCAGGGGTATCTGCAAGTTTGTTTCGGTAGAGCAAAGAATGCGATCACTGCCCTCTGAGCATTTACTGAAATGTTCCCCTAAATATTGAGGAGCAAGTGAGTTCAATGCCTTATAGGTCAGCGTTGCTGTTTCTTTTCTGATAAGATCTTTGATTGATGGTCAGCCAAGATTTTGGAGCAGAGGGGCAGCAGAAGCATCGTAAGGACCATTTGTAGTTATTCTTGCAGCTCTATTCTGGATCTTTTGGAGAGAATTAAGTTTGGTTTCACTACAACAACCCCAAACCGAGCAGCAATAACTGAAATGAGGCTCAACAATTCCTCTATACATTTTCTGCAGATCACCTGAAGGAAGAAATTTCTTGGCATGCTTAATAAAACCGAGAGCTCGCAGTGCCTTAGCCTTAACATGTTCAATATGGCGATCCCATTGGAGTTTGTCATCAATTTGAACTCCCAGATACTCAGTATCGGTTATCATATTGATCTTTTGATCACCTATTTCGAAACTAGGCTTAGCTTCAGTCTGCTTTTCGATTTTCTGAATATTTGGTCTGGAACCAATAATCAAAGACTGTGTTTTTACAACGTTTAGGGACAATTTATTGTCATGTACCCAGTTCTGTAAATTCACAAGATCCTGATTTAGATCATCCTGCAATTTAGAAAGGCATCTCGAGGAGTGTGAAATCGCAGTATCATCAGCGTACATGGTGACCTTTCCTTTGTTTAGGCAGAATGGTAGATCATTTATGTAAACAAGGAAGAGAAGTGAGCCAAGACAGGAACCCTGGGGGACACCACAACCTACAGCGTTAATACTAGAAGAGGTGGAATTTACCTTGCAGAACTGCTTTCTCTCATGCAAATAGGAAGTAAACCAGTCAAGCTCTAGTCCACTTATTCCGTATTTTTCTGGCTTCTTTAGTAAGATATCATGATTTACTGTATCAAACGCCTTTTTTAGGTCAATCAAAATCAAACCAGTGTACTTGCCCCTATCTATATTCATATACCAGTCATTAGTGCCAGCCATAAGGCTGGTGACGACTAAGTGTAAAGATCGAAAACCAGACTGATGCTTGTATATGAGCCTATTACTATCTAAGTAGTAATACAGTTGATTATAAACTACTTTTTCGAAAGCACGAGACAATACAGGCAACACAGAAATCGGTCTGTAGTTGGAACAACCATCTCTCGCTCCGCTCTTGCAAATAGGGGCAACACGCGCTATTTTCCAATCTGTTGGAATATTTCCAGAGAACAAAGACAAATTAAAGAGATCGCACAATGAACCAGAGATTAGAGGCAAAGCAATCTTTATAAAAAAGCTTGCGATACCATCACAACCAGAGCCGTGCGATGTCTTCATTTTCTTCATAACTTTCGTTACGTCATTCTCTTAAATAGCTTTGAACGAGAAATTTCTCACAGCTTTACCCAACTCATACTCATTGGATAAAAGCGGGTTGGGTTTTTCTGGAATTTTGTCACTCAGTTTATTTCCAATGGTACAGAAAAAATCATACATTGATGAGGCAATCTTTTCATTGTCTTTAATCGACACACCTTCAACATTAAGGGATGGGATGGAAGTGGTCTTGCTGCTTTTGTTAATGACTTGGTTGATAGTCTTCCAAGGGATAAATTGAAAATCCAGGCAGTAAAGAGTAAATCCACCCTCTTGATGGATTGTTATAAGCAAATTCGCAATCGTGTAAACAAGTTAAGGATCCTTTAAGGTCTCCATGACATTCAGAAATTTTCTCAGAGAAATATTTTCTTTTTAGCCGGAGATTTAACTTGTTTACACGATTGCGAATTTGCTTATAACAATCCATCAAGAGGGTGGATTTACTCTTTACTGCCTGGATTTTCAATTTATCCCTCGTCTTAGCAAGTTGAAAAACTCACTGTTAAGCCAAGGTGTATATTTGTCTGAAACTCGTCTGGTCAGGTTAGGCGCATGTTTATCAAGGATAAGTGAAAAGATGGTTGTCCAGCTACGGACGGCGTCATCAGAATCACTAGCATTGGCAATTATTTCTTCCCAGTTGACCTCAGACAAATCAGAAAGAAAAGCTGTTTTATCAAAATTTTTAAGTTGTCTTGATGAGATATATTTATGTTGACGTTTAACCCCTCCACGAAACTTCCTGATACAATAAATCAAAAAGTGATCACTGAGGCTAGTTTTAATCACACCGCTCTCCGAAATATTTCTGTACTCTGAAGTGGCTATGTGATCAATTAGGGAAGATAAGATGAATGCAGGGTGATTCTTGTTGGCTGTTCAATCAGTTGCCTAAGACCAAATAAGTCATATATTTCTTGTAAATGTGAGCTATGATTTGCATCGCTAGGTGTGGGAAGGCTGAAATCACAGTTCGTATCACCTAGTATGATAATCTCTTTGTTTTCTCTGTCAAGAAAACGGAGATTTTCCTCTAGGCTTTCAAAACAAGAAATTGGTACACAAGGAGGTCTGTACCATGCGACAATTATGAAAGGACTTGCTTTTGGAGGTTCAATTTCAATGCATATTAATTCTAAAGATTCTCAATGGTCTCCTCTCTAAAATTGATGTGATTCGACAGCTTGCAAAAAATTAGAAAATTGATATCTTTGCAATAAATGAGACTAAGATCGACGATAAGTTTAAAGATCAACTTGTCGATATCGATGAATTTGACCTGAAGAGATCTGACAGGGATAGACATGGGGGGTGGGGTTGCACTGTATATCAGGAACACGGTTAGCTTTAAAAACTCCGTGATGACCTCCCCAATAAATCTTTAGATTGATTGTGATTCATAATTGTGATTCATAAATATGAACTTACAGAAGGTACATGGTGATCATCACATCTAGAAGGACATTTGAATGTGATTTTTGTTAGATTGAATAATTGTTAAACCAGCTGTAAACAAAATTTTAAGGTGTTGCTATGCATGAACTATATTCAAGAAACACTTCAAGGAACCAAACTTTTAGATAAAATGTTCAAGAACCTAAAGCACTACAGGCATAACATTGATCAATTAACATTTTATGTTACGCTTCTTTGTTCTTTTCTATTTTCAAGGAGTTTAAAACTTTCGGACATCACCAGGGTTCGGACAAATAAACTTTCGGACAAAATTTTGTCCGAAAGTTTGATCGTCCGAAAGTTTCGGTTTTAATGTATTCGCTTTTTTCCCATTCAAAAGCACTTGAAATAGATATCATTTCCATTAATTTCCTTTTCGCAGCAGTCTTTATTTTTTCACGCCATGTTGTCGACCAAAACACGCTTCCTTTCTGGTATGTTTTCTCTTTCTTAACTGAGAGTTTCAATTTGACCCAATAATTCATCTGTAAGACAGGTATTATACAAGGACAATTATTTCAATTAAATCATTTGGTATGAACCACAAGAGAGATATTGTAGTAACCTGGCCAATCAAAACGTTTGAAAACGACTTTTAAATCCTGCCGAACTCGCAAGTTTGTCGTAGAAGACTAAGAATCAACAAAGTAGGGGCAGGCTTGAATTTTCAGCTTTGATTCAACGGAAGAAGGTCGATCTTGAATAAAATTTTCAAAAGCAAAGCCATGAAGAATTTGGCGAGCAGTGTCTTTGTCTCAATGATGACTTTTCTGGTGTCAACATCTTCTCAACCGGCGACAACTGGAACAGGTTTCCAAGAAATCACCGACAACAATAACAACGGCCATGATATTTTCAATGAGTTTTTCCATCGATGCAGTTTCACTGAGCAATGTAATTTCATTGTTAACGATTTGAAGGCAAATACTTTCAAAGAAGTATCTGACGAAAAAGATCTACCAGCGGATAAGAATGTTCACGCCATTTGGAAAAAGATTAGCAAAGGTAACTGGTTTTCATTTTTCAATCATAGTTGATTATTGTGTTTTCAATTTTCTACCCTGGGGCTCCCTGAAACTTTAATGTGTTTTACCTCAGCTAGAATTTCTCTCGATCTAAAAGTTGTGAAAATATTCGATGATTAACCATCAGGGCGCAGCCCCCTCCCAGCAGTTTTCTTCTGCACGGCCAAGTTTGAGGCTTCTGAACTTTAGTTTTTATTCTTCTTACAACTAAAAATAGATTTTTTTAAACTTGAAGGTAGTTGACGGAGATAAAGCTTGCCCAGTCCCCTTGCACATGCAAGAGACTGGGGGAGCTAAAAACAGATCTGGTTCTTAGCCAAAAAATAGATCTGGTTCTTAGCCAATGATCTCTTGCGGTGATCACCGTTTTCACGTGATCAGGTTTTCTGGAGATCAAACAATTCAAAATGGCTGATGATTTAAGAACATCAAACTCGACGAGCTGGAAAGCTGTTAACATTATTTTTCGGATACGGGAAAAGAAAGAGAATTTGTACTACGAGCACAATGATATCCAGTCGCTATTAGGCGTTGAGACTTCAGCAGAAACAACGACATTGATTTCGGAAACAGTTTGAGGTAGGCCGGTCAACTGCCGATTGTTGCCAGTCTGTTAAGAAGATCTGAGAAAATGGAAGATGGAGCTTTTCACATGAAGACTTTTGTAAGAAAGAAAGATCCATGAAAGGAGGGCAAGTGATTTGATTTGTTATGTTGTAATTGTTTTGTCTGTTCGTTTTCCAACCGTTTTCAGGGATTTCCTCTCTTCGTCATCCAGTGGCGTGATGAAAGGCTAGCGCTGATTGGTCAATTCAATTGTTTACAAAATTTCAATTGAGTTGAATTGAATCTATTTTAAAAATCCGTTGCCTTTAGCTCCGTCAATTAACATTAAATGTATTCCGGGGTTTTAGCGTTACCGATTTTCGAAAAATGTCGGTAAAATTCGAATAAGTCCTAATAAGTGCTACAACTAATTGGAAATATTGTGATGTCTTAATTTAACTTTGATCGAGTCGTGCTTAGTTTCAAACAATTACCCATGCAGAATGCTTTCAGTCAATGTATACATTATCCTTGCTGACATCAGCTAATTATAGATACTATTCAAATTTATAACGTGATACTTCTAACTTGAGAACCTTAAAAAGGAAGCTAAGAGATACAACGTAAACATAATGGGAGTTAGCGAAGTAAGATGGAAAGGAGCAGGGAGAGCAGGCAAGATAGCAACTGATAAACATACATTTGTATACTCAGGAGGAACACGAAACAGGAGTTGGTATGCTAATAAACTAAGCAACAGCAAAGTTTATGATGGGGTATTGGGCACTATCAGATCCGGTAATACTTATGAAGTTCAGAGGCAAGCCTTTTGACATATCAGTAATCCAAGTAATGCACCAACTACAGATAAAGACTCTGATGAAATTGACAGTTTTTATGAAAAAGTTGATGCGGCAAATCACAAGATGTTGTTCTTGTTAAGGGAGATTTGAACGCGAAAGTAGGCGAAGGCAAAGAAAAAGATATTGTTGGGCCACATGGTTTAGGTACTCGAAACGAACGTGGAGAGATGTTAGTTAATTGGTGCAAGGGGAATGATCTGATGATAACAAATACCTGGTTCTTCAATCACAAACGAAGGAAATATACACGGGTCAGTCCAAATTCAAACACACGCAATCAAATTGATTACATAATGATTAACAAACGATCTCGTAATGCAGTTAAACAAAGCAACAGCTACCCAGGAGCAGAAGTTAACAGCGACCGAAATCTGGTAGTGGCTAAAGTCCAAATTAGATTGCGTAAACTACCGGGTGAGTCAATAAAAACGCCCGGCGTTTGAAAAAATCCTGCTCCCTGAATATCAAAGCAATGATATTGACGGCTGTCTTGTTTTATCCCCGAAATGTCAAATTAGGTTCAATAATTTACACGGCTTTAATCTGTAATTCCTTCGCGTCGAAATCGGAGATTTGCTGCAGAAAGCCCCTTTCCAAAACCTGCAAAAATGAATGAAAATACCTAGCAAGATTTCCCTTTGTTCTCCTTCCTAGCAATAATGACTCTTGGATGTGTTCATGTACTTTGTCCTCATGGGAGAATGGAATCTCCCTGAATAGGTTATTCACGCAAGGGAGAAGACTTTTCAACCCGTCAAAGGGAAAGCGCGTACTAAAGCATGCTGAAGGTCATCTCTATGAGGTAAACACGTTAAGGATTCTTGCTTGTAATTTTAGCACGTTTTTAAAGGTTTCTCAAAGGGATCGCTTACAGAATCTGAACGGAGTGAACGATTTTAGTAAGGAAAATTTCTAAAAATAATTGAACATATTAGCTAATCAATCAGGTATTGAAAAGTGTCATTGCTTATATAAGCAGGGAGCAGTAGCCTTTCAAACGCCGGGCGTTCTTTTTTTTTGTCTCACCTGGTACAAAAAACTAAAACAACAGGCAAAATTTCAACTCACGAAACTGCGTGAAGATCCTAATCTAAGAAGTGAATTTCAATTGAAAGTCTCGAAGAGGTTTGGGAAATTGCAAGTATTTGAAACAGAAGAGGTCAAAGAAGAGGAGAGCTTTCGAAGAGACCTTGAACAAAAGTGCTGAAGAAACAATACCTAACTAAAATCAAGGCTAGAAAGAACTGAAATGGATGACTGACCATGTTCTCGATATGATGGAGGAGCGAAGGAAGGTAAAAGGAAAAGATCTATCAAAATACATGGAGCTAGACAATGCAATAAGACAGAAATGTAGAGAGGAAAAAGAAACGTGGTGGAACAAACAATGTGATTAGATTGAGAATGAGTTTTATAGAAATCCATCAGTAGCACACACCGAAGTAAAGGAACTAGCAGGAAAAACATACTGTTCATCAAGTGGATGTTTGAAATTCAAAATAAGAACTGTAATAATGGGAACAGAAAATATTCTTTGTAGATGGGAAGAATACATCAGTGATCTGTTTAAAGACGATAGAGGAGAAAGACCAGAGATCAATAAAGAAATGGAAGCGTCACCTACAGTATTTTGAAAGACGAAATCGAATGTGCTTTAAAGAGTATGAAATATGGGGAAGCTACGGGACCTGAAAACACGTCAGTAGAAATGATAGAGGCACTGGAAGACGATAGAATCAATTAATTAGAATCCATCATGAATAAAATGTATAACACCGGCACAATACCAAACAGCCTGTCTAGATCAATATTTATTACATTACCGAAAAGAACACACGCCACAGAATGTGAGCTACATCGAACTATTAGTCTAATGAGCCACATTACAAAGTTGATGCTGAAGATCCTAATGAAAAGAATGAAAAGACCTATACGACAAGAAATTGCAGATGTACAATGTGGATTCACTGAAGGAAAGGGAACTACTAATGCGATACATGCACTATTTGATTGAACGAAGTATTGAGGTCCAAAAAGATATATTTTTGTGTTTTATTGATTATATTCCAAGGAGTGTGACAAGGTTCTACATGAAAAGCTGTTTGCCATGCTTGGTGGTCTTGATGTCGATGGAAAGACTTTGCGATCTATACTGGGAACAGACTGCCGCAGTTACAGCGAGGGGTGAATCACTCCAAAAATCCTCGTACACCTTGCCAAAAATCCGAAAATATCCGCAAGAACCTTTCCGAAAATCCGCAAATCCACACAAATATCAGGAAATCGAAAAATCTGATCAACCTCAAAGAAGTCCAATGAATTGTAAATAAATCCAAGAAAGGGCGTCAATCTCAAGGCAGATGAGTAATGAATCAGGTAAAAAACAAAGTTTTTGAAGAAGAATGAATGGAGGAATTGACTCGTGAATAGCACTGATGAGTGTGGATGGGAGGATGGGACACTTTGTTGTTATGGCTGTTCTTGTTTCTGTTGTTGTTGTAGTTGTTGCCCCAGCTTCGAGGAACCTAAATTGTTGTTGTTGTTGGTAGTTGTGCAATTTGCTTACATGCATTTCCCAGTACTTGCGTTCCTTACTTTTTGATCACCTGAGAGTTTATCATCAAGCATACTGTCATCCCTGTACATTTTGATGAAGGGAAAAGTCACGGTAGAAGGATGAAAAACTCCGAAAAATCCGCTAAAAATTTGGAATAATCCGTAAAATCCAGTCCCAAAATCGAAGGATTTTTAGATCCGAAGAAATCTCGTACACCCCTTGTAGGAGTGATACACCCGTCGAGCTAGAGTTGAAAATAAGTTGAGTGATTGGATTGAGATCGAGAGAGGTGTTCGGCAAGGCTGTGTTTTGTCACCTGACTTGTTTTCGTTGTATAGTGAAATAATCTTGAGGGAAGTCGAAGAGCTGCATGGAGTGCTTATAAATGGATGCAATGTGAACAACATCAGATATGCAGAAGACACTATTTTGATTGCTGAGACAGAAAAAGATCTCCAACATATTCTAAATAAAGTTATAAAAGAGAGTGAGTCTTTTGGATTGGCACTTAATGCGAAGAAAACATACTCGATGACAGTATCAAAGAAGCAAAGTCCATCAAAATGTACGCTCACAGCAAGTGAAATTAACTAAAACACGTTGAAAAATTCAACTACCGAGGAAGCTTTTTAACATCTGATGGCAAATCTGATTGCGAAATAAAGCGAAGAATTGCATTAAGTAAAGAGGCAGTCAACAAAAAGAGATCCGTTTTAACAAGTTCAAACATTACCATGTCGACGAGACAGAGAATCCTGAATTGTTATTTCGAACCTTTCAAAAACTCGAAAGAAACATTGAGTACACAAACTCTGAAAATAATCGTACCGGGATCAGCTATTCTGATCTACATTGATAACATTTTTTTCTCTTATTTTTTCATTATATGCTGTACTGGCCCAAATTCCTAATTTCCTATGAAAAAATGCGGGCAACGTCAGGACATTCTTTCAAAACTTTGGTCAGTTCAAAAATGGATGGCTGTCTCAAGGACCAAAATGTAAAGCTTTTCTGCATAAATTTCATAGCAAAGAGCTGATGATGATGAACTGCACAGTTTTATGATCATAAATTTAACATGGACAGCAGAATTTCAACAAATTGAAACTGCAAAAGTGACTTGAATTTGATGATAAGAACAAGGGCGCCGAAGGCACGGGGGCAGCACGAGGGCAGGAAGTGCCCTTTTCAGACAAACCTTTCTCGTGTATTTGCTAGATCTGAAACTTTTGACCTGCTGAGCTTCTGCAAATGAAATCTATCTCAGTCAAAAGATCGTTCTCAGGGTTCTATTTTCAAAAACAAGAAGAAAAAGTTGATGAGTATTTGGCAGATTTGTAGGATAAGAACTTTTCCGAGAAATGCTGGAAAGTGAATGGGATAGTTGAGTGTCAGTTCTCCATTTTTGACTGGCTGCCCCCGCCGCTTCGTCTTCCTTCCAGCGCCTCTGGATAAGAACAACAAAGCTACATAGCTTATAGAAATTTCTGTCATCGTCCACAGTTTTCGACTTCAGTAGTAATGATATAATACTCTTAATTACAGCTGCCCACCATTGCAAAGATACACAGCAAGAAGGCGTGACCTTATGGCAACGTGTTTTTGATCTATCATTGGGCAATAGTACATCTACGATCCGTGCTTCTTGTGATATGACAACAGAAGGCGGTGGTTGGACTGTCATACAAAGGCGTGTCAACGATTTCACGAATTTTGACAGAAACTGGGCTGAATATGTCAAAGGATTCGGAGATCCTTTTGGTAATCATTGGCTGGGTCTGGAGGCAATTAATCACCTCACCAAGAAAGGGGATTTCACATTAAGATTTGATCTCAAGAATAAAGATGGGAGTCATGGATTTGCTGAATACGAAAACTTTAAGATTGGAGATGCATCAGAAAACTACAAAATCTCATTTGGCAAATACAGAGGGAATGCTGGAGATGCGATGAGACACATAAAAGGATCTGCCTTCTCAACAAAGGACAAGGATAATGATACGTGGAATCATGGCAATTGTGTCCTCTTGTATACAAAGGGTCCTTGGTGGTTAAATGATTGCTTTCCAAGAGCAAATCTAAACAATTTATTTCCGGAGTTGCCGATAATTCGACCTACAAAGTATCATGCATATCCTGGAACTCAACCATATATCGAACCAAGTGAACAGATGAGTTGGAGTGAATGGAAACATGATTGGGGTGACATCATCCACTCGGAAATGAAGATCAGAAGAAATAACTGAGGGTTCATTTTTGACTCATCTTTCGGTACCTCTTGCCGTTATTATAAATAAACATTAGATGCTACCGTATCAGGTAAGCATGTGGAAGCACTTATGACAGAACTGAGGCACATTGACTTTCTCCCTCACAGAGGCTTTATCAGCGTACTACAGTGAGGAACGATTATCTCTCGCGCAAGCCACAGAAACGTGCAGCGCGAGGCAAGGTCATCCTTTGAAAAAAATTCTACTGAAAACGTCAAAAACTGAGAAATAGCGATAATGATCTTTTACTATACGTACAGAAAACAAGGACAGAAGGCTATTTCTTTTCGTGGACCTAAGCTTTGGAATCAACTTGAGCCCGATGCCTAACAGGCACCTTCTGTTAGGAATTTTTGGGTCCAACCCCCCAACATATATTTCACAACTCTAGCCCACCCAGTCACTTCCGATCTAATTCAATTCTCGCGCTGCTCCAGGATAAGACACAAATAAACTGACACAATCATGAATTATTTCAACACCTTAAATGAAACCAAACATAAACAACAACAATTTATGTGATAATCTATATCCGTTTCACAACCAAACAAATTCCAACCAATCTTGTCTCTATCCTTTCTTCTTTCAGAGGACCGTATCTATCAACATTCTATCAAATCAACAATCAAAGATCCAATCCTGAATAACCTTAGGCCTACTGTCCTCTTCTTTCTTCGTAGCAATCTTCGTAACAATCATTCAAACAAAGTCAATCTAACAACTCAATCAAACAAACAAAATAAACTTCGACTCACGTCCCTTCATTTATCAAGTTCTGCTTTCTTTCAACTCTGCAAATTCACATCACAGTTCTCCATCTTCATTTCTCTCTCTCTCTCAGAAACACGCCACAAAACTGTCAATCATTTTAAGTCTCGTTGTCGTTTGAGTCTCGATATGGTGTTTGGCGCCGCAACATTCTCCCCCCAAGATCAGTTTCCTGATCTTCTAACGGACGGCGGCGCCAGTCTGCATCAATGGCGGCGGTGCGCCTTGGTCTCTTCCTTGAGATAACTTCCTGTTGAAGTTTCACCTCTTTTAAACTAACTCCCTCTTCTTGATCTCCATTCCTTGCAGAATCTACAACCTCTTCCTCTACATCTTTCTTCTCTTCTCTTATCTCCAATGGATACAATAATTCAATTGCTCTCTTCAACATCATCACCTTTCCCTTATTGTCAACTACTTGAACTTCAACCCCCCGGGTTTGTCCATCCTTTGTAGTAAGTAACTTTGACACTTTGCCCAATCTCCATTGACTTCTTGGTCTCCCGGCTTCCTTCAATATCACGACTTCTCCTTCCTCGATTACAGACCTTGAACCCTTCTTCATCTTATGACATTCCTTTTTGATGTATTTTCCTAAATTGGAAACTTGAGTAGCAATCAACATGTCACGTTTTGTCTCTTCCATTTCTGATTGATTTGCTTCTATTTCCGCTTGGAGTTCTTCTTCATATTCAATCTTCAGGTCTTCTAATCCACTTTCTAACTTCTTGATTTGATCCTCAAGATCTGTAAATTCCTTCCAATGCTCACAGCCTTCTGTCTGTTTATCTAATGATACAGTTGCCGCTATAACTCTTCCCATCTTTCCCTTCAGTTGATTAATTAGCTCCAAATCAATTTGTTCTTCCTTCAATTTCAGCTCTTCGTTGAATTCGTTTCTTACTTGTTCTATCTCGATCGTCAACTCTTGCGCTCTTTCCAACGAGTACATATCATTTGACTCACTTCTATAGCCTGTTAGAGTTGCTGATTGGGCTTTCGTTACTTCCTCACTTGACAATCGTGCCTCCACGTCCTTTTTCACGTTACTAGCATTCAATACAACATTAACAGTCTTCAGTAGACTTCCGTCTGTCTCTTTTACGTCAGTGTCCAATTGGTTTACAAGTACATCTCCTTCCTTGACGGCTCTTAGAATCGGGCTAATTGGAACATCTTCCATCGGCTTACTCTGTCCATCTTTCAGGGCAAATAGCTCCTTCTGTACTTCCGCTAATTCTTTACTTAGGTTTACCTTATCTTCTTTGAGATTTCTAAACGCCGTGTCTCTTTCTGTAAACAATGTCTTGACTTGTTCTACGATTTCTAATGTCTCTTTCACAATTAAGTCTTTCTCCGTTACTTTCTCAGACAATGCTACAATCATATCTGCCTGTTCTGATAACACATAATTCTTCTCTCCAATCGTCTTTTCCATTTCATTGATTCTCTCAGTCTTAGCGCTAACATTCTTTTCCTGTTCATTAAACCTTTTACCCCAGTCATCTAATTTGCCTTCTAATTTCTTGACCCTCTCTACAAGATCATACGTCTCTTGAGCTTCTTTGTTCTCTAATTGTACCCTTTCATTCTTCTCCCCTTTTAACTGGGCGCATTCTTCTTTTAGATGCAATACTTGATTCGAGTCACGTCGTCTCTCGACTCTCATCAATTCCAACTCATTTTCATGCTTGTCTTTCAACTGAGATCTACTCAAATGCAATTTATCTTCCTCTTCATTCAACTTATCTTCTGATACTTGAACTTCCTTCTGTACAACTTTAACGCTTGTCTGTGATTCTAGCGAACCTTCCTGCGTACATCTCCTCTCATCTTCGACACTTTCTCTAATCACCCGTTGGTGTGGAAGGTGATTGGTTCTTTCCTGAATTTCTTTCTGCTCCTCTAACTTCTCTAGCTGTGATGTAATGGTGACATTTACTCTTGCACTTTGGCTGGTGATTCTTTCTTGGTTAGTGGGACCTGATAATGTCCATCCAAGAGAAGTCTCAATGGCTACTGGCTGGTCTTTCTCCCCCCGTATGGTACCCCCTTTCTGTAGAAGCCAAAGGTTATCCGCACCAATCAATAAATGAACCTTCAAATCCTCCTTTTCAGACACATCTGTAAATGAAATATTCCTGAGATGACTATAACTGTACTTCAATTTTTCAGGATGCACATTCTTAAGGGTGGTTATACTTGGGACTTCCAACACTTCCATTTCCATTTCTTCACCCCCCTCTAAAGGACTAACATTGATGGTATACACATTGCATCTCTCTGTAATTTCCTTCTTGCCAAATGTGGCTAAATTCAAGTATCTCCTTTCTCTGGATGTTCCTTTCATCATTTGTGCTAATTCTGTTGTTATAAAGGTACACTGGCTTCCTGAATCTAACAGCACTCTACATCTTACTTTTGGACCCTGTCCTGGTGCCTGTGCATAAGCCTGCAGAGTTTGCAGTGCAACTTTTCCTTGTGCCCCTATATGTAAACTTGGTATCGTTGCTTTAGTCTCATCCTCTTTACTATTTCCCTTCCCTTTTTCACATATTGAGGTGTGATGCCCTCCTTGACAAACCTCACACTTCTGCCCACTCATGCAATCCTTTGCTCTGTGATTCTTTTTCAAACACTTAAAACATCTCCCATACTTCCTAACAAGTGCCTTTCTCTCATTTATGTCTTGAACCATTTTGCAATTTTCATGTGGATGTTCCCCCCTACAATAGGCGCAATCCAACTTTTCCCCTCTGGTTAACAATGCACTTCCAGTTGTTGGCTCAGGTCTTTTATTTCTTTGTTTCATTTCTCTGCTCTTATCTTTTCCAACTTCATGTGTTTCCCTCAATTCAATTTCTTTGAGTAGTGCTTCTAAGAAAACTTCAATACTCCATTGATCATAATCATCTCTCCCTCTTGTAATCAACAATTTTATTTGCTCTGGTAACTTCTTAAGGAGTGAGGGGACAACAACACTAGAAAATGTTTCTTGTGGTACTTGCAAAGACCTCAGAGCTCTGTAATTCACTTCTACATGGTCATGAAAGTTTCTTAGCCTATGAACATCCTTGTCACTGAACACTGGCTGTGTTTCCATCAGGTTTTCAATATGATTCTGTGTAATGGCTGATTTTTTGCCAAATCTCTGTTTTAATTTTCCAATTGCTTCTGCATAATTTGCTGCACTCATTTCTAATCCTGCTATGGCCTTAGCTGCTGTACCCTGCAACAACCCTGTTAGATAATCAAATTTGTCAATGTCTTCTAAATCTTCATTATTATGTATGTTCCTCTCAAATACATCCCAAAACCTCTGCCAGCTTCTTGGCTCTCCAGAAAAGGTTTGCAAGTGCAACTTTGGGAGCTTAGAGGGTACTGGTTTCTTCTGACTTTGCACTCTTGTTTCAGGGGGCTTATTATCTTCAGCCAGGGCTGCTCAAATACTAAGTAAACCCATCTGAATCTCACTTCTTACATCACTACTTTCTGCCATTTCTTTAGTAAGATCTACACCTTCCATGTCTGAAATGATATCTAAAATCTTTTCATCAAATTTTTCTAGCTGTGCTGCGCCCTCATAAAGTAATGAATTCAATTGCTGTATCTCTAACTTGTCTCCTTTCTCTATGGCACCTTCTACTTTTACCAACTTTGAGAATAAAATATCTCTTTTTCCTTGCCTAAGAATTTGCTGTTTTCTCAATTCTTTTCTCTTTTGCTCAGACATTGGATCAACCCCTGGGGCACCCCCTTGGCCCTGGGCCCCCAAAACATTCCCATCATCACCAACTCCCTGTTGTGGGCTACTCATAATTACCCAGTCCAATAATTCGATTTTTTAAATCGTCTCTAATCTCCTATCCGGCTCCGACTTGACCACTTTATGTTAGGAATTTCTGGGTCCAACCCCCAACATATATTTCACAACTCTAGCCCACCCAGTCACTTCCGATCTAATTCAATTCTCGCGCTGCTCCAGGATAAGACACAAATAAACCGACACAATCATGAATTATTTCAACACCTTAAATGCAACCAAACATAAACAACAACAATTTATGTGATAATCTATATCCGTTTCACAACCAAACAAATTCCAACCAATCTTGTCTCTATCCTTTCTTCTTTCAGAGGACAGTATCTATCAACATTCTATCAAATCAACAATCAAAGATCCAATCCTGAATAACCTTAGGCCTACTGTCCTCTTCTTTCTTCGTAGCAATCTTCGTAACAATCATTCAAACAAAGTCAATCTAACAACTCAATCAAACAAACAAAATAAACTTCGACTCACGTCCCTTCATTTATCAAGTTCTGCTTTCTTTCAACTCTGCAAATTCACATCACAGTTCTCCATCTTCATTTCTCTCTCTCTCTCAGAAACACGCCACAAAACTGTCAATCATTTTAAGTCTCGTTTTCGTTTGAGTCTCGATATGGTGTTTGGCGCCGCAACACCTTCCCTTGCCACCTTTAAAAGAAGAATCAGAAATTTATTTTGCTAACTGTTATGTAGCATCAATCTTCTAATGTTTTGCCACGGCCCCCAAAAAGCAGTTCTCGTGGTCTGAGGGGGCAGTGGTGCCTAAAAAAGTAAAAATGAAATGAAAAAGGCTGTAATTCTGCTTCTTTCACGTTGTTTTCTTTTTTGCCAGTATTTTTTATCACTGCAGTTGACTTCCCATCGCAGTTGTCTAGTGGTTCCTCGATAAAATTTTGCTGATTTATATCATTTACCCGCCCTTGCTTTAAGCTTTCAAACTTTCATGCTGTTCCTGCCTGGATTATTAAATCTTATCTTGCTGAATTTTATCTTAAATTTTGTATGCTTTTTGAATTCAATTTTCATGTCACTCCACTTGACATGTATTCCTGGTTTCCACAAGATCGCAAGAATCACTGCTGACGCAAGGATTACACAAATTAGTGACCAGCACATCTCAGCGATGATCCTTGTGGGATGTAGTTCCCATTTGTCACAACGATCACACATTTCTTAGAACTTTGGCGGCAAAATCCAATGCTCGCAATGGTGGTAAAAGATAACAACGAAATATCTTTTGAAAGAGAGGCCTCGATCGCTGAAATTCATGCTTAGTCGGCTTCCTTTTGACGCAAGGATTGCTGCGATTGCAGCAAGTCAGTTTCCACTTCGATGCGACGATCGCTGGTCACAAATATTTGCGATCCTTGCGTCACCAGCGATCCTTGCGATCAATGGAAACCAGGCTTTATAATGAATTCATTGCACTTAAGTATTCCCATCACAATGAACACCATATAGAGGATCATTTCAGAAGAAGAATACACATCAATGTAAAATCGTAAATTCAGTTATAAGTATGACGTATCCACTTTGAAGACAAAATGGCGGATATATAAATGTCATCTAGTTAAAAAATAGAACAAACGATCCCAGAAAGTTTTCATTTGTCCGATGGATTCGATAATCTCTGGAGATCATCAAATGCTATGAAATATCATAGGCTACATTTAGATTGCCCCCGCCCCTAACTTAAGGCTGCCTTATATCTCCGTCGTTTGTCTTCAAGACATTCCCAGCTGATGAACATCAACGCAAACCCAGCTGTTAAATTCAAATTGATTGGAAGAGCTCACGATTATGGCACATTTAGAGACGAGCTCGACTCATCTTCGACTAAATAAAAAATCACATGTGCGAGAGACAGAGCAGAAACTGGGTGCAATGACGTCATCAAAAAATCTGAGATAATGAAGTGTTTGGATACAAAACATTTCAGAAGTCATGTATCAAAATTTTAAGGCCCAAGGAAAGTATATCAAGTTTTGCCCAATTTTGCGAACTGCTGCAGGGAGCTAGGCTCAAAGTTACGAAATATTCTGCTCTGTTCATGCGCGATATTATACTAAAATTTATTCGGAAGTCATGCACTACTAAATTTCGTTACAATCTTTCATCTTGGGACTCCTCTTCTAATTCATAATCAGTCTCTTTTCATGTATCAGCTCTCATATGCAGCAGTTTGGTCATGTAATTACCATTCTCATTTACCATCACATCCTGCCTCGCCAATTTGGACTGAGGATTCAGTCTGATCTTTAATGCCAATTTCCCTTGAGGTAGCTTGCTCTGGAGATTCTCCTTCACATTCATCATGGCTATCATTTGCAGCATTTTGGCCTTGTAATTTCGCTTCACATTTACTACCACTTAAATTCTCGGTCCTTTGAACTAAGGATTCAGTCGGTGTTTTATCACAAATCTCCCTTGACGTAGCTTGATCAGCAGATTCCCCCTCACATTCGTCCGAAGTAGCATGTTGACACACTTTCTGATCCAATTCATGTAGCTGTTTGCATTCTCCTTCTTGACTTGGCAGCGTTCCCATTCGAGTTAGTAGCTCTACATAGCTGCAATTAGATGAATGAAGTTTACATCCTTGGAAGCAGAGTCGTAGCAAGGTCAAATACAGAGAATGTAAACTGGCATCAAGTACCCGTCATCTAAGGCGCCTCGTGTTTTTATTGGTACATGACTTCAATTGATACAAAAGACTGGTATTCATTGATATTGTATGACACAGCATGATGGTACATCTTAGCAAATGCCGATGTAACATCTTGGAAGACCTGCTAGGTTTCTTTCTTAGTACCATATCGTTGTCAGGACTAATGGCTATATATCATACTCCTTTGCACCATTAAAAAAGGAAACATCAATTTTAATTATCAACGGTCATATAGGCAGGATAATAATCTTTTTGGCTGGGGATTGAGGGAGATTCACTAAAAGGGATTCACGAACAGGGAATTTATGCAACAATTCAAAGTAAACAGTACCTTTCAATTTTCTTATCCAGCCAGTCTTTATGTCTTAGCTCGTTTAACCAATTCTTAGGCAGCCCATTCATTCCAAACTTGCAGCCAAGTAGGGCACCAGCAACTGCCCCATTTGTATCTGCATCCCCGGCCTAAAACAAACATATGATCGCAAAATCATTGCTGCAACGAGAAACGTAAAGTGCTGCACAGTCTTGAATAGTCACCAAGTATAAATTATGTTACTGGTCTCGGAAAATCTTTTTGATGTATGGCGCAAGGCTCTATTTTTCTATTTCTTGTTTCCTATTTTATCTTTTGTTACCCATGGTAGCCCCTCAGTCGACGACTGATTTACAGGGGGCCATGCTAAAACTATACAAAAAAAATTTTCAATTAAATTAAAGTTACAAAATTAATCCTATAGTGGTTGGACTATTTGATAGTACTATTTTGGTTAGGGGGAGGCAAAAAAGCCCCCCCCCCCCACCTAACTCTTTGTAGCAGGACTACAAGTATGTTCCTTAAGCCTCGCTTTCACTCAAATGTAGTTTCGTTATCATGTGCTCTTTCTATTGTATTCTAATGTGCATAGTCATTTCCGTTATGTATTTAAGTTCTAATAGCATGTAAATTCTTTAGTCAGTCAGTCAGTCAGTCAGTCAGTCAGTCAGTCAGTCAGTCAGCTTGTATCATATCGTCACAAAACACCGTTGCTTTCTGGCTCCGTGTCTGCGCACGTTAACTGCACCTCGATCCCGAAAACATAACTTCGATCCCCATTACAAATGGTGGAGGACCCGTGCTTCAGGGTACCAGATGCTCCGTTTGCTTCTCCAAAAGGTTCGGCCCTTACAAAAGCTGGTCTTCGGACGCAAAAGGTTTGCAGCTCATCCTCGCCCAGAAAAGCTCGCTTCGTCTCGCAGTTCATACCTTGGACGCGCTCATTTCGGTTCGCTAGCTCATCCTCAAAGCTACAGGTCTCGCAGTGTATACCTCGAATGCACTCATCTCAGCACAAGCATCTCAACACGCATCATCTCTGGTCGGTTCGCCAGCTGTTCAAGTCATAGCAAGAGGCAGGGTTCACAAAGAAAATTCAAAGGATTCAAAGACAATTTCAAGGACACCATTGCAAGTATATTCGCACAAACAGACACGTAACTATGAACTATTATCGATGTTTTTCGAAGTTTAAAGACATATTTCAAAAACTTTTTCGCAAAGTTTTCACGTATCATACGTAAATAATGAGTTTTAGGGATCGCAAAGTTTGGACTGAAAAATTTTGTCCTCGTCGGTTTGTCGCATTTGCCAAAACAAAAACTTGGCACACCAGTAACTCGAATAACAGAGTTGCATTCATTGCATTGTTTGCAGGATATCGTTAAGGTTTACGATTGCCATCATAGTCCATTAGCAGAATTGTAGGTTCTATGCCAACGGCTCATTCTCCAAAGCAGTATCGATAGACAGGATATTTCATTTACGGTTAATTATTTGCATGATGTTTACGTCAATGCTCCAAACATTGGCATTTCAGTTCGCGTATCATTGCCAAGCACGCTATCATTTGGCCATGATTTGGCATGGAAGCCAGCACCATTGTCTCGCAGTCGGCACAAAGTCCACATACCATTATCGGTAGGACAACAGTGTCACGACATCGTTAAGTCTAACAGGCATTTTTCTTTCATTGTTTCTTTATGGCATGTTAGCCTTAAGATATTTCCCCGGATTCGTCGTTAGAGTATTGTAGCGTAATACTTCTACAATGTTGTAATGCAGTAAAAGTGACATTATATTTCATTCTGTACTACTCGTAAAAAAATACTTCAACAAGTTTTCGTATTTTTTGGCAAGGAAGGGTAGGCTGTAGCAGGACTACAAGTATGTTCCTTAAGCCTCGCTTTCACTCAAATGTAGTTTCGTTATCATGTGCTCTTTCTATTGTATTGTAATGTGCATAGTCATTTCCGTTATGTATTTAAGTTCTAATAGCATGTAAATTCGTCAGTAAATTCGTCAGTAAATTCGTCAGTAAATTCGTCAGTAAATTCGTCGGTAAATTCGTCGGTAAATTCGTCGGTAAATTCGTCGGTCGGTCGGTCGGTCGGTCGGTCGGTCGGTCGGTCGGTCGGTCGGTCGGTCGGTCGGTCGGTCGGTCGGTCGGTCGGTCGGTCGGTCGGTCGGTCGGTCGGTCGGTCGGTCGGTCGGTCGGTCGGTCGGTCGGTCGGTCGGTCGGTCGGTCGGTCGGTCGGTCGGTCGGTCGGTCGGTCGGTCGGTCGGTCGGTCGGTCGGTCGGTCGGTCGGTCGGTCGGTCGGTCGGTCGGTCGGTCGGTCGGTCGGTCGGTCGGTCGGTCGGTCGGTCGGTCGGTCGGTCGGTCGGTCGGTCGGTCGGTCGGTCGGTCGGTCGGTCGGTCGGTCGGTCGGTCGGTCGGTCGGTCGGTCGGTCGGTCGGTCGGTCGGTCGGTCGGTCGGTCGGTCGGTCGGTCGGTCGGTCGGTCGGTCAGTCAGTCAGTCAGTCAGTCAGTCAGTCAGTCAGTCAGTCAGTCAGTCAGTCAGTCAGTCAGTCAGTCAGTCAGTCAGCTTGTATCATATCGTCACAAAACACCGTTGCTTTCTGGCTCCGTGTCTGCGCACGTTAACTGCACCTCGATCCCGAAAACATAACTTCGATCCCCATTACATCTTGACTAGTAATAGGTAAAGCGACCAAATTTGGTGTGCTAAAAGCCTCAGGCATGTACCTTCTGTAGATATAAAAATTAACCTAAAAATAGCCACCATTTTTGCTTACGTCAGCATCTTCCTTTGTGTGGTCAAGAAAAGCGGCAAAATTGGCCAAAATCAGGAAAATCGAGATAAAATTAAATTTTGAGCATATTTTCCATCCAAACATGACATTTATGATAGAATGCATCAAATAACACAACATTACAAAAGAAATTTGCAAAACATTCCACTTCTGCTCTTTTTTTGCGATAACTAAGATTTGAGAATTTGCGATTTTTCCTGGGTCAGTCCCAGAAAATTGTTTCCCGCCCCCTCATTTTTCAAAATATTTCAATGAAACTTTTTGAGAAGTTGCACAATAAGTAGTTGCAAAAAGTCAAGAAGTTTCATGGCTATAAAATTCTTCTTCGTAGAGTTATTCAAAAAAAATCTACTAGGGGGGGGGGGGCAAAGTTGCCCCCTCAACCAAAAAAAAGGTTAAACCAGTCGACAACATAAGTTCGGTCTAGTCTAAAACACCACACGAGTGAACACGAATGAACACCGATGAACACGAATGACCACGAATGAACACCGATGAACACGAATGACCACGAATGAACACCGATGAACGCGAATGACCGTCGATGAACAAGAGTTGAAAAGAAATGACACAAAAGCCAACAACGTAATATCGAAAGCAAAATATTAATCCACTTTGAACAGACAAGAAAAGGGAAGAATGCAATAGCTGTTTGATCTTTTCAACATTGAAAGTTTTCGTTATGAACAATTGCGAATGGAATGCGCATGGATTGCTTAGCTACTGCTTGAAGTGCAGATAGGATCTCTTGTGCTTTGCTTTGATAAATCAGAGCTGTATTTCTAGGGATAGCAGAAACCACCGTTGTTTTCTTACATTGCGATGCTCAATACTGGGTTAAACTAGAGGGCTTATTTAAACATCGTCCTCCAGAGGGTTTTATGATTCTTGAGTAGAATCTTTATAAAACACCTTTCCTACCCAACTGTTCTTGTTCTGTCAAGGAACATCTCTATATCAGTGTTGGAAACTGGATCATAATTCGTTCATTCAAAAAGTAAGAAATGTTTTAAGAAACTGTCGGTACTACAATTAAGAAACTTTTAGTACTATGATCTGATCCAGGCTTCCTGCATAAGAAACTTGTATGCTGCAATGATTTAGCTGAAAACAAACTGGTAACAATCAACTAAATGGGCAAAAAAACATATCTCGTTCAATTTCCCTTTGACACCCCTCTCCAACTGGGCTGCGTGCAATCTTTCTTTGTAAAATTGAAAGAAGGTAAAGTTTACACAAAAGAAAGACTGCACGCAGGCTATCCTCCAACTGGATTTTACGTCCTAGATAGGCCTAACCATGGTTCTTCATGGTGCCAAAGTTGACTTTCGTATCATCTGAAAGTCGTTCTTGGCCTGAATAATCTTTGTCCTATTTTCATTTTGTGCAAAAAGAATCGTGGTTAACATTAGTGCCATCTCACAACATTAAAATGCAAACTATCTGAGACCTTCACAACTTTCCACTCGTGTTCACTCGTGTTCATTCGTGTTCCAGTGGAATTCGTCAGCTTCGATTTGTGTTCATCCGTGTTCACTCGTGTTCTAGTCGTGTTCATTCGTATTCATTCGTGTTCATCCGTGTTCCACTCGTGTTCATTCGTGTTCATTCGTGTTCATTGGTGTTCATTAGTGTTCATACGTGGTCATTCGTGTTCATCCGTGTTCCACTCGTGTTCATTCGTGTGGTGTTTTAGACTAGATCACATAAGTACAATACTAAAAAGAAATTTCAAAAGAATAAATTATAAGAAACGGAAAAGGAGGTATCGTTGATTCTTCATTCATAAAATCTTTTAAAGTTGACGTATTTTTAGTCTTTTTAGAAAAACAACTCCAAAGTTTCGCATCCTGATAAGAGAAGCATCTCCGTCATGTGGTCGTTTTTAGAAAAGGGACCCTTAGGTCATAATCCGAATTTCTGAGAGACCGTGTTGTAGAGGCGTTGACTTTGGTAAACATGTCACTCATATAGGACGGTGCATCACCATTCAGGATTTGCAAAAAGTTCTAACAGATTCAGGATCAGTCATTTCCCTTCCTGTGGACCATCCAATTGCACGAATGACTGGGATTGGCGAAGCATCGAATGGGCTGTTAGTGCTAAATTTTGCTGCTCGATTTCGCAGTTTTTGAAATTTTCCTGTAATTGATATTCACGAGGTGTTCTCTCCTCGATTAGTCTAACTACTGAGAAAACTCCTCCTTTAAGTAATTCCCTCCATGCAGCATGCAATTTTTCTTTTTGTCTAAATGTTTAGTGTTTATTTTGTATTAATTCTTTCTGTAACATTGTTATTGTAACTTAGTTTAGTTAATTGTTTTGTTTGTATAGTTTATTAATGAGAAATTGTATGTAGTCAATTTAAAACTGACACTGATACACTAGCATGACCACAAACCGGGCAGCAGTATCTAAAATAGGGCTCTATCGAACTTCTATACATTGTTTAAATCGTAGCAGGTGGAAGATATTGTTTTGCATAACGAAGAATGCCAATACCCCTGGAGATCTTTTTCGTGACAGTGGTTAAATGACTCTTAGGCTCAAAATGATTCTTTGCAGATGTTGCTTATTTCAAATTTCACACAAGATTAGTTACAAGCTGCAGTATTTGTGGCACACGGGAGTTTGAAGAAACCTGATTTGATATTTAAAGGAACTGAGTGCATATAAATACTTCAGCGTTAACGAAATCCTAAATTTTTTGCTGACACACCGCTGACGGCCCTTTATTATCGCACAATAGTGCTAAAGTAATTAGCAATGGAGACCAAAGACCTCTTAATCCTTGTATTATCCTCGGGAATTTCTTTGCTTCAATTCTAATAGGGATTAAATGACAACTTCTGTTTTATAGTTGAAAAGAAGTTGACATTGGTCATGAGCGCGCTATTTATACGGCCTTTAAAGATAGTGCTTTTCGGAACAAGTGAGCTTTCGAGCAGTAACTATAGTGGTGGACTTGCTACAAGTCTCTCTCTATTCTCAGCACATATTGTCAGATGCAGAATGTGAGGGCAAGGGAAATGGAGGGAGCGAGATACTTGTCAGATTAGGAAATCGAAATCGAGACCGTAACACAAAGAAGTAGATAATTAGACTTAATCGTCATTATGCAGCGACACGTGTCGCTCATTTGATTGGCTTTCAGCCTACATCAAAAGATTTGCCGGTGGACAGAATCTTGTCCACCGTCTGCCTGTGGACAAAGAGTCTCGCTTTCAGTTTTCTAGTCCTACAAGTCTCTCTCTCCTCCTGTCTATCCTCCCTTTTTCTGCTCTATGTCTTGTGATGACAAGAGAGAGACTTGTAGCAAGTCCACTATCGTGGCCGAAGTTTCAGCTTTTAATTTGGGAGAGGGAAAAAATCGAGAGAAAATAGCCAAATTGCGCAGACTCCGACTCAAGCCTACAAATTCTAGTAAATCCATAGTTCCCGTTCCGATTTTGGTGAGATTTGGAGCATGGGTATTTGTTGCCTAGAACTACCATACGTTCTGCCTCTGAGTAACTATCGAATCTGGTTTAAAATGTTAGTGCACACAAGTAAAGCTAACACTGCTTTCAGATTTGATAAACACAGGAAGGCGGTTTTTAGAATCCTCCTCTCAAGATACCTATCAATTACTCGAAAACCAATAGGCAGGGCGTGCCTGACCTCACCACCGCCGGTTGAAGGCACGCTCTGAAATCTAAGACAGCAGTGGAAGCACTTTTCAAACTTTGCTGCAAGGGCTTTTTACTATATCTTATACTCTTGATTATCTTGATAGAATGTATCAAGCAGTAAACACCAGAAACTTCGGGTGTTAATATTTTTGGACGTTTTATGTTAATGAAATTTAAATGTCCGAATTTTTCGTTGTCCGAAATATTTAGTGTAAGAAATGTTTGGCATCATTCACAGCAAAATATTTCTCCTCTTTAAAAACGTATAGTTTGCTCACGAAAAGCCTTGCATTGAAAGGAATTTGGTGCGAGTGTTGATTATCAAGAAATACTATATTTTCATTAATCAAATCCATCTTAGCAATCATTCTCGTTATTCTTCCAATTGTTACGGCCATTTGGATATATTAATCTTTCAAACGAGGTTCTAACGCAGCTCTTAATGTACGGTAATGAAAACCTCCCTAATGATGTTAACAGGAATATACTAGAGCTAACATAACAATTCATCCAGGAAACCGGTCGTTTAGATTAAGCTCTTTCCAAACTCTGTTACAAACCAAACAGCCAAAAAGTACTCTTTTTCTTTGCAACGTCTTTTTGCTTTGTTTGTTTTTTTATTGTTTATATCCTTCTTAATAGTTACGTCTGGTTTCGTTTAAATGTTTTTCTTTTCAATTTTTCTTCTTTTTAAGGCCTCGGGGTTGTCATTGTATTTTGCTCCTCTTGGTATCGTCGCCGTAGTATTGTAAAGTAGTTTAAGTAGTGTATCTAGTAATTTGTCATGCAAATTTTCGATTGAATATATATATATATAAACAAATTCTCGTTATCATCAACAACAATCATTTGTGGAAATTTCTGACCAAGCAACTTTAACATGAAGAACGAGCTATAAATGGAGGACAATTCTAGTATGAAAGAAGCCCGGGGGGGCTACTTGACTAGGGAAGTGACGGAGGTGTGTGGCAAACCGCTCAACACCCTGTACCCTGTCGCATAAAACATTGCCCAAAAGTATACCCTGTCGCATAAAAATTTTGCCAAAATCCATTGTTTCATGATAACTCTAAAAGGTGTGCTTCTACATGATACCCTGTCGCATAATTTTTTTATCAATTGACACCCTGTCGCATAACTTTTATCAAAAAAGGACACCCTGTCACATAATTTTTACCGTAAAAGGACACCCTGTTGAGCGGCACATCCCGTCAAGTCAAGTATGGGAGAAAGAAACAACAATAAACAGAAAATATAATCTTTAGTCGTCCGAAATTTCTGTATAAACGTCCGAAATTTCTGTATAAACGTCCGAAATTCGGAGAAAAAAGACTGAAAACTCGCTGTCCGAAAATATCTTGTCCGAAATTTATTCGTCCAAAATTTTTGACTTTTAATATATGAGATTCCCTTGGAGGAAAAATGCTTCGTATAACAACAGCCTATTAACTGTTCAAACTTTGCCAGACCATTGTATCTACAGATATTCTTTTCGTTCTTGGCAAGACGGCAAAGAACCGATAGACATTTGTTGAACATTTCCACAACAACAACCACTGCCTCGTTTTGAGCGATCTAAACGGCAATTTCTTGCTTAAGGGCTCACTTGGATCCATATGATTTTACTTGGCTTTTTGCACATCAGAAGACCTCCAAAATGTGGATTTTTCGAAAATCGTCTGCTGGAGAAATCCTTGAATAGGTAGGAAATCTAGAGATGGAGATACGTTCCATTCCTTCCATGTTTTACATCACAGGTATGAAGGCATACAAGCGCTTGTCAATTTCTTACATTAGTATTCAAAGTCGGCACTACGATTAAGTGCGGACCACAGGGCCTTGTCTTGTGTACGATACTTTTTCTTCGAACAGTGCTTTTTATGGACAAAACAACAAATATGATTTTTCTTGGTACTCTTCATGGAGTTCAAGCTTCGTACTGTTGGAATTTAGCTAAGAAAATACTTTTCCTGGATTTTGCGGTGATAACGATTTTATTGATAAACCGTTGTTAGCTCTTTCTTGAGCATTTCAGGTATTCTTCTTTTTAGGAAAATAATTATAGAAAATGAGTGCACGCAGATACAGAAATGAAACACATACTCAAATCTAAGTTGAGCATCGTATAACTGATTTCTTTTAAAATCTTTATCAAATAAGACATACTTTCACTAAAACAACAGCTCAAATAGGAAAAGTTTTTTGGGACACCCGGTATTTATCGTTATACCTGGTGAGTCACAAAAGCTTATAACATTCGAAAAATTAGAAGAACTGAATTCAAAATTAGAGAAGGTTTTTTCGTTCATTTAGCCGGTCAGACTATTGAAAGCAATTGAAATCACTATTTTTAATCGATACATTGTCGGTCTTCATTTTGTAATTTAATATCTGTTTTCTATCCCATTCTCAACTATGTCAATAGATTTGAAAACTGCTAAAAAAATTTGTAGCTTTATAGTGTGTATCTAAACAAGTAAGCTCACAGCCACTTTAAAACAAATGCTAGGATAATCGACGTTGGCAAATGTACACTTCAAACAAGAAATTTTAGATTTCTAGAATTCTCGAATTTTTAATTGTTTTCAAACCAATATTTCACTTTCGTTCAAGATTCCTGTTATTTTGCATTCAGTATCGATATTTCCGCTTTAAACAGCTACATACTTAATGATGGCACTGGATTTACAGAAATTCTTAGAACTAAAAAATCTTTTCCAGCCCTGCCAATGGGTCTGTCATAAGACTGTAGTAGCCTATGGTACCTACAACTTCTTGGCAGTCGAAAAATGCATAAAGTACTACTTTTTCCACACAAAAATTCTAGACTTGGTAGCCTTCTCGAAACCAAGCACTAGAAAAACTGGTCAGTAGATCATGCCATGCCATAAAATGCTTCAAGACCTGGTCATTCAATGAATCTCCTAAGTCAAAAGAATGCTGAGCTGCCTCAAACATACCTGCAAGCGTATCACTGATTCCGCGGGGGGGGGGGAGGGGGGAAGCGTACTTGACTCTTAAGTTATACTGTACATGTTGCTCATATGGTGGGTTTTTCATCTAAATTCCCCACACATTGGGTCTGTAGTCAACCTTAATTCTGGTAGCTGGGTAGCTTTTTCAGAATATAACTGAAGAAATCTGAATAAGCCTTGCATCTTCAAATCGATAAAATTCATACACATGGGCTTGCTAATCCTAGATATTCATGCAAAAGGGTTCGCAATTCTAGAATATTCTGTCATACTAATTTCCTACCTACCAATAGGTCCTAGCACAGATTTAGGTCGAATCAGGGTTATAATGAACTACATCCCCCCCCCCAACCCCGGACACTAATTCCTCTGCAAATGTTTATCGACAATCGACTGACCAGATTCTCCAGTGCTCGTTGTCGAGTAAGCTACCGAATTTAACAAAACCAGGGTCAAACAAGAAACTTTCCGGTGACAAATAGTAGAGAAACAAACCTCCATAACAATAGTTGTTAACGCTTGCTTGAAGTTATCCTGTCGCAGAGCCCAAAAACCTGCTCCAAGACATTTCAGAGTGTACCCGATCTTCTTAAATTCAGTTAAGTTTAATGCTGAGATGTCATTTGCAAACATGGCGGCTCTCAGTTCTGCTTTCTGCAATGTAAATGAGTAAGAAATACGTTAGAAAAACAGGACCTGTTAAATGTTCTCAAGCTGAGGTAGATCAGTTCAGTCTTTAGCTACATTTCGAATACCGTATAGACCAGTGAATACGTCTTAAACGCAGTCTACTGTCTTGAGACAACAACATACATCAAATGATCTGCAAGGGGGCATTTATCTCCTGAAAGGCGTATATGTGATGGGTAACAGCGTGCAATACATAAATTACATATTAATGGAAATTTACTTCAGATAGCCTCAGGAACAAAGCCAAAGTTACGTTGTAAAAAGTCATCAAAGATCCTTCACACTTTTGTTACGGATCCAGACCGATACTGATGCAGTACAGTGTAAACTCAATTTACAATCCACTGGTTCAACTATCGATCCGTTACAGAAGTGCAACGGACCCGCTTGTCATTTACACTGTTCTTGCTGACTAAAGACACCTTCGTCCTCCTATCTATAGGAAAACGTTGTTCAGGAGCGGTTTAAAGATCCTTAAACAGTAGCAACTCCGTAGCAGATCACAATTCTATTTGTTTATTTGCCCTTTCGTGTGCGCATTTAACACAGTACTAGCTCAAAGAAAAGTCCTTTGGACATACCTGGCTTTCATCTTCGACGTAGGCAACTGCAGTATCAAATGCAAATTGTGTGATAGCATTTACATCAAAACCATCTTTTGAACGAATGAACCTTTCCTCACGCTGAAGCATCACTGAGATTGCAGTGGTAACGGCAACGCATGAAGCGATGCACCTACAAGAAATATGATAGAGGACATAGAGGATTATTACATGGGCAAATGGACTTGCTCGAATACCTCGTTAATGGCTCAGTGAGTTGTCCCTTTACTTCGGTTAAATCATTCATGAAAGTATATTTTGATTACTTCTAACGGGTGGCCAACCCAGTTTGACGTGCTGGCGTGTATTACGTGATCAAAGGAACTGAGTCAACATTTTTTTTTTCTATCCAATATAAAAATTTACAATAACGATATTACCTAAAACAGCACTTACAAACTACTGTACTACACTACAAGAACGATGCCATGAGGAGCAGAAAACCATGACTACCCCATGGCCATAACATAGAGACAGGTAATTAAAACTAAGTCTAAATATACATTCAAATATAGATACAAAAACTAAGTACAAACACTTTCGACTGATAAATACTAAAGTCGGGTTCACATTGGATGTCGGCAATTGCTGTGCTTTGGATGTATTCGCTAAGTGATTACGTGGGATGGACGCTAAATTTTACTGAAAAAATGAGATTAAAATGAGTTAGGTTGGCGTCGGAATTTCATAACACTGAATTCTCAACATCCATTGTGAAACAGGCATAAACAAGTGAACAATAAAAAACAAGAGAAAGGGATTTTAGTGGCTGAGTGGAGTAAACAAACTTTTCAGATCTATTTAATCAAACCGACCTGTATTGTGGATGAAAACTAGTGTCAGTTCGAATATACTTTTGTTGATTTCATTCGAAAGGTTTTTGTCACCATACAATAGAATCTGAACAAGAACGTCGTTGGGGAGGCTGTTTATTTCAACAAATTGTTGTAATAGTACCGAAACTCCAGCGAGAAGATGTCGTCGTTGAACGTCAAATGAAGGGCAAAGCAGCAAAAAGTGCTCCGTGTCCTCAATACCGTCATTCGTTGGACACATAGGGTTAACTGTGTCCCTAAAATTATGCTTGAATTTGTGAAAATTTAGTCTGCTGAGACCGACCCTTATTTGGGATAGATATGAAAGGCCTGTTGGGTCATGAATACCAAAGACAGGTTTTGCAGGGGGGCGAATTTTTGAGAGTAGCTTTGTCTTAAAAACAGCAAGAGACGGTGCTAGCCTGATTTCAGGATCAAGTTTATTCCATTCAGAGGTGCAGTTAGGATAGAAGCTGGACTGAAATTTTTCTGTTCTTGCCTTCATTCGTCCAATAGCATCCTGGGTGCGAAGAGAGTAGCTCGACTGATGAAGAGGTGGGATTGGCTCCTTTGTGTACAAGGGGGTGAGATTGTTTATAATCTTATAGAACAAAGTAAGTCGTCTACTCCACCTACGAGAACTTAGTGATTCCCAGCCAAGCTCTGAATACAGTTTTGCGCGCGATGTTCCCCTCCATGTCCCTGTCACTGCAAGAGCAGCTGAATACTGAACAGACTCTATTTTTTCCATTAGATTTGGTAAAACGATATTTTGACTAAATTCACACACTTTAGCTGGAATATGATAGATAACATCCCCGTAGTCCAGGTGGGGCCGCACATAAAGCTTATATAATTCATTTAGAGTATGACTTGGCAGATACTTGGAGAGATATTTTAGCAGACCAATGCCCCGTCTCGTTTTTGAGATAGCAGATTTAATATGAGCTGAGAAAGAAAGCTTCGAGTCCAGGATAATACCGAGATGTTTATGCTCAGTTACCTTTTTCACGGGTGTGTTATTAAAGAGAATAACAGGATGATCTATTTCATGCCTTTTCTTCGAAAGAAGTAGTTCGACAGCTTGTTTTTGCGGATCGGGATTAAATGACATCCTCCAATCATGGGCCCATCGGCTTATCAACTCCAGGTCATGGTTCATGTCCTCCACAGCTGCATTTGGTTCTTGAACAACCGTAAACAAGGATGTATCATCGGCAAAAAGCTTAACGTTACATTTCAAGTCAGTGGTAAGATCGTTGATATGCACAAGAAAAAACAATGGTCCTAATATAGATCCCTGGGGCACTCCTGCCAAAATATCTCCCCAATTTGAGCACCGACCATTCAAAACAGTTCGCTGCTTTCGATCATTAAGAAAGCTTTCGATGAGAGATAGAAGTTGTCCAGCAACGCCACATCGTTTTAGCTTAAAAATAAGGCCATCATGCCATACCCCGTCAAATGCTTTAGAAATATCAAGATAAACGGAGAGAACATCAAGCGGAGGATTGCAGTCAAATGCTTTGAAAATTGTATGCGTGATGGAAATTAATTGGTTGACCGTTGAGTCACCTGGACGAAAACCTGATTGATTAGGGTTAAGTAAGTCACATGAAACAAGATGTGAGTATAAAGAATCATATATTAGTTTTTCAAGCACCTTCCCAAAAATCGGTAGAAGAGAAATAGGACGGTAGTTACTCTTAATATTTTTTTTCATTTTTCTTGTGAACACCGGCACTACATTTGCACATTTCCATATCTCAGGGAATACACCGCGTCTCAGACAGTTTGTAAATATGATTTTAAGAGGAGTAACCAATGCAACATCGCTTAGTTTTATCATTCTTATAGAAATTTCGTCCCAGCCATGTGCTTTGTTAGGATTAAGCGATCTTATGATTTTCAGAATCTTTTCATCAGAGATGACAAAATCGTTTATCAAGATAGGATTTCTTTGGGTTTCAAGTGGAATTTCACTACCTGTATCTATTGTCGTGCATTGGAGTATGAAGTAGTCATTAAACAACTGAGCCTTTTCAGCAAAGTCACTTATAAATAACCCATTCTCAAACAGGGGTGGAATTATGGGAATCTTTGCCTTATTAAGAACGGTATTGATCAAAGACCAGTACATTTTGCTAGAGCTTCCAGCATTTGCTAAATTTTGTCCTGTCTTACGAAGGTAATTTTGTTTGGCATTCTCAATCATTTTTGCACCTTCCGATATCATAATTTTTAATCCCTCAAGCTTGTCATCTGGCTGGCCGTTCTTCACGAAGGTTTTATAGGCATGATTCTTTTTTCTCAGAAAATTTCTGACAGCTTGTGTTATCCATGGTGCTTGGCGAGGTTTAACCGTTTTAACCTGGTTGGGAATGAAGTTAGAATATATGTTCAAAAGGACTTCGTTTAGTAATTTCACCTGCTCATTTGGACATGAAATTTTATCTAAATGCTCTCGCCAGCTAAACATTTCGATGCTTTTCATAATTGCAACAAAATCTGCTTTATCGTAGTGCCAAATCCTGCGGGTATATGGAGGTAATGAAATGTTTGATACGGAAAGTTTCCCATAAATAATTTGGTGATGACACTGCTCATGTAATGACGTATGCACACCAGACTCAATAAAGAGGTTTGGTTGATCAGTAAAAATGAGATCAATGCAAGATTTAGAATCACCCATAATGTGAGTTGGTTCATATATTAGCTGATAAAGACCAATGTCAGCCGTTATTGGCTCAAATAGTTTTCCTTCGTTATTTTCAATATCATTTTCCCACCACTGAGTTGATCTACAGTTGAAATCACCTGTAATGATCACGCAAAATGGATTTTCAGCATGCATTTTAGATAGCATCAGCTCAAAGTCTATTGTGAAATTATCAAATTCATTCTGATCCTGACTTGGACTTCTATAGATTACGGCGAAAAAGTACTTTCTCCTGTTTATTTGGATCTCATACACGATACACTCGGGGAGGGTCACTAGGTCAGAACGTCTTTTTGAGGGAAGGGAATCTTTTATGTATAACCTAACACCGCCTCTTTTCACATTTTGTGGATGGTTGTCATTGATAAAAGTATACCCATTTAGTGCCAGTGTATTTTCGTCAATAGTGCTATCAAGGTGAGTTTCTACAATCCCAATCAAGTCATAGTTATATACCGAGTTGTATGCCTCGATAAGTGAAACTCTTAAAAAGTCGTACGCAGCAAGACTATTTAAGTTCCAAGTGCAAAAATTCAGTGTCTCGGGGTCAGGATTTGTCTCTACATCTCCAACATTGAGTCAACATTAGGACGATACGCTATTCGTGCGTATGTTTTTACAGTTGAACTGTTCGATCATCAGTTGGACTGGTCGTTTTGATTTTATCTTGGTTGGCTTACGGCCAGGGCCGAATGTAAGCGATTCAACCCATCTACGCAATCGGAAGCTTCAGGCGAACGAGCGACGAAAAGATGTTCACCCTCCAGCCCCCTCCCCACCCCCTTCTTCATGTAATCGCAAGCTGCAGGTGAGCTAGAGTCGAACGAGATTACCCATAAACCCTCTTAGTAAGACATGTCTGCGATTATTTAGACCACCCGCAGACTTCACGCTGGCTTCGCCCCTCCAGTGAACTGACACGCCATCGAAATGCAGCAGCATTTACTGCAGCCATTTTGAATAAAAACACACATCATTCAACAGGATTGGCGAAGGAGATTTAATTACGATTTCGCTTATGCAGCTGTGATGAGTTTCACGGCGTGCATTTCATGGATGCGTTGTATCTTTAGTTTCGGGTAATGTCGTACCGTTTCATCATTACAACTACAATTCCTGGTCTACCACTCACAATGCCAAAATCTCGTAAATACCGTAAGAGGGCCTGGTGTCCATGCAATCACGCAGTTTTCTTGGCATTTTCTTCTGAATTAAAAAATTGTGAAATTTTGTAAACGCGAGACAATCATAAACACAACATATAACTACGAAATTCAACTCCTTGCAACTTCCAAAATTTTGGATGCTACATGCCAAAGGTGAGATTTGGCCTAACAAAAAAGAATGGTCGATTATATTATGCCTGAACCTAATCTCAAGAATCGTACATTAATCTAAGATCCGAACATTAAAGCTCAAAGCTCAAAACAGGACCTAGATATGGCTTTTCAAACAGTAATTTCAAATGTTATCGGCAGTTGCATAATTGTTGCAATGCTAAAATAGTACTTTCATCCTTGCATACACTATCATTACAAGAAATTTCTTATAACGAATTGAACTCTCAGATGGCCAAAACATGAAGAAGCTCTTTTACTGGGAAAACTTATTCAAGCCATTAAGCAATTGTCTATTTTGGTCAAGAAAAACGTCAGCATACTTTACTCTATCTTCAATTGTTTCTTGAACAATGTATAAACATAGCACAGGGAGTAAACATAAAGACTGCAATGAAATTTTACAGATTCTTAAGAAACTGTGAGCACTAAAAACCTGATAATTTTAAGGAACGTCAGTGCTGGCGCAAATTCGTAGCATGTTATGAAGCTTGTGCGAAAACCTGATGTAGAAACTAGAAATCAGTATCAACAATTTCAAATGCATTAATATCATACAATACAATAACATAAAAAAAACCTCTATTAACAATTAGTGCTGAACGAAATTTTGCTACTTTGTCGATCGTCTCAAAAGTACGATTTGAACAAACCTCGGGTCAGCATGAGTACATTTACAAACATTGACGGCGTTGTCAACAACTTTCTCTGGAGTCTTGAAATCATGAATGCCAAGAATTGATGTGCGCATAACAGCTCCATTAGGTGCGAGATATCTTCCAGAACTATCCCAAATATCGAAAGCAACCTTTTTGGAAAATGACACTTCTTAGTTAATGGTAGTGTGAGCACTTACCTACAGATATCCAAGAAAAAGTTCTGACGTTTGCAGAACTGCTCTGAAGTTTCGTTTCTGATATTCAGGTTGCGCAAAGTAATCGAATAGAATTAGAACGTTTCAATATCTTTCATCTTTCTTTCATCTGTCTGTGGAAGTATGGCAACGTGGTCATGCAATCATGAATACGTCAGAGGTGGTGTCAACAAAGCCACCTAATGTATCTGGTATATCTGTATCTGTGGTGTATCTGTATCTGTATCCGTATCTGTATCTGTATCTGTATCTGTATCTTTATCTGTATCTGTATCTTTATCTGTATCTGTATCTGTATCTGTATCTGTATCTGTATCTGTATCTGTATCTGTATCTGTATCTGTATCTGTATCTGTATCTGTATCTGTATCTGTATCTGTATCTGTGGTGTATCTGTATCTGTATCTCTATCTGTATCTGTATCTGTATCTGTATCTGTATCTGTATCTGTATCTTTATCTGTATCTGTATCTGTATCTGTATCTGTATCTGTATCTGTATCTGTATCTGTATCTGTATCTGTATCTGTATCTGTATCTGTATCTGTATCTGTATCCGTATCCGTATCCGTATGGTGGTGTATCTGTTTCTTATTCTATGGATTACACTGGCATACGTGGGCATTCATTTTGCGATGTAATGCCAACAGAACTGAACTGACTGCCAGAATGAGAGGTCGCAAGACGGGTGGAGGGCAAAGGCATCTTGTAATTTCGACAGAACTAGAAATGCTTATTATTTACTTTCACTCCATTGTATGTTGTTTCCATTTCCCAAACACCGCACTCACTGACTAATGTTATTGCTAGTTTTCAATTTCTGTAATAACAAGCCTTCCATTTGAGCCTTAGCACCTTAACATACACGCTCGTAGCTGTTCTATGAAATAGCCTGGAACCAGGGAGAGTTTTATGCGCCAGGTTAACCTGTGATGAGTTAGTCGAATTCGATCGAAAGGTATTAGAGGTTATATCATGTTTAGGCACATTCGAAAATTCTAGTAATGTACCTTCTAGCAAATTCTAGTAGTATATCGTTCTATTCAGGCTCTTTCTTAGAATGGCTAAAATGTCTATTGCCACGATAAACAACAATGAATGTATCAGGCACAATCCTTCATCAGTAGTGATGAAAAACACAACTAAGCGCAAGAGATGGAATAATCAAAACAATTAGTAACTACAGACAATTTGCAAGGCAAAGCAGAAGACACAAGAGAGCTGCAAAATACCTACGAAGGAGGACAAGATGACGCAAAGCAAACGCAGACAAAAAGAAAAATAGTCGTTGAATACAATGGGACAATAGAGTACCAAGTTGAAATACTAAAGATTTTCTAATGTTTCCCTTTGTTTGTTGAAATTAGGCACCACAGTCAAACCAAGTAAAGTATCTACATATCTGTTTTAGAATGGTCGTGAACTTTAAAATGTCTGGAAAAAAATCGAGCTTCTTCAGTTGAAGGAACAAGTTGACACGAAACAAAGAAAACAGCAACGATCAAACTAGGTAAATGAATCTTAATGAAAGAATAGGTGTCCTAACACCAATATTTGAATATGACTTCTTTTGCAGTGGTCACAGACATCTACAATTGTTTTCGAATTTTACCATGCTTCACCGTAAAACATTTTGTTTTCCCAATAAATTGGCTTATTCTTTTGCTTCATTTCAAGGTTTTAGAAACTGTGTTTATTCAACTCCGGGATCCCTCGCTTTGCCGACAGAAGGGTTTTGTTTTCGCTCTTCAACTGTTTTGAAGTTGCCGCCAAGTTTTGGCGCTTGTTGATTGGATGGCATTTGTTTGAGATTAGCTAATCAGTGGCTCCGGTGTGATGTTCACATAATACTCATATCAAATGTCCCTCGTTTTATTTGTTATAAAACAGCCCGATCGTCTCCTTTATCTTCTCTTCGAATGAACCATACTGAAGAGTGTGCAACGAAACGCGTATTTGGTAAAGTGATCTGATGAAGTGACGTTGTTGGCAAGTGATTACTTGGTTTTCTTGGAGGTTCAACGGTTTTCTCTCTAGTTACAGGTTTACTTTATATTTTGACTGCTGTTCTCTTGAAGGAGTTGATAGTGTTTCCCAGGGGTTACAAGTTTGTTCTGCGTTCATGGGTTTTTTTATGATGAGTCCGCTATTTAAGGCTAGCTAAGGTTATCTAAAAAAATTTTGTACTACAAATCATTTTACATGTTGCATTTGGTTAAAATCTCACCTGGGATCGGCGATACATGGAATTTCATTCCTTCCAAAATTGGCCTTTGCCTAAGAAGCTTTCAGGAATGCTTTATATACGATATAGCTTACAAATTCTATCAAGTTGCGTGAATTATGTCTAGGAGCTATACGAAGATATTTTTTCGTTTGATTTTCAAAAATCCTTGACGAGTTAAAGCTATCTGCTCCCAGAACAGTTGTGTCAAAAACCTTATTTTCAGTCATGTGATCACAATTAGGCGATGCAATTAGCTGGTATGGGTGTGATTTGAAGATTGGTGGGTTTCCCTGTGGCCTATTGAAAGATCTGACATGACATGCATCCTATTAAAAAAATTGAATAAGTCTGCGCTGCCTTGTCATGGCACCATGTGGCAGTGGGTCTCGATCCTCGTTCACTTGACTGTCCTCGCAGTAAATCCAACAGATTACAACACAGCACCAGAATATCTTCAAATATAAATGAGTAAAAATTGCCGCCATACTTGCGAAAGAGATGGGTACATGAAAGAATCTATGAATAAGGAGAAGCTTCAAGTGTATGCAGCCCAGTTTGACCTGGAAAATTCAAGAAGCTAACTACACCACTTCATGCAAAACCATATTTTTTGGAGGAATTGCCATTGCTAGCATTGCAGCTGCAATATCATTCTTCGTAGTATATTATTCTTTCTGAATAATGTCATACAATAGTCAGTCTGCAGAAAAGATGAACGATGGAGAGCATCCAGGGACACTAGACGCAATTACAAATGGAATTGTTAACCAGACTGCCATACTTATATGGCGGACAGGTTGCATTTTGGCGTACGCCAGTGTACGCAAAGTTTCAAATGCTACAATCCTATCGTTTAACGAGGAATTTTAACGAGATGCGGATGCAAAAAGTGAGAAGATTTAGCACGGTGAGGCCTTTCTGACTTACGTCGTCATCAAAGTGTGACTTAAACTAAATAAAAGTTTGTTCTACGAATTTACTTAAATACATGGTTATAATTAGGTGACAGATAGATTTATTTCATTTATTGGTTTTGGCGTGCAGTTTCAATATCAGTTCAATATCGCATGTCCGGCTTTGAATAATTTGTCTTCGTGAGTTAATGATAGTTTAGAGTCTTTTAGCTCCATGAAAACGTATATTTTGAAGTAAGGTTCCTTGAGGTTCTTATTTCTCTGTCCAAATTCATGGACGTGTCTTGGAAAATTGCACGAGGGAGTTCCCGTACGAGACTCAGAAATGTGGTTGTGCATGCGTTTACGAAAATTAGTTGTTTGACCCATGTACGTGGTTCTTTCTTCGCAGAGATTACACGACAGGAAATAAACCACGTTTTTACTGTTGCAATTTATTTGACATCTGATTTTCCCATAGAATGCCCTACGTCAAAATCAATAAATGAAATAAATCCATTTGTCACCTAATTACTAGCTGTTAACGAAGCTAAGTGAGAGCTTTAGTGTACATGATATCTAACTATCGTCCAATCTCTGTTTTGCCTGTGATCTCTAGGTTATTTGAGATGCTTGTTTATGACCAGTATTATAATTTCTAGTGTCAAATGGTCTTTTGTACTCACAGAGGTATCTAGAGGTATCGGTATGTTGAAGTTTCAAAAAGATACCTACCAAAGGAAAGCCTCATTATGCTGTATAGAAGTCTCATCGAGCCCTATTTTAGGTACTGCTGCCCTGTTTGGGGATCTTGCGGTGCATCAGCCCTCGATAAGTTGCAAAAACTGCAAAATCGAGCTGCTAGGATTGTCACAAACAGCCCCTATGACGCCTCAGCTTTGCCTTTGATAGGGAGTCTTGGCTGGCTGACCATTAGAGAATTGATCGACTTTGAGACGAGCAAGATGGTCTATAAATCTCTGAATGCCCTCGCCCCAGATTACTTGCGAAACCTATTTCAAAAGGTATCTGCAGCTACTAACCGTCAGCTGAGGAACTCTAAAACTGACCTTAGATTACCACTACTGAGAACATCAACTGGTCAGAAATCGTTTGCTTACAGAGGGGCTAAGGTCTGGAGTGACCTAGATAGTGTTGTCAAAGCGTCCGCATCATTCAGCTCCTTTCGAAGAAATTATGAAACCAAACTATGACTCATCTCGTTTTCCTTTCCTTTTTTTTTAACTGAGATTATTGTAAATAGGGTTGAATATTTTAGTTATTATTAGGTTTTGTATTTGCATGGCTCCCTGTAAAACAGTGTATCTGAGTGGATTACCATGGATAAAAAAGTTAAAATGAAAATGAAATGAAAATGACAACAGTCTAGTTTTAGATTGTTACATTCAATTTTGACATGCCTATTAAAGTGTACAAATGACTGGTATTTGAATATAGAAAATGGTACATATACCTCGGTCACATTCATGGACTTGGAGAAAGCTTTCGACACGGTGAACCACAAAATCCTAATTAACAAGCTACAACTCTATGGAGTTGCAGGCAAAGAGCTACCCTGGTTTCAATCATACCATTCTAACAGGAAGCAGTGCTGTAAGATAAACGGAAAGCTTTCCGAACTGGGAGACGTAGCTTGTGGAGTTCCACAGGGATCATGTTTAGTTCCGCTACTGTTCATCATCTATATGAATGATCTCCAACTATCTATTAAGCACTCACTAGTATGTACCCACTAGTATGTATGCCGATGACACCTGTTTATCATTCTCCTCAAATAGCATCTCCACAATAATTGAAAGAGTTAATGAGGACCTAGAATGTCTAAACACATGGCTTGCAGGAAATAAATTGTCACTTAACGTTGCTAAAACAAACAGCATTGTGATTGGAAGTCGGAAAAGGGTTAAAGATATCAAGGGCGTTAGGTATGATACGCCATGCAAAAAAAACTTCCCTCAAAGCATACTGCAGACTATGTACAGAAGTATGGTTGAGCCTTATTTTCATTTCTATTGCCCCGTTTGTGGTGTTTGTGCAACTACAGGACTCAACAAGAGTCAGAAGCTCCAAAATAGTGCAGCTAGAATCGTCACAAATAGCCCCTACAGAATGTTTGCACCACCCATCATCAGGCAGTTGGGGTGGCAAACGGTCAAAGAGCTCATTGAAACAGAAACAGTGAAAATGGTCTACAGGTCCATAAACCAAGAAGCACCCGAGTAACAGACAGGACTGTTCCAAAGGTTATCTGAAACCTGTGCTAGACAGCTTCGTAATACCAGCACCGACCTTTATGTACCTCTTCCAAAAACCGCATGTGACCAAAATGCTTCTCTTATAGAGGAGCTACACTTTGGAATGATTTGAAAAGAGAAAGTAAGATGGCCTATACTTTTACCCAATAGGCCTTTTCACGGAAAGAAAAGCATGCTGGGAAAAAGGGAAAATTTCAAGATTTCGACACCACGCAGCTTCGAATTTCGCCAGGTTTTATCGAGGCTTATTTTCGCAACAAAACCTCTCTCCTGAGCGAGCACAAAGATGTTAGATATCTTTTGTGCATATCGTTAAAATCCTTGAACTTCAGAGATTACGAAATGGCAATATGTTTTTCAATCTGATTTTTAGAAATCTTTTTATATAGCCAAAAAGAAACACGAGGAAGTTTCCAAAATCGCAGAATTATGCTTAGGCCCTTGCGACCAAACGCCACATTTAGGCACATAATTCTGCTATCAAATGAGGAAATCAACTGAAATTCAAAATGAAAGCACTTCATTTATCCGTGTAGTCGGATACAAATTTGCAGGGTGCTACCTAAACGTATATGAATGTAGGGAGGTCAGACAGCTCAGATCACATGTCGTCCTTCCCAATGAAAACTTCCGAATAAAGTATCTTTACAGAAACTGGGTTCAATTTTCCTACAAAGCGAAAGAAACCCTTTTACTGCTGATTTTTTCATCCAAATATTGTTGATAAATGCATTTTCCAACATTTCATTGACGTTTCTACTAACTGCCATTTTTGAAATATCGTCTCTTCAGAAACTTATTTTAGCTCGTAAATCCAAGTCAGGTTTAGGCCTTTGAGTTTGACTGTTACTTGACTAAAGCTAAAGCGATGAAAACTGAAAGCTCCCATTAAAAATATTCTGTTCCGTGAGATATTTTGGGCATTATCTCCTCATCTACTATTTAAGCTAAGCAAAAAGATTTAACATGATATCGAAGGCTAATGTTCTGAGAGTTGCATGTCCATGACCTTTGGAAAAGAAAGAAATTAAATTCATTTTGATGCACTTCTCGCTCGCTATTTGTGATTGTCTCGATCTGTTGTTTTAGTCTCTGCATTTCTTCTCTGTTTTAATGTAACAAACACAGCTGACATGATTTAATTCCAGCAACAAGTCGAGAATAAATGTAGGGAATGAAAGATCTACAAACCTTGTCCAACTTTCTTTCTTGTAGTAGTTTCTAAGCATATCCATGAAATCTGGCACTCCCAACTCAAAAAAATGTTTACGATCTCTCGGAGGAAAGCGAGACAAATCAGAAACGATGAAAGAAATATTCTGCCCGTTTGATGAAACTAGTATCAGCAGCGACCAAGGCAGCCATAAACTGCGTAAAATATTTTCCTGGCTTCTTGTTGCAACTTTGAATTCCACCTCGAATGAAAATCGATTTAGAAATAACGTGTAACAGAACTTAGGTCATGTGACAACTGCACTAGTATCTGCACTTTTAATCATTCAATGTCTTATTAAATGACGAGAGGAAAGCATTGATTAAAGTACCTACACTTTCTTTTTACAAGAAACTAGGAATTTCGGCCAATATTGAAAGTTTCTAAAGATTATCAGATTTTGAGTAATTAGAGTTTAAGGAGTTTCTTTTAAATGTTCCATAACAATCGTCATATTTATTTCCTGTCCTATCCTGAAATATTTCGAAACAAGGTTTTATGAAGCCTTCCCAATGTTTAGACATTACGTAAGTAGTTCCTTAATACGATACAACAAACAAGTTAAAATAAAGTAAACATATGCGAAGGATTTTCCCCACTAAAGTAAGTGGCTTCTTAGAAATTTTTCCAGTACTTGATTTTCTCTATTTTTTGACGATCCGATGGTTGAGTTTCTTACAAGCAGTTTCTTGCAGAAAAAATAACTTGTGGGGTGACGATTCAACATGATGATTGACAATCAACCTGATGATAAGTTTCATTTTGAGTTGTGAATCGATACAGGGATTGCTCTTGCTAGGTCAATCTTGTTTGGTTTCCACCCCTATTATCAACCGGCATCGTATTCTGTGTATCATTGGCTTGCACTTACAGTATGCTTTAGAGATTCTTTGCCCCCCCCCCCTCCTTCCACAACACCCTGTTGAAACATTAAGCTACCTCTAAAACTTATGTGTACCTTATACGTCTTCAACACCTTGGTCTATTACATTGATATGTTTCCAAAACACGTTTGTTCTTTTCTAAGAATAAAAGTGTCTTTAATTTCACATGAAAATTTCAGCTTTTTACTACTAAAAATTTCTTAATTTGTGTCTTATTTCTTGGATGGAAGTGGTTTCTATCACTGCCAGATATTTCTTTCTTGACAACAAGTTTCTCACAATTGTCTTTGATTTTACAAAAATTTCTTAGCACAAATTGAACGGAGTACTACAGTTTCTTAAATTTTTCGCCATCCAAGCACAAGTTTCTTATAAACCAGTTTCTTATAAAATAGAAAACGTGTGCAAGAAAATGATATTTAAAAAGAAGTTTGCTAAAACCACTTTAGATTAATCAGTCAATGATTAAAAGTGCAAATACGAGTGCGGTTGTCACATGACCTAAGTTCTGTTACACGTTATTTCTAAATCGATTTTCATTTGAGGTGGAATTCAAAGTTGCAACAAGAAGCCAGGAAAATATTTTACGTAGTTTATGGCTGCCTTTGTCACTGTTGATACTAGTTTCATCAAACGGGCAGAATATTTCTTTCATCGTTTCTGATTTGTCTCGCTTTCCTCCGAGAGATCGTGAACATTTTCTTTGAGTTGGGAGTACCAGAACTCATGGATATGCTTAGAAACTACTACAAGAAAGAAAGTTGGACAAGGTTTGTAGATCTTTCATTCTCTACATTTATTCTCGACTTGTTGCTGGAATTAAATCATGTCAGCTGTGTTTGTTACATTAAAACAGAGAAGAAATGCAGAGACTAAAACAACAGATCGAGACAATCACAAATAGCGAGCGAGAAGTGCATCAAAATGAATTCAAGAATTTAAACTCTCTCTTTCCAAAATGGCATGGACATGCAACTCTCAGAACATTAACCTTCGATATCATGTTAAATCTTTTTGCTTAGCTTAAATAGTAGATGAGGAGATAATGCCCAAAATATCTCACGGAACAGAATATTTTTAATGGTAGTCCAGCAGCCAGCACAAAATACCTTGTCTAACTTTCCATACAAAGTTTTTTGATGAATTCTTATTGTAGATATGTTGCTTATTGATAATCAAACGGATGACAGTTTGTCACCTTTGGGCTTTCTGGGAAAACGGAGTCAGAAATTGATGACGTCATAGCTTGATAGCAAAGGATTTAATGTGAACATGCATAACTACAAGAGCTCTTAAACAATGTTTCCTCGCTTAAATCTCTCAATCTAAATTGAATATAACAATAAATTTTGACAATCCTTCAATAAAACAAACAACAGAGATGTCACATGATCTATTCCATTAATGTATTTTACGGACCAGATGCCATTTACCGGACCATAACGAACATATGCTGTTTTGGGAGGAGCAACGGCAAATAGCAACGGAATTCTTCAAGAAAACAACTCCAAAAGTGGCAGATTATATAAAAAAATGTATTGTAGTTATTCTTAACGCACGGAAAAATCCTGTAGTCATCATGTAATATGACTTGGAAATCATTCTTCCTCTTCAATTAAGGTTTTGTAAGCTTGTTTTTACAGTCACTTTCTCCATTGCAACTGCAAAATACAGTGCATGGCAGATTTGATCGGTTGCAACTGCATTTTGTTGTTCTGCAGCGTTTGTCACCGGCACAGTTACATTTAATCAGCTTCAAAACATTATCTGGGGCCAAAGGAACGCCAACTGGTACAGTCGTTGGTAGCAAAATTTTCATAGATTCATCTTTAACATAGCCGTATTCCTGTGGATTAAGTGCAGGTGGATCAAGAGAGGTGGCCGCTTTCCAAATGCAGGTCTGCAAGTGGGCTCTTTTAACATTCTCGGTAAAAGCTTCTGTGGAAGGTGGCAGTGTCTCCAGTTTTGGCGCTAAAGCACCTTTCCCAAATCTTGCGGCCCAGATTTTGTACCTGTACGCTGACATTGTTTCCTCGGTGACTTTATTGCTGTAACATGCTCCCATGAAACTCGTTGATTGGCTAATCAGGTCAGCTAGCTGAGCATTTGTGCAGCCAAGATGTGACAATGAAAAGGTACCCGTTTTAAGAACTTTTAGCACAGTCCCTTTACCAATGCCAAAGTAGGTCGGAACAGTATCGCAGCCTGACAAAGCATGTGCGGCCAATAAATCGGGTATTATTGATCCATGGACCTCAACAGTGGCTTTTATGTCAATGACTGATCTCTGCTGTATTGGAGAGCTCATAATCATCGGGCAAGTGATATTTTCCTGCTGATAATGATAGAGGAGTAAGATGAAGACATCTGTGTCGTCTGCAAGCACCAAAACTGTACCGGATCGTTCCTTCGCGCACATAATAGCTTGTTGTGCAATGATGTTGTCGGCTTCTTCGTGAGATGTTGCTACATCATGTCTTGCAATAGCCACCGCTCTGTGGATTTCAGTTGGAACGTTATTACTGCCTGTGATAACCAATTTGTTTCTTGTCGTGTGCATTCTGTGGAAGACATGATCGTTGATTATGCTATTGCAAATGATTGACATCAGCTGCACCTTGTTGGCCGCTACAGTTAGCACAGCTTTTTGCGATGGGAGTGGCATGTTCTCTGTCAACTGATAAACCCTACTTGCTTCAGATTCTCTTCCCGATCTAGTTACGTTCTTTGTGCTATACTCTCGATACCTGTCAAAGATTAGGTAGACATCACCCTCAAGCAGCTTTTTTTCAATGTATTTCTTGAAATTGATTACAAAATCTGCAATGACCCCTTTCGCTGGCCAATGGACCACCCATAGAATAGCTGAGCCATCAAGCACGATTGATGTCACTGATGAAATGCTACATCTTGAAGATGCTTCCTTCGCTAGACGATTTTTTAGATCAGACTTTCCTTTGCATAATCTCATAGTACCAGAATCTTCAAACATTGATGTCGGGACGGGAGCCAACTCATGGCTGAGTACATTTTCGATATCGATGTCCCTTGAACTTGCTTGAATTCCAATCACTCTGCTATAGATCATTGAAGTATCGTAGAGCTTCTTGTTGCCAAGTACGATATGCTTCTTATTCTCTGCTGCAGTTTTAACTCGTTTTGAAATAGTGTCATAGAATCCAGAGGGCCAACCATTCTCATACTCCGTCATTTGCTCTTTGCCAATGATTACGGCTTGGTGAACATTGACTTTATCGCTCACAGTTCTGCCACTCACGATGTTGACGATATTAGCTGGATGTGATGAATGATCAAGTGGATCGATGCATAACTGAAGCTTTTCCCGAATACTTTCTCTATCTGAACCATCACATGCTATCCTTGATTTCGTTTCCTCTTTGTGATTCTCCTGGGTGTTATGTCGCTCACCACCAGCGAAGTTTGCAATATCTTGTTCGAGACGAGAGCAAATGTGAAGGCTGAGGGCCCATGTTTTTAGCGTTTCAGGCTTCAAGGTGATTCCAATGATACCGCCGGGACCATGACCGTAGCGCATGAATGTAGTCTCGATGTACATATCACTCCAAATGCCATTCCATAGCCCTGGAACGTGATGCATTGCATGCTCTCCTTTCATAAACTTTGATAATTCCTCTTTCGGCAATGATTCCATCGAGCGAAGGTAGTAGAGGCCGTATCGGGCATAGTTCACATGACCAGATGCAAAAAAGTATGGCAACATCTGTTGCACAGCGGCTAGATGAAGTGGCCAATCACTCTCGCGTTCTGCTCTCACGTAAAGCATCATGATGAATACGGGCTTTATGAAGCAATCAACCCACAGCTTCGATGTTTTACTTTTCTCTGCCACCTCGTCCAAGTGTAGCAAAAGACTATCCATGCTTTCCATATTGCCAGCATCAAGGGTATTTCTCAATAGCTCTTCGACCACCAACCTCATTGCCCTGACGTTTTGTGGAAATTTTTTTCCTGACAGCATCTTCTCAACCCCGGCAAATGTGGCTTTCAGAACTTCGGACAGCCCGGATCCCTCCATCAATGAGCCGACAGCACCAACAAAACTCATGAGCATATGCATTCCTCCAAGACGGATTACAACATCTGAAAATCTCTTCTGATATACCCATGATACCTCCAGTGCTACTCTATACAGCTGCTGATCACTTGTGAAGACTAACCGTTCCTGGCCTCGTGCTTTCGTTAGTTTCATTGCTTCATGAAGAGCGGTCATCATGGTATCAGGGTCAGATGGTGTCATATCGATCAAAGGGAGATATATTGCGTTGGTTTTCGGTTTCAATGACTGTCCTTGCTCTCTTGTAATCTTAGTATTGAAGCCATTGTATTCTGGGCAATTTTTGTCATTCCCTATTTCGTTTTAGAACTCAAAATCTAGCTCTCTCGCCCTTCTTTCAGAAATAATACGGCTGCAAAGTACTTTTAGAGGGAGCACCTGTTTTTTGGAGCACTTTTCTGGCATCGGAACTCTCTTTGGTCCCTGAAAACGCTGAATCGGAACTTCCAAATCTAATGGTTTAGATAGCTCTGCCTTTGAGATTCTTGGAATTCTTGCATCAGTTCCTTTATCGTCATGGTGTTTTGGTTGGGTAATAAGCATTGCAAGAGCATGAGTTGTGACTTTGCCATTTTGTGACGATATATCTGCATCGAAATTATCAGCAACAGCTTGAATTAAGCCATGATCAGCCCTATGTATGCCACTAAGCTGCATCTCCTTGGTTGCTGCGAAGGCTGCTGATTTCTTGAAGCGTAGTATTTCATCGTAAGAGCATGTAACTCTAAACTGATACATCTGATTGATGAGAAGCTTTGAATCCCGTATTAGATTTCCGAGAGCCAGCTGTAAAGTCGTAGGGTGATTACAAAGAATATTTGTAACTATATTGCCTATCAAAATTCCTGGAGGTGTGTAATTCAACTTCGTTGAAATTTTTGCTAGGAGATCCATCAAAGTTGTGCTGACGGACATTGATGCACTTTCCTGTGTGATGCTAATGTCATAGCTGGACTTATCAAGTACTATTTCTTTTACTTCATCGCAAATTTTCTTTGCAAGTTTTGTAATCAAAATATCTTGTTGATCATCTTCCTGGTCGTTTGATAATTTAAGCACCTTTGATGCATTGTTCTTGAACAATAGCATGCTTGCCAAACCAGGTGATGAAAGAACGATGACATCCTCTCCAAAGTAATCTTTAATCTGTTCCAACAGGGATCTTCTCACTAATGCATTTCCTCCACATCGTTGGTACATTTGGAATAGCTCAACTGAATTCCACATGCTTGACCTATCTTTAGAAATCTCGCAAATCACAGAATTGAAAGCTTCGTCGGTTTTTTCCACTTTCTGTGACCTATTTATAGCAGCAAAGATAGATTTTGGAGACATGAAGTTGGCCATACAATCAACATGGTACCGTGCATCTGCTGCATGTAAGTCACTTACTGCGCCTTCAATGCGAATTCTTACTTGATGTGCAATTTCATCGTTGCGCTGTGTGCAGATGTCCAAAATTGACTGTTTGAATGATTTCTGTCCAGGTCCTCCATCAGCAGTTCTACACAACGATGCTCTCCTCCAGCGATTTGGATGTTTTTTGTCTCTCTCCACTTGGCAAATCTACGGTGAATATGGTATCAGACGCTTTACCGAAATGCCTAACACTTTTCGCTTGGTCGCTAGGTAGTCATATGTAACAAGTATAATTTTATATTGCAAAGAAAACATATACAACTTGCGTGGAGAAAATTTGACGGCTTAATTTATGTTAAATTTTCAAAAAAGCGCCTCTTAACTTACCAACATTTCTGTTGCTTTGTAAAAATTTTCTAATTCTGTTAGTCCGTCTTTTAGCCTAGCCGGAGCAAGCCTATTAATGATTCAGAGGCTCTCTGAATCCAAACGAGGCTCCTCGTGCTGCTTATCAAAATGGTAGCCAAGGAAATAAGAATGATCTGTTTTATTCTTTGTTTATTTCAACTTTATACTTTTCATAAACAAATATTTTCTGCATCAGTATTTATTTCATGTCTGCCAGAAAGGAACGCAAGGTTCAGTACATGCTGTTCTAATGTGCGAAGCAAAATGCAGGGAAAAAGAGTTTCACTGACCTGCCCACAAAAAATACAGTTTTCTTTGAACTGAAAAGCACACACATCAGAGCGTCGCTGTCTCTTTGGTTGATTCAATACTGTATCACTTGAAAGACCTTGCCGTTTCTTGTGCCGACTTAGATGTTGTACGGAAGTGTATGTCGATACACAACTTCTGTGGCATTTAATGGCCAGTTCTGGATTTCTCTGTAGATTTTCTTCCAGGTCGGTATGAATATTGTCATCGTATTCCTTGCTGAATTTGACTATCGTCTTAACACGAGCCGGACCTGCGTTCTTAACCTCCTCATTTCTTTCTCCGCATTCATATTTCCACTTAAAAAGACATTCATCCTCCATTTGAATGCTCGCAAGAAAGATTTATGGCGAAACAGTGCATGTCACAAGGAATTATGTTGCGCATGCGCAGTAGGTTTTGTTGTAGAATTGCATTAGGCAAGCTTTAAATCGTTTCTAGACATTTGCAGAAGTGTGTTAGCAGAAAATTTCGTCTAAAAATCCATTTTACAAACCTATAAGCTACACGATTTTAAGAAAAATTGCAATTTTAAGAATTTCAAAACATTGGCCCCCTTTGACCCCAAAAATTTCCAAATGCCCAAAAGTGACAGGGTGTCATCAACCAGATCCTTGAAGCATGTAGCCAAGCCAACCAAAAAATGCCAAAATCTGTTGTATGGAAGCAATTGCATACTTTTCTAGAAAAGTAGCGATTGGCTGCCAGACTATGGGCGCCTTCGGTTTTCATCGCTTTAGCTTTAGTCCAGTAACAGTCAAACTCAAAGGCCTAAACCTGACTTGGATTTACGAGCTAAAATAAGTTTCTGAAGAGACGATATTTCAAAAATGGCAGTTAGTAGAAACGTCAATGAAATGTTGGAAAATGCATTTATCAACAATATTTGGATGAAAAAATCAGCAGTAAAAGGGTTTCTTTCGCTTTGTAGGAAAATTGAACCCAGTTTCTGTAAAGATACTTTATTCGGAAGTTTTCATTGGGAAGGACGACATGTGATCTGAGCTGTCTGACCTCCCTACATTCATATACGTTTAGGTAGCACCCTGCAAATTTATATCCGACTACACGGATAAATGAAGTGCTTTCATTTTGAATTTCAGTTGATTTCCTCATTTGATAGCAGAATTATGTGCCTAAATGTGGCGTTTGGTCGCAAGGGCTTAAGCATAATTCTGCGATTTTGGAAACTTCCTCGTGTTTCTTTTTGGCTATATAAAAAGATTTCTAAAAATCAGATTGAAAAACATATTGCCATTTCGTAATCTCTGAAGTTCAAGGATTTTAACGATATGCACAAAAGATATCTAACATCTTTGTGCTCGCTCAGGAGAGAGGTTTTGTTGCGAAAATAAGCCTCGATAAAACCTGGCGAAATTCGAAGCTGCGTGGTGTCGAAATCTTGAAATTTTCCCTTTTTCCCAGCATGCTTTTCTTTCCGTGAAAACGTCTATTCAAATCGTCACTGAATAATGACAAATCCTGAGCAGTGTCTCACCTTTCCTTTACTTTTACGTATTTTATTTTTGCTGTAATCTTGTAGCTTCTCTTTTGTAACAAACCAACGTTAGCATGACTTAAATACTTACCCTGTATAATATTATGAAATGAAGTGAAATGAAATGAAATGAAATGAAATGAAATGAAATGAAATAATACTACTATTTCTGCAAGTTCCTTGTTATATTGATAGCAGTGGAAGAAATAGCAGTGCAGTACACTGCGACGGTCCACTGATGCCATAACACGTAGTATAGTTGCCTCAACTTCAGATCGAGTATGGAGGAGGTCAGTGTGAAGAGAATACTGCTTTGTTTTATAATACTTTGTTTTACAATGTTTTGTTTTACAATAGCAGGGTCAGATACGGAAAAGAAAACAAGACTTATCTTATTACACTAAAACTAGTTGTTGATATTGTTAAAGGAAGGGTTGCTTAGCAGGGAAACTTTTGCTCGAGCCAACAATTTGTTACAATAGAGAACAAACTCTAGTTTATGTTTTTGGACGTAGCATCATTGCTTTCGAAATTATTTGGGAAGCTCGAGCCCCCTGCTTCATACCGGCATGTTCAGCGTTCATTGGATATGGTGCAATTTTTGCACAGACTTTCCTTCCTCACAAAGAGACAAATGATGTTCCACCACAAAGCAGAATCGTTGAATAATTGAGATTATGTTGCCAAAAGCCATTGTTGTGATAATGAAATTTCTTGTGAAAATTTATGTGCCCAGAATTCATCTGTAAGAGGTTTTTCTTCAACAATGTTTTCTTGCTCCTGAGAGACTTTTGACACGCCACGTTTTTTGCTTACTTGCAATAGTAGTTCTGATGAGCTTCCTCAGACTGCTTACAATCATTCTTTGCCACCTTCGCATTGTAATCATGTTGGCAGTTGATAAAAATGTTGCATTCAAATGCCTCCCTTTTCTTGAGCTCACATGTAACTCAGAGATCAAAAACTAAATCATCAACATCATCATTTGTTTCTGTATCATTTTCAGAATCAGTTTCCTCCGCCTCAATTGCTTTTATGCCTTGGCGAATTTGTCTAAAATGTCTAAAAGGTCGAAAAGGCACTAAAAACATAGCATCAGAAAATCAAATTTACCCTTTCCTAATTTTCGACTATGTTTCACATAGGTGCGCCTTATTTCATTGTACACATTTTTAGCAACTTCAGAGCATTCAGGCTTAATCAAAATGTGATTCTTAACTTTGGCTTTCTTAATTTGGTAGGCGATTTATTTTAGTGTAATAAGATATGCTTTGAAATTGTAAATGATGATTGTTTATTTCATCAGGAAAGAGACATTGGTGGTTGATGAGAGTCATTCTTGCTGCATCGAAGGATCATCAGACAAGGAGACGACTTGAAAACGATATCTATATATTTGGCAAGTTAGGCTTCCTGTGTTGAAATGTGTGCTATCATTAATGTGAAACTGCCATTCTGTTGTTGTTGCTGTTGCTCATTAGCAGCTGTTTTGTTCTTCATCCTATCACAGGCATCGAAATCTTCCTTTTGTTCTCTGGTAACCATGGTGATACACCGCCTGCTCCCCGTGATTTCTTGTGAAACTCATCTAGAAATCTACTTCACTACGTTCAGCAGCAATGACCATATATAAGTAAATTCGTAGAACAAAATTCCATTTAGTTTAAGTCACACTCTGATAACCACGTAAGTCAAAAAGGCCTCAGTGTACTAAATCTTCTCGGTTCTTTTCGCATCCGAACCTCGTTACCATTTCTCGCTAAGAACATTATCTACCAAAGTCGTTTAACGATATACTTTTTGATTATTTCCTGCGTACACAAAATATGCCTGGTGGACGCATATGGCGGGCAGCTCTACCTCGATTCCACTATGTGTTAACGTCGTTAAATTCGATGATTCTCAAACATTGGCTCATCATCATTTAATCAAACAGTGTGACAATAAAAACATACTTTGTGAGGGTCTGATGAATACTGCGGATGCCTCAAAACTTTACCCGTTGTTGAACCAAGACCCATACAGCCTTTGCCAAGCTCAGGGACGCCTTTCATCAACCAGCCATGGAATTTGCTTGCAACATCTAAAATATCAACCTTGCAAGAAATATGAAAACACAAGTAAATCTAAAATGCATGTCAAATCAAAAAGACAAAAATTGCTAGTAAATGCACTCACAAGCAGTACTACCAGGTGGTGCATTAAAATAGCACCTACTTTTGACAGCGCACGAAAAGTTGAACCATCCTGGTAAAAAAATTAGATACTGCCTACGCTACATTACATAAGTAAACGATTGAAAGCCACGCTGAGTTTTACTACCAATTGTCTAACCGTTTGTCAGATCCCAAATGCAGCTGGTTTACTTTTCGACAGCCTGCTTCGTGAGCTATGGAAGATTTCCTAAAAACTACTGGCTTGCTAGCAACCTAAATGGATTGAAAACTTCAACAAAATCTTGAAAAGACTGAAATTTAAAGGTTGAAGAAAAACTGCTATATTCTACCAAAGCAACTCCGTTACTTAAAATACTAAAAGCCAACTTTTCTAATAAAGAAAAGGAGCACAAAAAGGATTTTTACAAGGTTTGTTGGATCCCTAGAACAACTGATTACAACTAATAAATTTCTACATTCTCAAGGCTTCTGCGACAATTTCCCTATTGTCTTGCTTCGTCACTCCCTAGAAAAGTTGATCAATATTTGATTATAGATTTTAGCTAGATTCCAAGAGTAATTACTTTTAATAAATTGCTTGCAGCACACGACGTGGCAATTGAAAACTAGGAAAAAATGATGCTAAACTTTCAGTTGAAGTCTTTTCTATTCACAGATCTGTAAAGCAGGGAAAACTGGATCCATGTCTCCTTTGCAATGGCCACTCAAACGGCGCACATGTTTTTTGGGATGCCCTTTCGCAATTGCTTTTTTCGCTCCCCTGAAAACCACATCAAATATCTTGTGCTCATGCAAACATTTGCAAGGAAAATGGGACACTTTCCTTTGCATCCTGGAAAGAATTCTGAAACAGCATTTCATTCATGCCTGCAAACCAGGGGCGGATCCAGACCGAAGTTGAAGGGGGGGCAACTTGGAGATGGGGCGCCAAAAACACAGTGAAAAGTTAGCGCGCCGAAGGCGCGCGAAAATTTTTGGGGCTTTATTCGAGAAAATTCTTTGGTTTTTCTTCTGAATAACGCCTTAGTTTATATGTTTCGCCGCATTCAGAACGAATCATTGAAAAAAGAGTGCATTCTGGTCAGGATAAGGGGTGCTTTTCTTGCCGAAAAAGGGGCGCCAAAGCTGAATTTTTATCGTGAAGGGGGGGGGCAGTTGCCCCCATCTGCCCCCCTAAATCCGCCACTGCTGCAAACACTTCACCAATTCTTTTGCATTTGCCTGTCAGTAATCAACTGATCAGTCTCTTTAATGTTGGTAGTCTAGAAGGTTTTCTTCTAAGACCTAATTATGCTTTAAAATTAGCTTTCTCCAAAGGTACAAAAGCAAACGATTGCATCTACAACATATATCTCTCAATGGCCATATGCGTGGCTATACCGTCCATAATTTTGATTAAACCAACTGGTTCCCAAAAAAATATGCTTCTACCAACGTAGAAAACATGTTAAGGTCTTCAGGAGATAAAAGTAAGACTACTTAAGAGAGCAGCCATAAAACAATGAAAGTTCCAATCCCAACTTCTAAATAAATAATGAGAAGTACCACATTGAACTGTAAGAAATGACAAGGTAATACAACACACCTTACCATCCATATCAAGAAGTGATTGCAAAATTGCAAGCATTTGATCGGAATCATCGGTCCAGTCTCCTGTCTTAAAATGGTATCTGTGCAAATCATCCACCTTCAGTCCATACTCCAATCCAGTTGTTCGCAAACTCTTTCCATAGTACTGAAAAATCAAAGCAGTTATATCTACTCTCAAAATTGTAAGTCAACTATACAAATCTTGCTTTTGTTCTACATCAGACAGAGCAACTAATTCGAAGTTAAATCGCATTCACTAAAGAGTACTGCGGTTGGTATGCAGGGATAGTGAATCAGAGCTAGAAAAATTCAAGAAAATGTGGAACTATTATCAGCATAATCTGCAACTGCTAACGATGGAAATATTCAAAACAAAAAACAATCTAGAGCCAACATTTATCAAAAAAAATTTTGCGGAGAGAAATATTCAATACAATTTGTAAAGTGAAATCATTTGCAGTTGCCAAAAGTAAAGACAACCACATATGGAATAGAGAATATTCAGTGCAGAGGTTGTCATTTGCGGTCCTCTTTACTGAGGGAAATTAAATATTTCAACACACTAGCTGAATTCAAACGAAAAAAATAAAATCATGGGAAAGATATACTTGCATCTGCAGATTGTGCAGAGTTTTTATTAAACAGTTCATCAATGTTAAGGGGTGTAACAAATGAGATATCGCTTAGTTTAATCATCCTTACAGATATTTCATCCCAACCGTGTGCCTTATTAGGGTTTAGTGACCTTATGATATTCAATCAAAGTAGCATTTCCTTGGATATCACATGGAATATCACTCCCTGTGTCAATGGACGCGCATGGAGTATGAAATAGTCATTAAATAACTTTGCATTCTCAGTGAAGTCTGTTATAAACAATCCATTCTCTAGCAGAGGCTAATATGGTAATGTGAAGTTGAAAAGAATGCTATCTTCTTAAAGGGGCAGGGTCACTTAAAAATAAACAAACATGTTATATATCTCTTGAATTTAATGCATAATGTTGCCCACACATGGCCATTGTGTTTTGTGCAGATTTTGGTGGCTGGGATGTATGTATGTATGTACAATTTGCCATCAAAGTAATAAAAAGGACTAAAAGATCATAAAAAATTATAGGGGAAAATAAGAATCTACTTACAAATGTATCCTACAATAGAAATTTTAAAGGCAAAAAATAGATTGAAACACCCGGGTGAGCTCAGGTCTGTTCAATAATGTGCAGCAAAAACTTGGAATAACGTTCCCATAGATATAAAAAGATGACCATCTGTCAAGAGTTTTCCCAGAAGCTCATTTGAAGCTTTATCTCTTTGAAAAATATCAAGTGCTTTTTATCAAGAAGTTTGTCTTTATTTCAATTATCTTTTATCTGCATAAACCAATCACTACATGAGCCTGATTCAGCAAGCAATCATTCATAAAAATGTTTATGATAAATGGGGTGTTCCCAGTTTTCAACTACTAGCACTACGATACTGTGAGAATTACTTTTCAAACTATCAAATGTAGTGCATGAATGGTAAATTATCCATGATAAAATGGTAAACAGACAGTGGGCTTCCGGTGAATCTCTTCTGGTTTTTTTTTACAAGGTTGTTTTGTTGCACAAGATTCTTTTTAGGCTTACTAGGCCTTCCATTTTTTAAAGGCCTAGGTAGAAACATAAAAACGAAGACTTGAAAAACCAACAGCATTATTGTGCAATGAACTGCAATGGATAGGGCAAATAGCCTACCAGCTTAGCATCTTTTTTCAGCATAAATTCTGTAAGCAGTCCGATTGCATCACCAATGCATTGTCCATAGATGGTTCCATAAATTTGATCCAACATCGAGATCGACTCTAGGCCTATCGACGACGACGTCGATTGTGCTCCTTTTGAGAACTGCGACCCCATCTCACAGCCAGGCAGAAGCCACGCCACCGATGATCTTGTTCAGCAACAGATGGCAAATTTTAAAGGGGCTGCAGACCATTCGCTCCAATCATCACCTTCCATTTGCACACCCACCATTCTCTCTGCTCTGCCCCTGCTGTGGGATTGTTTCCGCTCTCCTAAGACCGGTGGCTGGAGGGGGAGCATTACCACCAAGAAGGAGACTTTACGAGACCCACTTTTTCTGGGGTAGTTCTTGGCGTAGATTTCGAATTTGGGTGTTGATCAGGCCGTTTGGGGGGCTTTTTCGAGATATGGGGGTCTAAGTCTTTTTTGGGGGCTTACCTTTTGTTTTGCAATATACTTCAAATTTATAAGCAAAACACTGTTAAAAACAATTTTATCAATTAAACGTATGCAAAGTGTGTGTTGTTAGTACCCATATTGGCTAGTTCCTACTATTTGGGGGGAGGGTCTGGCCAAATTTCCGAGATGACGTCACTTCCATTTTACTTACCCAGTCTATCTAAGCGTCAGGGCATCAACGCTAAACAACTTATACCTGCAAACCTTTCAAGTTTACATACCTAGACTCTCTTACCTTTAGCATCATTTTCGTCATTAGATATTTCAACGTAGGCAGTGTCCCGATTCGCAGTTTCATTGTAAGATCGTCCTGCTGAATGATGGAAGTTGAAGGTTGTCTCCAAATTCTAGCCATAATGGGTTGCTTGATGCGCTTGTCAAGACTATTCCTGCGTGCGGAGAGTAGTCATAGATCTTTGACCGTTTCATCCCCCTTGCAAAAGATCACCAGAAGATTGTTTGATGGGTGTCATCTACAGAGGTTTTATGGTTCTCTCCTTAAAAGGGGTAGTTAAACTTCGTAAACTATGCAATGTTGCATATTCTGGGGCATCAGCTGACAAACCAAGCTTTGCACAGATAAAAAGAACTCTTCGGTGCTGTTTGGTAATTTCCAGCATGTTCTTTCCCTTTTCTGAAGCAAGAAGACCGTGATCATTTTCATTGAATGAATACAAACCAATGCCACCATGCACGTAGATTATCATGTTTGCAACTTAATTAACAAGAAGCATCATAAGGATATCAATGTCCGTAGAGCTTGAGGAAAGAAGACATTTAGTAACGTCACTTTTGTTGGTTCTCAATACATAGTGCAGCAAGCACACTCTCATGTCTGTTTTTTGTGATTTTTTTGGAGATCTGCATTGGGTCAATCAAGTCCTCTACCAGGTGAGTCAATTACAACAATCCTCATTTGAAGGGCTACTGCTCCCTGGATTATCAGGATGATAATGTTGGCAAATATATATCATTAATGATAGACATCTTGATGATTGAAATTAAAAATTACGTTCTGAAATTATAAAGGTTTTGCTACAGATCGTCCCTTTGAGAAACCTTCAAACACGGCGTAAAGTCAAGGTCAAACTTCCAAATATTTCTGTCTTGCAGCGATGACTCTTATGTGCTCTGGCATTTATCATCCCTTTTGGAGGGTGAGAGTGCTGTCCCTATGATTATAGCAAAATATTTCAGGAAATTTCATCTTCCTGACAGTGAGCTTCATAACACTACATTTGCTAAAACGTGTTGCAGTCATTGCTGCAAGGTCAAAAATTTTATGAAAATCTGATTGCGATTTCATACTGTTTTAAGAAAACTGTCACATTTTCGGAGCGAAGTGGCCGATTTCTGTCAGGTAAATTTGAAACCTATTTGAAATATTCCCTATTACTTTATGTATTTGACGATATTGTTGCCTTGATATCTCATGAAGCAACAATGTTGCAAACCGGGATTGTTTCATTGACTCACCCTGTAAGTATTCTCATGCAGCCATTTTGACACAAGTAGTAGACCATGACGACTAAGGACAGTTCTTTCTGCTACCTAAACCAACTCAGTTACTTCAAAGTGTCGTTGATTGTTCTTTCCATTGCAAATGCAAATGTCAGGATTTTTTATAACAAACGCTCTCTCCACCTTTATCTTCTTAGAAACGGCGCTGTACTCTTAGTGGATATACATGCATAAGTATCACAAGCTATGAAAATGACTGCATATCTTTTTGGGATTTTGTGTAATAGCTTCAATGCTGATTCATGAATATATTCGGTACCTTCACAACAAACCTCAACGGTGCTGCTAGACCTGTAACATAACAATTGACATTCAAGAATTTCGGGTTGAGTGTTGTATGAAATTTCCAGACGCAGAAAGTTTCCTTGCGCCATTTTCCAACTGATACTACCAGATCTAGACCGCCAAAGAGGCACAGATGCGAAAGGGAATGCTATGTCGATGATCACAAATGATTTTTTTACACGATAATGAAAGTAAAAGTCACTTTAAGTCAGATGATATCTGAATAGCCAAGAACGATGACAGTACTCAAAGTTTCCTTTTTGCAAGCTCTAGGACATGGATATCCCTTAATTTTTCTCGCCAGTGAAGTTCTGAACCAGAAAATGCACATAGGAAGTGGCACTGCAATGAAAAAATCAGACGATCTCTTCTCCTTCCATTCATACAATAAAAATGGGTATGTTTCGTCCTTCTTCAGAGAAGGAAAGGAGGCATGCTGGAAAATACCAAAAGCACCTAAGAGTTCTTTTTACCTGTGCAGAGCTTGGTTTGTCAGCTGATGCCCCAGAAAATGCAACATTGCATAGTTTACGAAGTTTAACTACCCCTTTTAAGGAGAAAACCATAACACCTCTGTAGATAACACCCATCAAACAATCTTCTGGTGATCTTTTGCAAGGGGGATGAAACGGTCAAAGATCTATGACTACTCTCTGCACGCAGGAATAGTCTTGACAAGCGCATCAAGCAACCCATTATGGCTAGAATTTGGAGACAACCTTCAACTTCCATCATTCAGCAGGACGATCTTACAATGAAACTGCGAATCGAGACACTGCCTACGTTGAAATATCTAATGACGAAAATGATGCTAAAGGTAAGAGAGTCTGGGTATGTAAACTTGAAAGGTTTGCAGGTATAAGTTGTTTAGCGTTGATGCCCTGACGCTTAGATAGACTGAAATGCAACAACTTCGATTCTTTACCAGAATAAGTAAAATGGAAGTGACGTCATCTCGGAAATTTGGCCAGACCCTCCCCCCAAATAGTAGGAACTAGCCAATATGGGTACTAACAACACACACTTTGCATACGTTTAATTGATAAAATTGTTTTTAACAGTGTTTTGCTTATAAATTTGAAGTACATTGCAAAACAAAAGGTAAGCCCCCAAAAAAGACTTAGACCCCCCATATCTCGAAAAAGCCCCCCAAACGGCCTGATCAACACCCAAATTCGAAATCTACGCCAAGAACTACCCCAGAAAAAGTGGGTCTCGTAAAGTCTCCTTCTAGGTGGTAATGCTCCCCCTCCAGCCACCGGTCTACCTCTTTTCGCGGTCTCCACCCACTTCTTGTTTCCAAAACGAAAAGAAAAAAAAACGTCAAAAACCCAACCTCGTTCCCAGGGCATTAATACGTCATCATATATTATGCTGATCGACAGTAGACTTATCCTGAGTCGTGGTTTCGCTATTTGACTAACTGATATACCGCTACAACAAGATCGACAGAGCAGAAACTGCGCACACATGCGCGAAAACTCGTAATCTTGAACTCCCTTAGCTCCCTGCAACAGATCCCAAAATTACGCAACACTTGATATTTTCTTCCTGGGACCTAAAACTCTTGATTTATCATTTCAAAAAGCTTATCTCTCCTAACACTTCCTTATCTAAGATTGGTCGATGACGTCATTTTACGCAGTTTCTGCTCTGTCACGCTGATCACGAAGCCGAATGAACACCTTCAGCCGAATTTCGGAGATAAGTAGCAAATTGTGATCGAAGGGTTTATCTTATCCTTACTTAATTTGAAACTCCACTGGTAGCATCCAACTATCAACCTATTTCTCTCATTTCTGTCTTCAGTAAAATCAATAAAAAATTCATATGAATTTCTTTCTAAATTTCTAGATAAGCGAGAAATATTATATACTTCATTTACAATTTGGATTTCGTGCTAATCATTCTATGAAAAATCGGTTGTGGAATTTTTATTGATCTGCAAAAAGTATTTGATACAGTAAATCATGAAGTTCTTCTGACAAAGCTTGAACATTATGGAATTCGAGGAACCGTCTTAGACTGTTTTAAATCTTATCTCACAGGTAGAAAAAAAAATGTATCTGTAAATGGATCAAACTCTAGCCTGCGCGAGCATACAAGTCAAATCTTTCAATAGGGCACAGGGAAACCCATAAATCTTCCAATTTCACGCTTATCAGCCAATGGTGTTGCCGTATTCTCGTCACATGACCAAAAATAAGCTCATTGAGACGAATTTTCCAGTACCCTTACGAAAATCAAAATGGACATTCGAGTAAATAAAGATACAGAGCTGCTTTTGCCACGAGTCGATTCTACAGGCCCTACTCCATATTTCACACTTTGCATTTCAAGAAAATCTCATCAGAGATCAGCACTACATCGAATTTCATGCAACCGAAAATAGGCCTATATTCAAATATCATTTGGGAACGCAACAAATAAGTTATAGCTTCCAAATTTTCACACCTTACGTGAATTATAGCAAGGAATAAGCTTAAGATGTTTCTTTGCTTCAGTTTCCCAAATCCTTGACGAGTCTCAGCTATTTGCGACGAAGAATGCTATTGGGCCTACCTTCATCCACTGCATAATGCCATTATTCTGTTTCAAATCGGCTTCTTTGCTGCAGCAAGGTAGCAGAGCTATTCACCAACAACATAACACCAATTTCCACTATTCTCCGCTGAAAAATTGCCATCAACTTTGGTAAAACGCGATGAACTTTCAACAGCTCTTCGCCACACTATCTATTCCAAGTTTGAAACAGTGGGTTCACGTGGAAAACATTCTGTTATTGTCAAAGCGCTCATGATGTCATGGTCAAGAGGTAGGTCTCTTATCATCTTCTCTTTACAAAGACTTGGCCTTTGTTTTGGTATGAAAAAGTGGAAGGGATTGAGGCCGGGCTTTCAAAATTATCTGTATTTCTTAAAAAAAGGAAAATGGTGAATGCATATTTCAGAATAATTTGGATGAATATGAGAGTTTTTTCATGGAATTTTAAGGGTATTGGAGCTTGCGAAGATACCTAGGTCCCCTATCATTTGAATGATTCAAATTCATTTGAAATATGCATTCACCATTTTCCTTTTTTTAAGAAATACAGATAGTTTTGAAAGCCCGGCCTCAATCCCTTCCACTTTTACATACCAAAACAAAGGCCAAGTCTTTGCAGAGAGAGGATGATACGAGACCTACCTCTTGACCATGACATCATGAGCGCTTTGACAGTAACAGAATTTTTTCCACGTGAGCCCACTGTTTCAAAACTTGGAATAGATAGCGTGGCGAAGAGCTGTTGAAAGTTCATCGCGTTTTACCAAAGTTGATGGCAATTTTTCAGCGGAGAATAGTGGAAATTGGTGTTGTGTTGTTGGTGAAACGCTCTGCTACCTTGCTGCAGCAAAGAAGCCGATTTGAAACAGAATAATGGCATTATGCAGTGGATGAAGGTAGGCCCAATAGCTTTCATCGTCGCAAATAGCGGAGATTCGTCAAGGATTTGAGAAACTGAAGCAAAGAAACATCTTCAGCTTCTTCCTTGCTATAATTCACGTACGGTGTGAAATTTTGGAAGCTATATCTTATTTGTTGCGTTCCCAAATGATATTTGAATATAGGCCAATTTTCGGTTGCATGAAATTCGATGTAGTGCTGATCCCTGATGAGATTTTCTTGAAATGCAAAGTGTAAAGTATGGAGTTGGGCCTGTAGAATCGACTCGTGGCAAAAGCAGCTCTGCATCTTTATTACTCGAATGTCCACTTTGATTTTCGTAAGGGTACTCGAAAATTCGTCTCAAAGAGCTTTTTTTCGGTCATGTGACGAGAATACGGCAACACCATTGGCTGATAAGCGTGAAATTGGAAGATTTATGGGTTTCCCTGTGCCCTATTGAAAGATTTGACTTGTATGCTCTAACAAACTATTTCCGTTAATGTGTGAGTACACAGTCGAGACTGAAGATTTGGATTGCGAAGAAGAGAGCAGCGTCGCAGGAAGGATAAAGGTGGCTTGCAAAGACTGTTCAACATGTGCCCTAAGGCTTTTATCAAAATATCGACTCCACGAGAGGACGTATGACAACCTATGCTTGGCGTACGAAGTGTTATGCACGTTGTCCGTCACTCTAGTTAATTGCTAAAGATCGTTCTCGAAGTTAAAGATTATAAGACTCGTTTACGAAGTACTATGAAACAATAGACAGGCTGGAAGCCACTATGTTGATGAGCATCGAGAAAGCGTTGCTGAACAACGTGAAAAATGAGAGCATAATAGATCGCTTAGCTCATAGTTCTCAAGAGATGTCGAAGTTGCTGTTGTAAAGTAGATACTAAAGTCAGACTCGTACATGCAAGTTTATATTTTTGTAAATATTTAACTCGGATTTAATTATGCCATAATTATATGGCGTCATCAAGTGCTACACAAGTTTGTTAGGAAATCGGGGAATCGCAACGGCATTTGTCTTTGACCACACCTTAATTTCTCAGGCCACACCCATTAGGGCCCCCATGAGTCCACCATGGCCGGTGATAAATTCTGAGCCAGTCCGCCACTGAACTCAAGTTATGTTGATTTTACTTGTGGGGTCCTACAGGGTTCAGTCCTTTGTCCTCTCATTTTCCTAATCTATATTAATGATTAGTCATACTCAGCCTCAAAACTCGCCTTCTACTTATTTGCTGATGATACAAATATCTACCCCGATTTTCAAATCTGGCAACAAAAGTGACGCAAACAATTATAGGCCCATCTCGATCATTTCCGTCTTTGCAAGGATATTCGAAAAAATTGTACATGATCAGCTTTATAATTTCCTAAAAATAAACAACATCTTGACACCGAGCCAATCTGCTTTTCGTAAACTTCATTCCACGATAACATCCTTAATAAATTGCACTGATAATTGGTACAGAAACATCGACAAAAAGCAATTGAATTTGTCCTTGTTTCTTGATCTGAAGAAAGCCTTCGATACTGTAGATCACGAAATAATGGTTAAGAAATTGAACGCCATTGGTGTTAGAGGTATTGCAAGGGACTGGTTTACCTCCTACTTGAGTAATAGGAAACAGTACTGCTCTTTAGGTGATCAAAAGTCCAGTGAAAGCTTGGTTACATGTGGCATCCCACAAGGATCTTGTCTGGGCCCGCTCTTATTCATCATCTATTTAAATGATTTTGAAGATTGTCTCATGCTTTCTAAAGCGGGTATGTACGCAGATGATACACACGTGACTTTAACGTCAGATAACACGGAAGAACTTTTTGAAAATGCTAGGGAGGAAATGACGAATATTTCGGAGTGGATGAGAATGAACAAACTAAGCATTAATCCACAAAAAACCGAGTACATGATAATTGGGCACCCACGAAGAACGAATAAGACATCATCCCATGAGCCACTTATGTTGAATGGCGCAGAAATTAAGCATGTCAAGGAGACAAAGTCGTTGGGAATAATTGTTGATGATGGTTTAAATTGGAACGAACAGTTCAGGAAAGTTAAAGGGAAAGTCTCTGGTGGGCTATGGTCTCTAAAAAAGTTAATGAAAATTGTTCCCCAATCCCAGCTGGTTAACATTTACCATGCTCTCGTGGAGAGTCACTTACGATATGCAAATGTTGTATGGGGGTCTCTTTCCAACACAAAAGTAGAAGCCCTTCAACGTCTTCAAAACAGAGCTCGGTCTATCATAGAAAGGGCAAACATCAAAGATCAGTGGTCTGGTGACTGGTTGACCGTAGAACAACTAATAAACTTTGACCGATCGGTCATGACCTATAAGATGATGAATAAGATCTGCCCTGAAAGCCTTTGGGATATATATAAAACAAGAAATACGTACTCAAGTTATAGAACAAGAAACTGCACGGACATTCAACTTCCGAGATATAATCTTGAGTACTCAAAGAAAAGCTTTCACTATTCGGGTCTAAAAGCTTGGAACGAAATCCCTACTACCATTAGGGAACTCTCTACCTTGCAACAATTCAAAAAACACCTCAAGATACATTTGAGGAGCTGAATTCAACTCAAACACGACTCCCTGGAAGATCAGCCCCACCTATTGAATTTTTATGTATTTATCTTTTTATGCCTGTATATTTTAAGTTTTTGCTGAAGGGATTTTTCGTGTATAAATAATGTATAATAATAATAATAATAATAATAACCCTTCTTCTTGGAAGAAAGCAAATGTTGTTCCAATTCATAAAAAGGGGAGTCGGTAATGCAAACGTAACTATCGACCAATCTCTTTGCTTCCTATTTTTTCAAAACTGTTTGAGAAACAACTTTTTGATGTGATCTACGATCATTTGTGTGAAAATCAGTTATTAACGCCTAACCAGTCGGGTTTTCGGCTTGGACACTATAAATCAATTGCTATTCATAGCACATAAGATCTATTGCGCGTTTGATGAGATACCAAGTAAAGAAACACGTGCAGTATTTCTTGACTTATCAAAGGCGTTTGATAGGGTGTGGCACAGGACTCATTCACAGGCTTAGATGTAACGGGACATCTGGTAATTATACTTGCACTTATTGGTAGTTTTTTAACGGATCGAAAGCAAAGAGTTGTTTTTAATGGAAAGACTTCTGAATGGAAGGATGTTCTCGCAGGTGTACCTCAAGGATCTGTGCTAGGGCTTGTATTCTTTCTGGTGTATATAAATGATCTCTGTGACAACTTAACTTGTGAGGTGAAACTCTTTGCAGACAATACTTCATTGTCTTCAGTAATTGAAAAGGAAATCGTTGGCGCTGAAGAACTGAATAGAGATCTCGAAAAAATGAGGATTTGGGCTGGCAGTGGAAAATGCAATTTAAAGCAGACAAAACAGAGGAAGTCATATTTTCCACCAAAAGAGCTAGAATTGTCCATCCTCCATTAAAGGCTCTGTTTCATCCAGCATTCTTTGCACGTGTCGACTCTTGGTTTCCCTTTGTTTGTCGCCATTTTCATGGGCCATGAAAATGGCGACAACAAAGGCAAACCAAGAGACGACACGTGCAAGGCATGCTGGATGAGACAGAGCCTTTAATATTAGGTAACGACGCAATCAATTTGGAATTTAATTCAATTTGGAAATCCAGATCGTACCCTAATCGCTAGCCCAAGTGCAAAGGAATGAAAATGGAAGCAGCGATTGATTACATCAAGGCAACAAGGAGACTTGTGTGAGCCACTGTTTCGTCTATTTGTGTGTCTCTCAATCTTTATCTGAAGGGTGGCTTCACAAGTTGAGTTCGTTGACCAGTACACGGCAGCAAAACGCAGAAAGAATGAAGCATCTAAATTAACAACATTCGACTCCTTCGATAATCGGCTTTTTTATACGTCAACGGCTGTAATCATCAATACTCGGCTACTTCATTCTTCAATGCAAACTTGTCTTCTATCGTCAGATCGGTCAGATGTAGCGTCCTCTCGTCTAAACTCAAAATCAACCTAACGCCCTACTTACGAGACATCTAATATATTGGACACCTAAAATCATCCAATAGCATTACAAAACAAAACTGTTCACATGATGTTGTTTATACGTTCAATTGTTATGTCTGGGATTCCCCTCTTACACTTTGACCTAAAAACAACAATAGGCCTGACCAGTCTCGTAACACTTGACTGAAGTGCTGTAAATGAAGCAGAATCCAATGTCAACATCTCTCTTGTGTACTTAGGTAATATTTGCATATAATCATTTGATGTCTGCTGTGATGTTCGCTGACATTTCTGAAAAATGAAATTCTATCTTACGCTGGGGTTGCAGGATAATGGGTGGATGGGATTCTTTGATGTACGGATGGGTGGCTGACACCCTTTGGTTTCGTTGTTGTCCCGATTGGGATGGCACATGTGGCATTGGCTGGCGGTTGTTCGTAAGCCCGTGGAACCTCCTCTTCATTATCTTGCACCTGCGTTCTGCCAAATTTTTCATCACTCGCTGATACTATTGCTTGACCTTAGATGTGAGACTGACATTAAATTTTTCGTTGTAGTCTTTTCTTGCCTAATGAATTTTAATCATCAAGTTGTAAGTGCCTTTGATGGAAGGAACTGCGACGACATAGTGTCAACTCCCGCCATGAGACATAGTGTCAACTCCCGCCCTGCAATTCAGTGCAGATTGGTGCAACTACAATAACAGAATCTTTTGAAGAAAAACTTCTTGGTGTAACGCTGGATAAGGAGCTAGATTTCAAGAACCACGTTAACACACTTTGTAAAAAAGCTGGACAGAAGCTGCATGCACTTGCACACATTTCAAACTATGTGGATGTTGAGAAACTGAGGGTTATGATGAACGCTTTCGTTGTTTCTCAGTTTAGCTACCGTCCACTTGTCTGGATGTTTCATGATAGGTCGGTTAATAAGAAAATAAACAAAATCCACGAGAGAGCTTTGAGAATCGCATACAAGGATAATTGTTCAAATTTCGAGGAATTATTGACGAAAGCAAATACAGTGTCCATGTTGCTTGCTACTGAAATTTTTAAAACTGAAAGGAATCTTAATCCAAGATTCATGAATCAAATTTTTGTAGAGAAAGATACTCCATATACCCTTCGTGGTGGCAGAAATATTTTGGCACCAAAACCAAACACGACAGGGTATGGTCTTGAAAATGCACGTTTTCTTGAAGCGAAGATATGGCATACAATACCATCTTCCTTAAAAGAGTCCCAGACACTGAACAGCTTCAAAAAAGGCATTAAAAACCATCAGTTTGATTGCAACTGTAGATTATGCAAACGATTTGTTGTGAATTTAGGGTTTTTATGATGTAACTGATATCCTCTTTGTAGGTAGATTTATCATCAACGTGTAGTTAAATTTGGTTGGCATTAATTAGCTATGTAATTAGCTAGACGAGAAGCCAACGTTAAATACAGCAATTATTTTATTGTTATTTATTATTATTATTATCATTATTATTATTATTGTTATTATTATTATTATTATGATTATTCAATTGTACATTCTCGGGTTAGATGTGTTCGGTTTACGCTTTGAAAGCAAGTTGCAACAAGCAACTAAAGGTTTCAAAGTCAATTTTCATCTTCTTCAGGTTTCCAACACCTTCCTCAATATTCTCGCTGTTCCTAATAATGCTGTTTTTTGTACATGTCCAGCTCTCAAATTAATCCCAATCTTCTCTATCCATTTATCAAATTCTTTAGCTACTGCTCCCAGTGAGCCAATAACAACAGGAATGACAGTCACTTTCTTCATGCCCCACATGGTCGCTATTTCTCTTTTCAAGTCCCCATACTTTTCAATTTTTTCTCGCTCTTTCGCTCTTACTCGAGAATCCCACGGCACTGCTACATCAATGATCTTGCATTCCTTTGCGTCTTCATTTACCACCACAATGTCTGGTCTTCGTGCTTCAATTACGTGATCGCACTGGATATTGAAATCCCACAATATCTTGGTATTTCCCTTCTTGAAACACCCTCCGGTTGATGTTCGTACCACTTATTCGCTCTGTCGATGTCAAGCTCTCCACACAACTCCCAGTGTATATTCCTTGCAATGTTATCATACCTTCTCTTGTATTTGTAGGGCCCTGGGTTCTAAGCTACTTTAAGTTAGAAATAGTCACTCACAGCAGAACAGTAATAAATCAATATGCGAAATATTGTACTAATAGCTGTTGACAATGTATGACATATCACAGGGAAAGCTCAATATAGCAAGTCTGTGTAATAGGAAAACCGCCCATGGAGATCAATTGTTGTACGAGTTTGAACAAACATGTAATCGTGATTTGAGTTTTGAAGTTATGTTGTGTTTTCGAAATATGTCTGTGTTTTTGGCTATAAGAACCTACGCTTGAAGATGGAATAAATCGTATAGGAAAACTCAGTAGAGCAGTTTGGTAGCAAGAATTTACAGTGGTGGCCGTGTGTGTGGTTTTGAACTGGAGGAGAAGGGAGAGAGAACTGAACGTGATGTGTTGCAGGGGAACACAAAGCTGTCAAGTTTGCAAGCCAGACGCAAATCCTACAAGGCAAAATCCAAGTTTGTCTGTATCTTTTTTTCTTTTATCAAAATCTAAAATGCCAAGAATCAAACTATATCTTATGAGCCATTAGTTGAAGCAGTCCTATGTATGTCGAGAAACCAGCAGTTTGCGTACGGTCGCAATTTGGGAAGAAACTTTGTTGTTGTTTTGATTCCATAAAAACATTTCGTTCATAGATAATACCTTGTTTATGGACAATGTCTGACCCCGAATCTTTGCAGTTAAAATTTGAGGCACTTGTTTGTCAACAATCTTCTGACCAGTTGCTGAAATTAGTAGAGTTTTTAAAGATTAAGGATCCGGTTTCCAAGAAAAGCAAGGTGCAAGTTGTTAAGATTATTAGAAATTTTATTGAAAAGCTGATAAGCGACCCTGGTGAAATTGATATAGATGTATATTTGGAGGATGCTATCGCATTTTTGACAGGAAAACCCCCACCCCTCGAAAAAACAGAAGATGAAAAGGAACTTATTGCACTTGAAAAAGCTCTTTTGGAATTGCAATCAAAACAAGCCACTGAGCTGGAATCACATCTACGAAAGCTCAAAGATGCTAAAACGAAGGTTTTTGGTGAAGATTTGTCGGTGCCTTCGGGTAGTGAAGCTTCAAAACCTGTTGATACTGTGGTAAAATCCGATGTCGCCTCAATTCCGTCAATTCTTCGACGTGAGTTTAAAATTTCGGGTCAAATTGGGGAACCGGGACAGCACGATAAACTGACCTATGTCTCCCTGATTCACCAAATTGATTCTGCGATCGAAAAAGGTTTTACAGAAAAAGAAGTAACGGATGGGGTAATAAAATCGATTTCCCCCCACAGCAGCCTTCGAAATTATATTCTGTTGTTGCCAGATCGCTCGCTAAGCAAGCTGCGTCAAATTTTGCGTGTTTTCTTTCAAGAAAAGACCGCTTCTGATTTGTTTCAACAGCTCGTCACGATGAGTCAAGAACCAAAAGAGACCGCACAGCAGTTTTTGCTGAAAGCATTAGATGCACGAAACAAGGTATTTTTTGCCACAAGAGAAGAGGACGCACAGGCAGAATATAACTCCCAGTTGGTGCAGAAATCTTTTTTAAAGGCGTTTGAAACTGGCCTTCGCGATGAAAACTTGGTGACGAATCTTCGTCCTTTTTTGAGGCAAGACAACATTACAGATGAAGAACTCATGCGAAACGTAAACGATTTAGCCACCAAGCAAGCTGAGAGAAAAGCAAAGGTTGCACCAGAGCGCCAGCGAGCGGCAAAAGCAAATGCTTCAACTGTCGATTTTGAAATGGGGAAGGGAAACAACCAGGGTGCTCCCAAACCCACCCAAAAGGAGAGTTCCAATGAAAATGAAAATCTTTTGGCTGAAATCAAGGAATTAAAGTGTAACCTTGCAGATTTAAAACAACGGTTTGATGAAAAGCAATCCTCTCCACAGTACCCCCCGAGGTTCCAAAGTAGAGGTCGCAGCCGTGGTCGTGGCCGTGGAGCTGCTCAAGGTGCTTCCCAACGCCCTAGGGGATGCCGCAACTGCCAAATGAGCGGCTGGGGAGCAAGCTGCGACCACTGCTTTAAATGTGGTGCATCGGGCCATTTTAGAGGCGAATGTCCAAGCTCTGGTAACCAGGGAAACGCCCCGCGGTTATTCCAGGGGGGCGACGAGTAACCGGTGATGTTTTGAAGCCTCAACCTTGTAATTATTGTGGAAAAGAACAAACTGGTTCGATTATTTTGCAGTGTAATGGTTGCAAGTGTGTTAAATATTGTAACAAAGTTTGCCAAAAGAAACACTGGAAAGAACATAAGGTTCTGTGTAACGCACTTCAAACACTTTCGAAAACGTCAGATGAAAACACGAAGTCTAATAGATTTGTAAGCCATTTGACTCCAAAACAGTCTGAAAAGTTCGCTAAGCTCGTCGGAAAACGCTGTCTGATTAACTGTTGTTTTAATGGGAAACCGGTGGAGGCTTTATGGGACACTGGTGCCCAAGTTTCGCTGATTTCCAAACGCTTCTTAGATACTAATTTTCCGAATGTGAACTTGAGAGATGTTTCTGAATTAATCGATTTCCAGTTAAACGTAAATGCCGCAAATGGTGTTGAGATACCATACAAAGGTTGGGCAGAGATCGAGGTAAAACTTACTAGCACGCAAGAACCAATCATCGTACCTTTTTTGGTAACAAGCGAAACAATTGATGTGCCGCTCGTCGGATTTAACGTTATTGAAGAATTTATGAACTCGAAATCAGAAATGACTGACACGGAGCTTGCATGTGTTTTTCCTTGCGTCTCATCTGCAAACATTAGCGTACTTGTAGACTTAATCAAAACTAACAGTGAAACAGACCTCTGTGTAGTGAAAACAAACAAAAAGGATCAAGTCGTAAAACCAGGACAGGGTCTTAAAGTTCCATGTCGTTTAAATCATGGTCCTCTTGAAGTAGAAACCCCTGTTATCTTCGAACCTGATGAAAGTTCCGAGCTGCCGAATGGACTTGTCGCTCAGGAAGCTTTGCTGACAATTAAGCCTGGTAAATCAAGTAAAGCTAACATTGAAATAGTGAATGTTTCCAAGCACGACATTGTCATTCCAAAACGTAGTGTTATTGGTCGTATCGAATTATTGCAATCAGTGACACCACTTGACGTAAAATTAAACGAATCACCCGAAAAGAGTAAGGACACTGATCGAGTTACTCAGAGTACTGACAAACTTGACAAAGACTTAACTGATGTCCCTGACTTTATCCGTGACATTGATTTGAGTGGGCTATCAGAAGAACAGAAACATGCAGCACTAAAACTATTGAGTGAAGAACGTGACTCGTTTGCAAAAGACGAAAGTGACATTGGTTGTATACCCGACTTGAAATTAAGTATTAACCTGACTGACAATGTCCCAGTCCAGAAAAATTATGTTGCTGTACCAAGACCTTTGTACCCGGAAGTAAAGGCCTACATTGAAGACCTTTTGAACCGCAATTTCATCAGTAAGTCGACGTCACCATACAGTTCTCCTGTAGTTTGTGTCCGAAAGAAAGATCAAACATTACGTTTATGTGTGGACTATCGTGCATTAAATCAAAAAACTGTTCCCGACCGACACCCTATACCCCGTATTCAAGAAAGCTTGGATAATTTAGGAGGTAATGCATGGTTTTCTGTCTTAGATCAGGGGAAAGCCTATCACCAAGGCTTCATAAGTGAGGAGAGCCAGCCCGCAACAGCATTCATTACCCCCTGGGGATTATACGAATGGAAAAGGATACCATTTGGATTACGAAATGCACCTGGTTCGTTTCAGAGATTTATGGAAAACTGTCTTGGCAATTTAAGGGACGAAATTTGTATACCCTACCTTGATGACGTCATTGTTTTTAGTAAAACATTTGAAGAACATATTGATAATTTAAGAAAGGTATTACAACGTTTGAGGGATCACGGAGTAAAATTGAAGCCACGTAAATGCAAGATATTCAAACAGCAAGTCACATTTCTAGGTAGAATTGTCTCAAAAGAAGGCTATAGACTTGATTCTGACAGCATTGCTCCATTATTACACTTGCAGAAAACAACACCAAAAACAGTCGGTGATGTCAGAAGGTTAGTGGGTCTTCTCGGTTACTACAGAAGATATATTCAAAACTTTTCACGAGTTGCAAAACCCATTTATGATCTTTTGGTCACCAAGGTCGTGAAAAACGTGAACAGAAATGGTAAAGAAGGTAAGACAAAGTCAAATCAAACTGCATCTAGCACTCATATTAGTTGGACCTCGCAACATCAGAAAATTTTAGACAAGTTAATTGACCAATTAACTTCACCTCCAATAATGGCCTATCCAAATTTTAATGACTCGTTCATTCTGCATACTGATGCATCCGAGATGGGTTTAGGAGCCGTACTTTACCAACGCCAAAATGGACAGTTAAGAGTAATCGCTTATGGGTCGAGAACCTTGACACCTGCAGAGAAAAATTACCATTTACACTCAGGAAAATTAGAATTCCTTGCATTAAAATGGGCAGTGTGTGAACAATTTCGGGACTATCTGTATTACGCACCATCGTTTGTCGTATACACTGACAATAACCCGTTAACATACGTGCTATCGTCCGCAAAACTAAATGCTTCAGGTTTGCGTTGGGTGAGCGAACTAGCTGATTTTAATTTTACGATAAAGTACCGTCCCGGCAAAGCAAATGGAGATGCAGATACACTGTCTAGAGTGCCGCTAGATATCGAATCCATTATGAAATCTTGTACAGAGGAAATTTCGTCCGATATAAGACAAGCTTTAACCTGTGCAGCACAACTAGTTGACAAGGGTGAACCAAATTTCATAACTTCGTTATCAACTGACCCTAATGTTTTATCCATCGATTGTTTGACTAACACTGTGAATCCAACAACTAAAGTCAATACAAACGACTTACGTCAAGCTCAGTTAAATGACCAAATCGTTTCTCGTGTTCACTACTATGTAAACAATGGTATTAGGCCGCTGCCTAAGGATATTTCGACTGAAGTTCCTGATGTAAAACGGTTACTACGTGAATGGCCAAAGTTAGAACTTGACAATAACGGAATTCTAATTCGAAATAATGGTTTGGTGAAACAAGTTGTGTTACCCAAGAAATATCATCGTCTTGTGATAAAAGAGTTGCACGAGAAAATGGGCCACTTAGGTGTAGACAGAGTATTAGATCTTACAAAACAAAGATTCTTTTGGCCTAGGATGCAAGCTGATATAGACTATTTCATCAAGAATGTATGTCCATGTGTTAAACAAAAGCGTCCAGCAATCCAAGCTCGAGCGCCACTACAACCAATAACGACAACATTTCCGTTCGAATTAATTTCAATCGATTTCTTACATCTGGAAAAAAGCAATAGTGGTCATGAGTACATTCTAGTAATTATGGATCATTTCACTCGTTTTGCGCAGGCATACCCCACTCGTAATAAAGCTGCCAAAACAGTCGCCGAAAAACTCTATAACGATTTCGTTCTCCGTTTTGGATTTCCGGTCACGTTACATCATGACCAAGGGGCAGAATTTGAAAATAAGCTGTTTAATAGTCTTCAAAAATTGTCAAATGTCAAGCATTCTCGCACAACTCCGTACCATCCTGAAGGTAACGGTCAAGTGGAAAGGTTTAACCGTACCCTGTTATCGATGTTGCGTACTCTTCCTGATGCTTACAAAAGTCGCTGGAATGAGCACATAAATAAAGTAGTTCATGCATATAACAGCACGCGAAATGATGCAACAGGCTACTCGCCATTCTTTTTACTTTTTGGTCGTCATGCGCGTTTGCCCATTGACATTATTTTTGACACAGGACAACAGTCACCTGCCACAAGTCACCCTGAGTACGTCAAGAAATGGAGAAGAGCAATGGAAGAAGCATATGCCATCGCTAGGGAACGAGCACAGAATAACGCAAATCGGAACAAACGAAGATGCGACGCAAAACCGCAGTCCATCGAATTACAGCCGAATGATCGAGTGCTGGTCCGAAATCTTTCAGAGAGAGGAGGGCCCGGAAAGTTGCGTTCCTATTGGGAAAAGGAGATACATATCGTTGTTAGTCGTAGAGATAAGAAGTCTCCCGTCTACACAGTAAAACCGGAAAACGGTGATGGCCGAACGCGAGTCTTGCATCGAAACCTGCTATTGCTTTGCAACGACCTTCCCGCAGAGTCCGAGGATCCACTTCAGTCTCCCCAATGTATTAATCGTCGAAATCAACCTCGTAGACAACGTGCATCGTTACAGAAAGACAACGAAACCACTAACATGGATTCATCAGAAGATAGCAGCTCAGAAGATGAACTATTCGTAGTACAGGGCATCGATCCTTCAGATCAACTGAGTAGCAATGATAGCCAATCAAATGATACAAACAACGTTGAAAGTCAAAGTGAAACGACATTAGCACCATTGCCGCCGCAACCGCCGCCTGCAGAAAATGAAACAGAAATTCAAATTCACGAATCCGAAGAACTTCCCGTGGAAAATGAACGCATCGAGAATGTAGAGAATAACTTACCGCAGCAAGAAAATCAACGTCCAATGCGTGTAAGACAACCGCCAGATCGATTTGCTTATTATGCACCAGGACAAGCCGTTGTTAACGCCGTCCCGATGAACATAACTGGAATCCCCCAATATTCGGTACGAGCACCGTTTATGCACCCTACACCGATGCAAGTACATTTTCGCCAGCAGATGCCTTTAATGTTGCCGATGTATCGCCCGTCGATACCGAACACGTTTGTTTTGAATAGACCTATGTCGTACTTTATTCCTGGATAATCATATCGTTTTTACATAGCTTTATTCGCTCGATTTTATAGACAACTAAAGAAAATACTTTTGTATACTCGCTGTTACATCGTACATTTCGACTCGTTACAAACCAGAGTACCGTCGTATTCGTATTGGAATAGCTTTGTCTATTAACATTCAACTGTCGCATATTCGTCGTTACGCCTTGTTCGAGTTTCTGGTTTACAGCTGCAGACGTATCCAGTAAACTATTTGGCCGCTGTTTAAAGTACATTTATCGATCGATCGGAGTTAACATTCGTACTTAACAAAGGAAATTAAAAGTTTGAAGTTTGAACAATCAATCAGAAGTATGAACGTTCCCACTTACAAACGTTGTCATTACTTGCAATTACATAACTTTTATCCAGAGTTTCATCTGAAGATATTGCAAAGTACTGTGAAGAATTACGAAAGGCTTCAGTTGAACTAGAGTTTTATCTCTACTGAATGTGAAACATTTTGAAGAGTTACTTGAACATTCGAAGGACCCATCATATTTTCCTAAAAAAATCAGTCAGGGACGACTTCTTTTTAGAGGGGGAATATGTAGGGCCCTGGGTTCTAAGCTACAGTAAGTTAGAAATAGTCACTCACAGCAGAACAGTAATAAATCAATATGCGAAATATTGTACTAATAGCTGTTGACAATGTATGACATATCACAGGGAAAGCTCAATATAGCAAGTCTGTGTAATAGGAAAACCGCCCATGGAGATCAATTGTTGTACGAGTTTGAACAAACATGTAATCGTGATTTGAGTTTTGAAGTTATGTTGTGTTTTCGAAATATGTCTGTGTTTTTGGCTATAAGAACCTACGCTTGAAGATGGAATAAATCGTATAGGAAAACTCAGTAGAGCAGTTTGGTAGCAAGAATTTACATATTCTCGCTGGGCTAGCATCTTACATTCGCTCACAGTATGGTTGATAGTCCCTCCTTTTTCACCACATAACCTGCACAGAGGTGACTCCAACGTTTTATCAATATGGTGTTTCACATAGTTTGTTCTTAATGCCTGATCTTGTGCAGCACATATCAATGCTTCTGTACCAGCTTTTAAATCACCATATTTGAGCCATCCCCAGGTCTTATCTTTATCAATGTTTTCATCCATGTCTCTAATGTATTGTCCGTGCATTCTTTTCTCTTTCCACGCTTGTTCACTTGCGTTTATCTGCATTCTCTTGAATTCTTCCGGTCTTACTGTCTCCTCTGTTTTGATGGTCGCTTTCATGCTTGCTACTTTCAGCATTGGTTCCTTGCTTTGCTTCACATACCAACCCAAGCTGTTCTCTTCAGCCCTGATACACCCTTCGCAACTAATTAGTCCCCTTCCTCCTTTGAGCCTTGGTACATACAACCGTGCAACGTCGCTCTTTGGGTGAAGCGTTTTATACATTGTCATCAATTTCCTAGTTTTTCTATCCATCCATTCAAGTTCTTCCCTGTCCATTTCAGCAAACCAACTCCATATCTTAAGAGAGAAATCACCCACACATTTATTGCCTTTATTAAATTGCTTCCATTCAATTTCGACTTCACTATCAATCTTGTCCTTCTCAGATATTCATACTTAAATTTGTCTTTCATTTCTTTTTCTTTGATATTGTCTAATTCCAATATCCCAAGGTACTTGTAGCCACTCTTCTCTACTTCCTTAATTGTCTCACCATTTGGCAATACTATACCATCCGTCTTGCTTAATTTTCCTCTTTTCATAATCACTACACCACACTTCTTTATCCCGAATTCCATTCCTATATCTTTACTGATCACTTGCACTGTCTTAACCAAGCTGTCAATCTCCCTTTCGTTTTTCCCAAATAGCTTCAAATCATCCATAAACAGTAGATGGTTCACCTTCAAATTTCCCTCTTTGATAACATAACCTGCCTTTATCTTTCGCAGAACTTTAGTTAATGGTATCATGCAAATTACAAATAACAATGGTGACAGGCTATCACCTTGAAATATTCCCCTTCTGATGTCAACCCTTCCAAGATTCTCCCCACATGATGTTAGCTCCGTTGCCCAATTTTTCATGGTATTTTCTAGGAATTTCTTATTATTATTAATTATTATTATTATTATTATTATTATCATTATCATTATTATTATCATTATTATTATTATTATTATTATTATTATTATTATTGTCCTTTCTTCACGCCTTTTTGTTGTTTGGCGGCTTTTTCTGGGCAGCGGATTGAATCCCTCAATCTTAGGTGTCCAGAGTCCTTCTAATTATCTTCGCCGTGCCAAGTACACAAGTCTTTTGTAATAAAGCTGTCATCTGTCCCATTTCAAGTTGCTCAACATATCTCTTAAAGTTTTTGCTCAGCGTACCAAGAGCTCCGATGATGATTGGTATTGTCACCACTTTCCTGACATTCCATAATTTTGCCACTTCCCTTCTAAGATCTTCGTACTTTTCCCTCTTCTCCTCTTCTCTTTCGATCACTCTTCCATCAAACGGGCATGAAACGTCAATGATTTTGCATTCATTTTTCTCTTTATCGTGTATTACGATGTCAGGTCGGTTGTGATTCAACTGCTGATCCGTTTGAATTCTAAAATCCCATAAGATCTTTGACTTTTCATTCTCTAAAACACCTTCTGGAATATGATCATACCATTTCTCTGTACAATCGAACCCATATTTCTTGCAAAGCTCCCAGTGAATTACTTTCCCAACTCTATCATGCCGCCAATTCTTGTACTGGCTATGGGCCAATTTTTCACATTCAGCCACTACATGCGCAATAGACTCTTCTCTTTTTCCACACATTCTGCAAACAGGTGAAACATCCTGTTTATCTATGCGGCTCTTTATAGCATTCGTTCTCAACGCCTGATCTTGGGCTGCCATCAACATCCCCTCTGTCTCCTTCTTCAGCGTACCTTTCCTCAGCCATTCCCATGAATCAGAACTTCTTATGCCTGCAGTCAACTTCTCATACTGGCCATGTAGAACCTTCTCTTTATAAGATTCCATTCTTTTTACCCTGATTGCTTCCTTTGGCATTCCAGAGCCCAACAAGTTTTCTTCCCTTACTGCTTTTAAAAATGGTTCTTTGCTCAGCTCTATATAGCTATACAAACTGTTTACCTCAATCTCAACGCAATCCTCAACACTGATTAAGCCCCTGCCACCGTCTGCTCTTTTGTAATAGAGTCTGTCAACATCCGCCTGCGGGTGCAATGCTCTATATATTGTTAGCAACTTTCTGGTTTTCCTATCGACGGCTTTCAGCTCATCTACCCTCCAGCTAATTATTCCTGCACCGTATCTGATGATTGATACAGCCCTGGCATTTATTGCTTGGATGATGTTTCCACCATTCAGCTTAGATTTCAGTATTGATTTAACCCGCCTGATATATTCCTTCTTGAGTTTCTCCTTCATTTCTTCGTGTTTTACGTTGTCGATCTCTAAAATTCCTAAATATTTGTACCCCTCCTCTTCAAGACCTTTCATAATTTCATTACCTGGCATAACAATACCATCACATTTCACAATCTTTCCTCTCTTCATGATCAAGATCGCACATTTGCTGATTCCAAATTCCATTCTAATGTCATCGCTAAATACTCTTACTGTGTTGACAAGTGTATCTATTTGGTTTTCGTTTTTGCCATATAATTTCAGGTCATCCATAAATAGTAGATGATTTATCCTCACTTTTTCTCTCAAATCATACCCTGCTTTAACATCTCTTAAAATCAAAGTCAATGGAATTAGGGCCAATACAAAAAGGAGAGGAGACAAGCTGTCTCCCTGAAATATCCCTCTCTTTATCCTAACTTCTCCAAAGACATTTTTGCCAGATGTTAAGTCCGTTCTCCAAGTATTCATACTGTTTTCCAGTAAAGATATCATATTGCTTGCCACTCCAAACATATTCATGCACTTCAACAACCATGTATGCGGTATCAAATCATACGCTTTTCTGTAGTCAATCCAAGCCATTCCTAACCCACATAAACGCCTCTTGCAACTTCTCATTACCATCTTATCGATTAGTAACTGATCTTTTGTACCTCTTGACTTCCTTCTGCAGCCTTTTTGTTCATCCACGAGCAGTCCTTTTCCGTCAAGGTGTTCATACATAGAATCTGCAAGGACTGAGGTCAACAGCTTCCACATTAGAGGTAGGCATGTTATTGGTCTAAAGTTGCTTACTATAGGCCCCTTTTCCGTATCCTTCATTATTAAACTCGTTTTTCCTCTGGTCATCCACCCTGGCACATTGTACGTAACCAAACATTCTTGGAGATGTTGAGCGATCCTGTCTATACATGAAGTGAAATTCTTGAGCCAGTAACCCTGCAGTCCATCAGGTCCCGGTGACTTCCAATTGGGTACTTTACTGAGCTGTACCCGAACTTTTCCAGAATCTATCAATATATCATCTTGCTTCTCAACGTTTCTTAGCTTTTTTTCCAGCTTTGTAAGCCATTCTGCATCGACGTTGTGATTGGCTGGCTTACTCCATATTCCACTCCAAAATTCTAAACAATCTCCAGCGTTAGGTGTTTCTTCGTCATTCCTGTGGACGCCGTCGATGATTTCATATAGTCTCTTTTGATTTGTTTCGAACATTCTATTCTGCTTATACTGTTCAGTTCTATCCTCGTATCTCTTTATTTTGTGTTGGATGGCCTTCATTCTTTGTTTTAACTCTTCTATCACTACGTTTATCCCCTTCTTCTTAACATGATATTTCCTCTCTAATTCATACTTACGGTCACCATTCGCTAATTCACCTCTCTTCCAACGCTCAACACGACCAAGATCTTTTCTTATACCTGACATCTTAGACCGGAGCCTTCTTTTCCATAATGGTTCCCTTGCCTTCCCATTTTCATTCCTTTTCATGCCTACTTTCAATTGTACCACTCTTCCAGCCGCAAGTAATAAATTGTTCATATCTGTTATATCTTTAGTTGGTATGTATCTCAATATCCCATTTACTTTTGCTGCATGTTGCTTCAATATCTTACGGTCAACATTCCTAAGACTATCGGGGGGGTGCATTGCCTTTTTGTCTCTCCTCAAGTACTAATTTCACGAGATCTATATCCTCCTCGAAAACTCCTTCCCTTCTCAACGTATTACAAAGATCTTGCACAGATAACTCATTGCCAACACTGTTATCAATTTCAGCTGCTGTTTCATGCTCTTCAGTTTCATCTGTTGTTTCAAGCTCTATTCTTCGGGCGGTATCCTCACTACCACTTGTTTCTCTGACATCAGCTTCCATATGATCACTTTCCGTATTTCTCTGTATCTCTTCTAGCTCTATTTCGGATAACCATCCATTTGTTCTTATTGCTCTTGCTTGATAAGCCAGTCGCTGTTCACTTATCTCGAAAACACCAAGCTCTTTCCATATGCTAAGCATCCTTTTCCTATAGCCTCTCTTGGTTGGCTCACTCCTATAGAAACATCTCATCACAATCTTGTTGACTTCTTTATTCCAGTTCCTTCTAGCAGTCGCTTGATGACGACCGAGGTCTGGCTGCTGTCCCCCAGAACCACTGCCGAACGTGACACCTTCACCATTACTGGATCCGGTCCCGTTTACGTTGTTTTCTCTATTATTTGATTGATTCATTACACTCTTTCGAGGACAGTGAATTTAAGGTTACGCTACCACCGGTGTGTTTATCGAGAACACCATCTCTAGGGGGGTTGCCGACCAAAGCTAAAGAGTCCCCCTTACCCATGAGACAGACTAGCCCCCGCCGGACGCCAACCCGGAATTTCAAGGCCTCGGGGAGAGCTAACAGGTACTACACCTTGCTGAAGGGTGACCTGGAGGTAGTTGTGGCAAAAGGTAACCTCATTATCCCACGTCGAAACTCCACAACCGGATGCAGTTTTATGTCATACCCATGACATTATTATTATTATTATTATTATTATTATTATTATTATTATTATTATTATTATTATTATTATTATTATTATTATTATTATTATTATTATTATTATTGTACTCATTCACAGTGTTGTTGTAATTTACTGGTTTGCGTCCTACCAGCAGGCTACTTCCCGTGGCTTTAGCAGGTAGGCTTCTACTGTTCAACTAGTCTTTTCTTGATGTTATCTCCTGTTCTTCTACTTTGTGTCCAAAACTTTCCTCAGTATTCTTGCTGATCCCAGAAGGCAGGTTCTTTGCACATATTCCAACTGAACATCGCACTTCAGCTGTTCTAGGTAACTTTTGAATCTTTTGGTCACTGAGCCTAACGCTCCGATGATAATTGGAATGATAAAAACTTTGTTGACTTCACCTTTATATACTTTGAATATCTCGTACTTCAGATCGCAGTAAGCATCTTTCTTTTCCATTTCTTTTTTCTCAATTCTGGTATCGAAGGGACATGCCACGTCTATTATATAACATGTTTTTGACTTTTTCTCAATGACAACTATATCTGGCCTGTTATGTTCGATTTTAGACTCAGTCTGCATAGAGAAATCCCATAGAAGTTTAACTGCTTCATTTTCTAGTACAGCTATTGTGTTATCTACAAAGTGTTCATAGTTCTTTGATCCGCAAGAAAATCCAAACTTGTGACACAGATGCCAATGTATCACGGCAGCCACCTTATCATGACGCCATTTCTTGTACTCATTTTGTGCCAGCTTTTTACACTCCGATTACTATTATTATTATTATTGTTGTTATTAGCAAACTCAAACCATCACCAAAATAAAACAGAAATAAAATTAAGAGAAACACAACTGTTCTATGTCAGACGTTTCGATTATAAAATCTTCATCAGTGTATTTACAAATCTAGACAGCCAAGTATTTATACTCTAAACATAAAATTTGCATTAAAATGTATTTCTAAAACCCAGACAAATAAAAGAAAAATTAACATTTTAAAATCCTATTGAAATGAAAAGAAGTTTTTACATAAGAACAAAGCGGTTCCGAAACAATGAATGATTTCTGTGCCCAAAATACCCCCAAGTGGCCTTCCAAAGTCTCCTACTCCCTGTTTAAATTTTTGGATTTGGACTGACTAGAAAGAGAGTGAAAGCTCTGCGTGACAAGAACTTATACAACCCGAGACAGAAGGCAAGAGTGCAAGCTAGTGACCCTCCAAGGATTTGCTTAAGTTGCTAAATCCAGGATAGCTCGATGGGGAATTCTACCCCACCACTACGTGCAATTTTGCACGAAGTCAGCCAGCCAACACCCCTGCCATTATGCTGCCCATGATTTTCAATGCAATGGTAAGAGAACTAAGCAGTGCCACAAGCAAATATATCCAGCTCAACATCGGCTGCCCTCTCATTTAGGCCATTTGGTGTAAACAAACCCAATTTGTATTGCCAAAAAAGCTCCTTCCTGCGAAGGGAGTACACATCCTGTGCTCCATCAATGAGGCGAATAACGACCGAAAATTCACCATGGTGGCCTTCCTCGAAAAAATGAGAGAACAAGCTTGCCTGAGGGACCGCCTTTCCCGTATTAAGAGTACCAGCATTACGCTTCTGTTTGTAAGTCCGAAAGTATGATTTGTACACGTTAAATCTTTGACGAAATTTTGTTTTAGTGCTGCCAACATACTTTTTGTTGCAACATGTACATTGCAACATATAAACTACGTTTGTAGAATTGCAATCGTAAGCCCCTGAAAAATTCTTGAAAGATCGCGAATCATTCGCATTAGAAAAACTGCAGCCCTCTTGAATAATAGGGCAAATTTGACATCTCTTACCACTGCATTTAAAAGTTCCTTTTGGCACCAACTCCTGATCTTGAGTTTGCAACTTAGCGCGAACCAAAGTGTCTTTAAGGTTTTTAGCCCTCCTAAATGAAACGAAAACTTTTCCGCCAAATTGCTTGCGATGTTCGTCGTCAACGAGGAGAATATTAGCGCATTTTCGCAAAATATTGCTGACCCCTTGAAGTGCCGGATGGTAAGTTAGAACCAACGGTATCCTCGTGTCATCCTTCTGCTTGGAGATCCCATTTAACAGGATTTCCCTATCCAATTGTCTGACCTTGTCTAACTGAATGTCGATTTCCCCTTCATGATACCCCCTCCCAATTAGCCACGATTTTAAATCACCCATCCGTTCGTCAAAAAATGAATCTTCGGAGCAAATACGCCTTATGCGAAGGGCCTGTTCGTATGGGATGCCCTTTTTGGTGTGATAAGGATGACAAGAAGAACGGTGCAGGAGCTGATGTGTATCAGTCTGTTTCGTGTAGAGATCTGTCACCAACTTGTAGCCTTTTTTAATGACTTTAGTGTCAAGAAAGTTGACGCTCTCCTTGGACCATTCAGCTGTAAATTTTATGGAATGGTGTGCAGTGTTGAGGTATTCTACAAATTCGGAAAGCTTCTCTTCACCATGGGTCCAAATTAGGAAAACGTCATCGATGTAGCGCCACCACAGCCACGGCTTGCAGCTGGAACCCCTAAGAAGTTTTTCCTCCAGATCTGCTAAGAACAAAATCGCGTATGATGGCGCACATTTGGTGCCTATTGCTGTGCCCCTCAGCTGATGGTAAAACGCCCCGTTAAACTCAAAAAAGTTATTCTTAAGTACTACATCTGCAAGTTCAACAAGAGATTCCGTAGAAACAGACTGATCGTTCCTAGAGTTTAAAACGTCACGCAAAGCCTTCAATCCCTCGTCATGTGGTATACTTGGGTAAAGCCCAACGACATCAATAGTGCAAAGAATAGTATCCTCTGGAAGCCTGTCTAATGACGCAATTTTTTGCAAAAAGTGGTTTGTGTCTTTGATGTATGAGCGGACACTTTTAGCAAGAGGTTGTAAATGGTAATCCAAAAATTCCGAAATGTTCTCTGTATAGAAGCCAGAGTTAGAAATGACAGGCCTTCCGGGAACACTATTCAACCTTTTGTGAATCTTCGGCAGTAGGTAAAACCTTCCAAGCTTGGGATTATTGACCATCAGATATTCTAATGTTTTATCGTCAATGTCCCCTCGCTCTCTAACCCTACTCACAGCTTGATTGACCACACTGTCAAGATGGTCCGAAGGATCATTATCAAGTTTGGAGTATACTGCAGCGTCCCCCAATTGGCTTTCTGCCTCTTTGACGTAATCTTCCCGATCCCACACAACAACCCCAGAACCCTTGTCTGCCTCCTTGATAACGATCGTTCGGTCCGACTTAAGACTATTTAAAGCCGAAAGTTCTTCCTTCGTAAGGTTACTGAAGTTTTTACCATCTACCGATAACTTCATTAGTTCGTCCTCCAATTTAGACAGGTAAACCTCTATAGCTACATCTTTGTGTCTAGGGTTGAATTTACTACGGGGCCTAAAAACAGGAACTTCTGAAAAATCTTCGCTATCTCTAAAATACCACTTAAGTCTTAATCTTCTGCCGAAATTTTCCAGGTCAATTTTGATTTGTGAAAAGTCTACCTCTTTTGGTGTACTAACAAATTTAAGACCTTTGGATAGAACTGATATTTCTGCATCGCTTAGCGCGCGTTTGGAAAGGTTAACTACTTTATCATTTTCAAAACGTCCTATCATACGACCATTATCATCTTCGTTAACTGAAAACACATTATTAATGTCCCCGTTCACTTCTTCTTGGTCACTGGCTGCACCTTGCGTTCTTGATCTTTCCAATAAATTTGGGGGTGGATTTTCAAAATTATCTTCCAGTAATTGTATTCGCACTGCATCTAGATTAAGATCGTCGTTACGAGTGGTACCACTCTGACCTGTTATTATTGTTATTATTATTATTATTATTATTATCATTATTATTATTATTATTATTATTATTATTATTATCATTATTATTATCATTATCATTATTATTATTATTATTATTATTTGCTGATATCCCAGGCTACCCATGCCCCACAGCTGTCACCGGAACACTAAAGCGACCAGATATCATCATGGTCTATCAAGAGAAGACAGTTATCGTTCTAGAGTTAACCTGTGGTTTTGTTACCAACGTGAAAGAAAATTGTGCAAGGAAGGTTGGAAAATACAACTCTACCATCGTTGATCTCAAGAAAAAGTACGAGAAAGTAACATTTGTGAATCTCAGTATGAGCGCCCTAGGATTGATATGCAAGGATGATGATGGAAATGGCATACTGCAAGCATTAAAGAGCATTGGACTTTCGGAACTTCTATCAAAAAACATTATTAGAAACATGATAAACGTTTGTATAAGGAGGACAACGTACTATATTTTTTGTAGGAAAGACAAAGAATGGACCAATCCAGAACTTTTAACATTGTAAAGAAGTAAAATTGTTGAAGGCAGTAAGGCTTGACTAACATGCCCTTTTATGGAGAGTGGTAGTCACGAATAAATTCTTTATACTGTAAGTTTTATATTTTAAATATTTATCTTGTTGTAAGTTTATTTATGAGAATGAAAGTTTCCATTATTATTATTATTATTATCATTATTATTATTATTATTATTATTATCATCATTATCATTATAATTATTATTATTATTATTATTATTATTATATGAACGGCACAGTAATTGTATTTTTTAGTTCATGTCTTTTGGTTGATTATAAACAAAATTTACTCAGTCTTGTGCCGATTCAGACTAAGTTTGCTTTATTTTCATTCATTCAGATAGTTTAACAGTTCTTTTTGAGTATCACTATCTACTTTCTCGGCGTTATTAGATGAGATACCTTAAACATCAAATCCACAGTGAAAGTATGGCTGAATCGATGAATGAATTTTTTGTAGTATTGGCAATACCCTTAGCGACAAGATACCTAAAACATCAAATCCACTTCTAGAAAATGAGTACTCGGTAAACCCACAAAATCTACGCTTTGAATTCGAAGCCATCAATGTGTCTCAGTTAGAGAGGGTTTTCGGTAAATTCAAAACATCCAAGGGATCTGGTGCTGATGGTATTGCTAATTACTTTTTTAAGATAGGCCTATCCGTTATCGCTGAATCACTTTGTGACATTTTTAATCTTTCAATCGCAACTGGTGTATTCCCAGATAGCTGGAAAATTGCAAGTGTGGCCCCTATTTTTAAAAATGGTCAATCAAATAATCGTTCTAATTACAGACCGATCTCAGTGCTGCCGTTTCTGTCCAGGGTTTTCGAGAAGTTGATTTACAACCAACTTTACGACTACCTTGACAAAAACAGGCTTCTTTTTTCCAAACAGTCTGGGTTTAGATCGCTGCACTCTGTTGTCACCTGTCTGCTAAACTGTACGAACGACTGGTATATTAACATGGATAAGGGTCAGTATACAGCGATGGTGTTCATAGACCTCAAAAAAGCTTTTGACACTCTTGATCATGAAATCCTTCTTAAAAAGCTGACGAAGTATGGTATCATAGGTCTTGAGAATACCTGGTTTGCTTCTTATCTGGAATACAGAATGCAATTCTGCAGAGTTAATGGGGTTCCCTCAAACGTTAACAATATAAATTGTGGGGTGCCACAAGGCTCTTGTCTTGGTCCTCTTTCGTTCTTGATATATATCAATGATCTGCCATTTTCTCTTCAGAACAGTCAGGTTACCATGTATGCAGACGATACCACCATATCATATTCGTCCAATAACATCGATGATATCAACGATAACCTAAATAGAAACTTGAACTGCCTGAAGCAGTGGCTTCAAGAAAATAAACTGTCTTTAAATGCTATTAAGACTCAAGCCATGGTTGTAGGATCTCGACCTAATCTTAAAAAGATATCTGAAGGAAATGTTCAGTCCCCCTCCTTTGCTATAGGTGACTCGCAGATTGAGATTGTTGAGAAAACTAAGTATCTGGGAATTCAGCTAGATCAATACCTTGTTTGGGATGAGCACACTAGATTATTGCGTGCTAAGGTCTCCCGTGCCATAGGGTTTTTAAAGTATGCCAAGACAATACTACCCCAAGAAACTCTTAGTCAAATATATAGAGGAATCATAGAACCGCAATTCCGCTATTGTTACTCTATGTGGGGGAGCTGTGGGGAATCCAGAAGGCTTACACTGCAGAAGTTACAAAATCGGGCTGCCAGAATTGTAACAAACAGTAGCTATGATGCACCTGCTGATGCCCTTATACAACAGTTAAAGTGGCCAAATATCGCTGAAATCATAAAACGAGAGACAGCGACGATCGTTTACAAATCTTTAAATGGTCTTGCACCAACATATCTCTCAAATATCTTTTCAAAGAACTCTTCACGGCGCACTGTGAAGTTGAGAAACTCGGAGACTGACTTACGCATTCCGCTTTATAAAACCAGTAATGGGCAAAAATCATTCTCATATCGTGGCGTACATCTGTGGAACAGCCTTGAACCTGAGGTTAAGCAAGCACCCTCTTTATGTGCTTTTAAAGCACATCGTCTAAGCAGCTCGTCTAAGCAGCTCGTCAACCTTCGTGACGAGGAGCCAGACCGAATTGCAAACAAACTCGTAGATCTAGCACTGACAGTAAATGAAAGAGTTGACAAGGTTGCAGTATCAAGCATAGTTCACAGAGCCGACTCGCACAACCTAGAAGTCAAAAGAAAGGAAGTCAATCGCCTTGTAAGAGAATCCCTCGAAAATCATGGAATAGATTTTATAACTCAAGACAATATTAAAGCGCAACATTTGAACAAATGGGGTCTTCACCTAAATTACAATGGAAACAACTTACTAGCAGGTAATTTTATCGATTTCATAAATTCCACTGTTTGACTAGAAAAAAGACAGATAAGTGATGAGGACAATTTAGATTCTTCAATCCAAAATTGTAGACCATCTTACAAACATAAATTTCAATTATTTACGCTAGATGAAGAAGTAGACCAGATATCAGTACAATCACCTACTTATACAGAAAGATCTCCGAAAATGTCTCAAACAATAACATGCCCAGCAGGCCTTGGAAATTCACCAGACTCCTTAGAAAAGAGCTGCAATGATGAATTTTCAAAAACAAATGGGTCTTCGATAATGAGCCCTTGCTCAGGTTATCGGTCACATGACCAACACTCTTTATCTTCCTCTACTTCAAATGCTTCCAATGTTCCAAGTGAATCTTCTTTTTCTGTATCTTCAGTCAAATCCATGCAAGAAAATATTTCGAGTGATATTGGGGAGATTTTCAAGCTGAGAACAAAATATCAAAGCAATCCTTTAATTGGTTTTTTAAATATAAATAGTCTTCGAAACAAAATAACTGATTTGAAATTAGTGATGGAAAAATGCTTGCCTGATATATTGGTGATAGAGGAAACAAAGCTAAACTCAGATTTCAAAACTGAGATCTTTCTAGTAAATAACTACCAAAAACCAATTCGTCGTGATAGGAATGAATTTGGTGGGGGGCTGATGCAATTTGTCAGGAAAGGCGTTGTTTGCAATAGAGTTTCGTCTTTTGAGAGTCCCAACATCGAGATCATTTGTTCTGATCTGATGGTTTGCAAAAAGAGGTGGGCTATTTTCAGCATTTACCGACCCCCAGATGCTTCCAATCTGGAACTATTTTTTAGAGAACTGTCTTCCTCCTTAAATTCAGCCATGGACAAATATGACAATGTTATGATTATGGGTGACATAAACATTGACACTCATGACATTCAGCATCCCGGATATACTAGGTTAAGCTCTTTCTGCGATGTTTTTGGACTGTCCAATTTGGTAAATGATAAGACATGTTTCACAAAAAATCATAGTACGTCCATAGATGTTATGCTCACGAATAAACCGAGATGTTTTCAAAATACCACTGTTTTTGAAACTGGTTTAAGCGACTTTCATGGGCTTGTCTTAACTTTAATGAAAACACACATTCCCCGTCTCAAACCTAAAATGATCAGGTATCGTAGCTATAAGAAATTCGACCCTGAAAAGTTTCTTCAAGATGTAACGAATATTGACTTTAAAGCTGATGTAAAGGATGCAGATTTGGCATACAGGAATCTTTCATCTGCTTTCCGAGAACTTGTAGATAAGCATGCTCCTTTAAAAACTAAAGTTCAAAGGGGAAATACTGCCCCTTTCATGAATCAGCAATTGCAAAAAGCAATCTATACCAGATCAAGGCTCAAAAAAAGGCTAAATAAAAACCCTACCGCAGAAAACAGAACTAAGTTCAAAAAGCAACGAAATAAATGTGTCTCCATAAGAAAGAAGGCTATCAAGAGCCACTTTAAAGAAGCAACTAAAAATGGCACAATGTCTAATAAAGAATTTTGGGATCTTGTTAAACCCTTTCTTTCAAATAAAGGGGGACTCACGAGTAGCGATATTTCTCTTGTAAAAAATGAGACCATTGTAACTGATGACAAGGAATTAACAGAGATATTCAATGACCATTATGTAAATATAGTAGAGAAATCCAGTGGTAAGAAGCCTATTAGTCTTGCTAAAGATATTGGATCATCTGATGACCGTCAAATTGTTCGATTGATTCTAGATAAGTATAAAAACCACTCTAGTGTGCTCGCTATCATTCAAAACCCAGAGCAATTACTGAATACCTTCACTTTTCAGGAGGTAGGCAATCAAGAAGTTGCAAAACTATTAAAATCCTTGCACGGTAAGAAATCTACTGGTGAAGATAAAATACCCCCAAAGCTTGTCTCTCTAGCAGCAAATGAACTTACAAATACTCTAACCATGGCAATAAACTGTAGCATTCGTAATTCTCGCTTTCCAAACGATGCAAAAAAAGCGGCAGTTTGCCCTTTAGATAAGGGGGAGTCAGATCGTACAGTAGAAAGGAACTTTCGCCCAGTTAGTGTTCTTAATATCTTTTCGAAGATATACGAAAAAGTCTTAAAGCAGCAACTCACTCAACATTTAGACAAAACGCTTTCTGTTTTTATTGCGGCCTACAGACAAAAATATGGAACCCAACACGTCCTGATACGTTTAATAGAAGATTGGAGATCTAAACTAGATAACGACTATCTCGTAGGTGCGATCCTTATGGATCTTTCTAAAGCTTTCGACTGTATCCCACATGACTTGCTTATTGCCAAATTACATGCATATGGATTTGATGAAGATGCATTAGTCCTTATCTATTCTTATCTTAAAAGACGAAAACAATGTGTCCGGATAAATAATACGTATAGTTCCTTTCAAGAGGTTATATCTGGTGTACCCCAGGGCTCTGTATTGGGACCCATCCTTTTCAATTTTTACATAAATGACCTATTTCTTTTCATGAAGCAGGCAACGCTCCATAATTATGCTGATGACAATACACTTGCTTATTTTTCTGAAAGCATGCCGGATCTTGTAAAAACTTTGGAAAAAGAAACAGAAGTGGCTTTATCATGGTTAGAAAACAATGAAATGATTGCCAACCCTGAAAAATTCCATGCTATATTGCTCAGGAAAAATCAAACGAATACTAGTGGGGAGCCAATTAACATTAATGGCAAGATGATCAAATCTGAGGAGACCGTTAAACTTTTAGGCGTTACGTTAGATTATAGACTTGATTTCGACCCGCATATTTCAATTCTTTGCAAAAAAGCTGCAACACAATTGAATGTTCTTAAAAGATTAAAAAATTTCATTGGCTTCAAGGAGAAAAAGATTCTCGTTCAGAGCTTTGTATACTCTAATTTTAACTACTGTCCCCTTGTGTGGTATTTTTCATCTGCAAAATCATTGCAGAAAATTGAACAGTTACAAGAACGTGCACTACGATTTCTCTACAATGATCATACCAGTTCGTATAATGACTTGCTCTTGAAGTCAGATAAAGGCACGATGCTTGTTGCTCGCCAAAGAACTCTTTGCATAGAGATATTCAAAACAGTGAAACATTTAAACCCACCTTTTATGCAGAACATTTTTAAATTACGGTCTTCAAATTATTCATTAAGAAATCCCAATAACTTAGCTCATGTTAGGCCAAACCAAACAACATTTGGGTCCAATAGCCTGACGTCTATTGCGCCGCAGATTTGGAACGGATTACCAGACAGAATAAAGTCAGCAGAAAATTTGAAAAGTTTTAAGGATTTGATAAAACAATGGAATGGTCCCAATTGCAAATGTAGTGCCTGCAAATGACTACCAAATCAGTTTCAATTGGTTGTGTATATTTGAAAATTTATTTATTTTGTTTATAGCTTTTGTTTTTGTAAATTCGATTTGGATTAGTTGACTTGTATATATTTATATCCTAAGTGTATATATTGTTAGCTACTGTAAATAATCGAATTGAAATAAAATTACACACACACTTTTAAACATCGTCTTTAATTTGATCGTGGGTGGCGGGATGCGGTTGGATTGGACTGGGGTCGGTCGGATTCTTTGCCTGCCTTGAGGTGCTGTAAATGGTGCCTTATTTCAGGGTGGGCATGGAGTCCGGTTTGCTCTGGTCCGGTCCGATTGTGTCATGCCACTCACGATATGAAAATTATGTAAATATTGATTTTAATTTGCGAGCGACGAAGGAGCGAGATTACTAAAGTGATCCAGCCAAGTATCTGTGATGTCCACGCATATGTTTATTGTATTGTTTTGTTATTTTTGATTATCTATTACCGCTGGTTAGTTTAAATTGAAAGATTCGCTGGCCACATTTCCTTTGTCACTACAGTTTGATTGTGTATGTGTTTGTCTTCGTGAACAATGATCAATGGTCATGATGTTCTATTGTCTGCAAAGATACCGTGATGGCGGACGGGCCTAAGCCAGAGAAGGGGCTACTCAATTGAACTTCCCTTGCGTTTCATGAGACGCAAGCCACAGGCAATAATTTTGTGCACCTTCACACTACTTTCAAATCTTCTATCGACACATTTCGCTTCGTTTGGCCATAAAAAGACGAAGATACCAAACATGGCGTAAATAACTGTGAGGCCGATTTGTTCTATGATTCAACTTCACCAAACGAAACTTAGCTTGGTATGAGGCCATAGCGGCGTGTGGTATCGAAATATTCACAATTGCTGCACTGGACAATACTGATATTGACGTAATTCAGTGTTTACATGCAATCACATTTTCAACAGGATTAACTCAACACAATAATCTGTTGAACGTGCGTTCAATACCCTCTTTTACGTTCATAAAACATGGAATATGTAATGGAACGAACAAATCCACCTCAAGGGGATACCAAAACATTCATTTACGAATTTAGTGTGGCTTTATTTGAGTTCACAAATATCTTAGAGTGCGAGCAGTTGATAACTTATAGTTAAAGGGGCAGCGTCACGTAATGTAAACAAACTTCTTTCCAAACGATGATTTTTCAGGATTTTTGATAGTCTATATCACAGAGATTTTCCACAACTTTTCTCGAAATATAGGTGTTAATTTGAAGATGGACTCTTGAATTTTCTAGAGAAATAAACCAAACTCTCATACGTTGTAGGATTGCAGAGATATTGGTGGATTTTTAGAAGTAACTTTATCGTGGATTCACCCCATCCACCAAAATCTGAGCGGAACACAATGGCCACGTGTGGGTAATAATATAGATCATAGAGATAACAGGTTTGTTTACAGTTACGTGACGCTGCCCCTTTAATTCTAGTTTTACTATAACTTTGTAATTAGATCGCTTAGTTTCGTTTGTTCATATATTTTACTTGTAAATTTTAGACTTTAAGTTTTTGTCACGGCCCCCTGAAAAGCGGCCTTTGCCGACGGGGTTACCATGTATAAAGAATATAAAATGAAGTGAAAAAAATGAAATCGTTATGTGAGTGTCATGTGCATAAATACTAGCCTATGAGTTCTGCAGGCACTTTTCAAAATCGTTTGAATACAGTATGAAGGGGGGAAGACCGAGACAAGAGCCCTGAGGAATGCCACAAGCTATCTTTTGTCCCTGATCTAGGCCAATTTCCAGTCAATGGAATTTTCCACGCGAGCGGAATTTTAGACAATAAAAAGTTGTTCAGCCGTAACTATCCATTCAATTTCAGAGCGACATTTTCTCTGGCAAACAAAAGAATTTCCACCCGCTCGGAAAATTACACCGACTGGAAATCAGTTTTAAATAACAGTACTGTTTTCATTGATTTAAGTAGGAACATAATCAGTTCCCCAGGGTGCCTCTAATACCGTATACGATTAGATTTTTATTAGTATTTCGTGATCCACCGCATCAAACGCTTTCTTTAAAGTTATTAGACGGAGATGAAGGCAACGGCTTTTTAAAAATAGATTCAATTCAACTCAATTGAAATTTGGTCTGCAATGGAACTGACCAATCAGGGCTTGCCTTTTGTCATTTTACTGAAGTTATCACGTGAAGTCTGAATGGGCATTTCCCTAATCAGATGGTTAAGTTCAGTAGTTTGCAGTCGATGTTTTATATTCAGTAATCAGTACTGGAAATCAAGGAGGTTAATGGAGAGTAGAGTTTGCGAAAAGCCGAATGATTCCTCGTGACAATATTGTTCTCATCGAGGAAGTCAAAAAACTGATCGTGCACCATTCTTTCAAGTAATCTTGCGAAAATTGAAAATAACTGACATTGTTCGATAACTGTTTACATCCTTTTTAGAGCCAGATCATGAGCGAAAGGACACACAGATTGGATGATCGGGCCTAAGCTAACTTAACAGATTGGATGATCGGGCCTATGTTAACTGAACAATGATAAGTTTACAATCTTAAAATTGCTAATTGTATATTACCTTTGTGTGTTATTTGTTGCACTTCTCCACGGCTGTACTTCTGCACTGTACTGCACTGCATAATTGTTCGAATGCGAGAGCTCGATACAAAAAATAACTTGCTGGTATTCTAATGTAGGCTCTAAGGGTATTCTAACCTACATTAGAATACCAGCAAGGAATTTTGTATCGAGCTCTAGCATTCGAACAATTATGCTGTGCAGTGCAGAAGTCAATGAGATACAACACAGCCATGGAGAAGTGCAACAGATAACACACAAAGGTAATAACACACAAAGGCAGCAGTAGTTATGTAAATCTTGCAAATTGATGTAAATATACTTATTTTCTTTATATTGTTGTAAATTTTTCCTTTGTAGATAGTTGGTTTGAATTAGCTAATTGTATTTAAGCTATGATGAATACCAACTATAAAGAATTTAATAAAAAAAGGAGGTATACAATCAACGACTTTAAGATTGTAAACCCTCTCATTCTTCAGTTACCTAACTGCCTGGGCTTCCTGTGACGTAGTTAATTCACTTCGCAATCAGTATGTAATGATGTAATGAATACTTATTCGTGTTCTCATTTCCTAACCTTGCAATTACTGCCAAATACAGCCAGCACCAAAGCTAGATTTCCCTTCCACGACAAAAGATGGCGGCCGATCTTTCGCTTAGCGGTTTGCTCCTCTACACGCATCTTTTCAAAAATATGTGCCTACTCAGAAATCGAATTACCAAAATACGCTGACAGAAAAGAGAACAGATTTTTGAAAAGCACAACAAGCACTTTGAAGATTTTGAAACAGTCATCAACAATCCAGTTGATTGTAATCGGCAGGGATACCTGGTACTTTCTCTATGTAACTAACAACTCAAATATGGCATATCATTTGGAAATTGATTTCAATTATTGGATGATTACTCCAATGTTCTTTTGTTCCTTGACTCCGTATTACGCTGTTGCTTCTGTTGGGCAGAGCATAATAGGTACAATAGGGGCTGTGGGGGGCTCTTTCCTTTGAGAAGTTCAATGAACAAGAAGATTGTACGATGTCTTTTGAATATTGAGAACAAAGGTGGTACGCTTCTTCCGCTATGACTGTAAGCGTTGATTTTGTCAAAAGGAAAACAACGAAGTACATTAAAATCGAAAGCTTTCGAACCGAAAAGTTTCAGCAAAACAACTTAAAACAAAAAAACTTTTGGACACTTCTTCGGGAATTTCGGACAAAAAAACATTCGGACAAATACGACATTAAAAAGCAAGCACGATAACAAAAAGATGTTAAAGCTGATTGTGATTCTATCATAACTATCAACTTACAGAGGGTACATGGTGATCATTACATCTACAAGGACATTTCAATGTAATTTTTGTTAGATTAAACCAGCTGTAAACAAAATTTAAAGGTGTTGCTATGCATAAACTAGTTTCAAGAAATGCTTCAAGGAACCAAACGTTTAGATAAAATATTCAAGAAACTTAAGCGCTAATGGCAAAACATTGATTAATTAACATTTTATGTTACGCTTCTTTGTTCTTTTCTATTTCCAATGAATTTAAAACTTTCGGACATCACCAGGGTTCGGACAAAAATCTTTAGGACAAAATTTTGTCCGAAAGTTTGATCGTCCGAAAGCCTTCGATTTTAATGAAAGTCTGGCTCAAACTGATCATGTGAGAATATTCTTCAACGATCTAATCGGCTAAAACATGATAGTAGTTCATATCATATCCAAGTAAATAGCTAAGACTATGGACTCTCTGTAGAGCGAAGCCGCTAATTATGAAGCTTAACCCTATCCAGACTAGGCTTTTTGAAACTTTGGGGAGGCTAGGGGGCACAAAGTGCCCCCCTCTGTTTTCTCAGAACCATGGGAGCTAGAGACTTGATACTTGGCACAAGGAACAAACTTGATCAGACAAACAAGATGGCATCATTTGTTTTTGTTTATGTCACGTGACTAAGTGTTGACGTCAGCATATGTTGCTACATTATGTTGCCACATGGACTTTGTCGTGTTGTATCTCCTAATTGATACAACGTAGCAATGTGAGCTTTGAAACATGGAAAGATTATATCCTTAAAATTCTTATTTTGAAATTTGTGCCTCGTACCTGTAATATTTTTGCTGATCGAAACTGTTACATTTATACATTTATTTGCTTTGTCCGCAAAAAAAATGCAATTTTAGTCTAAAATTTGGTTTGAATTTTTTGAAAAGTAGCAAAAAATGTTGAATGTAGACAAAAAAGACCTGCTGAATCATAATGTGTTGCTCATTTTTCGAAAAATGAAGCCTAACATGGTTTTTCATCAGTACGCATGCGCAGCAACCAAATATTGATGAAATCATCAAAATTCAATAAAATATATGTCAAATGAAAGCCTGTTTCAAGACAAGTTCAGTAATGTTTGTTCTATTGTTATAGAGCCAGTAGTTCAAAAGTTATGACTGAAAAAGAAATTTTTTTAAAGAGCACTCACTTTAAAATTGTGTTGACCTCCTGAATCAGGATCAAAATTTTGAAATTGACACGGAAGGATGTCTCATAGCTAGAAACTAAAACTCACTAAAAACCTGACTATTCTAATTGATATTCAAGGAGCTGTGTGGAAAAATTCACTAGGGAGGCGTTTTGTGCCTCCCTTGTCTGGATAGGGTTAAATGTTTGCAAATCATTATTCATTATCTTAGAATTTGGGCTCTTTGTGTATATAAACGCAATAATTCACGTGTTGTTGTTATGAACTTTTTTTGGATGTCACTTGCTGAAGTAGTTTCGATCATCAAACTCGGGTATTGACTGTACATGCCAAAATGCATGGCTGCAAAACACGATACCTATTGGCAGACTTCACAAGGTATAACTTGATGCAAACGTGACTGAATTTCATTGGACAATAGAATAAAATTCAAACATCTTGTAGACTTCTTATTGATGACATTATATTTCAGCTCCTTTTTGGCAATTTTAAGCGTGTTCCTTTGATTCAATTAGGCAGCTTTAGGGACTGGTAGGAGGATCTTTCAGGCAGTCGAACCATGACCGCCCGAAAGCGAAGTAGCCCCACTGACGCTAGTCATTTCACAATTTTGCCGAAGGATAAATATTAGAAGTCTATAAAGATTAGAAGAATCTTCTCAAAAGTGCTCTAGGACGTCTAAAATTAGTTTCAAATCTAGTTAGGGATAGTCGTTTGTCACCAAGTACATAGCAGAGAACAAAGTTATCAAGTTCAGTTTTGTGTATTTGCCGAGTCATTTTGATGCCTACACTGCCGTTCATCGCCCCAAAGTGAAATTATAAGGAGGCGAGTTACATCTTCATTTGCACTCCCCCCCCCTTTGAGGTTAGGCCTTAGTATCATTCATTCTATGCTATGCTGAATGCTGGTAATATCTATTCTCAAAATGGTAGTTTTCCTTTGTAGGAACCTCAAAGGAAGGGCAGGTTATAACACGTCCCGGCCCTATATCTATGAACGCATTTTTAACCCTGCCAATTAGCTTTAGCACATCCTTTAACAGGGAATGAAAGGAGAAATTCCTTCCCTCCACCACTGTGAACATTTGCATCCCAACATTAGCCTGTGTCCCAGACCCCAATTCTAAGTCTGGAACACAGGCTACCCAACATTGACCCGTAGTATCTGGAAAGTACTTATGTTTTACTTCTCAAATAGGTTGTCTTTTTCCCACAGGTCATCTGAGCTTGTACCCGTCACAAAATATTTTGCTTGAGTGACAATTGAAGAAAAGGCGTCAAAGAAATAATGCAATGTATTTTCATATAAACATTCTACAAGAAAAAGGAGTTAAAATAGAAGCTACTTCGATCAATTTTTTTTCCAACAGTCGCTTTTATGTGCCTCCTCGCCAAGTAGCTAGCAGAAACTCGCAATGTTTTTCGTTTCCTGTCTCTTTCCTAATAAGTTGTTACAACTTTTCCAGTAATTTTCATTGAAGCGGGTATTATCTAAAACGCTCTTAGTCAATGCAATTGTTCAGTATGACCCACATTAAAGTCGTTTTTGTAATCTAACCAACCAAAACATTTTAAAAACGATTTATAATCCTGCAAGCATGGTAGGGCTGTCGTTAGAGAGCATGCACCGGTAAGGTAGGGTCAGTCCTAAATTCTCAAGGTGAAACCATGAAGAAGTTTGTTGCTGGTTTCCTTGCCTTTCTGATGACCTTCGTGGTATTCGAACCTGCTCTAATGACGACTACTGAGGCATGGTTCAGAGAAATCACCGACAGCAATGAAAGCAACAATGATAACGGTCATGCTCTTTTCAATAAGTATTTCCATAGATGCAGTTTGAATGAGCAGTGTAATTTTATTGTTAGAAATTTGAAGGAAAATACGTTCAAAGAAGTAGTGAACCTGAAAGAATTGCCAAACGATAAGAGAGGCCACACGATTTGGAAGAAGCTGAAGACGGGTAAGTTTCAATAATTTTTGTGATTTTTTTCTGCCTTTTCCTTGCCATCCCAACATATCCCCGTCTTAAACCCTCAATACCAGAGCCAAACAATGAAATGATAAAAAAGATAGAAAAGGTAATACGGAGGAGTGTGCACATCAAAGTGCCGCGGTGAGAGGTCAGATATTCTCCAGGGTCCTAGTGACTGAAAGATATGGCCTGAATTTCTCCTTGGGTTCGTAATTTTGCAACCAAGGTTGCACTTGTGGGGAATTTTATAAAAGGGAGATTCACACCTTTTCTGCGGTCCGATTTTGCCTCATTCTTTTCACCGGGGAAATCTTCGGGGTAGAATGTACTGAGGCACTTCGGCAGTGATGTCACAACTTAACGGCAGTCTGTCACGCATTTGATTGGGTAATTTGGACAATACAAAGAATAGGAAATTGAATGGCTGCTAATCCTCGAACTTTCTACGGCCGTAGAAAGTCAACACGATTAGCCCTCCTTTGTTTCAAATACACAGATTCACAAAGAAATTCGTTGTATTGAGCTGACTTTGGCGCGGCCAATCAGAGACGTGACAGACTGCCTTTAAACAGTGTGAACACGACTTCCCTCTTCAATGAGGACCCTCAGATCTCTCTTTGCTAAAGTGGTAAAGGCATTTACTGGATTTGTATAAATGTGTGAACTGTGCCAGATCAGTAAAATGCTTTTATCTTTGGAAGAGCTACTGCTCCGTAGGGACCAATACAATGGTATTGGCAAAAATATCATTTAATGGTGCACTTTTAAAAAGAATTACAAAATCTATTCGACTAAGATCGGTCACTCCGTTCTGAAATTTTGAGGGATTTTCTCAAGAAAGCCCATTTAAAGAAGGCTTCAAAGGAGGCTTCAAGTCATGACGAAATTTGCTTTATTTCAGTGTTAAGACTATGATTTCAGTAATTATTTTTACATGCCTTAGTACGTGTTGTTCATTTAGGAGTACGAGAGTATCATTGCAGAGCATGACAGCATTATTCTGAGTGGTTTTATCTTCCTAAGAGGATTCCAAATGTTAAAGGATGACTGGTCGAGGAACTTTCCACAAGTTAAGCAACTTATTACGTTTTAAGCCGGTTTTCCACCAGGCGGATTTTTCCGCGCACAGCGGGGCGGCTATTGTAATTGCATTTCATTTTCATTCATTTTAACTTATTCATACAGGGTAAAAACATTCAGTTGCTAAGAAATAATTGTTTTACAATGTGCCCTGTTAAAATACAAAAGAAAACAAAAGCAAAACGAAAAATTAGTTAATCAATAATCTCCTAATACTAGTTATTACAATGAAAAGCCTCATTTTAAATAGTCCTATCGAAAAGAAAAAGAAATTAAATTGCAACAGAAAGGAAAATCAATAGAATTTATTCTTGATGCAAGGAAGTATGTAAAGTTTGCTTTATAATCCTTCCCTTAGCTTTAATTTGAAATTTGATAGCGAGGGAGACAGTTTGATTTGGTGATCTAGACCATTCCAAACGGTCGCCCCTCGATATGCAAATGACTTTTGTCCATTGTTAGTTCTAAACAAAGGAAATTTCAAGTCACTTTCTGTGTTTCTTTCGTTTCATTCATTCATTTCATTTAATTAAGGAGGGTTGCCCTTCGGCAAAAGCCATTTTTCAAGGGGCCCTCCAATAAAAACATTATTATTATTACAGAAATACCAAAGAAAACTACCCTAATCTAATTAAGATGAAATCATGCTATTAAAAACCTATTTACAAGAGATGATCATTTACATACATACTAAAAATGAAATATAAGAGAGTAACATGAAAACGAATCCGGAGTCGCTGGCAGAGGCAGACCCCGCAGCGCCAGCACCAGCCCCCAGGCGACAAAACATCCCAGAGCGAACAGCGATCAAAACCATGACCGCTATACGCCCCGAGCCGGCCCGCCACCCCAGGACAACCAGCGCCACCACCGCAGGCCCCACCGCTGCAGTTATCGCTGAACAGACTGTTTGAAACTGTTTAGGGACGATGCCTGCTTTGACCCTTAGCGTCCTTTTTGCCTGTCCTCGCTGTCTTTGAAACATTTGGGCTATATAATTTGGGCAAAGTTGATTCACAGATTTGAAAACAGTAGTTGCCGTTTCAAACCTGATCAGCTCTTTGACTGTTAGCCAGCCCAGCCCTTTCATCAGAGGCAAGGAGTGCGCATCATAAGCACTATTTGTCACAATACGGGCTGCACGATTTTGGAGAATCTGCAGTCTTTTTAAGTCTGTCTCGGTGCAACATCCCCATAACGTGCAACAGTATCGTAAATAGGGCTCGACTATGCTTCCGTACATGGTTTTTACTGTACTGGGTGGGACGTACCTCTTTGAATATCTCAGCATCCCTATCCCTCGCGAAATCTTCGAGGCAATAATGTTGATATGTTCCTTCCAACTTACTGTTTTGTCTATTTGTATTCCCAGGTACTTAGCTCCGTTTATCATTGGGACAACTTCGTCATCAATAACAAACTTAGGTCTAATGTCAGCACCGTTAGAAATGTTCTGGAGTTTTGCCCTGCTAACGATAAGCATGGCTATAGTTTTCGAAACATTTAGAGACAACTTATTGCCTTCTAGTTATAATTTGAGATTGGACAAATCGTCATTGATTGCTGAATTGATTGCATCGACTGATTTAGAGGAATAAGAGATGCTGGTATCATCCGCATACATAGTAACCTTGACATTATCAAGTGAAAGTGGAAGGTCATTAATGTACATTGTGCAATGTACAATGTAACGAATGTACCGACTCTTACTTTCGGTTGCAACAACCCTTATGGCTAGCACCAATGATTGGTACCTGAATATATATGAAGGAAAATACACTGGTCTAATCTTTATTGACTTGAAGAAGGCTTTCGACACGGTTGATCATGAAATCCTACTGAAAAAACTGAAAATGTATGGAGTGACTGGCCTGGAACATGACTGGTTCACATCATACTTGGATAATCGTAAACAATTCTGCAGGGTGGATGGCACCTCCTCTGATGTGAAGGGAATAAATTGTGGAGTTCCTCAAGGCTCTTGTCTTGGTCTACTCTTGTTCCTGATTTACATCGATGATTTGCCCTTTTCCTTGCAAAGATCCCATGTCAGCATGTATACTGATGATACGGCCATCTCCCTCTCTTCAAAAAGTATTGATGACCTACAAAATGACCTAAACTTAGATCTTTTGAAGCTACAGGATTGGTTGCATGCAAACAAACTTTCTCTGAACGTTGTGAAAACGCAATCACTTATAATGGGCTCTGGTCCAAACATCCGTAAGATCGAAAGCCAGCCTGATGCTCCGCCATCTTTTTCAATAGGTGATCAGGACATTGAAATGATTACGAACACAAGATACCTAGGTGTACAGATAGATAGTAACTTCAACTGGGACAAACATATAGATGCTATCAAGACCAAGGCTAATCGAGCACTTGGACTAATTAAGTATTGTAAGAAATATCTTCCATCTGATGTACTCGACAAAATGTATAGAAGAATTGTTGAGCCCCATTTGAGTTACTGTTGTTCAGTTTGGGGCTGCTGTAGTGAATCAAAAATTGACATCTTGCAAAAAATCCAAAATAGAGCGGCAAGAATTGTAACTAGGAGCCCATACGATGCCTCTGCTGCTCCGATAATTGAGAGCCTTGGTTGGTCAACTATCAGTGATCTTATAAGAAAGGAGACAGCCACGCTTACTTACAAGTCTTTAAATTATCTTGCACCAAATTATTTGAGAAAATTATTCGCCAAATGTTCGGATGGAAGACCGCGGTTTCTGCGCTCATCGGAAACTGATCTCAAGATACCGTTCCTAAAAACGACCAGTGGCCAAAGGACTTTTTCTTATCGCGGTGCAAAACTGTGGAACAGCCTAGAAAGAGCTGCTAAATTGGCCCCCTCCCTGAAAACCTTCAAAGAACAGCTATAGTCGGGGATAACTTTTATTTAATTTTTACGTTCTCTTTTATTGCCTCAGTTATGTATGATATTGTAAATTATGTTAGGTCAGTATTTTAATCTTTTTAACAGGTCAGGTTGAAAAGCATACATAGTTATGAACCTTTTTAAACCTGTATCAATATTTTAAAATGAAAAATGAAAAATGAATTGTTTATTTCTAACAATGGTCACTTCTGGTCGCTCCGCTGCGCGCATATTTGAAAGTCGGATTGACTTCAACTTTTCCCCCGCGTCCTATGGCGCCAACCAATTGAATCGCTCGAAGGCTCTGACACATGACTTCAGTATTCCACGAGAGGGGTAAAGCCAGCTCTGAAAACAGCTAAAAACAGCTCTGAAAATGTCTTTAAAAATTCTTGGTCATTCAATTTCTTGGAAATTGAACACCTTTGTTAGTACGCGTGCATTGTTTTAGAAACAACAGCCGCTCCGCTGCGCACGGAAAAATCCGTCTAGTGGAAAACCGGCTTTATCGATCAGTCATGACACGTAGATCATGAACAGGCTATGTACAGAATATCTTTGGAGTAGAGCGCAACGGAGATCTCATTATTTTAACTATTATACTATGTTTGGTGCGAATCTTCAAATTCCAAAGTATATAAATCTAGAACATTCTGAAAGAGGTTTTCGTACACAGCTCTGAAGGCTTGACACAAGACTGCTATGAATATTAGGGAGCTCCTTACCATAGGTATCAACGTAAAAAACGGTTAAAAACTCATTCGATGAGCTGCAACCAACAGAAACACTGCCCCCCTGGATGATCAGCACTAGCTATAGATTTGTTTTTTTCTATATTTGTAATACAATGATTGTAATTAGATTTCTGTTTCTTAGCTTTTGTTATGAATTAGTAACTGAGGGGTTTTCGTGTATAAACAATTAGAAATAGATAAATCATAAGCTCCTTTGTATTAACTATATAAATATAATCAAGAATTTCGAAAATATAGAACGTTCATATGACGTTTCACTTTAGCTTCATCAGAAATCTTTCGCTTCATCGAAAATCTTTCGCTCCATGAGAAATCTGATTAGGCGAAAGCGAAACGTCATATGAGCATACAATATTTTCGAAATTCTCAATTAAAAGTAGAAATAGAAAGAGCGTAGAAGTCATTGCTGGAAGGCACCACGCAAGTGAAAATGTTGGGGAAATTTGATAGTGATTTTTGAGCACGTTTTGAAGGCCTCTTAAAGGAGCTTTCTCGAGAAAATCCAACGGATTGGTTGATTTCAGGAAGCTAAATTTCAAAGTACACTTAAGCATGTCTACCATTAAATGAAATATCTGCCGATACCATCGTCTTGATTTCCATGGCACCGAGGCTTTTCAAACGGAATTGCATTTGTGATTCATCCGATTGTTTATCAGAGGAATGATGGGTGTATCACATTGAATTATACACGGGGGGGGGGCGTTCTTCCATAGTAAAGGTACCTGGGGGTGTGCCGCCCGCAAGGGTACACATTTTCAAACTTTTTTGTCTTTCCAAGTGTATACCCTTTCCAATTGTAGTCCATTTAGTCTGGGCAAGGGTATGCCTTTTGGCAATTTCGGTCAACGAAATTTCAAACTTCAGTAATTCCTGTAAAGAAGCTCACATTTTTTTCAAATTTTGGTGCAGAGAATGAAAAAAATTGGCAAGTTTCGTCTAGAATATGCCAACTCATGGCACATGATTCTTTTATGCCATAGAGCACTCTCAGGTTTGCAACTTCGCTGACGATAACACGATCTTTGCATGTGGTGAAACCCTAGAGGAAGTAGCCATATGCATTGAAGATGACATGAGAGAAGCAATGAATTGGTATAAACGTAGCGAAATGGTTGCCAATCCAGACAAATTTCAGTTAATTTTCTTTGGGCTTAAGAAGACCATGACTTATGCATTGATATTCGTGGCAATGTCATAAAAATGTCTGAAACGGTGAAACTCTTGGGCGTCACCATTGACTCCAAACTAAACTTCAATGGGCACATCAAAACTATTTGCCAGAAGACCAAACAAATGTTAAAGCTTTTTCAAGGATTGCAAGAAACCTTGACTACCAAAAGGCTAGCCTCCTATACAACTCATTTATACTGACAAATTTTAACTATTGCCCTCTCATCTGGATGTTCTGTGGAAAGACAGCAAATGAAGAAGTCAATCGGGTTCATGAGCGTTCCCTAAGAGTGCTGCTAAATGATTATGACTCTACTTTTGAAGAGCTATTACAAAGGAACGAAGAAGTTACAATACATGTAAAAAATTTGCAAAAACTTATGTTAGAGGTATACAAATGTATTACCTCTGGCAACCCCTCTTTCCTGTGGGAGTTCTTCAATCGAAAGATGCTTCCATATAACTTAAGAATAAACGATCTCCTCCAACTTCCTAAAACCAGGACTAGTAGATATGGAAACGAGTCTCTCTCATTTTGGGGTAGCATGGTATGGAATCGGCTTCCAGACATATATAAAGCTGCAAAAAGCTGTGATGAATTCAAAATGAAAATCAGAATTTGAAGGGGATCTGGATGTAACTGCCGCATTTGTATAGCTTAAGAAGGATAGAACATAATTCGAGCATCGTAAATAGGGTACAGTTGGCCTTTATTAGCATTTACTAGCTATTCTTCTAGCCAACTGTAAATAAATTGTATTATTATTATTATATATATTTGAACTAAAAGACCACCATCCGGAATAAAAACAGAAAATAAAATATAAAAACACAACTGTTCTTTTAAAAATTATTATATATTTATTATATAATATATATTATTATATATATTATTATTGCGGAAAGGTTTCTTTCAAGCAAATCAGCGCTCTGTAAATCGCAATAGGACTTCTTGCAGACAACAAGTTTTCCTAAAGCCAGATTCACACTAGGTCTTTTGAGTTGTTAGGGTCATGCAGGAAGACCCAGAAGACAAAGGACCCAAACTCTTGGTCTTTGTCTTCTGGTTCCCCCCGTACAATCCTAACAGCCTAAACGACCTAGTGTGAACCAAGCTTAACTTTTTTAGTATCCCCTGATAATACCATGTGTACCTGCAGCTCTGGCAAGGCTAAAACGCTGAAGCGGCATGGTCAAGGATTTCACCTTTTTGCACGACTCCCATACAAAGTTTTACTAAGAAAAATTGCTTAAAAAATGCATCAAGGGACCGATATCAATGGGGAAAGGTTTATGATCTAAGTTAGAATGTTGGCTGCTTGGAAAGCTTTAGTTCACGATTTTTTTTTATACACATATTCCATTAAAAATTTACAATACATGATTACTACTATACCTATACCCAACGCTACCCTACTACGGAGACGATACCCCAAGGAGCAAAACATTTTGTCTACCCAGGGGTCATAACATTAAGAAAAAGACACTGATCTACAACTACAAGTTAAGGATTCTTGCAACCAAATAATTGCCAGTGAAGATTTAAAAAGTTTGGAACCATGAAAGGTAGTGAAAAAAAAAACATTACTTGGTTGCAAGCTTCCTTAAGACATTACATAATTACTGAAAACAGACACATACAGAAGGGATTTGGGTGCTCTTTTTGTGGATTCCAATAACTTTCAACCAAAGCGTTCTGTCTCAGAAATGTACTTAATAGTTAAATTTAAGATCATTTTATTGGCTTCAAAGGGCAAATTTTTATTTCCGTACAGAAGAAGTTGCAACATATTGATATGTGCACTCTCAGGATGTCCACAAGCTCTGAGTACATCGTTGACACCAGCGAGAAGACTGCATCTCTGCTGTCTGAAAGAATTGCAGAGCAGCAAAAAGTGTTCCGTATCTTCTATGCCATCGTTAACTGGGCACATTGGATTAATTGTATCTTTAAAATTATGTTTGAATTTGTGGAAATTGAGTTTGCTTAGCCCCATCCTTAACTGAGTTAGATATGCAATCCCTTTCGGATTATGAATGCCATTTACGGAATTAGCAGGAAGTCTAATTTGAGAAAATAATTTCTTCTTTAGGACGCTAACAGAGGAGGATTCTCTTATTTCGGGATCAAGTTTATTCCATTCAGTCAAAGAGTGAGGGTAGAAACTAGATTTAAAAATTTTTCAGTTCTTGCCCTTATTTGCCCTACTACTGGCGGATTCCGAAATGGGTAGTTATTTCCATGCAGGGGTGGAATTGGGTCCCTTGTGTAATCAGGGGTCAAATTATTGATGAATTTATAAAGAAGAATAAGGCGTCTACTCCATCTCCTTGAGCTCAACGATTCCCATCCAAGTTCATTGTACAGCCTTTCCCGAGATGTTCCTCTCCAAGTTCCTGACACTGCTAGGGCAGCAGAATATTGAACAGATTCAATTTTTTCCATCATGTAATTTTTAGAACCATCCATTCTCTGTGGTATATGATAAATTACATCGCCGTAATCTAGATGAGGTCGTACATACAATTTATATAACTCATTCAGTGTATTTCTAGGTAGATATCTGGACATGAACTTCAGCATTCCAATCGCTTTTCTTGACTTGTTTATGGCTTCTTGTATATGCGCTGAGAACGAAAGCTTAGAATCTAGTATTATGCCTAAATGTTTATGTTGATCAACTGTCAAAACGGGTGACGCATTAAAGAGGATCATTGGATGATTAGTTTCATTTTTTTCTTTGAGAAGATTAATTCAACAGCTTGCTTTCGGGGGTCCGGATTGAAGGACATTCTCCAGTCGTGTGCCCATAATGCAATATGCTCCAGGTCATGGTTCATGTCGCTAGCAGCAATGTTAGGATCTTCTACGGCCGTTAAGAGTGATGTGTCATCTGCAAACAGTTTCACACTACATTTCAAATTGTTTGTCAGATCGTTTATGTAAATCAAGAAAAGCAAAGGGCCCAAAATCGATCCTTGCGGCACACCAGCTGAAACATTTCCCCAGGTGGAAGCTTGACCATTCAAAACAGTCCTCTGCTTTCTATCTGACAAGAAACTTTTGAGGAGTAACAATAGATTTCCCGAAACGCCACATCTTTTCAGCTTATAGATAAGACCCTCATGCCAGACCCTGTCAAAGGCCTTGGAGATATCAAGATAGACGGAACGAACTTCTAGTGAAGGATTGCAGTCAAATACTTCAAAGATTGAATGAGTTATGGAAAGCAGCTGATTTATTGTTGAATCGCCCGGACGGAAGCCTGATTGATTGGGGTTTAAGAAATTCTCCCTCTCTAAGTGTGAATACAGGGACTCGTAGATAAGCTTCTCCAAAATTTTGCTAAAAATTGGAAGGAGAGAGATGGGGCGATAATTTTCTTTCAAATTTTTCTCATTTTTCTTATGAGCTGGTACAACATTTGCTCGTTTCCACATCTCAGGGAAGATGCCATGACGCAAACAATTTTCGAAAATTAATCTCAACGGTATTATTAAAGACTCGTCACATAGTTTTATCATTCGCACTGAAATTTCATCCCATCCGTGTGCTTTGTTCTGATTAAGATTGCGAATGATCTTTAGTATTTTATCATCGGAGATGACAAATTCTCGAAGTTGGGTTGCGGTCACAGGTATGTCACTAGGAATTTCACTGCCTGTATCTAATGTCGTGCATTGAAGAATAAAATAATCATTAAATATTTGAGCCTTTGAAGCAAAATCTAGCACAAAGATATCATTTTCCAGGAGAGGGGGTATTTCCGGTATCTAGCCTTGTTGAGGATCTTATTGACCAAAGACCAGTACATTTTTGTGCCAGTTGAAGGATCCGATAATTTACGACCGATATTAAAGAAATACTTATATTTAGCATCTTCCACAAGCTTTGAACCTCGAGCTATCATGTTTTGAATACCTTCAAGCATATCGTCAGGTTGACCCTTTCTAATGAATGATTTAAAAGCTCGATTTCACGATGATCGAGTGGCTAAATGCGACGTCACAGTCCGACAAACGCCCCACGTTTTTTTCACTCACCCGGTATATATACATTTACTAAAATGCCTAATGATCTATTTCCATATGATTTTCCTCAGTTCAGGATTGTATTTAATCTGTATTTTCATTCAGAACTTTCAAATTCGAGTTTTAGTGTTCATTTCAAAGTTCCAACGACAACAAAATAATATCTAACAAAGAGATGCAACTAATTTGAGGGGAATTTATAAGTTAGGAAACGCAAGCATACTCTTCAAAGCTCTAACATCTTCAGTTCATTTTGTAATTTTCAAAATGATGTTTAAACAAAAACAACGCCAGATGACTTTAGTGAAGCATTGTCTTTGGCAATATCAATGTGATGTATCTTTGTTCTATGATTCATGAAGCATAAAAACAAAATGAAATAAATTGAGCAAAAAAAACTGAAGACAAATCTTGAGCCTAGGCCTTTACTTACTCATCACCTTTGTTTGGACGACCTTCCTCAAATTCTTTCTGATTCTGTACATACATACATACATACATACATACATACATACATACATACATACATACATACTTTTATTTGTTTACTCAGGTCATGCTAAGGCAGCTCAAGAGAGCTGATGTGGACCTGAGATACTAAAACTAAACTAAAATAAACAAAATATGCTAAGCCTAAGTAGTTTTACATACATACATTTAATAAAACCTATTTTATAAGTAAGGATCTTAAAGTCCTGAAACAAAATTCATCTTGTTAAAAACGGGTGCATTTTTTATCAATAATATATGTTATCATTCTTCTTATTGGTTCCAATTGCTGCTTCTTTCTGAAAACTAATCATATCTAATTTACATTCCTTAAGTTTTGTTTTGAATGTGTCTTTTGTTTTACACGCCCTCGTTTCTATTGTCAAGAGGTTCCATATGAGAGGGCCTCTATATGTCACACTGTTCCTTCCAATTTCAGTTCTTGGTCTAGGAATTTCCATCATCAATTTCTCTTGCCCTCTTCCAAAGAGGTTTTTCTTAAATTCCCCTTGTAGTTCGTTAGGGGCTCTCCCATTGTAGATATCATGCATCAAAATAGCAATTCTTCTTTTGTATATATGTTCCAGAGGTTTCCAGCCAACCGCTGCAAGAGGGTCCTCGATCCTCTCCGTTGTTTTTAATGCTTTTGCAATGTTTCGCAACCCCTGCTACATTTCATAAATTCAATTGACTCTGAAACAGGCAGGTATAAACGATATTGGCCTTAACTGTCCTTTTACTTTGGCGGGAAATTATTTAGAGTTGTTGTTGTTGCTTAAGATGAAAAGAAAACGGCTGCTGTGCTATGAAAACAAAGAGAGACATTAGAATTTGGAAGATTTCTTCTTCTTACTTGTTAGTAGCCACTAAGATTGTACAGTTGTAACAGTCGTTAGTAACAGAAACTAATACAACTTTGGTTTAGAATGGTAGCATCTATCATGATATGAAAGAAAGGCTTTCAAAACAAAAATTGGCCTAATGAGAAGGGCCATGATTTGATTGGCAAGAGGGTAAGATCATGGATGCAAATTTATTTCATCTATTTGCTTGACCTTATGCTTCACAATAACAGTTTTGTTACAACCTGCCTACAAAGAGAGAGCCTTGTCTACTGCTATGTATTTCATTGATTGTGCATTGAAAATGTGGAACATATAAAGACCAGATCTATAATAACTTTTTTGACTATGTTGTGACTAACTAACTACCCCCTCCCCCTCTCTCTCATTCCCCACTTCAATGACCTCGTTGAAACGTAGGTCAAATCAACTCAGCTCAGAGATAGGGCTGTTGCTTCATACATGCTTACTGTAGATTCATTTCACTACATCAGTAAGACACCAAAAAGGCAGACGGCTAAGTTATTTGGTTTGGTAATTATTGTTTTGACTCCAATCCCATTCTCATTCATATGAAATCATGGGTAGCATTCTGTTCTGTTCAAGTATTTTCAGTCCAGAATATGTGATTTCTTATCATATTAACACTAAAATACTTGTGCAAAATATTTTTGATGTATGTATAAATGCAAATGCATTGATTGTTGTATGGGGATAACAAGGATACACATCATTTGAATCCTAATGATCAGAGTTCGTGAAAAAAGGGCTCATATCACCAACAATTCTCAGAGATAGGGGTCTATTTTGGCTCTTGAAACTCCGAGAAAAGGGTTATTTTGAAATCTTTGGACAAGTGAACGGATTTTAGTTTGTTTAGTTAGCTATGACGTTGTGTTATTTCAATTGCGCTACTCCGCAATGAAGTTTAGATAAGGACTGGGACCTAGTATTTGTAGGCCGTAGATTTCATTACCGCGTGTTCGAGAGTTGTGTTACAAAATGGGAGCGTGAGGAAAACAACTTTCGGGATCATTACAATTTATGTAGTGTGCCTAGACGATTTGGTACATTTGGCGATCCTGCTAAAATTTGTGAGTGTGTACCTTGACAAAATTTACAAATTCGGTACACAAGCGTGCCAGTACTTTTGGTACCAATTGCACCCCCCGGGACTCGTTCTGCTTCTTTATTTGTTCTTTTACAACAAGGATCTAAACGCGTGGACAAAATCTAAAAGTTGCAATTAACAATATAGATCTATGGTACAAGATATTCCCTCTTTTCTCGTAGGGTTTGGGCCTAACTCAGATCTCTAACGCAGCAAACTGTGTACAATGTATACCTAATAGCCCAACCCTTTTAAAAGAAGTACAAAAATGGCAGGTCGGCCGCACCCTTTCCAACATACTGAAATAGATAGCATAAGAAACTCTCTTCTTCATCTTTCAACTTTACTAATGATTGGAATTCTAGAAAAAGGATACATCATCAGTAAGGCCTTTAGTCATTATACTTTGTTTTAAATATCTGCAATAATTGCATAATACCTTTAGTTACAGCTTTCCGGAATTGCAAAGATGCACAGCAACATGGCATGGCGTTGCTGCACGGTGCTTTGGATCTTTCATGGGGCAACGGAACATCTACATTTCGTGCTTCTTGTGACATGATAACAGACGGTGGTGGATGGACTGTCATACAAAGGCGTGTTGATGCAAATGTAAGTTTCGACAGAAATTGGGATGAATATGTTAAAGGGTTTGGAGATCCACTCGGGAATCATTGGCTTGGTCTTGAGGCAATGCATCATCTTACTAAGAAGGGCAATTTTACGCTACGATTTGATCTCAAGAATAAAGATGGGAGTTCCGGATTTGCTGAATACAGTAACTTCAAGATCGCAGGAGCTTCACAGAGCTACTTAATTACATTTGGTAGATACAAAGGGAACATTAATGATGGGGTCAGTATGTCGAATGGGTCTGCCTTCACCACAAAAGATAAGGACAACGATATCAGGAATGACGTTGGCGCTGAGAATTGTGCTATTGCCTACAAGGGTCCATGGTGGATGGCAGGCTGCACGACAGTTCACCTAAACAATCTGTATCCAGGATCTCAAGGGCCTGAAGAAGACGAAATGCAGGAGATGTTTTGGTATGAGTGGAAGTTTGACTACGGCGACATTACCTACTCAGAAATGAAGATGAGAGAAAGTACCTGAGGGCTACTTGCTTGACTATCCTATCATTATCAACGTAGACTGATGAAAATCTTCTTAGTTTCCCTCCTTGATCGGCTAATAATCACTAGAACTATGACTCATAATCAAGCTAATCGAAAATTCGGCCACAAGTTAATGGACCTCGCTTTGATGCTGGAAGCAAAGAGCTTAAGCCCATTCTGCACGATCACTACTTACCAATTCAAAACGCCTAAAACTGCAATCATGGACATAAATTATGAGACAAATTCATCTTTTCAAATATTTTCACCTGTTGAGCATCCTTTCCCCCCGTTCCCCTCTCAATCAATGTTGAAGGTTCCGAGAACCTTCCTTGACGCGTCACCAACATTGAATAAGGGGGAGAAGGGGATCTTCAATAGTCAAATCTTAGGTTTTGGATTTGTCTCAAACTATTTTGTCCATGATTGTGGTATTTGATTGACGTTGTACAGAAAATCAAACCAACCAGCGCTAGGCGACTACTGCAGTGACGAAAATTCAGCTCCTTAACTGGAGGGGGGGGGGTAAGGGCCGTCAATTCTCTGAGTCGGGAGAAATGCTTTTTTGACGCATCTTGCTAAAAGACCTGACGTAAATTAGGTCCCTAAATGTTCTCTTTATTTATCCATCTAAAAGGTTGCAATACAAGGCTAGAAACCCCTATACTTTCTAATTGATATACGATTATACCACACTACAGAGATGGTACCACAAGGAGTAACAGACAATGACTACCTTGTGGTCTTTACATATATAGAAATACAACCTAATTAAAACTGTGCTAACATTAAATGTGCTAAGAGAATAGGTAAATCAGACTTCACAACTATCTGTATTCGGCAGAAGTTGATAGAAAAAGACAAAAACATACCAGAATGGTAGGCTGAACAGCTTTTAGGAATCTGGGGCAAAGTCCTCGGAAAGGCTCTTGAGGACACACCTTTGCCTGGAATGCATCTCGCGGGTCAATATTTACCGGTATTGAATTTAGATTTTCACAGTTTTGTAACAATTTTGTCGAGTAGTGGCCTCATGAAATTTTTTGAGCCAACAAAATTTTCATTTCATTTCATTTTTTTTCATTTTATTCATTTAGGGAGGGATGCCCTTCAATGACAATTGATTTTCAAGGGGCCCTCCAATAAAAAGTTCTAATTACAATATACAGAAACATTAAACCTATATAATAAAAAACCATAAAGCTAAAAACCTATTTACAATTTGATAATACAATATTTACAATAATAGAAGAGTTAACCCTTAATAGAATTTTAAAACTATTAAGGGACGATGCCTTCTTTGACTCAGCTGGAAGGCTATTCCAAAGCTAAGCACCACGGAAAGAAAAACATTTCTGCTCATTTGCTGATTTTTTCTTTAGTAACCTCAAGTCGGTTTCGGTATTACGGAGGTTACGGGAGGAGCATTGCGAGTTTTTGGTGAGAAGGTTACACAGGTATCGCGGAGCCAATTCATTAAGAGACTTGAAGACCATATGAATTCTTCAATGGTCTTCCAACCCAACCCTTCGATAAGAGGTCTGCTAGGGGTATCAAAGCTGCTATTGGTTATGATTCTGGCAGCACGATTTTGAAGTTTTTGCAACCGGTTAATTTCTGTAGAACCGGCACAACCCCAAACAGAGCAGCAGTATCGAAGGTGGGGCTCAACGATGCCCGTGTAAAGAGGCTCACTAAACTTTCTTTTGGTAAAAAAGATTTTGCGTGTTTCAGGAAGCCAACAGCCCTAGATACTTTGGTAGAAACTACTTTGATTTGTTCCTTCCAGTCTAGGGAACTGTCAATTTGTATACCAAGGTACTTTGTTTTTTTGCTTTCACAAACGAAACCTCTTGGATTCCTTAACTGCCAGTGCCAAATTTGAACATTTGACAAGTATTAATAACTACTTCTCAAACAAATTTTGCATAAAGAGCCTCTACTTTGTCTTAGAACGCTCGCCATCTAATTTGCCTTCCCCAACATGGACATGGAAACTTTGACAAGTTTGGGATCATTCGTCGTGTAGTTAGCGTCCAAAGGAAAATCTTGAAAACTCAAGCCTTTACATTGGCTTAGTCATCACGCTCTAACGCCTCTTGGAAACATTAAAACTGTCCCTAACCATTATTCACTGAAAATATACCACTAATTTCTTCATGTTTTCAAAAGGAATGTTTGTGCATAAAACTTAAAAATTTGCTGCAGATAGAGCTTGAACATTTTGCTTGCTCCTTCAAGGTAAAAACTTTTTCCATCTTAACGATGATTCGCTTCTTCATTGCAGCTTCGATTCCACCTTCGAAATTTCCAACTTCTACGGAAAATTTCCGATACTTGTCGAATTGGAGGGGGCAGTTCCCCCAAACCCCGATAGTTTCCGCCACTGAGTACTTCTTCTGTGTACTGCTTGAAGATTCGATCACTTCGGCATGATACACGCCAGTCAAAGAAACTACTTAATATGGTCAAAAATCACTGCAATTTTTTTTTCCTCAAAGCTGTGGAATACATTGCCACTTTTCATTCGTGTCTTTGGTACACTTGCTGCTTTTAGGTCTAAACTAAGAACCCATTTTCTTGATTCCTGCATTTAAATCCTCTCATTATGAGGGGAAGGGAAATGGCTGGTGAAAGTTGTAGTTAGTAATATGACTTTCGACGAATGGGAAAAAATGGAAAGAACTGTGGTGAGACCGAGATTCGAACTCGGAAAATTCTGCTGTCGCGGCAGATAGTCTACCACTTGACATATCTCGTCGTACTATCCGCCGCGACAGCAGAAGGGGTCCGAGCTTGAATCTCGGTCTCACCACGGTTTTTCCATTTTTCTCCATTCTTCAAAAATCTTAGTATCAAAGTTATGGTTATAAAAGGTTTAGTAAAAAATTTATTCAATCATGTATTGTATTGTTTGTTCCCATGACTTGTATGTTTTGGATTGTGTGCTTATTAAACTTCGGGATGCCTTGCTTTGACGACATAAGCATTTTTGTTACGAAGTTGCCGCCAAAAGTTTTGGCCCTCGTTAATTAGATGGTCTTAGTTTCAGATAAGCTAATCAGTGGCTCTGGCATGATGTTCACGTGATACTAGTTTATTTTTCATTTCATTTCATTTCATTTCATGGTATTTATACAGGTTAACATAGGTTCATGACATACGTGTTTTTCAACCTGGCCTATTCAGGGAAATTAAAATAAAACGCTAATACTAATAACCAAAGAAATTTAATTGCCTAATTTGCAATACCGTACAAAGGAAAGTCTAAAAAGGAGAACGTAAAAGATGAAATAGAATTTGTCCCTGTCCATAGCTTTTCTTTGGAGTTTTTCAGAGAGGATGCCAATTTTGTTGCGCTCTTTCTAGAATGTTCCACAATTTTTCACCACGATAAGAAAAAGTCTTTTGGCCAATGATCGTTTTTAGGAGCGGTATCTGAGTGGTGGGTATAGTGATAGTTTTCGCTGTCACTATTGAGGAGACCGGAGACCGGAGACCAGCATGCCTTCACCTCCACGAGTCAAGGGTAGCACCTTGAGCAAGTGTGAGCGACCCCTTAGCTTTTCATATCAGGGCTACGAGGAAATCGTTTGGATATGAGTGCTGGCATATTTTTTGGGCAGCACCCTGAGATGTTTAGGGGATGATCAAACTTTCGACAACGGCAAGCATCACAAGCCTAAGTAAGCTAGGTACTGCCATGGAACAGAATTCGAGACCTCACCACAAATCTTCACCCAAGAATAGTCATGGTCAATTTGATAAGGTATAACGACAACGGCGTTAAGGGGGATGCTTTCCAATAGAGGGGATTCCTCTCCCGGTAGGGTGTTCCATGCGCAACAGGCAGACCTAGACTTATGACGATGAGTCTCTTGTTTCCCTGTGCTCTTTGACTTGATGATGGCGCTTCGGTCAATAGAGACTCATAGTATTACTATGAAAAACCTTGCCCTATTTAGGTCCAAACTGAGCAATTTCTTCAGTACCAATCAGATTGCGAGATTTGGCCAAGAACAATGCTGTCGAATTTTCAATTCGAATGATGCAGTTGACTAGATTTTGAAAGAAGTTGTTGCGGCAGGTTGTTGTAAATTGGTCTGGTTTGTTTTGTTCTTAAAAACATGGAAAATGTAGCGTTGAAAGTCTTATTTTGCACTCACCAGGTAAAGTGAACTTCCTTCTTCCTTCTTTAGATTTATACAAAGTTTCCTTGATTAAACGTCTGCTAAACGTGGTTTTTATCGCATTTTCTTTCCGACGAGTGACCGTTGAACAGAGCTACGGCAGTCGTTCGATCGATCGAATGCCTAAGATGGGGCCAGGGCCAGGTTTATTACTGTTTTATGATGAGTCCCTCTTGAGCAAGGTTTACCGCAGGGATACAAGGGACTCATCGTCATCAGTCTAAGGCAGACCCAGGTCGTTATTCAGTGACTGTTTGCAACAAAGAGGTGTTAAAGATAGCAACTTGGAATGCTAGAACTCTTCATTAGAGAGGGAATTTTGTCAATGTACAACGAGAAAGAAAACGCGTAAAGATCGATATACTACGACTAAGTGAGGTTAGATGGAAAGGTGCAGGCAAGATCAACGATCAACGATAAAGATACTACTTTTATTCATTCTGGAAGGGATAGTCATTCAAGAGGTGTAGCTAGTTTGAAGCAAAGGAGTAGCTGAAGCTCTGATTTGTTCATAGGCAACATCTGATAGAATTGTAGTAGCCAAAATATAAGAAAGATCTTTCAATCTATGTATTAGCTATACAAGTTTATGCACCAACAATAGAATGTTCAAAACAAGACATTGACGTTTTGATGAGTAATTACTTCAAGCAAAAGAAAATGTAAATCACAGGAAATCTTAATTGTTGGGCGAGGTGACCTTAATGCTAAAGTTGGTCAAAGAAAACACGAATATACTAGGCTTGGCGCGGCGCCTGCGGCACTGCGCTGGCTCGCTTCGTACCGAGCAATTGCTTAGGGTGGAATTCGCTGCTCTTGTTTGCATTTGTAGCTGTTAATTACTTTATGTTGGCAAACTATTGTCATCATGGTTTCGTCAAGGTTAGCTCTACGAAGTGGCCCTTCATTCATATGCTCGACAATCTTGAATTTCCAATCTTGAGGTCCTTCACTGCTCTTTTCACAACTTTCTACTCTTTAGTTGTATCATCACTCTTTCTCATGTACACCTTCTCTTTAACCCTATCTTACCTGAGACTGTTGAAGCTGTCAGTCTATCTCTATCTATGTGCCATGTCGTCCGACGTTGGCGATTATGTCATTCCAAGTCCTTCTATCCTTTGATGCTTGTAATACACACGCTGTCCAAGAAACTCCCATTCGTCTGATTATACTGCTCAAATGTCATCCTTTGTCAACCTCTCGCTCGTTTCCCTGCAATTTTTCCCGTCATTGCTAAACATTCAATTTTCTCTTTTCTGTTAACATGGCCTAAAAATCTCATTTGTCTCACAGTTATCACTTTCATAAGTTCTCTTCTTGTATCTGCCTTCCTTGATACTGTTTCATTTGACAATTGGTCTAACCACGCTATACCAAGCATTCTTCTAAGAAACCAAATTTCCGCTGCTTCTAGACGTTCCTGCATTGCTTTGCTTATAGTCCAACTTTCGCATCCATACATAAGTGTAGACCACAAGTAGCATTTTAGAATTCTCTTCTTAGTTTTTAAGCCAATTTTCTTGTTTTTTAAAACCTGAACTAGATCTTTGAATGTCTTCTTTGCAATCCCTGTCATATCTCTTTGTCACTCCTTCCAACAACTGTCAAAGTGCTACCTAAATAGACGAAGTTCTCTACTTGTTAAATATCACCCTCTTTTGATTTCAAATCACATTTTGGTGGTGATTGCTTCTTTGAAATGACCATACTGTATGTTTTCTTTGCATTTAGCTGTAAACCTAGCTTTTCACCCTCGATTTCAACATTTTCTAACAGATCCTGGAGCTCTTTTTCGGATTCTGCAATAAGGGCTGTGTCATCAGCATATCGAATATTGTTGATATTGATACCATTGATCTATATTCCATTCAAATCCTTAATTTCTCTCAATACTGTAAAGAGAAAACAAGTCCGGTGACAATACACAGCCTACACAACCTTGCCTGACACCTTTTTTGATATTAACATAGTTACTGATCTCATCCCGATCCTAATTGCTGCATTTTGGTCCTATTAGAGGTTTCTAATCAAACGTAAATTCTTTCCATCTGTGTCTAGTTCCATCAGTATTTGCATCAGTTCTTTGTGCTTAACCCTATCAAAAGCTTTGGTATAGTCTATAATGTTGGAAATAGTGCACTATTGTCAGACATCTTCTGGAACATTCCAGGCATTTCGAGTATAATCACGAGGAGTATTCCAGAACATTAAAAGAAAGAAATTTGCTTACTCACTTTAGTAAACAGAACGTTCCATGGAACAATGTTTACATCATTCTGAAAAGAACCCTTCCAGTACATTCTATTAGAGGCAATGCAAAATTTATAATATTACATGGCCGGTGGAGAAGGAAAATTGTTGCAAAAAACTCTGCTCGCCCCGTATGAAGTCATTGCAAAAACTACAACTGCCCAGTCACCTTTTCCTTAAAAATCATCTGCCCTGTATTCATGAACAACATATGTTGTATAGTACTATGGTATCATCTTTGAATTAGCCAAAGACCATATGAAAGGCAATTCATCTCTATGCTAGTTTTTGTTAATGACTGATGAATCATTCTTGCAAGAAACTAACAAGGAAATTTGATGTCATTCATATACATTTTAGCATACATTTCTCAACTTGTATGATTCACAATTTTGTCCTCAAGGTGAGCCATTTTATAAGGTTTTTATCTTATCTTGATCTCACAAAAAGTTGCTGCCCCGTTCAAGCCCGTTCATATTTGCTTAATAAAAAGTGTTGACCCGGTTGTGTACAAGATCAAACAAAGTAGTTGCCCTGTTATGTTTTGCACCGGCCATGTTATAAAATAAACTTTGCACTGTTCCTTAGAACTTTCCCGAATGTTTTTGAAACCATATATAAACTCCTTGTTGTAAATACTTTTAACAGATCTTTAGTTGAAAAGCAATAACGAAAAATCAGAAGTATAATTCTACTTTCTCGACATTACTCTGCCGATTTTCAACATATAAAGCATAAATATACATCCCTTTGCATATCTATTGCTCTTTCTACCAATATTCTCAATATATACCGTAGATGGCATTACGAGTCCCTTTATCTTGCATAAAGCTGTATTGCTCTTCCGAGATTTCTGGTCTGATTTTATTTCTCGCTCTTAGCATGATGACTCTAAGAATTATTTTTGTCACGTCACTCATCATACTTATTGTTCGATGCAACTCACATTCCGTTGTTCCTATTTTCTTTGGTATTAGTATGAAAATAGATTTGGAAAGGTCATCTGGGAATGTTCTTACATCATAAACCTTGTTTGCAAATTCCATCAAAACGTGAATACCTAGATCTTCCAGTGCAGTAATCATTTCCACAGATATCTTATGTTGCCCTGTTGATTTTCCTTTCTCTATTTTCTTCAAAGCAACTTCTATTTCATCTTTAGTTATTGGTGGTCCTTCTAATGCTTTTTTGACTTCTGGTCGTTCATTTCTTTCATCATAATACAACTCCGCTATGTACTCTTCCCATCTATCCAGAATTTCTTCCTTGCTCATTACAATTATTCTGTTTTGTCTTGATACATCCATTTGAAAGGCATATCCTTGTCTTTGATATCTTCTTCATTGTCTCGTGCATGAGCTGTGGTTTTTTTATTCTAAAATCTCTATTTCTTTGCATCTGTCATTAAACCATTTCTCCTTTGCACTTGCACACTTCCTTTCTATTTGCTTATGTAATTCCTCATATCTCTCTGTATTCTGACTTTCCTTAGCTCCTCTTGTTTTTCTCATTAAATTAAGAATTTCTTCAGTCATCCACTTCTTATTACTTTTGTATTCATTAACCGGCACTGTTTCTTTAATAGACTTTTGCAATATATTATTACTAATGTCTTCCCAATAAGCATTCAGATCCTCGGACTTCTCTAAAACGTCGAACTTACTATTGACATTTACATTATATTTCTCTGGATATCATTACATTGTGCAGTAATTCTATGTTGTACTTTGGAGTTTGCTTTTCTTCCTTAAGCATCGTAATTTCATCCACATCCGTTGTACTACAAGCACGTGGTCACTGTTGCAGTCTGCATCTGGGCAGCATTTCACTTTTTGAATACCATTCCTATATCTTTTGTTTACCGTAAGCTGTCAATACCTGAGGGAAATGGGTTCCACTCGCCATTATTTCTTCGCTGTAAAAGAAGCTATGATCATTAAACTTTGTAACGAGATGCACTTTAATGCAAACAACCAAAATAACTCGATTGAATCAAATTAACTCTATTGTTTTTGTTGCGATGACAATGAGAAGAAATAGGTTATGATTATTTCTGTTGTTCCAGTCTCGTGATAACTACCTTTGGTTTGGTAATTTCGTACGTATGACCGAGATTATTTGTCGCTGATTTACGTCTTCTCCCAGTGATTGTAACGATCGCAAGTGTTGCTCTATTACATCAAGAGTATCTCTCAATGTTGTTGTTCTGTTGACTGCCGGTGACATTTCCATCAACTTTGTGTAATGCGTATCCACAATTAAAGGGCCCTGGTTAACATCGATGCTTTGCGGCCTTCTGCTGTTATCAATATGAAATACTGTAGTTCTCCTTCTCGCCAAACAGCTTGAATGGCATAGTGGTAGACATATGCTCCTCTCACGCACGCAACTCGAGTTCGATATCAGGGAAAGTCGTCTGCTAGGACGAAATTCTTTCTTCAAGCTGATATAATTTAGTGATACGATAACATCATGTTATGAGAAATGGAAAAGGAAACCGTTCATATCACCGTTTGAAAGAAACTGCACAGGTCAGTTAGAGAAATGAGAAAGTCCACGATACTCTAACGGTTTACAAGAGTTCATAAACAGTTGCAATTTGCTCGTTTGACTCGCCTTGTTATTAAAAATCGTTACTCGATCACTGTGGCCCTTGCCCTTCCACTGGCCTCCACTCCCTGGCACTGCGAGCAGCCATATTAGTTTTTGAACATCAGAAACTCAAGAACACAGGGTATCGAGGGTGAGATATGAGTGCAAAGCATCGATGTTGACCAGGGCCCTTTAATTGCTCATTTCCATATCTTTCCTTGAGTATGGCGACGGTGGCATCGTAATTTGAATTCGTTAGTTCAAGCCCAGATACAGTCTTTAATGCATCCCTTTCCAGCTGAGCTCTCAAGTAATTGAATTTATCAATCGGTTGCAACGATGAATTCTTAAGAATTGATGCTTCGAATGTATCCCAAAACTCTTGCCACTTCAAAATTTCACCTCAAAATTTCTTTAATTCAGGCTTTGGCAGCCTGATCGTGCAGGACTTGGGCATAGTGGAATCATCTCCTGCTGTGGGCTTGTGGGACTTTATGGTTTCCATTTCCTTGTGGACTTTTGCCAGTTCAAATTCGAGCTCCTTTGTACTGTTGGCTGACTACATCTCTCTTAGTTTTACTTCTGCTTCAATTTTCTCTGCTTGTGTCATTGCATCTGTTTCTATATGCAGTCTCTCTAAGTTGATCTTTTCTAACTGAATTTTCTCTTCCATACGCATCTTTTCTTTTTCGATTTCCATTTCTATTCTTTTCTCTGTTTCTCGTAATTCTACCTCCATCTTCTTTTCCTTTTCTCTCTGCTCCATTTCCAATTGCTTTTCTTTTAGTTCGATTATCGACTTCTGCCTTTCTTTGTGGTTCATAATAAATACTTCTAGCTCCGATAACTTGTCTTCTGCATCATCTTGATATTCGTCATAGTCTTCAATCATCATTCGTCAAGGTTAGCTCTACGAAGTGGCCCTTCATTCATATGCTCGACAATCTTGAATTTCCAATCTTGAGGTCCTTCACTGCTCTTTTCACAACTTTCTACTCTTTAGTTGTATCATCACTCTTTCTCATGTACACCTTCTCTTTAACCCTATCTTACCTGAGACTGTTGAAGCTGTCAGTCTATCTCTATCTATGTGCCATGTCGTCCGACGTTGGCGATCATGAGTTCTTGTGTTTCTACTTCCCCACTCATTTCTACTAACTTTTTCAGTGTTCGTTCGAATTTTAGTTTCATTATCATGGATTTATCTATTTTATCTTCTGTTATTTCACTCTTTTCTCCCTCTAAGAATTTACTTGCTTCTCGAATATTCTCTTTGATTCTTCCACACACTACATCGATCTTTTCTTTTGTAACTCGCACCATCGTTCGATATTTCTTCTTTTACTCTGCACAATTTTCTCGGTATAATGGCTTCTTAAAGTTCTCGATCTTTCTGGAAGCATCCAAGTTTACCTTTTTCCATAAATCATTGAACGTCTATTTATCTTCCTTCTGTGTTCACTTCTTTTGATGTCTTCTTCTGTCTTCGTAAAAGTGTAGCTACAACTACCCTCTGCTACCAAATGTTGCGACAGATCGACACGTTTACTGTAGTCTCTTCGTATGTTTCTCAAACGGCTTTATTCTCAACGTTTAAATCAAATTCTGAAAACTATTTACATGTTCAGGCATATCTATAGTCTCTAGGAATACTACTAGAAATACCTGCCCTAGAATATTCTAGAGTGTTCTATCTATATTTAGTCTCTAAATGATAATAAATGAATAATAACATCAAGCTGTGATATAGTTCTTGTTTGATACTAGTTCTTTCGAGAATGTTCTAGTCATGTTTAGAAAGTTCAAGGATGTTCTTTCAATTTTGTAATCTTTCGCAACAGAGCCCAACTTATTTTTGCGTGTCAGTTCTCCTTTAAATGAGTTCAAGGGGTCGATTAGCCTTGGTCTTCATGGTATCGATATGTTTGTCCAAGTTGAGTTGTCTACCTGAACACCTAAGTGTCTTGTATTAGTAACCATTTCAATGTCCTGATCACCTATTAATTAACAAAGATGTTTGAGCACCAGGCTGGCTGTCAATCTTACGGATGTTTGGATCAGAGCCTATGTGATTGCGTTTTCACAATGTTCAGAGAAAGTTTGTTGGCATACGACCCATCCTGTAACTTCAAAAGATCTACGTTTAGGTCATTTTGTAGGTCATCAGTACTTTTTAAAGAGAAGGAAATAGCCATATCATCAGCATAAATGCTGACATGAGGTGCAGGAGCAGATCCAGGGATTTTGTTGAGGGGTACTGAGAATGGCTGAGGGGGTCTGGGGGCGAAGGCCCCAGAAAATTCTGTATGGGCCACACCCTCTACTTTCCCAGAAACGATGACCACGCCCTTTCACGGCTGCAAAAACCAATTTTTACGCGAAATTATTCAACTAATTAACCCTGTAATTTGATACTTTTAGTGTAACGAACGTAGAGTTACCAGTTAGGAAATCAGTCCACCAATGTCCTCTAATGTCCAAACAATTGAAATTGAATGACTATTGTTGCCATTCAGCATGTTTCTTTGTTGCGTTTAATTGGAACTTTCAATCATATAGAAAAATTGTTTTGTGATCACAACTGTCAATAGACTAACACACATCGCACAAAGCAACAGAACAGATTAAGAAGGCCTTTGACCTTTGATCCCTACAAACACTCGTCTTGCCCCTGTAGGTCTAATGTCAAATCCATGGAAAAAACTTATTCAACTCGATCAGAAATTTCGGCTTTGCTGCAAATAAGAATAATATGAAGCACTTAGGAGTTGAGGCAAAAAGGTTTGTTTATGCGGTACATACCTGACCGGAGAAATGATCTCGCTCATTTTTTATTTATTTTATTTTTAAATTTAAAATTTAAAATTTTCATTTTAAATTTTATTCATTTTATTTCATTTTAAATTTTTTATACACGGTGGCCCCATCAACCAAGAGTGGCTGCTTTTCAGGGGGCCGTGGAAAAAACCTAATTACAATGCTACTAAAATAAAAAAGAATATTTACAATGTTAAATTAGAATAAATGAAAAATTAAAATCTATTTACATTTCAGTCTACATTTAAAAGTAGACAGAGAGGGGGCTAGCTTGACCTAATGTCTTAATTCATTCCAAACCATTGCTCCACGGAACGAAAATGCTTTTTGGCCATTACTTGTTTTCATTCGTGGAGCAAGTAAGTCAGTCTCACGATTTCTCAAATTTACGATTTCCCGTGTCGAGTTTCTCGTGAATAAAGTAGAGAGGTAAGTGGGCGCGAGACCCGGGGGGGGGGGGGGGGGGTAACTCGAGTCTTGGCATGACGGGGACGTGCCGCCCAACATTTTAGGGGAAGACCCATATTTAAGGATTTTCGGTCGATTTTCATACCCATTTTTAAGGTTTTCAGGGGGCCAAAGCCTGTTGAAATTCCCAATAATCAACTTTCATTTCACTTTAAAGGTATATTAATGGAGAATAAGCTTACCACAAACCGATTTTCACAACTAAGACCAAGAAAATCTAACGATAAAAACAATTATCTCGAAAATTCTTTGTTACCGCTCAAAAAACTACCCATTTCTAGTGGAACAATTACATTTTAAGACCCATATTTAGGGATTTTTGAGTTTCAAAACCCACCTTTATGGGCGGCACGTACCCGTTGCTCTACATATGGAAGTTACCCCCCCCCCCCCCGGGGCGCGAGACCACTTATTGATTTGAAAACAATGGTAGTCGTCTCTTGTTTGATCATGTCGTAGACTGTCGGCCATTTGAGCTCTTTTATCAAGTTTGCTGCTGGTGCATCATAGCTACTGTTGGTAACAATTCTCGCAGCACGATTTTGTAACTTTTGTAGCATCAAAAGGCGAGATTCTCCACAGCTACCCCACACAGAGCAACAGTAGCGAAAATGGGGCTCAACGATACCTCTATACATCTGACTCAGGGTATGCTTTGGAAGCAATTTCTTAGCATATTTTAGGAATCCCAAAGAGCGAGAAATCTTTGAACGTAAAGCCTTAGTATGCTCATCCCACACAAGATGTTTATCAAGTTGTACTCCCAAGTATTTCGCATTATCTACAACTTCAATATGCGAGTTGCCAATGGCGAAAGACGGGGTCGGTACTAATTTATCTGATATCTTCTTGATATTAGGCCTAGAGCCTATAACCATTGCTTGTGTTTTGATTACATTGAGAGACAGCTTATTACCTTCAAGCCACTGTTTCAAAGAGTCTAGATCACTGTTAAGGGTTTCATTAAGCTCGTCGATATTCTTAGAAGAATATGATATACTGGTATCATCGGCATACATCGTTACTTCACCGTTTTTAAGAGCAAATGGCAGATCATTTATGTATATGAGGAATAAAAGGGGCCCAAGGCAAGAGCCTTGAGGAACTCCACATTTTATTTCTTCCATATTTGAGGCTACCCCATTCACTCTACAAAGCTGCCGCCTGTTTTTCAGGTATGAGGAAAACCAGGTATGTTCAAGGCCAATCACTCCATACTTTTCTAACTTTTGGAGTAGAATATCGTGATCTACAGTATCGAATGCCTTTTTCAAGTCAATAAATACTGTAGCAGTGAATCTACCTTTGTCCATATTAACATACCAATCATTTGTTGACTTCAGCAGACAAGTGACAGCGGAGTGTAAGGACCTAAACCCAGACTGTTTATAGTATATGAGCTTGTTTTTATCTAGATACTCATAAAGCTGGTTAAAAACCAACTTTTCAAATATCCTAGACAAGAAAGGAAGCACTGAAATCGGCCTATAATTTGATCGATCATCAGATTGACCACTTTTAAAGATGGGGGCAACTCTAGCAATTTTCCAACAATCTGGGAATATGTGAGGAGCTGCATTGTTGTTGTCGTTTTGTTTACTGAACTAAAAATATTGGGAGACTGTGTGTCATGGGTCTCATGACAAAACTATTGTTATCACATAGCGGAAGTTTTTAGGAACTAGTCGAGTGTGTGTGATCTGTCAAGTGATGAGAGAGAATGTCGAAGGGATAAAGTTTTATCTTCGATTGTGAAACATGTTTTGGTTGTTTTATTATGACCTTGATCGAAAGATTTGATGTAGAATGCTCGTGAAGACAGTGTTTCAAGGAGCCAGTGCCTTTTTCATCAGATTTCTAACTTCTCGTTCGGATTCGTTACTCAAAGATCGTTATATGGGCCTAACAAATACACCAGTTGCTATAGAAAGATTGAAAATGTTGCAAAGTGATTCACCGATGACAGGGAGCGCAATTTTCAAGAAATGATTGGCAATACCATCAGTGCCAAAACCCAAGGACTTTTTGAATTTTCCAAAGACCTTCTCTACCTGAGCAATATTTACAGCTTGAAATTATTACTTTCTCCTATTTTCTACTTTCTCCTGCAGCTTGATATTATTACTCGCTCTTACTTTCTCCTATGCCGGGAACCAAAAAACAAGGAACTTTGCAGGCCAGGTGAAAACCGCGGACCCCGCGGTCCTCGCGGACTTCGCGGACTTTTTGTGGCCGTAAGTCCGCGACTTTCAGAGTCCGCGTTTTTCATTTTGGCATAGGGTGAAAGTGAAAACCGAGGACTTCGCGGACTTATTCAAGACTGATCTAAAATCTCCGTCTTGGCTTTTCAGTTCACAGGAAACACATTCTGGAAGTTATCGAACATGTCAACTGTGCATCTCATTCTACTTTTCTTCTACATTCTTTCTGATTTCAGTTGAACTTTTGAGGTCGCTCTTTTTCATGTTATAAAATCTACGATATTAGGACACAAGTATTGACGTGTGCCCCTTGTTTCCTGAAATTTCATTTGTTCCTATTCATCAGTCGAAGCAGTGAACGGAAGAACCTAAAAAACAACTCTGTGAAAAGGTCCGCGAAAGAAAGTCCGCGTCTTTCATTTTGGCATAGGGTGAAAGTGAAAACCGCGGACTTCGCGGACTTTGTCAAAACTGATCTAAAATCTCCGTCTTGGCTTTTCAGCTCACTGGAAACACATTCTGGAAGTTATGGAACATGTCAAGTGTGCATCTCACTCTACTTTTCTTCTACATTCTTTCTGATTTCAGTTGGACCTTTGGCGTCGCTCTTTTCATGTTATAAATTCTACGATGAAATTGTTCCGTGAAATTTCATTTGTTCCTATGCATCTACGAAAACTTCCAGAATGAGTTTCCAACCAATTGTAAAGCCAAGACGGAGAGTTTAGATCAGTTTTGAAAAAGTCCGCGAAGTCCGCGGTTTTCACTTTCACCCTATGCCAAAATGAAAAACGCGGACTTTCTTTCGCGGACTTGGACAGTGTTGTGTTTTCAAGTTTTTCCGTCCACTGCTTCGACTGATTCATAGGAACAAATGAAATTTCAGGGAACAAGGGGCACACGTCAATACTTGTGTCCTAATATCGTAGATTCTAGAACGTGTGGCCTAAATGAAAAGAACGACCTCAAAAATACAACTGAAACTCTGACAGAAAAGAGATTAAACGTACATCAGATTTACGGTTGACATGTACGAAAACTTTCGGAATGAGTTTCCAACCAATTGTAAAGCCAAGACGGAGATTTTAGATCAGCCTTGAAAAATTCCGCGAAGTCCGCGGTTTTCACTTTCACCCTATGCCAAAATGAAAAACGCGGACTCAGAAAGTCGCGGACTTACGGCCACGAAAAGTCCGCGAGGTCCGCGGGGTCCGCGGTTTTCACCTGGCCGAACTTTGCAAACGGTTAGGCCAACATCTTTAAACTTGGTGAAAGCTTCCTCCTTTCTCTTGTTTCTGCTGTCAAACCAACTCCGTATTTTTTTTATCGTACCTCTTGCAGAGCCACGGCCTTAAGTTTCTCCACGACTTCTCGACGTTTCTTCTCATTGCAAGTTATGACACTAACTGCGAGTAGAGCTTTTAGTGCGGCAAGAACAACGTCGTCCTCACATGGAATAGTTTGGTCCGTCGAGCATCCATCAAGCAGCTTCTGGATCAAAGTCAGAAGTCTTTGATCAAGCCGAGCACCCCTAAAAACAATTTTGATTGGCTTAGCCTTGAAAATTTGAATCTCGGATGCTCCCGCTAAAACTGAGCATCCATCCATCAATCTATGATTCTATTGGTCAAGCATCTGATCATGTGAGCTGAGGGATGCTCAGCGCAACAGGGAAACTGCACCGAAAGAAACTGCGGACCATCCTGCAATAAAGTACAGACTCGCAGAATACATACTAAATCTGTAGAGATTGCGTGACCAAATCATACAACTGAAGCCGGGAGAACGTCAACCAAATCCTGTTAGGAGCCGGCGCTGAGTTTACAGTCGAAGAGATGACGTGATGTTGCAGGGGTTGCCTTATCACTTCACGTAATCAAAAAGTTATGATTTTCCGTGGATCATCCAAATCAGCTAATTTTGCAGGAAAAGCACAAATTTGGAGTTTTGACGGGTGCTTGAGCACCCATAGCGCCCCCTTGGATCCGCCCCTGAGGTGTTTGCAAGGAAAATGCAAATCATTGATGTAATACAGGAACAAGAGTGGACATTTTTCAGTTTTAATTTTCATTTATTATCAATCAATCCTAAGTACAATTTCAACAAATACACTCTACTACTAAATACATTACGACATTAGAAATTAAAGCAATGCTGACTAAAAATAAAGATAAGTTACTTTACATAATTGTATTTAAAGCTTTACTATCACTATAATTACATTCCTAGCCTCGCTTTATCAGTTGCCTTCTAACGCCATGAGACACCGTCTTCAGATACCTTTGTCTTCCTTGCTATGAGAAGCTACACCTTGTTGATCTTCAAATAGCTCCAAAGGAGAACCGCGCTAATCCTCATGACCGAACGATACATGTGAGGCTGGCAACTGAATTATTGGCAGCCAATAATTCAGGCATGGTTTAAAAGCACACTGTCGTGGGTTTGATTGGTTAATCGTGGTGTTGAAATAACCAACAAAAGACATGGTCTCTGAACAATTACCAAGCTTTTATGCCCTTGGGTCATACTTTGTTTCGAGAATGAAGGCTGTCAGATCGTTAGCGTCTTCATGAATTTCTGTGTACAGCGAAATTACTGAAGGTTGCCAAATTCTATTCTTTGTTATTGTCTTATTCACCCAATCAGAGCCACGACAGTGTGCCTTTAAAGGGTCTGTTTCATCCAGCATGCATTGCACGTGTCGTCTCTTTGTTTGCCATTGTTGTCGCCATTTTCATGGCCCATGAAAATGGCGACAAACAAAGGCCAACCAAGAGACGACACATGCAAGGAATGCTGGATGAAACAGACCCTTTAAATGGCGATGATAAAGCTTTAAAGACAAATGACGGAGATATAAGGCGACTTAAATCAGAGACCTGGGCAATCTAAAAATAGCCTATTGTATTCCTATATATTTTATGATCTCAAAGATTGTCAAAACAATGGGACGAATGATGGCAGGCGGCCATCTTTTGCTCTTTTTGTAATCTCGGCGTTATAAGACATAATCTAAGACTACTTATATCAGGGCCCTTGGAAATATTGAAATAGTCTATTGTATTCCATTATTGTATTTGATGATCTCCAGAGATTATATCAAAAAAATTGGACAAGTGATGGAAGGCGCCAAAGTTTTGTTCGATTTTTAAACTTGCCACTATATATCCGTCATTTGTCTTTAAGATTGACTGATTAAGGAGGAGCCCTCTAAGTAGGTCTACGTAGATCGAGAGAGCCCCCACCCCTTCCCCCATTAAAACGAAAAAAGAGCAAGCACTGAAGATAACTTTACATAAAACAATATAAAATAGATAACAGCCAGTAGCCAGGTACAACAACATTGAAAGAATGATTTCAGTACATTTAGTGGCAAAGGAGAACATTATGATGTGGTGTATGAATCTATGACATACGACTTCAATTTTGACCGAAGAGCTGCAACGGCTGTGGCAACGCGAATGTAGATTGGAAGGAAGTTCCAGAAACAATTTAAGCGCATCCTTTTGGCTGTGATAGAAAAAATCATAGCAAGCCACTATTCTTCCAACTTAACTGGCTACCATTACACCAAAGAATTGAATATAACATATGCCTCCTTCTCTATTAAGTCAACAATAACATAGCACCACCTTACTTGTCTGAAATGTTTGCAAAAACAGCTGAAGTTCACCAACATCGAACAAGAGCTGCTGTAAATAGTCACTTTTTCAAATTTAGAGGAACTGGGCATACTTACCGTGGGGGCCATCAAGGGGACTAGAAATCCGCTGTTCCGCGCGATTTCCAGTTAAAATCCGCCGTTCCGGTCATTTTTAGCCAAAGTTCCGCGTCCTGCCACTTCGCTATCAAAATGATGGCACAAATTAGTATTGTTAGAAATTTTCATCCATCCAAGTGGAAAGAAGAAAAGAGTGGCAGCTGAAATTCTTGTGCAAAGCTTTAAAAATATTCTTATAGTGCTAACCAGAAAAAAACAAAGATCTGACCACGACCTCTTTTTACAAGACAACGATGAAGGATCCGCAAATACATAAAATTTCATGAAAATTCTGCATTCCGCTTATCATTTTCGAGAAAATCCGCGTCCGGTAGGGGTGGAGAATTCCGTTGTTCCGCCGAGAAATTGCTAGAATTCCGTATTCCTTGACATATTTTCTTCAATTTCCGCTGTTCTGCAAACCCTGATGACCCCACCCTTACCTAAAATCATTTAGATACTATGGAGCAAAAGTTTGGAATTTGTTACCAACTGAAATACGTCACACTGAGTCTATTGAGAACTTTAAGGTAAAATCTAAAGCTTACTTTATGGATAAAATTAAATCGGATTCTTACTTATGTAAAATATGACTGGTCATATTTCATTGAACTTTTTTGCCTTAAGAATTGTTTACTCCATACATTGTGATTAGGATTTTACTTTTGATTATACTTTACTACTGTATTTTACTGTGTGAACCTGTAATTGCCCGCATGTCGCGCGCGAAAGCGCGCGACTGGAGGGCTTCTAGTCTGCCCCGCGTACATGGTGCTGTACGAACCAGCAGTTTGATCTGGTTGGAAAGTCAGCAGAATGTCAGCAGATTTTTGCAGCTTTTACTGTCATGACAACTGTCAATCAAATGTTCTATTTGGCCCGTTGGAGTAATGGCGGCGAGAAATAAGAGAGCTGCAGTGCAAACATAGCATACAACAAATGGGCAATGAGATCGTGTGAAAGCTGCCTATGTGTTGTTTTGGTTATCACGTTCTTGCTAGGAATGAATTGTACGTTGATTTATAAGTAAGCTGTGTTTTTATGGGGTTTTTATGCAACCATGATGAAAAGATACAGGGCCTGACTGCATGGTAGAAACTCTCGCTGCTCATTTAGGCCCTCTGCGCTTGAGTTTCGAACAGTAAGTATTTTACAGGTAATTTCACAGTAAAAAGGCGGAAGAAATGTACCATGTGTCTGAAAATAGATTTTCGTTGCTTATTGGATTACAATAGGAGTTATTTTCCCTAGAAACCACATTGAATGAGAACATTCAAAGATTTATCACGCAAAGAAAACAAAATCCAATTTAGTCTTGCCACTTGCATTGTCAAATAGAACACTCACAACCATATCTTGTCAGTGATTTTACCAGGAAAATATAGGCTCTGGTTGCCATGAATCGACTTTACGGCTTTTTGCCACTTGCTTTGCTGTGCTGGGACAAAAGTCATTCATTCGCTTTGAATTATCATACGGGGTGAAAACATGCAGTTAATTTACAAAACTGTCTTACAATGTGTCCTGTGAAAAAGCAAAATGTAACAATAAATGAATTGATTAATAAATATCTAATACTAGGAATTCACTGTCAGATGAATAACAAAAGAAAACCTTATTTAACTAGTCCTATCCAAAACAAAAACCAAATCTTTTCTACGGAAAAGAAAATCAATAGACTTTGGTCTATGTACAAGGAAGTAGCTATGTGAAATTGTTTTGTAACCCTTTAATTTGAAATTTGATAGCAAGGAAAACATTTGATGCGGTAATCTAGACTATTCCTAACGGTTGCCCCTCGATATGCAAATGATTTTTGTCCATTGTTCGTTCTAGGAATTTTAAATTCGACGATAGTGCCAAAGTCTGTATGAAATATAAAATCTGTTTATCAGTATTCTTCTGTTAAAATTAAAAAACATGCTACTCTTGATTGGAAGCCCCAGTGTAGCTTTATAACGAAAATCTCCTGGATTGAGATTTTTCCAAAATACATTGACAATCAAATCTTCCCATCCCGGTGGGTGCAATTCAATAGCAAAAGGTACACCACCCTCGTCCATACTGTTTCATAGAATACCCTTTTCTCTGATTTTGTGGTTTACGAATGAACCCCTTATCACGGAGGGTTTTCAAAGATAACACCCTTCTAAAGAGTATCACTGGACTTTGAATAGACTTTCACAGTTCGAATACTGGTTCGGAGAGAAAAGTTTGGGATTGTTGCACTGCATTACCATTCACTTTTCTAGACCACTAGACCAAGTAAAATTCACTGTATTCTAGGGTCTCGAGTTCATCAGCATTTAAACGTTTTTAGGTTATGTTCTGAAGAAAAATACCCCCTATTTTGAGATTCTAGGTCCTAGGATTTTGCTTCAAATATAACCCTTTCTCAGAGATATCATGGACGAGGGTGGTGTTATATCTACATTAACATTGCACCCACCGGGCTTCCCATCTTTCCAAAATCTTCCCAGTGTCGGGTAACATTCACAAACCTACACTTCAATGAACTTGGAGTAAGCGGGCATGTGTAGCGAGAGCTATTTCTAGTTTAACTTAGCCCTGTTATCCACGTTAAAGAATTTTTCACATACATTCATTCTCTGATACATCGAGGAACTAACAAGCTAAGAACATCATGTGAATACGAGGCAAGTGAAAATATTTATTTTTAGGCCGGTTCTTTGTTTTGCAAAACAACTCAAAACAACCAGAAAACCAGATGAAGAAATACCAAACATTGAATCAAAGGTTATCGACAACATTGACTGCAGTGCCAGCTACCAGCAAGGTCAGAAAGCACTAGGTTAGTATTCTAGATATTGATTGGCGTTTCAAAGATTGATTTATCTTTTTTCTTTCTATTGTTCATTTTCGTATGCAGCAGACCTGGTGCGTTTGAAGCTGCTCTGGCAACAGAGTACTATCGACTATCGCCCTAGACCACTTTTCAGAAAACTAAGATTTTCGGAGAGATAGAAGAAGTTCTGGAAGGAAACTCACCTTGAATAGGCTTCTCAACTCTTGCTACAAACCTCAAAGTGAGATCTGTACCATCTATTTCCTTGTTGTCATGCAGGAACCACACGAATACGGACGTGTCCAAAACGCATAAATTAGGCCGTATCGCCCTGGCCAGACCACGGCAGAAGAACGACGAATTGAATTCAGGACAACAAAAACTTGTCAAAGCCACAGGTGTAATATGCGTTTCGGTCCGTTTATGCGTTTCTGTCCAGGACCAAAACGCATAGCAAAAAGGCACCATGCATTTTGGTCCAGACGGAATCGCATGGCAAACTGGAGCATTCCATGAAAAGGTCAACCAACATGCATACTTTAAAATTGGAGAATTAGGTTACATTTTGTGGTTAAAACTGATCTGATATCATTTAAGTTTGTAAAATCAATATTTTTTCTTTGATCAACCAATTTGGTAATCCATAATGGCGTCTTTATCTAAAGAGGGTATGTGCGCTCTTTATATTAGCATTCATAGTATATCTTACAAAGTTGGATTGCCACTTGAAACCAATGTTCTTAAACAGTTTCTGTTCATCATATACTTCACAAGTTGTGCAGTTCTTAGTTTTGCTACCAAAAATAAAATTTCTTGACGTTTTCATGATTTATAAGGAGGTATGCGGGGCACAAAATCAAAGTCACACACGTAACTAAATTTTTGAAAAAGTTCTCTGTTGTGGAGATCCCTTGATAAATTTTCAGTTGCTTTAGTTTTCTCTTTAGATTTACTCATTGTAATGAAGGGAACCACAGTTATGTCAAATTGCATGCCTACAACTTATTAAATTAACACTTGTTGTTATGTCACACACGTAACTTACCTGGTTACGTGTGTGACCAAAAGTTCTCTGTTGGTGCAATGCATTGTGGATTGTGATGTATCCACAATGCATTGCATTCAAAACCATGTGCTTTGGTTCATTCTTTGTTTTGAGAAATCATATATTCAAATCACATCAATCTTTGCATTGTTTCGTATGGAGAAATCAACTAAGAGCAAACCGCTAAGTAGTGCTGAGAAAGTGAGAAGATATCGCTCTAAAAGGAATAATGATTTGGCCTATAAACAATCTGAAAGTAAACGAATTGAGAAGATCAGAAAAATGAGAGTCACAAGATGACAGCTGAAGATAAAGCAGAATATAGAAGGAGAGCCACAGAAAGGAAAAGACAAAGTCGCGCTGCACTGAAACTGAAAGCAGATAAACTGAATACTAGTAGCACCAGCAGTGAACCAAGTACACCAGGCTCATCATCTTCAACTCCAAAATCCATTCTCAACCCATACAGCACCAAGCAATCATTTGGTAAAGTTGTCGCTAGATGTAGACAGTCTCTCCCAACATCCCTGCGCAGACGAAAAGCTGTTATTGTTGGTTTGGCATCTCATGTTGGACTAAATTTAGAAGGAAAGCTGGAAAGAAATATTCAAAGAGTGCAAGGTCTTGCTGATGAGACAAAGGAATGTGTCAAGAATTTCTTCTTCAGACCAGACATTTCATATACAATGCCTGGGATGAAAGATATGATGACAATTTGGACTGACGGTGGAAAACTGAAACTAAGAAAGCATTACTTAACCATGTTTCTGAGGGAAGCCTACTATATATATTGTGAGCTGAATAAGAGAGATAGTGAGCATGGTCTAGCTTACTCTACGTTTTGTAACTTACGTCCAAAGAATGTATTGCTTCTAAGCTCTTCTCCCAAGGACCAATGTAAATGTATGACACATGAAAATCTTTTTTTCAAGTTGGAAGCAATGGGTATCACATACCAGGCAAATTTCTGGGCAGAGGTTCTCTGCTCAGATCAAGTCAACAGTGACTGCTGGTTGTCAGCTTGTGATGAATGCAAAAATGGTAAGAAGCTAGTTCCAATGAAGCCACTGAACACAATTGTTCAGTATCGTCAATGGGAGAAAGTAGTGATAGATACCAAAGATCACCCAACTCAGGATGCACCAGAAGCTAATCTCAATGAAAAGAAAAAGCCCTTTGCAAAGCTCCAATGCAACACAAACCTCCTTTATGTAGGAGAAGTATTAGGAAAATTTCAGCAAAGCTTCTCTGATGTTTGTAACCACGTAAATATAAAGAGGATTCAGGCAGACCAGTTTGAGAAAGACAAAGCAAATGGCAATGCCAGAGTACTGCAGATGGATTTCGCTATGGGATATGAATGTGAGTACCAAAATGAAGTGCAAAGTGCCCTGTGGTCCAGAGGAAGTGTGACTCTATTTACAGCTGCCACCATGTTCAATGGCCAAACTAAAACATATTTGATTTGCTCTGACAGTAAGAACAAAGACAAAGAGACTATCTTGGTATTTGTTGAGCATTTGTATGAGCACTATTTGTTGAAAGATGAAAGCATGCAAGGCGTAGAAGAGATCATTTGGACTGATGGACCATCATCAGAATTCAAGAACAAGTATATTGTACACCTCATGCGGCGATTATCAGAGCAGTACTTGAAGAGCTTTACCTGGAAATTCTTTGCCACTTCTCATGGCAAAGGTGTTGTGGATGGTGTTGGTGGCAACTGCAAGGCAATTGTTCGCAAGAAATCCTTCAGCAAGGGCAAAGACCGCATCATTGTGCAAAATGCAGATGATTTTGCCAAGGCAGCTGCCCACCTTGTACCAAGCACTAGAGTCATCCTCATCTCCCAATCTTCAATTCAGCAGGAAATAAACCAAAAGGCTCCATTTGAGAATGTTATTCGAGTGCCAGGAATTTCCAAGATGCATGTCATTCATAGCGAGAGTGGAATGATAAAGCTGTGGAGAAATGCTGGTTATGTCAAAGATGCAGCTGATATAACCATAGATGTTAACAACGAAGTGAGCGTCAAAACAGTTCAAGAACAACCATTTGAGATAATGGCACCCGAGTTCGAGATTGGAGACTGTGTTGCTGTAAGATATGATGACAAAGTATATCCAGGTGAAGTCACAGATGTGCTAACATGTGAAATTGTAGTCTCTACAATGCACTGCTCCGGAAAATATTTCAAGTGGCCAAAAAGAAAGGATGAAATAGCATATAAGTTTGAAAACGTTGTGTCAAAAATAGAACCACCTGTAGTAGCTGGCAGTCAAGGACAGTTCTCATTTACATATTTTGAGTACAAATAAACAGTTTAACTTTTTGCAAGTTGAGAAAAAGACCGTATGATTTTTTATATCAGTTCTGTTCACGAGAAATTTAAGTTTTTGACCATGGAGCACTGCAGTTATGTTAAAGATATTTCCTTGAGTTGAGTGTTGTATATGTCATTCAAATTGAAACCAATGTTGATACACCTTGTTATGTCTTCAAAATTTGTCATCACCTTCTGACTGAATATGCAGTAGAGAGTACAAAATGCAGCATGTCACACACGTAACTTTCATGTCACACACGTAATTTTACCATTTTGGTCTCTGAACAAGAGAGATCAACTGTTACTGGAATTATGCCTATCCCCATTTCAAGGCCCTTCCCTTAAGTATGTCACACAGCCTCATCCTTTCCATACTGACAGCTTACTTCACAGGAATCAGGAATTAAGCGTTATGTAGTAGAAAACTTTGTCCACTGTGTGTCGCACACGTAACCGGGCTTGTCTGGCCTACAAATTGTTTAACCTACTTAGCTAGAAAGCTTCATAGCATAAATTGTTTTACAAACTAATAGTTATTCCCAAATTTTGATAAAGTTCCTCTAAGTTTGCATTAACAGAAAAAATATGAAGCAAAAAGCTTTTCATATTTCCTCTGAATGTCACACACGTAACCATTGAATGCTCCAACTGTGCTATGCATTTTGGTCCGGACACATACGCATCACAATTTCAGGCCATGCAAAAGGGTCCACTCCAAATGGACACATATGCATGGCAGTTTTAGGTCATGCAAAAGGGTCCACCTCAAACAGACGCATATGCATGGTAGTTTTAGGTCATGCAAAAGGGTCCCCTACTAATAGACACATATGCATAGTAATTCTAAGCCATGAAATAGGGTCCACTTCAAATGGACACATATTCATGGTAATTTTCGGTTGCTCAAAAGTGTCTACCTCAAACGGACGCATATGCATGGTAGTTTTAGGTCATGCAAAAGGGTCCCCTACTAATAGACACATATGCATAGTAATTCTAAGCCATGAAATAGGGTCCCCTACTAATAGACACATATGCATAGTAATTCTAAGCCATGAAATAGGGTCCACTCCAAATGGACACATATGCCTGGCAGTTTTAGGTCATGCAAAAGGGTCCACTTCAAGCAGACACATATGCATGGTAGTTTTAGGCCATGCAAAAGGGTCCACTTCAAACGGACGCAAATGCATGGTAGTTTATGTCATGCAAAAAGGTCCACTTCAAACGGACACAAATGCATGGTAGTTTAGGTCATGCAAAAAGGTCTTCAAACGAACACAAATGCATGGTAGTTTTAGGCCATGCCAAAGGGTCCATTTCAAACGGACATATCGGGTGAGCCAGAAAAAAGTTCCCACTTTTGAAAATTCATAGCACCAAGACTACTACACGGATTTGAATCATTCAAATTCTAGTTAAAAGCCGAAAGATCAAAGTATTTTTGTGATTTTTCTCGTTATCCTACCAGCACTAGAAATATTGGCAAATTCAGCTTTATGGAAATATCATGGTCGAAAAATCACGGAAAAAGAGCCTAAAACATTGATCAAATCGTAAGGATTCTATTCAACTCGAACAATAGGCCATGAGCGTTTTACCTCCCTCAAGAGTTATAAGGCATCGATTTTCAAACACGTACGAAAGATTTTCAGTACCAAGGAAGTTAATCCCTAGAGGATATCTCTCACACATGAGAAGTTGCATTTCCTTCATTATTCTGTGCGCGTCATTTATGCATTGATCGATGTTTTGGGCCATTTTTCAGTAATCAATGAACCATGAAATCTTTGTAAAGTTGAATTTACCTATCTTTGTAGTGCTGACAGGACAGCAAGAAAAATGACAAAATTACTTTGATCTTTCGGCTTTTAACTAGAATTTGAATGATTCAAATCCATGAAGTAGCCTTGGTGTTATGAATTTTCAAAAGTGGGAACTTTTTTCTGGCTCACCCGGTATATGCATGGTAGTTTTATTAGGTCATGCAAAAGGGTCCACTTCTCACTTTCCACATGAGTTTCTTGATTGAAAGAATTATGGTTCCAACCAATGGTGGAGCCAGACAGAACATAGTGAGGGGGTAAATTTTTCGACTGAGGGGTAAAAGGGTATACCCAGACATTTTTGTTGCATCTTTCAGTAAAAATTTTACTCAGATTTTTGAAAGTGGGGTGTATTTATTCCTTCATACCCTCGCCTGGCTCCGCCACTGATTTAAGTAATTCCTATCCACTACCAACTGGCAATTTCTCAGGACTCCTTGCAGTGGCGGAGCCAGGTGAGGGTGTGAGAGGGTTAATACACCCCCACTTTTAAAACTCTGAAAATCGTAATTGAAAAATGCAATCAAAATGTCTTGGTATACCCTTTACCCCCCAGTCAGCTTTTACCCCCTCACTATTTTTTGTCTGGTTCCGCCACTGACTCCTTGTCTATTAACATTCACCCTCCCCTTGAAATAATGGTCTTGAATCCCTTTTCTGAGCAGTATTAACCCTTTTCCATGTATTAACATTTATTATCACTTGTCAATGCATTGTTGTGACTACCCACCTTGAGCACCCTTTCACGCAGATTTATAAAATGGCCGAGCCCCCTAAGCACCCAGCCGATTCAATGTGAAATTCAACCAGCCCGAATGCATTGATTAATTGTACTTTCTTTACACCAGCTCCCACGTTTGACAAACAGTCTTGACAATAAGATCTTGGGAAGATAAAATCAAGGGGGGGGGGCTGCCCGATGAGAAGGCCATTATTTACCAAACTTTTTGAATACTAAGAACTGAGAATGGATTTTGAGAATGGAGCAAATAAGAATGGATTTTGCCCGAGAAAGACAGATTTTATAAAATTATCCAATGCTTGGGGCCGCCTCCCCCAGCCCCTGGCCCCCTGGCTCCTCTTGAATCCCGATTCATCAGCACCCACCCCTTCCTATGAAATCTATTGAATAGTCATCATATCATGTAACCCAGAAGTGCATAGCGTTTGCCCCCGAAGCGCATAGCGTTTCATTCTGAAGCGCAGATGTGACATGGAAGCGCATTGCGTTTCAGGAAGCGCATAAGCGTTTCAGACAGGACACTTTTGCATAGTGGACCATTACGCATATCACACCGCATCAGTTCAACAAAGTATTTTTACTTTCCCAGAATGCCAGAAAATTGCATGACAAATTCTAATTTGATTGAGAATGATTTCAAAATATTGTTAATTTCACTCCCGCTTTTAACTCTCTTATCCCTTGACCTCAGTCAACTCTAACCACACGAAGTGTCAATAGTCTACAAAACTAAAGGGTTTCACACGGTGGATGCACCTGGGGACATAATGTCAGTTACAGTGGTCTTCCAAAAAGGAGCCTTAGGTCTCACAATTTGTGTGCGATTCTCGAAATTTCTTTTTTGGATATGAAATGAGAAGAGTTGGAGGGAACGTTCCTGAAGACTATTCTATTTTAACTGAAAGGCATATTGAGAAACGGCACAAAATAGACCTGGTGTGTGGAAACATCAAAAGAAATATGAATTGTACTTACACCTTCCTTGCAGGTAGATCAACTTCAAAACTTTATTGCAAGTCTTCTGAGCAAAACAAAACAGCAAAACCGAAGAAACATCAAAGAGATGACAAACCAACTTTTGCGCGCTTTTTGGAAAAGCTACAATCTTGGTCAAAATTCTTGGGACAAGTCACAAAATTGCACTACTTCAGTCTTTGATTCGGTGCCCCCCGCTCCCCCCGTTTCAATGTTGGTTGAATCAAACGCCATTCGACCATCCCAACATTGAATTAGGGGGGAAGGGGGATGAGAAGGTTCTAAACGTATGTTTTCACCTCGATATTTTAGGAAACATGACGAAAACACATAAATTTGCCAGTGTCCCAATTTATTTTGACCAGGATTGTCTGAAAATGGTTGTTAACAAATAAAGACTCAGAGCTTGAGAACCCATCGAGATTTTTGCGTGAAATTTTACCACCATCATCCCTGACACAAGAAGTAACTTCTAAGCCATTTATGCCGAAGTAGGCGTTGTTCGCTAAATTCGCTGAGCACTATCTTAAATGTGGGCGTGGCAAAATTGATGCGCTTTACACAAGCTTACAGATTCCTTTATGAAATGTGAGAAACATTCGGGTTCTGAGCGTTCTTCCACTGTCATCGGATTGCATAGTCTGCTGCTCTTTTGAATGTGAGTAATCGTTGCAAGAAAAGCTTTTGGGGCATTGTCTGAGGGCCGGTTTCTTGTGAATTCCTCGGTTCTCCCAACGGCGCTCCACAGAAAACGCCCCATAAATTTGGGATAAGTTACGCTTTTTCGGTAAATTCGTTTGATTCCAGATTGGAACATCAAAGTATTCCTACTCATGCAAAAAAACCAGGTAAAAATCGCCTGGAAGGGCGAAATCCAACGGTTCTCCAAAAATAAAATACTTAAAATAAACAATTCCGGATAAGTCTTTTATGAAATTGATGGAGAACCGTGGAAAATCGTACTTCATGAAATCTTACAGCAAAGATTGATTATAAGCTAATAAAGCTTATTCTGCACAGCAGAATGAGACAAAATTCGTCAAGATAGCTCGAGCGAAGCCAAAGTTATTAATGTTTAAGTAAGGGAGAAGCGTTGAAGATTTGATCACTTTCTCAAAATTCCAGTCATTGCCTAAAACCGCCTTGTCGGCACGCGACCTCGGCATTCTTCTTCAACAAAGAGTTCTGCATGACCATTTGTCGAGCACAACGGAAGATTAAATCCCCTCCAAGGGTGAATGAAAGTTTGCTGGAGTGGAGTTAATTTCATTGAAAGTAAATGAATAAGTAGAAATTTGAGAAAGGGCACATTTGAAAAGAAGACAATTGCGCTGTGGAGGCGCATGATTGGCACTTTCTCGAAACAAAACTTTGTTTTCGAATCCTCCTTCCCAGTTGTGCTGTTTTCAAACGAAATCCATTGGTAGATTTCATACACAAAAGGCGTTTTGCAAAACTCGTTCATAATTCGATGACGTCATAGTTCTAATAAATAAACCATTAACTATAAAAACTTTAAACTCTGAAGTATTCTGGAGTTTAGCCCACACTAAGTGGCTATCGGGTCATAGTAAAAGGGGTTGTCGGATACAAGTAGATTTGGATTTATTTTAACATTTACAATAAGCAGTAATGGCAGTTTTTCAGACAATCTTGGTCAAAATTCTTGGGACAAGTCACAAAATTGCACTACTTCAGTCTTTGATTCGGTGCCCCCCGCTCCCCCCGTTTCAATGTTGGTTGAATCAAACGCCATTCGACCATCCCAACATTGAATTAGGGGGGAAGGGGGATGAGAAGGTTCTAAACGTATGTTTTCACCTCGATATTTTAGGAAACATGACGAAAACACAGAAATTTGCCAGTGTCCCAATTTATTTTGACCAGGATTGTCTGAAAATGGTTGTTAACAAATAAAGACTCAGAGCTTGAGAACCCATCGAGATTTTTGCGTGAAATTTTACCACCATCATCCCTGACACAAGAAGTAACTTCTAAGCCATTTATGCCGAAGTAGGCGTTGTTCGCTAAATTCGCTGAGCACTATCTTAAATGTGGGCGTGGCAAAATTGATGCGCTTTACACAAGCTTACAGATTCCTTTATGAAATGTGAGAAACATTCGGGTTCTGAGCGTTCTTCCACTGTCATCGGATTGCATAGTCTGCTGCTCTTTTGAATGTGAGTAATCGTTGCAAGAAAAGCTTTTGGGGCATTGTCTGAGGGCCGGTTTCTTGTGAATTCCTCGGTTCTCCCAACGGCGCTCCACAGAAAACGCCCCATAAATTTGGGATAAGTTACGCTTTTTCGGTAAATTCGTTTGATTCCAGATTGGAACATCAAAGTATTCCTACTCATGCAAAAAAACCAGGTAAAAATCGCCTGGAAGGGCGAAATCCAACGGTTCTCCAAAAATAAAATACTTAAAATAAACAATTCCGGATAAGTCTTTTATGAAATTGATGGAGAACCGTGGAAAATCGTACTTCATGAAATCTTACAGCAAAGATTGATTATAAGCTAATAAAGCTTATTCTGCACAGCAGAATGAGACAAAATTCGTCAAGATAGCTCGAGCGAAGCCAAAGTTATTAATGTTTAAGTAAGGGAGAAGCGTTGAAAATTTGATCACTTTCTCAAAATTCCAGTCATTGCCTAAAACCGCCTTGTCGGCACGCGACCTCGGCATTCTTCTTCAACAAAGAGTTCTGCATGACCATTTGTCGAGCACAACGGAAGATTAAATCCCCTCCAAGGGTGAATGAAAGTTTGCTGGAGTGGAGTTAATTTCATTGAAAGTAAATGAATAAGTAGAAATTTGAGAAAGGGCACATTTGAAAAGAAGACAATTGCGCTGTGGAGGCGCATGATTGGCACTTTCTCGAAACAAAACTTTGTTTTCGAATCCTCCTTCCCAGTTGTGCTGTTTTCAAACGAAATCCATTGGTAGATTTCATACACAAAAGGCGTTTTGCAAAACTCGTTCATAATTCGATGACGTCATAGTTCTAATAAATAAACCATTAACTATAAAAACTTTAAACTCTGAAGTATTCTGGAGTTTAGCCCACACTAAGTGGCTATCGGGTCATAGTAAAAGGGGTTGTCGGATACAAGTAGATTTGGATTTATTTTAACATTTACAATAAGCAGTAATGGCAGTTTTTCAGACAATCTTGGTCAAAATTCTTGGGACAAGTCACAAAATTGCACTACTTCAGTCTTTGATTCGGTGCCCCCCGCTCCCCCCGTTTCAATGTTGGTTGAATCAAACGCCATTCGACCATCCCAACATTGAATTAGGGGGGAAGGGGGATGAGAAGGTTCTAAACGTATGTTTTCACCTCGATATTTTAGGAAACATGACGAAAACACAGAAATTTGCCAGTGTCCCAATTTATTTTGACCAGGATTGTCTGAAAATGGTTGTTAACAAATAAAGACTCAGAGCTTGAGAACCCATCGAGATTTTTGCGTGAAATTTTACCACCATCATCCCTGACACAAGAAGTAACTTCTAAGCCATTTATGCCGAAGTAGGCGTTGTTCGCTAAATTCGCTGAGCACTATCTTAAATGTGGGCGTGGCAAAATTGATGCGCTTTACACAAGCTTACAGATTCCTTTATGAAATGTGAGAAACATTCGGGTTCTGAGCGTTCTTCCACTGTCATCGGATTGCATAGTCTGCTGCTCTTTTGAATGTGAGTAATCGTTGCAAGAAAAGCTTTTGGGGCATTGTCTGAGGGCCGGTTTCTTGTGAATTCCTCGGTTCTCCCAACGGCGCTCCACAGAAAACGCCCCATAAATTTGGGATAAGTTACGCTTTTTCGGTAAATTCGTTTGATTCCAGATTGGAACATCAAAGTATTCCTACTCATGCAAAAAAACCAGGTAAAAATCGCCTGGAAGGGCGAAATCCAACGGTTCTCCAAAAATAAAATACTTAAAATAAACAATTCCGGATAAGTCTTTTATGAAATTGATGGAGAACCGTGGAAAATCGTACTTCATGAAATCTTACAGCAAAGATTGATTATAAGCTAATAAAGCTTATTCTGCACAGCAGAATGAGACAAAATTCGTCAAGATAGCTCGAGCGAAGCCAAAGTTATTAATGTTTAAGTAAGGGAGAAGCGTTGAAGATTTGATCACTTTCTCAAAATTCCAGTCATTGCCTAAAACCGCCTTGTCGGCACGCGACCTCGGCATTCTTCTTCAACAAAGAGTTCTGCATGACCATTTGTCGAGCACAACGGAAGATTAAATCCCCTCCAAGGGTGAATGAAAGTTTGCTGGAGTGGAGTTAATTTCATTGAAAGTAAATGAATAAGTAGAAATTTGAGAAAGGGCACATTTGAAAAGAAGACAATTGCGCTGTGGAGGCGCATGATTGGCACTTTCTCGAAACAAAACTTTGTTTTCGAATCCTCCTTCCCAGTTGTGCTGTTTTCAAACGAAATCCATTGGTAGATTTCATACACAAAAGGCGTTTTGCAAAACTCGTTCATAATTCGATGACGTCATAGTTCTAATAAATAAACCATTAACTATAAAAACTTTAAACTCTGAAGTATTCTGGAGTTTAGCCCACACTAAGTGGCTATCGGGTCATAGTAAAAGGGGTTGTCGGATACAAGTAGATTTGGATTTATTTTAACATTTACAATAAGCAGTAATGGCAGTTTTTCAGACAATCTTGGTCAAAATTCTTGGGACAAGTCACAAAATTGCACTACTTCAGTCTTTGATTCGGTGCCCCCCGCTCCCCCCGTTTCAATGTTGGTTGAATCAAACGCCATTCGACCATCCCAACATTGAATTAGGGGGGGAGGGGGATGAGAAGGTTCTAAACGTATGTTTTCACCTCGATATTTTAGGAAACATGACGAAGACACAGAAATTTGCCAGTGTCCCAATTTATTTTGACCAGGATTGTCTGAAAATGGTTGTTAACAAATAAAGACTCAGAGCTTGAGAACCCATCGAGATTTTTGCGTGAAATTTTACCACCATCATCCCTGACACAAGAAGTAACTTCTAAGCCATTTATGCCGAAGTAGGCGTTGTTCGCTAAATTCGCTGAGCACTATCTTAAATGTGGGCGTGGCAAAATTGATGCGCTTTACACAAGCTTACAGATTCCTTTATGAAATGTGAGAAACATTCGGGTTCTGAGCGTTCTTCCACTGTCATCGGATTGCATAGTCTGCTGCTCTTTTGAATGTGAGTAATCGTTGCAAGAAAAGCTTTTGGGGCATTGTCTGAGGGCCGGTTTCTTGTGAATTCCTCGGTTCTCCCAACGGCGCTCCACAGAAAACGCCCCATAAATTTGGGATAAGTTACGCTTTTTCGGTAAATTCGTTTGATTCCAGATTGGAACATCAAAGTATTCCTACTCATGCAAAAAAACCAGGTAAAAATCGCCTGGAAGGGCGAAATCCAACGGTTCTCCAAAAATAAAATACTTAAAATAAACAATTCCGGATAAGTCTTTTATGAAATTGATGGAGAACCGTGGAAAATCGTACTTCATGAAATCTTACAGCAAAGATTGATTATAAGCTAATAAAGCTTATTCTGCACAGCAGAATGAGACAAAATTCGTCAAGATAGCTCGAGCGAAGCCAAAGTTATTAATGTTTAAGTAAGGGAGAAGCGTTGAAGATTTGATCACTTTCTCAAAATTCCAGTCATTGCCTAAAACCGCCTTGTCGGCACGCGACCTCGGCATTCTTCTTCAACAAAGAGTTCTGCATGACCATTTGTCGAGCACAACGGAAGATTAAATCCCCTCCAAGGGTGAATGAAAGTTTGCTGGAGTGGAGTTAATTTCATTGAAAGTAAATGAATAAGTAGAAATTTGAGAAAGGGCACATTTGAAAAGAAGACAATTGCGCTGTGGAGGCGCATGATTGGCACTTTCTCGAAACAAAACTTTGTTTTCGAATCCTCCTTCCCAGTTGTGCTGTTTTCAAACGAAATCCATTGGTAGATTTCATACACAAAAGGCGTTTTGCAAAACTCGTTCATAATTCGATGACGTCATAGTTCTAATAAATAAACCATTAACTATAAAAACTTTAAACTCTGAAGTATTCTGGAGTTTAGCCCACACTAAGTGGCTATCGGGTCATAGTAAAAGGGGTTGTCGGATACAAGTAGATTTGGATTTATTTTAACATTTACAATAAGCAGTAATGGCAGTTTTTCAGACAATCTTGGTCAAAATTCTTGGGACAAGTCACAAAATTGCACTACTTCAGTCTTTGATTCGGTGCCCCCCGCTCCCCCCGTTTCAATGTTGGTTGAATCAAACGCCATTCGACCATCCCAACATTGGATTAGGGGGGAAGGGGGATGAGAAGGTTCTAAACGTATGTTTTCACCTCGATATTTTAGGAAACATGACGAAAACACAGAAATTTGCCAGTGTCCCAATTTATTTTGACCAGGATTGTCTGAAAATGGTTGTTAACAAATAAAGACTCAGAGCTTGAGAACCCATCGAGATTTTTGCGTGAAATTTTACCACCATCATCCCTGACACAAGAAGTAACTTCTAAGCCATTTATGCCGAAGTAGGCGTTGTTCGCTAAATTCGCTGAGCACTATCTTAAATGTGGGCGTGGCAAAATTGATGCGCTTTACACAAGCTTACAGATTCCTTTATGAAATGTGAGAAACATTCGGGTTCTGAGCGTTCTTCCACTGTCATCGGATTGCATAGTCTGCTGCTCTTTTGAATGTGAGTAATCGTTGCAAGAAAAGCTTTTGGGGCATTGTCTGAGGGCCGGTTTCTTGTGAATTCCTCGGTTCTCCCAACGGCGCTCCACAGAAAACGCCCCATAAATTTGGGATAAGTTACGCTTTTTCGGTAAATTCGTTTGATTCCAGATTGGAACATCAAAGTATTCCTACTCATGCAAAAAAACCAGGTAAAAATCGCCTGGAAGGGCGAAATCCAACGGTTCTCCAAAAATAAAATACTTAAAATAAACAATTCCGGATAAGTCTTTTATGAAATTGATGGAGAACCGTGGAAAATCGTACTTCATGAAATCTTACAGCAAAGATTGATTATAAGCTAATAAAGCTTATTCTGCACAGCAGAATGAGACAAAATTCGTCAAGATAGCTCGAGCGAAGCCAAAGTTATTAATGTTTAAGTAAGGGAGAAGCGTTGAAGATTTGATCACTTTCTCAAAATTCCAGTCATTGCCTAAAACCGCCTTGTCGGCACGCGACCTCGGCATTCTTCTTCAACAAAGAGTTCTGCATGACCATTTGTCGAGCACAACGGAAGATTAAATCCCCTCCAAGGGTGAATGAAAGTTTGCTGGAGTGGAGTTAATTTCATTGAAAGTAAATGAATAAGTAGAAATTTGAGAAAGGGCACATTTGAAAAGAAGACAATTGCGCTGTGGAGGCGCATGATTGGCACTTTCTCGAAACAAAACTTTGTTTTCGAATCCTCCTTCCCAGTTGTGCTGTTTTCAAACGAAATCCATTGGTAGATTTCATACACAAAAGGCGTTTTGCAAAACTCGTTCATAATTCGATGACGTCATAGTTCTAATAAATAAACCATTAACTATAAAAACTTTAAACTCTGAAGTATTCTGGAGTTTAGCCCACACTAAGTGGCTATCGGGTCATAGTAAAAGGGGTTGTCGGATACAAGTAGATTTGGATTTATTTTAACATTTACAATAAGCAGTAATGGCAGTTTTTCAGACAATCTTGGTCAAAATTCTTGGGACAAGTCACAAAATTGCACTACTTCAGTCTTTGATTCGGTGCCCCCCGCTCCCCCCGTTTCAATGTTGGTTGAATCAAACGCCATTCGACCATCCCAACATTGAATTAGGGGGGAAGGGGGATGAGAAGGTTCTAAACGTATGTTTTCACCTCGATATTTTAGGAAACATGACGAAAACACAGAAATTTGCCAGTGTCCCAATTTATTTTGACCAGGATTGTCTGAAAATGGTTGTTAACAAATAAAGACTCAGAGCTTGAGAACCCATCGAGATTTTTGCGTGAAATTTTACCACCATCATCCCTGACACAAGAAGTAACTTCTAAGCCATTTATGCCGAAGTAGGCGTTGTTCGCTAAATTCGCTGAGCACTATCTTAAATGTGGGCGTGGCAAAATTGATGCGCTTTACACAAGCTTACAGATTCCTTTATGAAATGTGAGAAACATTCGGGTTCTGAGCGTTCTTCCACTGTCATCGGATTGCATAGTCTGCTGCTCTTTTGAATGTGAGTAATCGTTGCAAGAAAAGCTTTTGGGGCATTGTCTGAGGGCCGGTTTCTTGTGAATTCCTCGGTTCTCCCAACGGCGCTCCACAGAAAACGCCCCATAAATTTGGGATAAGTTACGCTTTTTCGGTAAATTCGTTTGATTCCAGATTGGAACATCAAAGTATTCCTACTCATGCAAAAAAACCAGGTAAAAATCGCCTGGAAGGGCGAAATCCAACGGTTCTCCAAAAATAAAATACTTAAAATAAACAATTCCGGATAAGTCTTTTATGAAATTGATGGAGAACCGTGGAAAATCGTACTTCATGAAATCTTACAGCAAAGATTGATTATAAGCTAATAAAGCTTATTCTGCACAGCAGAATGAGACAAAATTCGTCAAGATAGCTCGAGCGAAGCCAAAGTTATTAATGTTTAAGTAAGGGAGAAGCGTTGAAGATTTGATCACTTTCTCAAAATTCCAGTCATTGCCTAAAACCGCCTTGTCGGCACGCGACCTCGGCATTCTTCTTCAACAAAGAGTTCTGCATGACCATTTGTCGAGCACAACGGAAGATTAAATCCCCTCCAAGGGTGAATGAAAGTTTGCTGGAGTGGAGTTAATTTCATTGAAAGTAAATGAATAAGTAGAAATTTGAGAAAGGGCACATTTGAAAAGAAGACAATTGCGCTGTGGAGGCGCATGATTGGCACTTTCTCGAAACAAAACTTTGTTTTCGAATCCTCCTTCCCAGTTGTGCTGTTTTCAAACGAAATCCATTGGTAGATTTCATACACAAAAGGCGTTTTGCAAAACTCGTTCATAATTCGATGACGTCATAGTTCTAATAAATAAACCATTAACTATAAAAACTTTAAACTCTGAAGTATTCTGGAGTTTAGCCCACACTAAGTGGCTATCGGGTCGTAGTAAAAGGGGTTGTCGGATACAAGTAGATTTGGATTTATTTTAACATTTACAATAAGCAGTAATGGCAGTTTTTCAGACAATCTTGGTCAAAATTCTTGGGACAAGTCACAAAATTGCACTACTTCAGTCTTTGATTCGGTGCCCCCCGCTCCCCCCGTTTCAATGTTGGTTGAATCAAACGCCATTCGACCATCCCAACATTGAATTAGGGGGGAAGGGGGATGAGAAGGTTCTAAACGTATGTTTTCACCTCGATATTTTAGGAAACATGACGAAAACACAGAAATTTGCCAGTGTCCCAATTTATTTTGACCAGGATTGTCTGAAAATGGTTGTTAACAAATAAAGACTCAGAGCTTGAGAACCCATCGAGATTTTTGCGTGAAATTTTACCACCATCATCCCTGACACAAGAAGTAACTTCTAAGCCATTTATGCCGAAGTAGGCGTTGTTCGCTAAATTCGCTGAGCACTATCTTAAATGTGGGCGTGGCAAAATTGATGCGCTTTACACAAGCTTACAGATTCCTTTATGAAATGTGAGAAACATTCGGGTTCTGAGCGTTCTTCCACTGTCATCGGATTGCATAGTCTGCTGCTCTTTTGAATGTGAGTAATCGTTGCAAGAAAAGCTTTTGGGGCATTGTCTGAGGGCCGGTTTCTTGTGAATTCCTCGGTTCTCCCAACGGCGCTCCACAGAAAACGCCCCATAAATTTGGGATAAGTTACGCTTTTTCGGTAAATTCGTTTGATTCCAGATTGGAACATCAAAGTATTCCTACTCATGCAAAAAAACCAGGTAAAAATCGCCTGGAAGGGCGAAATCCAACGGTTCTCCAAAAATAAAATACTTAAAATAAACAATTCCGGATAAGTCTTTTATGAAATTGATGGAGAACCGTGGAAAATCGTACTTCATGAAATCTTACAGCAAAGATTGATTATAAGCTAATAAAGCTTATTCTGCACAGCAGAATGAGACAAAATTCGTCAAGATAGCTCGAGCGAAGCCAAAGTTATTAATGTTTAAGTAAGGGAGAAGCGTTGAAGATTTGATCACTTTCTCAAAATTCCAGTCATTGCCTAAAACCGCCTTGTCGGCACGCGACCTCGGCATTCTTCTTCAACAAAGAGTTCTGCATGACCATTTGTCGAGCACAACGGAAGATTAAATCCCCTCCAAGGGTGAATGAAAGTTTGCTGGAGTGGAGTTAATTTCATTGAAAGTAAATGAATAAGTAGAAATTTGAGAAAGGGCACATTTGAAAAGAAGACAATTGCGCTGTGGAGGCGCATGATTGGCACTTTCTCGAAACAAAACTTTGTTTTCGAATCCTCCTTCCCAGTTGTGCTGTTTTCAAACGAAATCCATTGGTAGATTTCATACACAAAAGGCGTTTTGCAAAACTCGTTCATAATTCGATGACGTCATAGTTCTAATAAATAAACCATTAACTATAAAAACTTTAAACTCTGAAGTATTCTGGAGTTTAGCCCACACTAAGTGGCTATCGGGTCATAGTAAAAGGGGTTGTCGGATACAAGTAGATTTGGATTTATTTTAACATTTACAATAAGCAGTAATGGCAGTTTTTCAGACAATCTTGGTCAAAATTCTTGGGACAAGTCACAAAATTGCACTACTTCAGTCTTTGATTCGGTGCCCCCCGCTCCCCCCGTTTCAATGTTGGTTGAATCAAACGCCATTCGACCATCCCAACATTGAATTAGGGGGGGAGGGGGATGAGAAGGTTCTAAACGTATGTTTTCACCTCGATATTTTAGGAAACATGACGAAGACACAGAAATTTGCCAGTGTCCCAATTTATTTTGACCAGGATTGTCTGAAAATGGTTGTTAACAAATAAAGACTCAGAGCTTGAGAACCCATCGAGATTTTTGCGTGAAATTTTACCACCATCATCCCTGACACAAGAAGTAACTTCTAAGCCATTTATGCCGAAGTAGGCGTTGTTCGCTAAATTCGCTGAGCACTATCTTAAATGTGGGCGTGGCAAAATTGATGCGCTTTACACAAGCTTACAGATTCCTTTATGAAATGTGAGAAACATTCGGGTTCTGAGCGTTCTTCCACTGTCATCGGATTGCATAGTCTGCTGCTCTTTTGAATGTGAGTAATCGTTGCAAGAAAAGCTTTTGGGGCATTGTCTGAGGGCCGGTTTCTTGTGAATTCCTCGGTTCTCCCAACGGCGCTCCACAGAAAACGCCCCATAAATTTGGGATAAGTTACGCTTTTTCGGTAAATTCGTTTGATTCCAGATTGGAACATCAAAGTATTCCTACTCATGCAAAAAAACCAGGTAAAAATCGCCTGGAAGGGCGAAATCCAACGGTTCTCCAAAAATAAAATACTTAAAATAAACAATTCCGGATAAGTCTTTTATGAAATTGATGGAGAACCGTGGAAAATCGTACTTCATGAAATCTTACAGCAAAGATTGATTATAAGCTAATAAAGCTTATTCTGCACAGCAGAATGAGACAAAATTCGTCAAGATAGCTCGAGCGAAGCCAAAGTTATTAATGTTTAAGTAAGGGAGAAGCGTTGAAGATTTGATCACTTTCTCAAAATTCCAGTCATTGCCTAAAACCGCCTTGTCGGCACGCGACCTCGGCATTCTTCTTCAACAAAGAGTTCTGCATGACCATTTGTCGAGCACAACGGAAGATTAAATCCCCTCCAAGGGTGAATGAAAGTTTGCTGGAGTGGAGTTAATTTCATTGAAAGTAAATGAATAAGTAGAAATTTGAGAAAGGGCACATTTGAAAAGAAGACAATTGCGCTGTGGAGGCGCATGATTGGCACTTTCTCGAAACAAAACTTTGTTTTCGAATCCTCCTTCCCAGTTGTGCTGTTTTCAAACGAAATCCATTGGTAGATTTCATACACAAAAGGCGTTTTGCAAAACTCGTTCATAATTCGATGACGTCATAGTTCTAATAAATAAACCATTAACTATAAAAACTTTAAACTCTGAAGTATTCTGGAGTTTAGCCCACACTAAGTGGCTATCGGGTCATAGTAAAAGGGGTTGTCGGATACAAGTAGATTTGGATTTATTTTAACATTTACAATAAGCAGTAATGGCAGTTTTTCAGACAATCTTGGTCAAAATTCTTGGGACAAGTCACAAAATTGCACTACTTCAGTCTTTGATTCGGTGCCCCCCGCTCCCCCCGTTTCAATGTTGGTTGAATCAAACGCCATTCGACCATCCCAACATTGGATTAGGGGGGAAGGGGGATGAGAAGGTTCTAAACGTATGTTTTCACCTCGATATTTTAGGAAACATGACGAAAACACAGAAATTTGCCAGTGTCCCAATTTATTTTGACCAGGATTGTCTGAAAATGGTTGTTAACAAATAAAGACTCAGAGCTTGAGAACCCATCGAGATTTTTGCGTGAAATTTTACCACCATCATCCCTGACACAAGAAGTAACTTCTAAGCCATTTATGCCGAAGTAGGCGTTGTTCGCTAAATTCGCTGAGCACTATCTTAAATGTGGGCGTGGCAAAATTGATGCGCTTTACACAAGCTTACAGATTCCTTTATGAAATGTGAGAAACATTCGGGTTCTGAGCGTTCTTCCACTGTCATCGGATTGCATAGTCTGCTGCTCTTTTGAATGTGAGTAATCGTTGCAAGAAAAGCTTTTGGGGCATTGTCTGAGGGCCGGTTTCTTGTGAATTCCTCGGTTCTCCCAACGGCGCTCCACAGAAAACGCCCCATAAATTTGGGATAAGTTACGCTTTTTCGGTAAATTCGTTTGATTCCAGATTGGAACATCAAAGTATTCCTACTCATGCAAAAAAACCAGGTAAAAATCGCCTGGAAGGGCGAAATCCAACGGTTCTCCAAAAATAAAATACTTAAAATAAACAATTCCGGATAAGTCTTTTATGAAATTGATGGAGAACCGTGGAAAATCGTACTTCATGAAATCTTACAGCAAAGATTGATTATAAGCTAATAAAGCTTATTCTGCACAGCAGAATGAGACAAAATTCGTCAAGATAGCTCGAGCGAAGCCAAAGTTATTAATGTTTAAGTAAGGGAGAAGCGTTGAAGATTTGATCACTTTCTCAAAATTCCAGTCATTGCCTAAAACCGCCTTGTCGGCACGCGACCTCGGCATTCTTCTTCAACAAAGAGTTCTGCATGACCATTTGTCGAGCACAACGGAAGATTAAATCCCCTCCAAGGGTGAATGAAAGTTTGCTGGAGTGGAGTTAATTTCATTGAAAGTAAATGAATAAGTAGAAATTTGAGAAAGGGCACATTTGAAAAGAAGACAATTGCGCTGTGGAGGCGCATGATTGGCACTTTCTCGAAACAAAACTTTGTTTTCGAATCCTCCTTCCCAGTTGTGCTGTTTTCAAACGAAATCCATTGGTAGATTTCATACACAAAAGGCGTTTTGCAAAACTCGTTCATAATTCGATGACGTCATAGTTCTAATAAATAAACCATTAACTATAAAAACTTTAAACTCTGAAGTATTCTGGAGTTTAGCCCACACTAAGTGGCTATCGGGTCATAGTAAAAGGGGTTGTCGGATACAAGTAGATTTGGATTTATTTTAACATTTACAATAAGCAGTAATGGCAGTTTTTCAGACAATCTTGGTCAAAATTCTTGGGACAAGTCACAAAATTGCACTACTTCAGTCTTTGATTCGGTGCCCCCCGCTCCCCCCGTTTCAATGTTGGTTGAATCAAACGCCATTCGACCATCCCAACATTGAATTAGGGGGGAAGGGGGATGAGAAGGTTCTAAACGTATGTTTTCACCTCGATATTTTAGGAAACATGACGAAAACACAGAAATTTGCCAGTGTCCCAATTTATTTTGACCAGGATTGTCTGAAAATGGTTGTTAACAAATAAAGACTCAGAGCTTGAGAACCCATCGAGATTTTTGCGTGAAATTTTACCACCATCATCCCTGACACAAGAAGTAACTTCTAAGCCATTTATGCCGAAGTAGGCGTTGTTCGCTAAATTCGCTGAGCACTATCTTAAATGTGGGCGTGGCAAAATTGATGCGCTTTACACAAGCTTACAGATTCCTTTATGAAATGTGAGAAACATTCGGGTTCTGAGCGTTCTTCCACTGTCATCGGATTGCATAGTCTGCTGCTCTTTTGAATGTGAGTAATCGTTGCAAGAAAAGCTTTTGGGGCATTGTCTGAGGGCCGGTTTCTTGTGAATTCCTCGGTTCTCCCAACGGCGCTCCACAGAAAACGCCCCATAAATTTGGGATAAGTTACGCTTTTTCGGTAAATTCGTTTGATTCCAGATTGGAACATCAAAGTATTCCTACTCATGCAAAAAAACCAGGTAAAAATCGCCTGGAAGGGCGAAATCCAACGGTTCTCCAAAAATAAAATACTTAAAATAAACAATTCCGGATAAGTCTTTTATGAAATTGATGGAGAACCGTGGAAAATCGTACTTCATGAAATCTTACAGCAAAGATTGATTATAAGCTAATAAAGCTTATTCTGCACAGCAGAATGAGACAAAATTCGTCAAGATAGCTCGAGCGAAGCCAAAGTTATTAATGTTTAAGTAAGGGAGAAGCGTTGAAGATTTGATCACTTTCTCAAAATTCCAGTCATTGCCTAAAACCGCCTTGTCGGCACGCGACCTCGGCATTCTTCTTCAACAAAGAGTTCTGCATGACCATTTGTCGAGCACAACGGAAGATTAAATCCCCTCCAAGGGTGAATGAAAGTTTGCTGGAGTGGAGTTAATTTCATTGAAAGTAAATGAATAAGTAGAAATTTGAGAAAGGGCACATTTGAAAAGAAGACAATTGCGCTGTGGAGGCGCATGATTGGCACTTTCTCGAAACAAAACTTTGTTTTCGAATCCTCCTTCCCAGTTGTGCTGTTTTCAAACGAAATCCATTGGTAGATTTCATACACAAAAGGCGTTTTGCAAAACTCGTTCATAATTCGATGACGTCATAGTTCTAATAAATAAACCATTAACTATAAAAACTTTAAACTCTGAAGTATTCTGGAGTTTAGCCCACACTAAGTGGCTATCGGGTCATAGTAAAAGGGGTTGTCGGATACAAGTAGATTTGGATTTATTTTAACATTTACAATAAGCAGTAATGGCAGTTTTTCAGACAATCTTGGTCAAAATTCTTGGGACAAGTCACAAAATTGCACTACTTCAGTCTTTGATTCGGTGCCCCCCGCTCCCCCCGTTTCAATGTTGGTTGAATCAAACGCCATTCGACCATCCCAACATTGAATTAGGGGGGAAGGGGGATGAGAAGGTTCTAAACGTATGTTTTCACCTCGATATTTTAGGAAACATGACGAAAACACATAAATTTGCCAGTGTCCCAATTTATTTTGACCAGGATTGTCTGAAAATGGTTGTTAACAAATAAAGACTCAGAGCTTGAGAACCCATCGAGATTTTTGCGTGAAATTTTACCACCATCATCCCTGACACAAGAAGTAACTTCTAAGCCATTTATGCCGAAGTAGGCGTTGTTCGCTAAATTCGCTGAGCACTATCTTAAATGTGGGCGTGGCAAAATTGATGCGCTTTACACAAGCTTACAGATTCCTTTATGAAATGTGAGAAACATTCGGGTTCTGAGCGTTCTTCCACTGTCATCGGATTGCATAGTCTGCTGCTCTTTTGAATGTGAGTAATCGTTGCAAGAAAAGCTTTTGGGGCATTGTCTGAGGGCCGGTTTCTTGTGAATTCCTCGGTTCTCCCAACGGCGCTCCACAGAAAACGCCCCATAAATTTGGGATAAGTTACGCTTTTTCGGTAAATTCGTTTGATTCCAGATTGGAACATCAAAGTATTCCTACTCATGCAAAAAAACCAGGTAAAAATCGCCTGGAAGGGCGAAATCCAACGGTTCTCCAAAAATAAAATACTTAAAATAAACAATTCCGGATAAGTCTTTTATGAAATTGATGGAGAACCGTGGAAAATCGTACTTCATGAAATCTTACAGCAAAGATTGATTATAAGCTAATAAAGCTTATTCTGCACAGCAGAATGAGACAAAATTCGTCAAGATAGCTCGAGCGAAGCCAAAGTTATTAATGTTTAAGTAAGGGAGAAGCGTTGAAGATTTGATCACTTTCTCAAAATTCCAGTCATTGCCTAAAACCGCCTTGTCGGCACGCGACCTCGGCATTCTTCTTCAACAAAGAGTTCTGCATGACCATTTGTCGAGCACAACGGAAGATTAAATCCCCTCCAAGGGTGAATGAAAGTTTGCTGGAGTGGAGTTAATTTCATTGAAAGTAAATGAATAAGTAGAAATTTGAGAAAGGGCACATTTGAAAAGAAGACAATTGCGCTGTGGAGGCGCATGATTGGCACTTTCTCGAAACAAAACTTTGTTTTCGAATCCTCCTTCCCAGTTGTGCTGTTTTCAAACGAAATCCATTGGTAGATTTCATACACAAAAGGCGTTTTGCAAAACTCGTTCATAATTCGATGACGTCATAGTTCTAATAAATAAACCATTAACTATAAAAACTTTAAACTCTGAAGTATTCTGGAGTTTAGCCCACACTAAGTGGCTATCGGGTCATAGTAAAAGGGGTTGTCGGATACAAGTAGATTTGGATTTATTTTAACATTTACAATAAGCAGTAATGGCAGTTTTTCAGACAATCTTGGTCAAAATTCTTGGGACAAGTCACAAAATTGCACTACTTCAGTCTTTGATTCGGTGCCCCCCGCTCCCCCCGTTTCAATGTTGGTTGAATCAAACGCCATTCGACCATCCCAACATTGAATTAGGGGGGAAGGGGGATGAGAAGGTTCTAAACGTATGTTTTCACCTCGATATTTTAGGAAACATGACGAAAACACAGAAATTTGCCAGTGTCCCAATTTATTTTGACCAGGATTGTCTGAAAATGGTTGTTAACAAATAAAGACTCAGAGCTTGAGAACCCATCGAGATTTTTGCGTGAAATTTTACCACCATCATCCCTGACACAAGAAGTAACTTCTAAGCCATTTATGCCGAAGTAGGCGTTGTTCGCTAAATTCGCTGAGCACTATCTTAAATGTGGGCGTGGCAAAATTGATGCGCTTTACACAAGCTTACAGATTCCTTTATGAAATGTGAGAAACATTCGGGTTCTGAGCGTTCTTCCACTGTCATCGGATTGCATAGTCTGCTGCTCTTTTGAATGTGAGTAATCGTTGCAAGAAAAGCTTTTGGGGCATTGTCTGAGGGCCGGTTTCTTGTGAATTCCTCGGTTCTCCCAACGGCGCTCCACAGAAAACGCCCCATAAATTTGGGATAAGTTACGCTTTTTCGGTAAATTCGTTTGATTCCAGATTGGAACATCAAAGTATTCCTACTCATGCAAAAAAACCAGGTAAAAATCGCCTGGAAGGGCGAAATCCAACGGTTCTCCAAAAATAAAATACTTAAAATAAACAATTCCGGATAAGTCTTTTATGAAATTGATGGAGAACCGTGGAAAATCGTACTTCATGAAATCTTACAGCGAAGATTGATTATAAGCTAATAAAGCTTATTCTGCACAGCAGAATGAGACAAAATTCGTCAAGATAGCTCGAGCGAAGCCAAGGTTATTAATGTTTAAGTAAGGGAGAAGCGTTGAAGATTTGATCACTTTCTCAAAATTCCAGTCATTGCCTAAAACCGCCTTGTCGGCACGCGACCTCGGCATTCTTCTTCGACGAAGAGTTCTGCATGACCATTTGTCGAGCACAACGGAAGATTAAATCCCCTCCAAGGGTGAATGAAAGTTTGCTGGAGTGGAGTTAATTTCATTGAAAGTAAATGAATAAGTAGAAATTTGAGAAAGGGCACATTTGAAAAGAAGACAATTGCGCTGTGGAGGCGCATGATTGGCACTTTCTCGAAACAAAGCTTTGTTTTCGAATCCTCCTTCCCAGTTGTGCTGTTTTCAAGCGAAATCCATTGGTAGATTTCATACACAAAAGGCGTTTTGCAAAACTCGTTCATGATTCGATGACGTCATAGTTCTAATAAATAAACCATTAACTATAAAAACTTTAAACTCTGAAGTATTCTGGAGTTTAGCCCACACTAAGTGGCTATCGGGTCATAGTAAAAGGGGTTGTCGGATACAAGTAGATTTGGATTTATTTTAACATTTACGATAAGCAGTAATGGCAGTTTTTCAGACGATCTTGGTCGAAATTCTTGGGACAAGTCACAAAGTTGCACTACTTCGGTCTTTGATTCGGTGCCCCCCGCTCCCCCCGTTTCGATGTTGGTTGAATCAAACGCCATTCGACCATCCCAACGTTGAATTAGGGGGGAAGGGGGATGAGAAGGTTCTAAACGTATGTTTTCACCTCGATGTTTTAGGAAACATGACGAAGGCACAGAAATTTGCCAGTGTCCCAATTTATTTTGACCAGGATTGTCTGAAAATGGTTGTTAACAAATAAAGACTCAGAGCTTGGGAACCCATCGAGATTTTTGCGTGAAATTTTACCACCATCATCCCTGACACAAGGAGTAACTTCTAAGCCATTTATGCCGAAGTAGGCGTTGTTCGCTAAATTCGCTGAGCACTATCTTAAATGTGGGCGTGGCAAAATTGATGCGCTTTACGCAAGCTTACGGATTCCTTTATGAAATGTGAGAAGCATTCGGGTTCTGAGCGTTCTTCCACTGTCATCGGATTGCATAGTCTGCTGCTCTTTTGAATGTGAGTAATCGTTGCAAGAAGAGCTTTTGGGGCATTGTCTGAGGGCCGGTTTCTTGTGAATTCCTCGGTTCTCCCAACGGCGCTCCACAGAAAACGCCCCATAAATTTGGGATGAGTTACGCTTTTTCGGTAAGTTCGTTTGATTCCAGATTGGAACATCAAGGTATTCCTACTCATGCAAAAAGACCAGGTAAAAATCGCCTGGAAGGGCGAAGTCCAACGGTTCTCCAAAAATAAAATACTTAAAATAAACAATTCCGGATAAGTCTTTTATGAAATTGATGGAGAACCGTGGAAAATCGTACTTCATGGAATCTTACAGCAAAGATTGATTATAAGCTAATAAAGCTTATTCTGCACAGCAGAATGAGACGAGGTTCGTCAAGGTAGCTCGAGCGAAGCCAAAGTTGTTGATGTTTGAGTAAGGGAGAAGCGTTGAAGATTTGATCACTTTCTCAAAATTCCAGTCATTGCCTAAAACCGCCTTGTCGGCACGCGACCTCGGCATTCTTCTTCAACAAAGGGTTCTGCATGACCATTTGTCGAGCACAACGGAAGATTGAATCCCCTCCAAGGGTGAATGAAGGTTTGCTGGAGTGGAGTTAATTTCATTGGAAGTAAGTGAATAAGTAGGAATTTGAGAAAGGGCACATTTGAAAAGAAGACAATTGCGCTGTGGAGGCGCATGATTGGCACTTCCTCGAAACAAAACTTCGTTTTCGAATCCTCCTTCCCAGTCGTGCCGTTTCCAAACGAAATCCATTGGTAGACTTCATACACAAAAGGCGTTTTGCAAAACTCGTTCACAATTCGATGACGTCATAGTTCCAATAAATAAACCACCAACCACAAAAACTTTAAACTCCGAAGCATCCTGGAGCTTAGCCCACACTAAGTGGCCATCGGGTCGTAGTAAAAGGGGTCGTCGGATACAAGTAGATTTGGATTTACCTTAACATTTACAATAAGCAGTAATGGCAGTTTTTCAGACAATCTTGGTCAAAATCCTTGGGACAAGTCACAAAATTGCACTACTTCAGTCTTTGATCCGGTGCCCCCCGCTCCCCCCGCTTCAACGTTGGTTGAATCAAACGCCATTCGACCATCCCAACATCGAATTAGGGGGGAAGGGGGATGAGAAGGTTCTAAACGCATGCCTTCACCTCGATACCTTAGGAAACACGACGAAAACACAGAAACTTGCCAGCGTCCCAATCCACCTTGACCAGGATCGTAGGTCCAAGCTCCCTTTGACTTCAACACTTCATCCAAGGTCGTTGCACAACAAGGAATCGATGGTGGTCTGACCGCGGCGATATTACCCTACGTAGGAGGGGTTATTGGAAGCAAGAAAAGGGAGCAATGGAGCATACTGGATCATGAACAAAGATGGTGGGAGCTTTGGAGCAAACAAACGGCTTTGAAACTTACTTTGAAGAAAGCAAAGCTCCGCGTTTGTTCCCCCATTCCAATTACTGTGATGATTCCCTATTTCTTTTGAACCATCAACGTCAACGAAACCTAATCCAACAATGCGTACCCATCTGCCCTGGTGGAATCGGGGTACGCCATCTGCCAAAGACTTACGTCATTTCCTTTGTCCTCTGGTCATTTCCATTGCTTAGAGCTTAGCTTCCTGCCAAAGATCATTGGCGGAATGGGGCCCAATTCCTAGACCCATGGCAATGAGCTCCTCGTTGCCCCGTGCTCCTCGACTTCAGGGTCAGGCTTCAGGGTCATTCCAAATAAGCACAACAGATGCGCGTCCGCTGACATCCTCAAAAGTCCTTCCCACATCAACCACAGAAGCTATGCATCTGAGAACCCCAGAAACAAACCTTCAGCAAGATACCTCACTTGGTTCAGGTTTCATGCTCAATCGAATGCTTAGCTAATCGATGCAAAAATGCGTCCTTTCATGAGATGGCAAATCCAAGTTCAAACACATGAAAAGCAAAATTTCCATCCCACCTCAATCTGCATCCACTGATAGTACACCATGAAAAATGATCGTAGAAAAACTCAAAGCTTTGCGTAATCGAAGACCAACGCATTCGTAGAGCATCGCTTCAAAGTTTGAACCAAACTTGATCTTGGCCCCAAAATGTGTCTGGGGAAAGTATTTTGGTGTTGGCCTTCCGATCGATCAATGCCATGATACCCACAACCCATTCCTCCTCGCTCAGTGCAGATACCTCGAGTATCTGTTCCCCATGGATTAGAGCCCCATCGCCCCTTTCCGATCACTGAAAAAGGAACCTCGTATTAACTGGCTTAAGAAAACCTTAGGGGAAAAGTCCTTGCCGTTGAATCATTCCTCACTCAATAGCTTAAAACATAAAAACCATTCATCACAACTTCAGCCACAGTCTTCCGTAAAACCGTCGTCGAAAGACACAGCGGTAAAATCGCGACACATTCATTTCATCGCCCTTTTCCGATCACGCAAGTTTCCGATCATGAACTTCGAGCAGCACCAGCGCAGAGGGCTCAAGAAAGCGCAGTTTCCAGATGAAATGGGTGCCATACAGATAGCAGAACCAAATGAAATACCTTGCGGCCAGGTGAACAACGCCGACCCTGCGGACCCCGCCGACCCGCGGACCTCACCACCTTGGTCCGCGACATCAAGGTCGACGCCATTCAATTCCATCCAGGAGAAACTGAATAACACGGACCTCATGATTTCACGGACCCTAATAGCGAACTGCCTTCCTTCCTTCCCATCAAATCTACGTTCAACTTCATTGCAAAGCATCCTACAGTCTAACTTAGATCATAAAACCTTTCCCAATGAAATCAGTCTCTTTATGCATTCATCAAAGAAGATTTCCTTCGTAAGGCTTCGTATGGGATTATGGCCAACTGGTAAAATCTTCGACCAAGCCCCTTCAGCACCTCAGACCAGCCGCAGGTACACGTCGCATCATCAGAGGATACAGAAAAAGCTAAGCCTGGTTCACATCCTCGGTCGCTAAAACCATGCCGAAAGACCCAAGACAAAGATTAGACCGACGACGTGATTCCTTGTATTCGTTCAACATTCACAATCCGACGTCTTAATTTCACTCATACGAAGGACTCACGACCAAACGGATCCTAAGCAGGGACCAAAATCTTACGAACAATCGAACGCCTCCCTTCCAAATTGCGCCTCGTAAACAAGTCAAAGCTTCAAAGACGGGGGAGGCAACATCGACCGTGATTTTGCTACGTCGACAGGACGCCTCCTGGGAGTGGGCAACATGATGCAATCACGAAGGTAGAACAGGGGGTTGATTCCAAAGCGGCCGTTCCCTCCTTTTCCGTCACACACTGCTTTGCAAACCCCTTTCCCATCCTTCGCCTTGGGACCCAAAGAAGACATTCCATAGCTCGTGCAAGCACAAAACATTTGCACGAAAAAAGATCGATTTGCACCGTCAGTCTCGAAAGACTGCCGACTCGTCTTCACACAAGGTGCTCGCAAGCGCTTCATTGAATCTTTCCAATCGCATCGACTGACCAATCTTCTTTGCGTTCGTCGTCGAGTACACGCCTCCTTCATAAGAAACCGGTTTATAAGAAACTAGTACTAAAACTCCAAGAAACTCCAGTACTACGTCTTATAAGTACTAAGAAACCTTTCAAAGTTAAAAGCATGGATATCATAGCAAATAGATCGCCGAACCCTCATCCTTGAGCAATACCATCCAACCATTTGTGTTTTCAACATAAAAGAGCAGCCGTTTATTCCTCCATGATGTTTTAGATGTCAAGAAACACATTTGCTGCAGCGTTAGCGACTACATTGATAATTCATGCATTCAAAAATAAGAAACCAACCAAGAAACCCTCAGTACCAAAATGGACAAAACTTCACGTGAAATGAAGAAACCCTTAGTACCATGGCCTGATCCAAGTTTCTCATAAAAAACGCGTAGGCTACCAAACATTAGAATTTCATTGCGGAAAAACTGGCCAAGCCTTTGACCCAAAGTTTGGTGCGTGTGTCCGTGAGCAGGTCGTGTGTTTGGTGAAAAGTTCGATTCTGAAGCTAGTAAAATACCTTGAAATGAGCCTTCTCAAAAACCGTGAAGGCGAACCCCATCGTTAAATATGTCTTTCGATTGCCAAGAGCATGAGCAATCCCATACCTCCCACAGAACTTCGATAGCCCGATTGGTTGCAGAGCAATTAAAACGTTCCCAGAGAGGATCATTCCTGAAAACCGACCTTCCGTGCTCATCAGAGCAGCGCGTTGCAGACCAAGCCTCCACGGCTTCGATGGCACGATCCTTCACTTTGCAAACAAAGCCCGCGAAGGCAGTGAGAACACTTACAAAAGATGCTGACTAAATCAGCATAGCCATCCTTCGCTTTTCATGCGCACGCACACTCGGTTTCAAGCAGAGACTTTAACTCCCTGCGAGTTTGACACATCGAGGAAAGCGGCAGAGTCAAAGTGTCATACTGGAAAGGCAGTAGTACCAGACTTACTACCCAAGCCTCGCGGTGCTCCTGAGAATAGTCAAGAATTTGGTTGTTTACCTTTGCAATCGAACAGAGAGTCTACCAATCAACCCAAACTTCGCTGAAACTCCGTTCAACGCCAGAAGAGAACTAAAAGATACCCTAACTCCCAAAACTGCCCATCGTGACCAAGTCCACTAGAGTTTCTTGATTCCCTAGAAGTGCCCTTAGTTTCATTTGAAATATGACTGCACTCCTTACAAAGTGGTTTCAAAATAAAGACAACCTTGCTCAGTCTGCTTGCTCTATTCGTGAAATGAATGAACTAAGTGGAACCAAAAGCATTAACAGAGACCTGGTGGTGGAAAGATCTTTGACTTTGCAACAGAAATCCTTGCCCTCGAAACTCAAAGAGCACCCTTCCCTTAGGATCAATAATATCATCGTTGAACACAGCTCGTGAAACATGCCCAGTTTGCTCACGTCGGCCAAACACTCCTTCCTGGTGGCCCTGCATCATTCCAAAATATCTCCTTTCCATTAACAGAATTAACTTTTAACATACAAAAATAGACAGGTAAATGCACAAACAAAAACAGACAAATTCAGTGAACGAAACTCGAAAACACCCTTCAGAATTCAAAAATACCTTAACCAGCATAAGAAAACATCCTGCAATAATACTGGATAGCTCTGCAAACGTTGTGAAAACGTTCCTGAAACGTTCTTTGTTCCCAGCTTGTCAGAAATTTTCCAAATTAAACAAGCGGCAGTGCCGTTTGATCGAAATCGTTGCTCACTCGCTCCCCCCTGACCAGAACTCACATGAGATAGACCCAGGCCCCCACGAGATCCTCCTTCGAAGCACATACCAGGCCCATTCAAGCAATTCTGGGTGGGCTGAGCGGTGGGCACATGAGTTCTGGTCAGGGGGGAGCGAGTGAGCAACAATTTCAATCAAACGGCACTGCCGCTCGTTTAATCTGGAAATCGTTCCCCACTCGCTCCAGACCCCCGACCAGAACCCTCATGAGATTTCAAAGCCTGCTTGAATGGACCCGATGCACTTTCCGACAACCGTAAGAGACCTTACCCTTGGTGCCACAGAAGGTTCCAGTTTTCATCAGCTCAATCTTGGCTGACGACATAACCTCAGCAACTTCATCGTCGCAGCGCGCTCGAAAGAATTGAGCTATGACGCGTCAGTTTGGTGTGCGTTCATCGCAGCTTGAAGATAATACTAGAAATTAGGAGAGATACACTGCCCTTGTAACATACCAGCAACATCAAATTTTACACAAATCAATATGCAACAAAAAGAAGAGTACTTTCAATTCCTATATCAGTTCCCCATGATTTTCCTACCAAAATTTTCATCTTCATCGCTCATCATAAATTTGTCATAATGAGTTGCAAACGTTCTGGAACTTGACCAACCTGCAGCTTTTGCTATTTCTTTAACCGATAACCCCCTAGATCTTGCCAGCGACGTTGAGGCAGACCTCGTAGAATGTGCACCAAAAGCATTTACATCAATTCCTGCTTTACCTAATACACCCTTGATCCAACGTGCTATCGCGGTTGTTGTGATAGCACGGCGTGGGGCAGTAGTGGAAATTAGGAGTCTAGATTCATTACCCCTCAGTTCCTTGGTTCCCAGAATACACTCGTCAACATTCCTTACCACACAGATTTTCTGACTTTGAGGGCATTCAATAAATCTCAGTGGCCCTTGGTGAAAAGAAGGTCTGGACGCTTTCAATAAGGATGGGATAAAAAATGCGTAACATGTATTGTCCACATCCATACACGTGATGTCCAGGGCATTCAACGTTTGTGCTCCTCGTCCGCTCAAAAAGGCCATCAGTGTCACCACCTCCTTTGTGATGTCCATCAATGACAATTCAACAGAAGGTGGAAGCGAAGCAAGGTACCTTAATACCTTTCCGGCGCCACACGTAACTGTATACTTTGGTAATGAGGGTCTGAGTTTAAAGACTCCTCTCATAAATCTTTTTACTAAAGGGTGACTCCCCACCGCAATTCCACCGCATGGTTCAACAATGGTTGATAACATTGACCTCATGGTGTTCATACTTGAACACTGCATGGTAGTTGTATTAAATGTATTCGTCAGAAATTCCATGATTTGATCGACGTTTGCTTCGTAAGGGTTCACAAGTTTATCACTGCAACATCGTAGCCATCTGCGTGCGGCTGATCCATACCGTTTCAACGTTGAATCACTCCAAGAGGCCAACACAATGTCCTCAGCCCCTTTTGACAGCCTTAGCGAGCGTACAAATTCCCGTTGACACGGCACGCCAGTAGTTCTAGTGTTTTGTGAAGAGGATGAACATCCATTGGTTGATTGGGGAGACGTAACTGGTTGCTGCTGGGGGAATAATAAAAGGCTCATTAGCTGAAATAATTTTCAGCATGGAATACCAACATTGGCTGGGCCAGTTAGGTACAATTACAATGCCTTCAGCTTCGTCAGTTACAACTTTATTCAACATCTTGTTTACACAAGAGAAAGGTGGGAAGGCATAAAATTTCATTGAGTCCCAGTCCAAGGTGAAAGCATTCACGGCCCAAGAATCTGGATCATGGTGGTATGACACAAATCCTTGAATTTGAAAACTTATCCTAGAGGCAAAGAGGTCAATCTCCGGTTTCCAGTCAAAATGTTCCATCACACCTTTAAACATTGATGGATTCAACTTCCACTCCGTACGAGTCAAACTTTTCCTTGACTCTTTATCAGCCTCTGCATCAACACGCCCTGGAATATGACTTGCAGTTAACCAGCCTTCATGTGCAATAACCCAATTCCAAATGTCTTGGGCTACTTCATTGCAATCTTCAGACCTTGTAGTACCCACCTCATCAATGCAAGCCACAGTCGTTGTGTTATCTGAAAGCACTTCAATATGAGCTTTGAACACACTTTGCAAAAGTGCCCGCAGGCCAAAATCTACTGCTTTTAGCTCCAATACACCCACGTGGCATGACATTTCCACAAGAGACCAGTGACCAGATGCAGAGGATGTACCACTTACGGCTCCCCAGCCTTCATTTGATGCATCGGTTGTAATGGTGATCGAAGTATTGCCATATGAAATGTGATTATGGGACCTACTGATATTTCCAATCCACCATTGAACGCCAAGCTTAGCTTCCTCGCTTAGCAATAATCTTTCATCAAATCTTCCTTCAGCCCTTTTTAATGCCTCAATCTTACAAACCCCTAAAGCCTTGCAGTGTAGTGGCCCAAATTCCACCCCGGGCAAGCAACTAGTGAGGGTGCCCAAAAGTCTGGCAACTTCACGGATGGTGGGTTTTTCTATTTCGAGAATGTTACAACAATTTTCCTTTGTTTTTAGTTTCTCTTTATCTGTTAGTCTTATGACCACGTTATTTGAGTCAATAACGAACCCCAAATACTCTATAACATTGGAGGGTGTGAAACTTGATTTGTCTGGGTGGATCACAAAACCTAAGGAGTCAAATAGTTGAGCACAAATTTGGGTTGCTTTGAGGCACCCTTCGTAACTGGTATCCAGTATGATTAGGTCATCAATATACGCAACAATGTTAATACCTTGTTCCCTTAAGGCTGCAAGCGGTGGTTTCAGCAACTTCGTGAATTTTCTTGGCCCCGAGGAAAGACCATTCGGGAGAGCCTGGAAAGAATACAAGGTGCCCTCATGCATAAATTTCAAGAACTTCTTGTCAGATTCCCTTATTGGTATAGAGTAATAAGCATCCTTTACGTCAAGTCTTGCCATGAAACAGTTTTCATGAACCAGTTGTAATACAGAGTGTATAGTATCCATTTTAAAGTGAATTTTTGGCATGTGAGAATTGAGCCTTCTTAGATTCAGAATCAGCCTGAACGAGCCATCACTTTTAGGTCTGAGAAAGATTAGTGAAATAAATTCTCCTTTCTCATGAGCTGATTTTGCAATCACTTTTTTCCTCAACAAAGTTTCAATTTCCAATGTTACAAAATTTTCCTCAGATTTATTGAAGTCTTGATATTTGCGAGTGTAAGTACACTGGGGTGTTGTCTCAAAGTCTAATGGAAGACCAGTGACAGTACCCAAAATTTCCTCATCTGATGTCAAAGAGGTCCAGTTACTTAGACATCCCGCTATACATCCTGCTTTAAATGTTGCAACTTTTGCTTCTAAATAATGGATGAACGTTACTTTGCTTACCTGTATTTTTGTCACTGGGATTGCTTTCTGTATTGCGGGTTCCGCTTTCGCCTTGCTGCAGCTCTGCCCCTCCCTAAAAAAGGAGTGTGCTTGCCACCTCTTTGGTTGTTTGCTGCAAAGCTACGACCAGCCTGTCTCTTGCTAGTGGTCGTCTTCCTGTTTGTAAGACTGTTAGTCATTCTGTGGATATCTTTTGCCTCTTTAATGGCTTTAGCCAGATCATCCCCAAATAAGAATTGTGTTGGTTTTCGGTTTGCACTGCAAATGTCCTTGACGTCATCTGCAAGGATAGATTTGATATTTTGTTTTCTCGCAAGTGACAAACTGGCCTGTGCCTGTCCCAGTACTGTTATGCCATCTAAGGCAATACGGGTAAGAGCTTTAGAATCAGCCATCTTACCCTCTTGATCTGCCATAAGCAACATGTTAACCATATTTGCAATTGCAGACGTAGCACGTTGTAGGTGCAGTTGTGTATTATATAATCTGCGTTCTGATATACGAACTGATTCAAAGCTGGTCAGATTTTTTATTTCTGTATTCATCATGGGCACAGCTATTGCAGCACAATTACTGGGCAGTTTCAGCCTGTTTAGAACAGAATTAACTGAAAAAGCTGCGAGACAAGAAGAGCACACAGAAATTTCAGCAGAAGAGGTAGATAGTGATGACACCGAAAGTTTATCAAATGACAGTGATAGTGCTCATAGCCAAGAGTCTGAGATCAAATTCAGGGCGCCCAACATGAATCTAGGTGTAACTTCAGATCGTACTGAGTATCGTTTGTCAGAAATTGAGAAAAAGCTTGAAAAGATAGAGGCAAGACTCGATAAAAATGAAAATAACAAAAATAGTGATGATATATCGAGACATATGGTGTACGAGGATCTGGTAGCAAAGGAAATCAAACTCGAGAAAGAAAATCAATCCCTGAAAGATGAAAATTATTGTCTAAAGCTAAAGATATTGGAATTAAGTAAAATCATCGAAAATCAACAAAAAAAGCTAAACTTTGATATTTCTTCTGCACAAGCTCAAATTTTGAATCATCAATGCGCACCACAGAGTACAGTACCTCACAATACCCTAAGGGAGTCAGATGGTTGGAAATTTCAAAGGTCGGGTGCAAGACCCAGACAACAACCCACACCAACATCCTTTGTTACACAGAATCGTTTCAATGTGTTGGCAACTGAGGAGGAAAATGTTATCCCTACTGACTCCTTTGGAATGAATTTCAACATATCTCAACCTTTTGCAGTTTCTCAGACTTTTACAAAATCTAAAAATTCTAAAAATGAACATTCAGCAAAAAATCAAAAAAATTTGGTCCCGGGAGAACGCTCATATGCTCAAGTGAGCCAAAGAGAGGCGCAGCATGCCGAGGGGTTAGGTGCAAGCAAGGCGCCCTTGCAACAACGGGATAGCAGGTCGCGAGATAGCCAAACAAATCGACGAGACAACCAAGCAAATAGAAAACCAACAGTATCAATAGTTGGCGACTCAATGTTACGCAGGCTGCGAAAACAAGATGTCAACAGAGAAGCTTCCCATATCAAAACATTCATTAAAACGTTTCCAGGAGCCACAATTGAACATATGCAGTCTTATCTGGAACCAACAATCAGCATGAGCCCGGATGGAGTGATAATTCTATGTGGAACTAACAATTTAAAGAAGGAACCTCCAGATATTACTGCAAACAAACTGATTGACCTCGCCATATCTACTAAGCGTAAGGTTAGACAGGTGTCTGTTTCAAGTATCATACACAGAGGAGACTCGAAAGAACTAGAAATGAAGAGACGGCAAGTCAATCGACTGGTTGAAATTGGGCTCAGTGGCACTGGCATAGAATTCATCACACACGATAACATTGACGAAACGCATCTAGATGAGTGGGGACTGCATTTGAACTTTCGTGGAGGTAACGTTTTAGCTAATAACCTGATTAATTTTTTAAATGAAACTTGACTAGGGTTCGGGGTTTCAGAGATTCTTACCTCCAATGTCCCATCTGCTCTAAATCTTTCAAATGAAAACAACAAGACTCCCACTAAAATTCCGGTTGGTTTGAAACAAAATAATGGCAAGGAAAGGGCGTCTCCCCCAATGCAGTGTACTCCCTCAACAGCTCCCAATACTGATACAGCTATCAAAAAGGCAGCTACACTTGGACATAGGAAGGGCATGACGATTGCATCTTTAAATGTGAATAGCCTTCTCCTGCATATACCGGGTGAGTCAAAAAAAACGCCCGGCGTTTGGAAGGCTACTGCTCCCTGACTATATAAGCAACGATGTTTTGCAATATCTGATTAAATAGATAACATGTTCAATTATTTTTAGAAATTTTCCTGGCTAAAATCGGTCACTCCGTTCAGATTCTGTAGGCAATTTTCTAAAATGAATCACTTTGAGAAACCTTAAAAAACGTGCTAAAATTACAAGCAAAATTCCCCAATGTGGTTACCTCACAACGATGACATTCAGCACGCTTTAGCGCGTGCTTTTGTTTTGGTGGAGTGAAAAGTCTTCCCCCTAGTGTGAATAACTTATTCAGGGGGATTCCATTCTCCCATGAGGAAAAAATACATGAGCACATCCAGGAGTCATTATTGCTAGGAAGGAGAACAAAGGGAAATTTTGCTTGCTGTTTTCGCTTGTTTTTGCAGGTTTTCGAAAGGGGCTTTCTGCAGAAAATCTCCTATTTCGACGGGAAGGAATGAGCGATTAAAGCCGGGTAAATTACTGAACCTAATTTGACGTATCGGGGATAAAACAAGACGGTTTTGAACATCATTGCTTTCATATTCAGGGATCAGGATTTTTTCAAACGCCGCGCGTTTTTATTGACTCACCCGGTAGATGAAATACGGATGCTTGTAAACGAATTGGGGATTCACATTCTTGCAATAAATGAGACCAAGCTTGATAATTCTATTGATGATAGTTTAGTAAATATCGCAGGGTATACTATCAATAGGTGTGATCGTGACCGAAATGGGGGTGGTGTTGCAGTTTATCTTAAAGACACTCTGTTAGACAAATCTACGGTGCGGGAAGACGTTCCTAAATCATTTCTAGAGCTCTTATGCGTCGAGATTAAACCCGTTCGTGCTGCCCCGTTCTTCATCATGGCCTGGTACAGGCCTCCTAGTGCAAATGTTGATACTTTTGATCAGTTAGAGAAATGTCTACAATTTCTTGATAGGGAAGACAAGGAAACTATTCTTCTAGGCGATACAAACTGCGATTTTCTGCCGATACATTCCAAAGGGGGAGTTTTAAACGACCTTCCAGCTCATTCTCAACGTCTGCAAGAAATATATAATCTTTTCGGCTTTCATCAATTAATTGAAAGCCCTTCTCGTGAGACACTGACCACAACTACTCTAATAGATCATATAGCTACGACAAACAAAAATAACATAGTAACTTCTGGCATACATAAATCTTGCCTTAGCGATCATTACTTGGTCTTTTGTGTAAGGAAATTTCGCGGCGCTTGCAAAAAACAACACAAAAATATTTCTACAAGGCAAATGAAGAACTTTGATCAAACTGAGTTTGTCAATGATCTTTTAGGGGTAGACTGGAGAGGCATTGTGCGGAATACAGATGACGTCAATGTCGTAGTTAGTAAATGGACAAACATTTTCTCGCTTATTCTTGAAAAACATGCCCCAACACGTAACAGGCGTGTCTCTGACAAATTCTGTCCATGGTTGAATAGTGATTTCAAACTTATGTGCAAGGCAAGGGACAAGCTTAAAAAACGAGCCATTCGTTCAAATTCCGAAATATTAATGCAGTCCTATAGACATATTCGTAACCAAGTGAATAAATTAAATGGGCAACTAAAACGTGAGTATTTCACTCAAAAAATTGCTTCCTGCGAGGGAGACCTCAAAGACACTTGGAAGACCATCAATAACGTTTTAAACAAGAAATCCAAAACTACCAACATTTTGTCCATAAACATCGACGGAAAGCAAATATCTACCATTGCTGACATAGCAGAATCGATGAATAACTTCTTCTGTACCATCGGAGAGACACTTAGTGACAAAATCCCCAAAGCAAAAAACCCTCTTCTTGAGAATGATTATGATGTAAATCCACGGAAAACCAAATTTAAATTCCACGTTATTGACACCTTCCAGTTATGTAAAGTTTTTGGCAAATTCAAAACCTCAAAGGGCTGTGGTACTGATGGCATTGCTAGCTATTTCCTGAAAATTGCTCTTCCGGTTATCTCAGAATCTCTTTGTGATATTTTCAATCTTTCAATTGCTACTGGTTGTTTTCAAGATAGCTGGAAAATAGCCAGAGTAGCCCCAATTTTTAAAAGTGGTCAAACTAACGATCGATCTAACTACCGACCTATATCTGTCCTGCCTGTTTTAGCCAGGGTTTTTGAAAAGCTTATCTTTAACCAGCTGTACGTTTATTTGGACAAAAACAAACATCTATTTTCAAACCAATCTGGCTTCAGAGCCCTTCATTCTGTTGTCACTTGCCTTCTTAACAACACAGATGACTGGTATGTGAACATGGACAATGGCAGATACACCGCAAATATTTTTATTGATCTAAAGAAAGCATTTGACACTGTCGACCATGACATTTTACTTGCAAAGTTGAGAAAGTATGGTGTTGAAAATCTAGAACTTACTTGGTTTACGTCATATCTAACCTCTCGAAAGCAATTCTGCAAAGTTAATGGGATATGTTCTAAAACCGAAGATATTCGCTGCGGTGTGCCCCAGGGCTCTTGTCTAGGCCCTCTGTTGTTTCTGATTTATATCAATGATCTTCCATTCTCTCTGAACAAAGGTAGAGTGACCATGTACGCCGACGACACCAGTATCTCTTATTCTTCTTCGAGCTTAGCAGATATAAACCAAACTTTAAACAGTGAGCTAAACGAGTTGAAGCAATGGTTGCAAGGTAATAAACTTTCTTTGAATGTTCTAAAAACACAAGCTCTGATTGTAGGTTCGCAGCCCAAAATTAAGAAAATCAGTGATAAAACCGTTGATCATCCACAGTTTTTTATTGGTGACTCTCAAGTTGAAAATGTTGACCGAACAAAGTATCTGGGTGTGATGATCGATAGGAGCTTAAATTGGGATGAACACATTAACAATCTCCGTACCAAGGTTTCTCGTGCAATCGCATTTTTGAAATATTCCAGAAAATTTTTACCTCAAAACACGTTGAGTGAAATGTATCGGGGTATCGTTGAGCCCCATTTTCGGTTCTGCTGTTCAGTATGGGGGTGCTGTGGGGTGACTAAACTGCAAACGTTGCAAAAGTTGCAGAATCGAGCAGCTAGAATTGTGGTTAAAAGCAGTTTTGATGCGCCTGCTATGCCAATAATTCGCAGTTTGAATTGGCCAACTGTGGATGATATTATTAGGAGCGAAATAGCGACAACTATGTACAAATCGTTAAATGGCCTCGTCCCAGAGTACCTTTCCAACCTGTTTAGAAAAAATTCGACTCGATATGTTAGGAAACTGAGAAATACTGATACTGATCTTTCGCTTCCATTACGAAAAACAAACAATGGGCAGAGGGCTATTTCTTTTCGTGGACCTAAGCTTTGGAATCAACTTGAACGCGATGCCAAACAGGCACCTTCCCTTGCCACCTTTAAGAGAAGAATCAAAAACAAACTATGATGACCTTTCCTATTTCGTAGTATCTATCTTCCTATTTGTAAATGTTTTGCCACGGCCCCCTGAAAAGCAGTTCCCATGGACTGACGGGGCTACCGTGCCTAAATAAGTAAAAATGAAATGAAAAATGAAATGAATGAATTAGTAGGTCATTTGAAATTGTTTTTGTGTCAACCTGAAAGTGTTTGACGACACGTTTTGCCAAAACCTCAAGTACTTTTTCTCCCAGCTGTGTGTCAATGGAGTCATCTAAGACTTGATCAAGAATCTCCTCAGCAATATTAATTTTTGACTAGCAACAGTATATTTTTCGTTCTTGTTGGCTGGGAATAAATCAGTCATGTTATCAGACTTAGCTATGGTATCAGATGAGCGTTCATTTGGCTCATCTTGAGCAGCCTCCCCCAGGTAAGACTGGGAACTGTATTTTTCACCGTCAATGGACAAAGCATCTTCGTCATCCATTTCGTCATCAAAATCTTCCTCATCATCACATTGATGGGAGTGAGACCTTTTTCGTGATCCCCTATCAACTAGTTCACGAGTCTCTTTATTAGCAGTCAGAGCAGCTAAGACCTCTTTCACAACAGAATCTTTGAGGTCAGATAATAGCACGTGATTTGCGGTGTTTGTTGTTTCTGACTGCCGTTGGTCAGCGCCATGTGAGGGGAGGCCTACCATCCCCTCCGGAGCAGTTTTCGTTGTCGATTCGTCCATGGTATCAAAATATTTGACACCGCACTTAAACTATAAATGTTCTCTTACAGTGAAGCAAAAATAAAATCAAATTTCGATACTTATCTTGTGATATCTCAAGATTTTCGTCGACAACTTCGCTTCACGTGTGAAGATTCGTGGTAGCTAGGTCAGAGGATCTCGTGGGGGCCTGGGTCTATCTCATAGGGGTTCTGGTCAGGCATGGAGTACTGGGGGGGGAGGCACATGCCCCATCTAAGATTTTACAATATTCATGATGGTCCCCTTTTTAAGAAGTGCCCCTTCAGCTTAATGAAAAACTCCCTTGGAGTGTCATCACTGGGACCCTAGGAAGTTGTATAACCCCACCCCCCTTCGCTTTTTATCTCTCTCTTAAAGCATTATGTCATAGCTTCACAATCAGAAGGGAGCCTACAGAGGAAGGCCTCTTTACCATTGGGGGGGGGTGGGGCTATACAACTTCCTAGGGTCCCAGTGGTGCCATCTCCCCACGTTTAAAATGCTTCCTACAGCTCTGAACCCTTGTATTTGCAATGGTTACATCTGCTGTATTTGCAATGGTTACATCTGCTGTATATTCCAGTATGCTGCTTGGCATCTATGTATATTCCAGTATGCTGCTTGGCATCTATGTCTCATTGGCATCTATGTATAGATCATCAAAGCTAGTGAAGTTGGATGGGCCAAGAATATTTTGAACCAGTGCAAGTGAAATCTCATTCGTATATGTAGTATGCATTGAAGGTGCATATATCTGCAAGACAAAAACAATACACCATTTTGCAAACACTTGTCACTATATTTCAGATTAATACCTTGTCATGGATACCAATAGTTGCACAAGGCAAAACAATAGGAAATAACATGTTCTGGTCATTTTTATGAGGGTAGAAGGGTCAGTCAGCCCCATGCCCCCTCTCCTGCATTCCTGACTTTCTTCATTTAAAGTGGAATTAAAAACTGACATGACTCATTGTTCTCAGCAATGCAACAAATAACTAGTGCAAGGCCAGACTGCAATCGGGGTAGTTTCCATCATATTTATATGGTGGACAGGACCTCGCATTTTGGTGTACGCCGGTGTACACAAAACTTCAAATCTTGAAGTCTTAAGATCTATGTACTATAGATTATCTCTTGGCATACGCAAAATTTACCCAGCGGATGCATAGGCGGTTCTACCTCGACCCTACTGTGGGCACAAAGCTGTAGCATCAGAGAGGAATTGGCTAAATTTCTGACCTTTAATTCATTGATTTGTTACTCCTTGCATTCTCTGTCAGACAAAGCTCTGAAGTAAATATTTGCAAATCTTATGACTTTTAAGTGCGAAACTCCCTTAGCTCTCGATATATCTGGGCTGAAGTATTTGCTTCTTGTGACACATGACACGTGGTTCTTGCCCTGTCTGTGATTGTTCAAGGACAAAGCTTTTCCTTCCCCAAATCGTTGTCAATGTAAACAAAACCTTCCCTCAAAAAGACCTATATTGACGTTGAACGCAAAAAACAGTGGACATACCGACACTGCCACACTGTTGTTGAAGCTCTTGTAAGTGCATTAGCAAAGTTTGGTGATGTGGCACGGTGCCGATTTGGAGTAATAAACACCTGAAAATTGGCGATTTCAGCTGACGAGTGTTGAACCATTTTAGACTGCACTTTGATAAATAACAATTTACCTACCTTGTCGACCACTTGTGAACATAAGGTTTTGGATATTCCATGTCAAGAAGCAGTTCTATCAACACAAACAAATGTCAGACTTCCAGCTGGAGTATTTCGGTGGAAAAACGATATGGCAAGAATGGCTCCCTCTGCTACTTGGCAAACATGGTCCTAGAGTAGTGTCCACAAAACCTGAAATAACTTTCCAACGCAACAAAAAGTGAAAAACCCACCTGACAGGCGATGTTTCTGACATCCTTGGGAAGAACTCCTGGAAAGATCTTGATGTGGCACGGTGTAGTTTTTGAGAAATTTACTCTTTTGCCAATCGGAAGTTGCATGTGAATTAGGCCATTATTCCATGACCACAAGAAGTCTTCAAATAATGATTTTAATTGAGAAAATTTGGTCGATCGCGATTTTTCCATCTTGTCCAACCTTTCCAGCATCTGAATTCATGTGTCGATTTATGCGCGTGCGCACGTGCTCACGCTGGAATGCAAAAGCCGCTGTCCAATCCATTTAGGCCCGCTGCCTCGCGAAATTTGAAACCAAGCTGTGAGACTGATGAATTTGCGTGGTCAGCGGTTTCTGAAACGAATTTTCACCATGCTGACTAAATCAATGTTATTTCTTTGCTGAACCCCCCGACACATTCAACTCAGGGCCAGTTTTCTTTCGCTCCAAACAGTAGCATTTTCCTAATCAGCCAATCAAACACTAAGAATTGGCACGTGGTCTTACCTTATTAAGAAAGTAGTGATCTGATTGGACGCGCCGTGAACACGGCGGACTTGGCCTAATTAGTCCCTGTATTGAAGCGTAAGGACATAAGTCCCTCAACTGAAGCGATGACAACAACAGCAACAAGCGTAAGTTAGAGGGACTTATGTAATGCAGTCTAGACAAAGATGCAGAGTTTGAGTCCTTTCTCTTATTCTCTTTTGGGTCTTTTTGCACGACCGTAACGACTCAAAAGACTTTAGTGTGAACAAGGTCAATAGAAGGAGGACGGTCTGGAAACCTATTGTTCGAAAACAAAGGATGCGCGTTTCATGTTGAGTCATCAGATTCGCACAGGCGAACTGCATCCAACGTGCACAGAAGTGAACAAGAGGGCGGACAATGTGATTACCGATGTTACCGATGCCGATCTTGAAGCGATCTTGGACACGTTAGACAATGATTTTTTCGAAGGTCAGGATGACATTCAGCTTGAGTTTGAAGTCGCAACTGATGAGGTGAGACAAGAGTAAATTTTAGAAACAAACATTATTTCTTAAATTAGGCCCATCGACTGCCCATCGTCATGTTGCCATGCTGTAGACCCAAAGAGGTTCTCGTTTCTTGTCTCGAGTAAAATTGTTGTTAACTCTTGTTACTTAATTTCTTTGTATTCTTTGAAATAGATCAGAGTGGAAAGTGGCTTAGAATGTAATCAATGCAATAAGAAATGTAAGACCAAAGGTGGTTTATCTCGGCACATGAAGGCGAATCACGAAGATGCAACAGCAGACCCATCAACTAGCCTCAACGGACAAGCCAGGATTAATTTGTCACTGGAGGAGTACTGCATCATTGTCAATGAGGCAGCATTGTCCTTGACGATGGATAGATGCTTCCCAACAGAAGTTCAGGACGCATTTAAGTTGTTTTCATTTGAAATGCCAGAGGATAGTGACCTTGACCAACTGAAAGGGTACCAGATTATCTCAAAACTTTGGAAGTCATTAATGCAGGGCTCAGATGCTGAAAAATTTTATGCTAAATATTTCAGCCATTGCCCTACAAGCTGAAATGTACTTCGCAGGACTGAACTCACAACATGCTGTTCTACTGTCAACAAAAATTGCTGATAAGATTCTTGCCAGGAAAAACATGCCTACCAACATGAAAGAAACCACAATAAAGGCCATTGGAGAAAACGAGAAATATGCTATGCAATACCTTGGTGGTTATGTTATCTTCAATCTAAACAAGGAGTTTCAGAAACCAAAATCCATGCTTAAAAGGGAAACTCAACAATGCATTATGATCTTACAAGCAAGTAAAGCAGATGATAGTGAAGCTAGCCATGAACTTGTAGACTGCCTCAATAGATGCAAGCTTTGGAAAATCAATAGCAATACTCAAGAAATTTTTTTGGCTGTTGAGCTTGAATTTAAAAAGCACGAGCACATGATTATGAAGAAAAAACAATTGATATTGAGATAATTGTTTCAGCTTTAATGACAAATATGACCATTATTGCATTATACCAAAATTGGATAAAAACAGTTGAAGCTGAGATTGATGAATCAATTGCTTTTGACTTGTTAGAAAAACTCACCCGTTTGTATATACGAGTCAGATCATTTTCAGCCACAAAAGACATTGTCAATAAATATAGAAAAAAAGCATGCAAAAACAAAGGCTCTCCGAACAGAACTTAAAAAATCACACAGTGATGAAAGATAGATACAATAAAAAATGTGTCAACATACAATGCTTCCAAAGCATTTTTTAATTAGATAGGGTCTACTTGGGTAAAATGGGAAGGCGGGGGGAAATGGTTAGTGTGGATTGCTAGAAAGTGAAGGCCAAAACGGGTAAATCAAGACTGACTTTATCAAGGAGGGTACTGTAGTTCCAGCACTTCTAGCTAGAAAAATCTCTGACCAAACATTGTGGGAAAAGTTGCCCAGATTTTTATGTTACCATTTTCTCTAAACTTTACCTATTTTACCCCCAGTAGACCCTGTGCAACATTGTAATCAGGGATATACATGTCAGTGTCATGTTATTGGTTCATGTGAAAAGTGATATACATGCTATGATGATATACTGATGTTTTATCATATCTTATCATAAAGGATAAATTTTAATAGAGAAAAAATGATATCACCAAACTAACATTTTGCGAGGCTTTTAAAAAATTCATAAAAGAGTAACTATGCCCCATCTTCAACAACACCACTGAAGACCCTCTTTATCATAACTGACATTCTGTAAGTCCTACTCTCCAAAATCTTGCATAGGGTAGTTGTCTACAAATTTAGGGAAGAGATATGACATTTGCATGATCAGTAAGGGCTTTGGGCTAAACTCCTTTTTCAAGGATTCCTTTGCCTGGATTGACTTTAACAAAAAATGTCCTAATATGTGGCCTTCAGTAGATTAAAATTTGCTATACATGTGGCCCCTCTCAAGTGCTCATAAAGCAAGAATAATACCATGTGAGCCAAAATGAACAACTGTTTGCAATTTTGACAGGCCATTATAAACTGCATACTGGACCAATTTTGAAGATTTACAAGTTAATCTTTAACTAAGATAATCAATCAAATTCCAGTATTTTTTGTACATTCCTTGGGTCTTCTGTTGATAGAGCTACAGGTGAGTTTCTTAAAATTTCGATTTCCAAAACAGTGAAAAAATGGTCAAAAAGCGTTAATGTGTGCAAGGCTTACCAATGTAGAAGTTCCTAAATGTAAAATACATCTTAACAAGTTTTCACATGAGCTCATCGTTTGTTTTTCAATGGATCTGATGTTTCTATGTTTATTAGAACAGCCAAACTTGCATAAGACCCATCTGAATTTTAAAGGGCTGGATCATGTAGCCATAAACAAACTTTGAATCTCTGTAACAGTACCAAAAATACTGTTTGTGCACAATATTTTTGTGATAAACAAACTTTGAATCTCTGTAGCAACATATTTTTGTGATTGGAATGATTCCATGATAAAGGTACTTTTAGCAACCCACCAATATTTCTCTAATGTTACAATCTGTGACTGCTTTTTGTTTTTCTGTGAATTAAAGAATCTTTCAAGAAAGCTCTTTGATTTTGAAAAAGAAAAAGTAGAAAATCTTTTTCACTTGATTCACCAGCAAAGCTGCAAAGCGACCAGTTTTGAGAGAGATTGGTTTATGGTCATATGATCAAGCCCATAAGGATTCTGGTTTAGTTCTCATCTCAAAAGAATCAACCTAAGTTACTGTATGCAAGTTTACTGTATTGAGTGGAATAAAAGTTGATAAATTTTCTTTCTCAAGGTTCTGACACTTAACTTTTTTTTAATCTTTTCATCATCTGCTTAGTGGGCAATTTTTCAACACTTGTTTCTTTCCAGCGTTTCCTACTTTTGTCAAATTTTCTGCCTTTCACATTGCCTTCAATAGAAATAACTGACTTCTGCATATGGATGCTGTTTGCATTGTAGCCAAATTCACGAATTGTAGGGATTTTCTTGTCTCCTCCCAATACCACGTTGCTTTCCAAAGTACTCCTCAAGAGGATCTTGTGAAAACCTGTTGGACAGGACATATTCCATCCCCTCCCTTAACAGGAACTGTACTGACTATGAGGGATTGAACTGATATGGTGAGGCCTTCATATGTTTGTCTTGAAATGAACATTTTTGCCCTCTCTGAGTCAGTAAACTCCCCAGGCCTTTCTTCTGTACTCTCCTTCCAAGATTTAAGGTAGGCAATAAAAGTGTCTTTCAGCCAAGTCAGTCTATCATCTTGGGGACTCCTGTATGGGAGCAACAATGGCTTGATCTTCTTGTGACCTTCACGAAGAGACCTCACATTCATGCAATCAAAGAACATATCAAACATTTTGCGGAATTGGGCTGTGGCTGCAGCATCAGAGGGCCCAAAGGTTTCAAGGACATTTGCAACAGTAGAACTTAGTACCTGGGCTGCAAGGTTTACTCTCATCACAGAGAATGAATTTAATTGTATGTGCTCTATCTTTAGCTTGGGAAGAAGATGTAGCCCATTTTCCAAATCTTACAGTACATGCGAGAGATGTGTCCCCATAAAAGGTGCAAACCATTATTCCACAAGTATCTTGAATTTTTCCCAGAACCTGAGTTGTGCAGGCAGTTTCTAGCTGTTTTTAATAAGTGTGGTGGGTCACTGAAGAAATAGATATACCTTTCCTTTGCGTAGAGGTTGATTGTGTGATGCACATATCTGATATCACCTTTGCCATCAAGATCTTCATGCATACCAAAAAACCTCCTGTTTGGTGACGCTCCATCCATATTGTAGCAATGACAGGAAGATTGCATGTCATTTCCAAAATCGCAACAGCTCTCCAGAAAACTGGAAACAGTTGGGAAGCTATTACAGATGTGGTAGCAAAATAAGCAATTATGAACTTCAATGATGTTTGAATGCCTCTAACCATGAATGCAAGAGCATGTGTAGCTACTGCATCAGCATTTTGAAATGTTGCATAGTTTGTTTCAGGATCTCCAAGGTCCACAAATCCAACGAGGTCCCCAGAATACTTATTCCATACTACCCGGCCAAAATTTGCTCAAGGATAACCTAGGTTTTACCAAGGTAAACCTAGGTTTATTGCTCATGGATTACCTAGGTTTGAACCTAGGTTTTCCTTGAAATAATCCTTGAGCAGACCTAGGTATTCCTAGGTTTCAAATTGGCACTACGTAGCTGTATCGGAGGATAAGAAAACTCAAGGAAAACCTAGGTCTGCTCAAGGATGCCATATATGGGCGTTCCAAACGATCCATCAAGAACCAAGGTATACCTAGGTTAGACCTAGGTCACCTTTGGATAATCCAATAGGATCACGTGATGAACGACCTAGGTTTTCTCAAAGTTAACCTAGGTTAGGAAAACCAAGGAAAACCTAGGTTTAACGTAGGTTTGTACCGGTTGGAACTGGATTTACGTGACTTGCCATGCAGCTGGTTTAAAATCGCTACGGCCTAGAGGATTCAAACTCACTTCTCCACAGTTCCTGAAATTATTTTGAGAATTTTTAGTATCGGCTCAAATCCTTACTTGTTACAACGTAAAAGCACAGGGCCGCCGAGAGGTTTTTGAGGCCTAGAGATAAAACTGCGAAACGCCCCCCTTCCCTCTGAGCGAAACGAACAGAAAATTTTTCAATCAGGCCTTTTAAAATGGCTTAAAATGCACCTTAGAAGAATTCCTGCAGTCAAAATGTTAGAAACTTCGATTATGATACCCGCTAGGGCCTAGACCCTGAGGTAAATTTACTCTCTACCGCTCTCTACCTCTATCGGCGGCCCTTAAAGCATGCAGTAATTAAAGGCATACAGAGTAACAACTTCTTTTAAAGAAGCCTAAGATTAGGAAAAGATCCGTTTTTTCCTCGCTTCAACTTTCTCTCAAGACTCAACCAGATTTTCCGATCCCGATTGTCTGAAGTCAAGGCAAGTTTCTTTGCAAGATCAAGAAAAAGACAATACAAACAAACCTTTTGGGCCAAAGGAGAAACGCTGATGAGCCTTTTGAATTAGTTTGGTGGCAGAGCGAGGGTGGAATTCTTTGCTATAATGTGCGTCGACAATAACGTTGTTTTATTATCAATAATTCCTTCCATCAAATTCTTGCAAATCGTTGTAACAAGTTATACCACTGACTTTCTTCATTGGAAAGTTAAATGTAAATATTACCAGCCATCTTCACAACAACTGAAAGATTTAGGCCTTCCGTCTTCAGAAAACTTTGTCTCATCGAATGCTCACGCCATTCAAGTCTTACCAAGGCGCGAAAGTATTGCCCAATCACAAATACGAATCGCTACCATGTGACTTGTCAAAAGTTCAAGGATTTCTCATGGAGCTTGAGCTCATTAGATCGATGAAGGAAATTCGAGGAACCTGGGGACATTTCAAGGTTTTTTCAAGGTCCTTGGGTGCACGATTTTTCAAGGTTTGGCAATAAACCTTGAAATGGCAACTCAGCTCAAGGTTTTCTCAAGGTCCTTGGTGCACGATTTTTTCAAGGTTTGGCAATAAACCTTGAAGTGGCAACTCAGCTCAAGGTTTTCTCAAGGTCCTTGGTGCACGATTTTTTTAAGGTTTGGCAATAAACCTTGAAATGGCAACTCAGCTCAAGGTTTTCTCAAGGACCTTGGTCTACCAATTTCAAGGTTTTTTCTGAGTTCAGATCTGGCTGTTCAAGGTTCCTGGGGCTTCCTTGATCAGTTCGAGGTTTTCTCAAGGAAATTCCAGGAAATTCTAGGATCCTTGATCCAAAAAATTACCCGGGTAAATTGTCCTGGATCTTCATCTCATCAAACGTGAGAATTGTGTAGCGTTGAGTTCCATGATAATCTTTGCTTGATTTAATGAGCTCAGCTATGATATCCGGGTTAAAGCCACATTCAGGAGTAACTGCATTTCTATAATTTCTCAACATTCCTCTGCTCGGAAGTTCAAGCATCCCACCATCCTTGAAGGTCTCTCTTAACTCATCATAAGCTGATGCTGACTTAGTACTTATGGACAAGCACCACCTTATAATCATTGGATGATAGCGCCTTCCTACTCCAGATTTCAAGGAGATTTCTTTTTGTTGCTGCCAAAAAAGCTTCATAAAGGGGGTCATCTTCTCACCATGCTTATCAACAATGCTGAAGATATCCCTGTTCAGTTCACTGTCAACAGGCCTACTATGCTCCTTGATCTCCTGCTTCATTTTATCCATTTCTTTGGTCAACATTTTGTTTTTAAGCCTACTTTCTCTTAAAGCAAGTCTGATTCGTTCAACAGAAGTCCCCTTGAGTGGAGCTTTAGGTTTAGCAGGAGCAAGTAAAGCTCTTGATGATCTTTTGAGATCAGTCTTTCTCTTATGTTTATCATAAGATTCAAAACATATGGAACAAGTCTCACAACCATCAAGACCCTTAATCAAAACTTTGCAGTTCTTGTCTCTGATGAATTCTTTACAGGGGAATGGTGAGCTCGTTTCTTCTCTTTGGAATGAATCAACTTCAATTACAATTACATGTCTGATTGCAGTCTCAATAAAAGTTTCAATACCAACACACACTTTAAGGGATTCCAAATTGGAAATCAGATCTGACACAGTTACATTTCTGACAGATCTCCTAAAATCACCATAAAGGAAATGACTGTCAGGAATATACCACCCATACACAGATATGGTGTAGCTTAGGCTTTCATCAAACAAAATTTCAAATCTTGGTAGTGCCAATGGCTTTTGAAAAAGATTCAATTTTGGCGTTGATGTCTCCAGTCTCTTTCACATTCCAATTCTTCAACACCAATGTTGAGACCCTGCACTTCACCTCAGATATTGATTTATAATAAAAGTGGTCCTCAACTCTACCCAGTAATTGGTTCACCAAAAATCTTTCGCTACGTTGAACACTTTTGGCTGTATTTTCATGGGACCTTCTTGGTAGGTTTAGGGTTGGAATGGCTCCTTTCTTCAGGAACCTTTTTGTCATCTTTACTCCATGATCTGTGAAACAGAAAAAAATATATATGCATATGATTTCTATCATTATATGTAGTTACATGAAGAGCAAATGTAAAAAATTCTCACCTTTGCATTACAGTACTTGTACGAAAAAGACACTAAGAAATGATACTCATGTTTTTTGATATTTCAATTAACAAAGTCAGAGTTTGAAGGTTTTCAGTTTTCATGAAAAGGAAAAAGAAAGGCTGCACACACAAGATATTTAGCTTGAAACTTGAAAGTATTTACCACGAAAATCCTTGGTCTTGCCTGGTATGGTCTCGTGTTTACCTGAATCGTGTACTTATGGACCCTAACACCCTAACCAACGACGGCCTAACATTCACAACGTGTATTACAACAACAAAAAAACAACTTACGAGTTTCAATTTCATCAGGTCTGAAATGCTTCTCGCAAACAAGCAGGGTATTTGCAGCCAACTGACGTTTGAAATTGTCATCTTCAATGCGATGTTTCCTCAAAATGTTCAAACACTGGTCACGCCATAGTTTGGTTTCTTGATCATCCGGCCTACGCGGAGTTGGAATCTTGAAAAGTCCAACTCCTCTAGTTCTTCGGCTTGTTCCACATTGATTAAAGGCGCAATTGTCACCTGGCATCGTTATCAATGATTTCACATACTTTCAGTTGTGTTTAAATCATATTTCAGTCGATTAAAGCAAAGTATCTTGCCAACTTCAGCAACTCGTGAACTGTAACTCGTTGCCTTAGCAAGCGTTGTGCACTTTGGCTGTGCACGTTCGGTACCACGTGACCGCAACATTTGTTAAACAAAAAGATCGACGCGCGAAGAACAATAGGTTATGAACCAGGCTTTAGGAAAAAGTATTGTCTGGAAGACGTCCCATTGCGATTTACAGAGCGTTGATCTGCTTGAAAGAAACTAGAGTACTATCGCCCTTATCAGACCGCTTTTCAGAAAACAACGATTTTCGGGGAGGTTAAAGAAGTTTCGGAAGGGAACTCACCTTGAATAGGCTTCCCAACTCTTGCCACAAACCTTAAAGTGAGATCTATACCATTCGTTTCTTTCTTGTCAGGCTGGAACTACACAAAAAAGGTCTGAAACGCACAAATTAGGCCGTATCGCCCTTGCCAGACCACGGCAGAAGAACGCTGAATTTAGCACATAAAAACTTTTCAAGGCCGTCGTCACTTCACCAAAGTAATTTTTATTTTCCCAGAAAGCCAGAAAATTGCATGGCAAATTGTAATTTGATTGAGAATGATTTCAAATGTTGTTAAGTTCACTCCCGCTTTTAAAGGGTCTGTTTCATCCAGCATTCCTTTCACGTGTCGTCTCTTGGCTAACCTTTGTTTGCCGCCATTTTCATGTAGTCTACAAAACTAAAGGGTTCCACACGGTGGATGCACCTGGGGACATAATGTCAGTTACAGTGGTCTTCCAAAAAGGAGCCTTAGGTCTCACAATTTGTGTGCGATTCTCGAAATTTCTTTGGATATGAAAAGAGATGTGTTGGGGGAAACATTCCTGAAGACTATTCTATTTTAACTGAAAGACATATTGAGAAACGACACAAAATAGACGTGGTGTGTGGAAACATCGAAGGGAAATGTGAATTGTGCTTACTTGTTGGGGAGATGAATTGCTGACCCTATTGTTTTGACTGATTGTGATTCAGCTTTGTTGAGAGCGAATCAACGGTGGGGCTCACACTGTCATGCGCAGCTTTGCTATTGTTTCCTCCTGTTCTCAACCGTCAAGCTTGTTGGAATATTACGTCATTGACATAGACCGTTACTACGCATGCGATCTGGGGCCCTTTTGGGGGGATTCCTCGAGGCTCACAACTTAGCCTATTCGTATCCCCAACAATTACACCTTTGTTGCAGGTAGGTCAACTTGAAAACTTTATTGCAAGTCTTCTGAGCAAAACAAAACGGTGAAAGCGAAGAAATATCAAAGAGATGACATCAGCAAACAACTTTCGCGCGCTTTTTGGAAAAGCTAGGCCCAAGCTCCCATTAATTTAACATTTTATTCAAGGCCGTTGCACAACACGGAATCGATGTTGAAAACCTTGTTTTTGATCCAGCTGTATCAGTATATGAAAGAAAATGGTCTCTTCTCTCCTGACCAATCTGGGTTTCTGAGGCTTCATTCTACACTCACGTGTCTGATTAAAAATACTGATGACTGGTACAATGGCCTGGACCTTGGACGGCTTGTGGGATTAGTATTCATTGATTTGAAAAAGGCTTTTGATACTGTTGATCATGATATCCTCTGTGAAAACTTCACATTTATGGTGTTCAGCAGCGAGAGCTGTCTTGGTTTAGGTCATACCTATCCAACCGTAAACAGTTCTGCAGGGTTAATGGTGTTGGCTCTGACATGCATGATGTAGGAGTAGGTGTACCACAAGGCTCATGTCTCGGCCCTCTTCTCTTCCTCATCTATATCAATGACCTTCCACTGGCCGTCCAGGGTTCAACTGTGTCCATGTATGCTGACGACACCAGTTTGTGTCACCAGGCACTGAATATGACTCAGCTGAATGGTGCTATTAATAATGATCTTAAGCGATTGGACACATGACTTCAAGGCAATAAACTTTCTTTGAATGTTACAAAAACACACTCCATGGTTATTACAACCAAGCAAAAACGTAACGTTCTCAAAAGTACAAATCAGAATCTGGAATTGAACATACGTGGCAATGAGCTTGACATTGTCCAAAAAACAAAATACCTTGGTGTCCAAATTGATTGCTCTTTAGATTGGAAAGAGCAAGTAAAAGCTGTCTCTGCAAAGGTCTCAAGGGCCATTGGCTTTTTAAAGCATGCCAAGAAGTTTCTACCAAGGGCAACTCTTGAGAATCTGTACACAGGTATTGTTGAGCCGCACTTTCGATACTGTTGTTCTGTTTGGGGTTGTTGTGGTTCTAGTGAAATCAACCAGCTACAAAAGCTTCAAAACCGAGCTGCAAGGATTGTCACCAGTAGCAGCTTTGACACCCCAAGCAGGCCACTCATTGAGAGGTTGGGCTGGAAGACCATTGAACAACTCATCAGCTATCAGTCGAAAACAATGGTCTTCAAGTCACTCAATGAGCTGGCTCCACAATACCTGAGTAGCCTCTTCAAGAGAAATTCACAATGCTCCACCCGCTGCCTTCGAAATACCGAGACTGACCTGAGGGTACCAAAGAAAACTTCTGCAAATGGTCAGAAATGTTTCTCTTTTAGGGGAGCAAAATTGTGGAATAGCCTTTCAGCTGAGTCAAAGCAGGCATCCTCCCTAAATAAACAAGTAAATAACATAAAATATAAGCACTTTGATGCGAATTGAAAGTAGCGACGTTTCGAGCACAGCCCGTTATCAAGCATAGCATAGCATAGCATTGCCCGTTTCGAGCATAGCCCGTTATCAAGCATAGCATAGCATAGCATTGCCCGTTATCAAGCATAGCATAGCATAGCATTGCCCGTTTCGAGCATAGCCCGTTATCAAGCATAGCATAGCATAGCATTGCCCGTTTCGAGCATAGCCCGTTATCAAGCATAGCATAGCATAGCATTGCCCGTTATCAAGCATAGCATAGCATAGCATTGCCCGTTTCGAGCATAGCCCGTTGGCTTGATAACGGGCTATGCTCGAAACGTCGCTACTTTCAATTCGCATCAAAGTGCTTATATTTTATGTTATTTACTTGTTTGTCTTTGTATTGTGGCACTACACGCAGCAAGAATATTTTTTGATCCTCCCTAAATAGCTTCAAAAAGTCTGTTTAGGGATAACTGCGGGGGTGGGGCCTGCGGTGGTGGCGCTGGTTGTCCCTGGGTGGCGGGCCGGCTTGGGGTGAATGGCGGTCATGTTTTGATCGCTGTTCGCACTGGGCTGGCCTGGCGGGTCGCCTGGGGGCGGCTGGTGCTGGCGTTGCAGGGTCTGCCCCCGTTTGAGAATTCTCGGATTCGTTTTATTTTTCTCTCTTTTATTTTATTTTCAATATGTATATAAATAATTAATTCTTGTAAATAGGTTTTTGATATTATGGTTTTTATTGTAATTAGCTTAGGGCAGTTTATTTGGTATTTTTGTAATTAACGTTTTTATCGGAGGGCCCCTTGAAAAACGGCTTTTGCCGAAGGGCAACCCTCCTTAAATATATGAAATGAATGAATGAATGAATGAATGAATGAATGAATGAATGAATGAATGAATGAATGAATGAATGAATGAATGAATGAATGAATGAATGGTGGTCTGACCGGGGCGATATTATTCTACTTGGGAAGAAAAAGAAGCACGCATTATTGATGTCTTTCAAACAAGGGCAGATTTTGTAATACAATAGCATCAGTCGCCTTGGTTCACACATCGATTCAAAGCGATTAGCGAGTGCTGACAAAGGAAATTCTCTCAAGCAGGAATTCAATACAAACGAAGCCACAAAGTTGCCCTGAAACCAGTACGGTGAACTCTCGTTTGGTGCGGATGAAGGGAGCTTCTTAGGAGAGGGTATGCGCTTATAACGAAAGAAGATGGGTAAATCTAAAGTTCTGTCTCGCGGATTTTATTTATTTGACTCAGGAGCTGAGGAGTGACTGTTTACATCTGAGCAATGAAAATGCAAAAATTGTAATGCCCTCTGCTCTGATCCCCTACGTCCCCTACAAATAGGACAATTGGGAGGTATGTTCTACCTGGTGACCAAAGATAAAGCAATCATCAAACCCGATTGTTCCACAGGCTTGGTGAATCATGAAACTGGTCACGTTTTCTTGGAGTTGATGTGCCGAACTCTCGTTGTTCTGTTGCAAGAATCTATGTAGCTGCGCAATTAATATTTTCTGACACAGAAAAACATGTAACTACGCAGGAGCATTGTTGATAAACAAGAGAGAAGATTGTTGGTTGACAATGGGTCTTTAAACTTTTGGCCAAAGCTTAGGACTGAAGGCTCTCCACTACTATTTTCCCAGAGCAATAATTTTTGTGAGGCTTCAATATTTTGCATAAAAATCATAGAAATGAATTGAGCATAGACTGATGTAACATCAAATTGAGTAAGACAATTGTTTGGTTACACTCCTTAGATTTATTGTGACGTCATAGCAGAATGGCACAGAATTTATGAACCATTCGGAATCTACATGGAAAGTTGATCTAACCTAACTCTAAGAGAGTAAAATTGGCAGAGTGCTAGGTTTCCATTTCGTTACGCCAAGAAATGTTGTTGACAGACATGTGGTCTTAAACTCCTGGCCATGACTGTAAAACGAGCCCGTACTAGATAGGAGTAGGGTTTGATCTCTGAATGACTTCCAACTGGTGAATTTTTCATCTCTTCACTAAAGTAAATACAAAACTATTCTTTTCTAAGTTGCTTTCCTGTTTGGAAAAGAAGAAACATAGCGTCTTTTGAAAATTGAAGTATGACTTTGAATAGAAGGAGAAAAACTTTTTCCAATGCAAGACAATTTTCTACGTTTTTCAATTTAGTGTCAAGGACATTTGCTAAATACGCTAGTGAATAACGTGGAACTCAATCTTGCGGAAGACTTCTATTCTGCAGTTTCCGCGGTTTCCACGAATTCTGCGTTGTGGACCTGGCCACCGATTAAGCTACCATTTCAATCAAAAATCATCGTTACCTTTCATACCCAACGTAATTGTTCTCTCTGTCATTGAGAGGGGTGGCGTGACCCCGAATTCCCCCTTTTCCACCTCTGACAGCAATTTATAGTTTTCGTAGACTCAGTAAAATGTCACCTTGTCAAGTAATACCTTTTAATACCATAGGAACATGGAGAAGGAGAGCAGTTTCTTCATTAAATATGTATCACCGCCTCTTCATCCTTCTTCCTGCGTATCGTGCCCAGATGATTTAAATGATGAAGTCGTAGAATGGAAAGAAAGAATGAAATATTTCTATGAAGACTTTGATTGGCTGCTGAGATTGCCAGATGCACTATTTTGGAGACAGGTTAGTAATACCTCAAATTATTATGCCTCGATTTTGTAAACTTTTCATCTCCAGTGTCAGTTTCAGCTCCATATTTCTTGACATAGCTATGTGACAACAGTTTGTAAGCAGCACAGCAGAAATGCTGCCTGAATGTAACAAATCAATGTTCATCTCTCAGATGTATTAGTGTTGTGGAAATAGAGTGGCAAAATCACTGCTGCAAGAGAGGTACTTATGATTGTTTATGTCCATTCTATCTTTGTTCTAAGCCAGAAAATTGCGACAAAGTTTTGCACATTACCTTCCTGGTCAATATCTGGTTTGCTGAAGTGAAAATTACAAATTTAGGATTCTTGGAAGTGTTATTTTCTAAAGCTTTACTCAAATTAGCTCAATGAACTCACATGGTTCCATGGGTTCGTTAGAATTATTGTAAGCAAACAACATAAAATGCCCACAAGAGTGCAAGTGAACGTCAACTCAGTGAGCCTGAGAACCCCGATGGCTGCTAGGATAAAGCTAGTTTCTTTCCCAATGATTCAAAGGACCTCCTTTTGTTATTTCCGTTTCCATTTGTCTTTTGCAGTGTTCTAAGTTATTCTATTGCAGTGCATCTAGTGACCCCAAGAACTCTAGAGACAGCAACCACCTTTTTCGAAACAGGCTATACTTATCTTGAATACCTGTATTAATTAGTAAAAAGCCATGATCACCGTTAAAACATCAAGGCAGTGACATTGGCATGTAGATCATTCAAAAGTAGACATGTATGCTCAAAAAGATTTTTAAATTTACCTGACTGAAACGGGCACATGTGCTTTGAATTTACGAATTTACTAAAGAGTTTTTAGTCATCGCTTTAAGGCTGATGAAAAATGAATATCACGGAAATGTGGTCGTAATTTCTGTTGTGAAGACTGCATGAAGGAGCTCTCTGGTGAAACTCACTCATAGTTTCAGGACGTAGTGACCGATTTTAGTCAGGTAAATTTCAAAATGAATTTGAAAAAGACCACCATTTAATGATATATTTGCCAATATCATTATCATGATTTCGATGGAGTAATGACCTTTTGAGGGGGGTGTTTCCTTACTCACTTTGCTCGTTTCAACGAAATATTTCTCCAGAATGCTTTATGCTATCTAGAGAAGGCATATTGAAGTGTCTAGGCGTTCAAGCTTTCTTTTTGAAGGGTATTGAGCCCATATATGTAGATACTTGAGCGTTAACTCTGTCCTGAATCTGTTGGTGGCAAGCCGCTGACGGGCCTTTGTTATCGTATAATCCTTGCATTATCCTATGGAATTTATGTGGTTTAATTTTAATAGGCATTAAATGACAACTTTTGTCTCATGAATGAAAAGTTGGTAATGAGAACACTACTTGTATGGACTCTCAATGCCTTTAAACTTATAATCTCAAATCCTAAGCCGTATTGCCCAACTTTGACTATGTAACAGATCATGAAGATTTTCATGTGTCCTTGGATCAAGGACCAGGGTAATTAAGTTCTGTTGAAATGGTTGTTCATTTTTATGGTTGCCACGTTTGAAGAATCTCCAAAATCACAAGGACTAATGATCGTGTTGCAATTTTCTGATGCGTACTGCCATTGAAATTGGTTGTCGCAAGCCCTTGATCGGCAGGTGTTGTGCCGCATTTGTGTAATCCACTGATTTTGCAGCCAGAGCAATTAGGCGAACGGAGTTTGATACCCGGTACACGCCCGACAACACCTTTCTCGAGGAGTTTTGCCTCGTTTTGATGTCCCTATACAAATGTATAGGAAAATGACCGGAAGTGAATATGTTTGACGACTTTGAATGTTTCTTACAGGAACGAGGTGTTACTTTTCCTTTTCAATTCAATTCTAAAATGTAGTGGATTTATCTAAGAAACGTCTAAAACTAAGTTTGTTTTGAATTAAACTCCTTGGCAAGCTCCACCAGTTTGAACGAGAGGGGTGGTCTTATTTCGAGAGAATTTCCATTGTCTTTCGGTACAATCATTCGAACTCATTGTCTTTGACGTCACTGGTAGCGCCTCCAAGGCCATGACATTTGGAAAATACAGTAGAGCGTAGAAATTGTTTTGAAAACGGCGTGGTCTTTGTGCTGCTTGCTTCAAGAAACTTTTTAATTCTGAATGAAGCAATAGATCATTACCAACAGCACCAGTTATCCATTTTACCACTAGTGAAGGGCATTATTTGAGTTTCTTGTTCAAGGTGCGTTCGTGTTTTTGCAACAAACTGGCGGCCAGAAAGAAAGCACCACAGAGGAAGAACATCCGCTTGTTTAGGCCACATCTTCGAAAGAAGAAATTTTGCATGTTTATGGATACAAGAACTAAATTTCGTTTATGACAACAGATGTCTTTAATGGACAGATGGAGAGCACATGATAAAGAATATCTTATTTGTACTGGACAGTAAGTTTCTCTTGTTGGACATATTGGTTAACTGATCAATGAAGAGAGTTTGTAAACTTCTGAAACTTTTCTGGAAACTCCCTCTTGTTCTGGATAATAGTGGCTCCAAAAATGACAGACAGTTCTGGATAATATTGGCTCCAAGAATGACAGACAAGATACAAGGGGGATGCTGTCTATTGGAATTAAAATGATTACTTCCGATGGACAAGTGCAATGACTGCCATTTTGATGATTTTCAGAAACTCATAAACAAGCATAGCAATAGGATCCACAAGGTAAAATGGGCACGCTGGAAGTATAATGGGATGACCAAAAATGTTGATTCACACTTTTCTTTGAACTGGTAAAAATTCAATGTTTTCTAGGTGTCAGATTTAACCTTTGCTTGCCCATTTTATCTCCGCTGCAGTGCAACACGATGTATTATCAATTTTCATTTCTGCTGAGTTGGAAGGCACAAACTTTAGTGATTTAAGCATATTCTTCATGAGATGCAGCTGTTGGAAAGAGAAGTCTTTGCCATGTTTTCTTTGACTTTTATTCTTTGACATCACTTGAAATGGCATTATTTGGAATTCAATCATTCTTATGAAATTATCCTTCCTGTTCTGGCAGCTTCAAATGCCAATCGTTAATGTGCAGCAAGAAGTTAGGTATGAAAGGTCTGTTATTTCTAGTGATTCCTGTTACTTTTCCTTCCTGAGTGACTTTAAAAATGCCAAACAGTAATCATGGTAACTCAAAAATTTTGACTCATGGCTTTTGTCTGGAGGGGAGAAGGGATATCAAACTTTGAAATTACTACCGGGTGAGTCAAAAAAACGCCCGGCGTTTGGAAGGCTACCGCTCCCTGACCATATAAGCAACGATGTTATGCAATATCTGATTAAATAGATAACATGTTCAATTATTTTTAGAAATTTTCCTGGCTAAAATCGGTCACTCCGTTCAGATTCTGTAGGCAATTTTCTAAAATGAATCCCTTTGAGAAACCTTAAAAAACGTGCTAAAATTACAAGCAAAATTCCCCAATGTGGTTACCTCACAACGATGACATTCAGCACGCTTTAGCGCGTGCTTTTGTTTTGGTGGAGTGAAAAGTCTTCCCCCTAGTGTGAATAACTTATTCGGGGGGATTCCATTCTCCCATGAGGACAAAATACATGAGCTCATCCAGGAGTCATTATTGCTAGGAAGGAGAACAAAGGGAATTTTTGCTTGCTGTTTTCGCTTGTTTTTGCAGGTTTTCCAAAGGGGCTTTCTGCAGAAAATCTCCTATTTTGACGGGAAGGAATGAGCGATTAAAGCCGGGTAAATTACTGAACATAATTTGACATATCGGGGATAAAACAAGACGGTTTTGAACATCATTGCTTTCATATTCAGGGATCAGGATTTTTTCAAACGCCGCGCATTTTCATTGACTCACCCGGTAGAAAGAGATGTCAATCAGCTTTGACCAAAGAAACATTTTGGTGGCTAGACATGTAGTTATTCTTGTCGATTTTCATGCATCACCAACGTTTCCAAAGCTCCAACCTTTCCGGATTAAATTCAGAAGAAGATTCAGGCTGTCTCAGAATTTGAAAGCATTAAAAATGTCAATTTTGTGATGATTCAATTGCTACTATGTTACCATCTTCACATCACATGAACAAAATCATAAGTATCAATTATTACAGCACAGAAAAAAGTTTCTTATACTTTGCAATGGTTTCTCCATTCAATGATTCATTTGCAACAATGATGTTCCATCGGTTTTGCATCGGTCTTCAGGCAATGTGACAAAAGCATTCCTGCCTTCGTTGTTGACATTTATGCTACATCACAATCCTAAAGTGGAACAAACAGAAATGTCCAGCAAATGTCTGTACTGCATAATATATCTCATCCAGTCTCACAAGGAATTTCATGTGCAAAAGAAACTGATCAAAGAAAATAACATAAATCTAGTGACAGTGGGCTTCGCATTTATAGGCAACATGATAAAAGCTGATGAGTTTTTTGTACAAGACAGTCTTGATAAATATTATTCCACATGTAACCTCCTATTTCAAAGCCAGAACTTCCCTATTGGTGCGAAGTTCGTCAGCAACGGAGAAACGTTATGATGTTTTATGATTGTTTACATTAGGCCGAACCCAATGAAAGTTCTCAGAACGCGCAAGTCAAAGTTTTGTTATTATTCTTCTTGCCTATGAGCCGAAACGGCTAGAAAAGTACTAAAAAACATCCCCGTTGCCATAAACTTCAAATAAACTTCGAATGTAGTAAATTTAGTAGGGGTCAATATCTATTTTCCGACTAACAGGCAAACACGTTTGTGAAAAGAACACGTAAAGTTAATGAGAAATAAACGGTCATGGCTCTGGAGCGAAAATTGCCTTTGAAAACTGTAGGAAATTGGCAAAGGCTACAGAAAAACCGCAAACATTTTTAGAAACCAGATGCGTACAGCTATTGCGTTATATCTCCAAATTGAGAATTTCTGCCTTAGTTTAGAAAATATTGCACTTTGAAAAAAATTTGGGTAAATTTAGGCCAAGAAAAGTTGATTTTCTTGAAACATCGAGGCCGAGTTTAAGACGAGAAAAATATAACTTCATTTGGTCAACAGTTCGTAAAAAGCGACTAAGTAGGTCAAAAAAATATCGAGGAATCCAAAATTTTAAACGAAATTTCTATGAAACCAACGACAAACGTTAAACTTACGAAAGAGTCTGCTCACCTGCTGTGCTGCATTCCAAGTTTGTAAACAGAGTTGTCCACGGCCTTTGAAAAGTTTGATAAACCAAGAAACTTTGAGTCCAAAACTCTTAACGAAGTTGAAAGAGCAAAGATACAGCTATTGTGTTATATCTCGATATTTCACTTTGCGACACTTGGGACGCCTGCTGACGCCATTTGTTACAAAATTTTACTTTCGCGCCACAGCTTTCATGCAACAGAGGCCGGAAGTGACGTCAGAAAACAGGCTTGGTGTTGTCGGGCGTGCGGTAGAGGCCCTCCATTTGAGCGCAATGACAAGGGATCGCCGGCTTGATTAGCATTTAGCTAATTCTGTGATGCCAGTGCGTGGCGCTGAAAACCGCAACTACACATTTACCCTCATTTTCACCTCTACATGATAATTAATTGTTTTATGTAATAGTAATTTCAGCTTGTTTTTAATTAGGTTAGAGGCCCTCTTGGCCTAGATGCCTTATATTAAAAAGGAAGATACGCTTTTACGTCGCGTCGAGTAGGATTTAAACTATCGCATCTCAAAATGTAGAACTCTGGTTGTAAATGCAATGTTTTGTAAAGTTCGTTTGCCAAAAAGAGGATTTTCTATGCTGTAATTTGTTGTCTCTCCCTAAAAAAAGTAGCGGCCACCAGCTATTGGATTTAGTTGGTCCTTACTTAATACACATGCACAAAAAGAAGATTTAAATGAAGGTAACATAATCAAGCTTTGGTGATTTTCCAAAAGTTCTTTTTATTCGCCCGCTATGATATCATTATCAAATTCAATGTTTATCGCATATCGAGTCAAGTAGTTCAAAAATGGAAGCTACTGGTTGACCCTAAAAGAACTTCACGAGCTAGATCGCACATAGTTTCCTTAAAGTAAATGTTATGAACGAACACAAGATATCAGCATGTAGCTGGATGGCTTGGCTATCATGTGAGACATTGTCTCGTCATCTTAAGTTACGGCAGCCCTCAGAAGCCCAGTTTAAAATTTCAGGTAATTCATTCATTTCGTGAACTTTCCCCTCTTTCCAGTCAATGTTTTGGAAGATATGATAAAATGCTAGGGAGCACAATATATAGCACGAAGATCGATCCTTTTGCAAAGAACATTGTTTCCAAGGCAACTTAAAATCAATATCTTTCTCAGCCTTTGTGAGCTCCATTATGAATTGAGTAAAGTATGAAATGTCTTTTACGGGAGCGAAGATGATTTGATTTTTTTCTTTCCTGGTTTGAAAGAAGTTTGGCACTGACAATAAACTAAATTCAATTGTAAACAACATGATGTGAGCAATTGTCGATTTCTTGTAGATAACCCATGATGAAACTTTCAGTACCAGCTTTGATTCATTCTTGCAGTTTTGTCCAAGGTTTGTTTGAGATTTTATATTCTTTTTTTCACTTATCAGAATACCGCAAGAGACTTCGAACTCATGTAGTGGGAAATGCGTACTGTCTTCGTAACTTGATGGATTGTCTATTTCTTAGAAACTTTGCGACAAGGAATTGTTTTTTCTGAATGAGATGGGAGAGGGATTCCTATGGAGGTTGGGATGATATTCATGAGGATTTGCTCAGGTAATGGGATGTGCTTTATTAATAATTTCTTTACTTCGTTTCTTAGTAAGAGTTGTTAATTCAATTAATAAAGTGAAATTAGATTAAGTTTTATATCCTCATTTGGTAACCGAAGTTCTAGAGTGACGTTTTGAAGGAATTTCGATTGAAATGCTATTCTGCTCAAGTTTTGCACTTTTTTGAAGCGACGTCTTTGACAAATTTTGTGCTCTTAAGAGAACATAGTTAAGAACTTTACTTTCAAAATATTGCCTTGGTTATTGCCCCCTCCCCTGAATCATGTAAGCTAGCGGCATTTGTTTCTTCCTCGTTGCTTTTTGCTTGAAAAATCCGTTGCAGATTTTCTGTCATACATATGAATGGTCCGTACCTTGAAGATTGGTGCTATGATATTTCATTCAGAGCCAAAAACTTGAGAAGTGAAAATCTTGGTGGAGACTTTTCTGACAGACAATTTGAGACATTTCTTTAGGAAATCTAGCTCACCATTTTGGAATTGTTAATATTTTCCAAGCCCGGAAAGAATTACAAAATTAAATACTTGGTGTCCCAGAAAAAACACAACAGATTTGAAAAACTCTAATGGAAACTGTTTCATACTCTTTATCAAACGTTTATGTTTATTGAAACCTGCAGTAATTTGAATAAAATTTAACATACTTTCCAGTTGTTTATTGGTGACTTGGTTGAATAGCTAAAAATCAGCAAACTTCAAAGTTGCCATTAGGTCAAAGCCAGGGCTGGTGCGTTAGCAATAGTGAATTGTAATGTCAAGTTATAAAACATGACAATCCCAGCAATTACCGAAGATTACTGACAAGGACGCAAACACACAAGTTAATTGAACACCGAAAAGATACTTTTATAAAAATTTCGGTGAAGACACAATGTTTTTTTGTAAAATGGCTAGGTCATCATTAGAGTTATGATTTAAATTAGAAATAATGAACACCGAGTATTCCCTCGAAATAGATAACTCATGAATCAGTAAGGAAATTGAAGTTGTGGATAATGCCATGCATGTAATTTTGCCGCATCTTTTGCACAAATGCTGGCAGCTCTTGTTTTGCCGTGACGGCAAATTTAAAGTTTGTTGATTTTAAGGCGGCTTAAATCAGGGGCCTGGGCAATCTAAAAAATTACCTATTGTAATAGCCTATTGTATTCCTATATATTTTATGATCTCAAAAGATTGTCAAAACAATGGGTTAAATGATTGCAGGCAGCCATCTTTTGCTCTTTTTGTAAGCTAGGCGTTATAAGACATAATCTAAGACAACTTAAATCAGGGCCCTGGAAAATCTAGATATAGTCTGTTGTATTCCATTATTGTATTTGATGATCTCCAGAGATTATATCAAAACAATTGGACAAATGATGGCATGCGCCCAACTTTTGTTCCATTTTTAAACTTGCTGCCATATATCCGTCATATGTCTTTAAAGTGAATAACCTGAGTTAAAAGATGAGATCGCATAGGTTTATAAATAGCCTATTGTGTTTGGTAATCCAGCTCGTGGCGAAAGAAAGCAAGGCCAAAGAAAATAATGCAGGGATTAGCCGCCTCTTTGTCCTATTTATAGACAAGCGCTATGTATCTCAGGTCATTCACTTTGAGCCCGGATTGCTTGATCCGGACTACATTACATCATGGTTCTTTGACTTTCATATCTACATCCGAAGTGCCATGAGTCAGATTTCCTTTTAAAAGAATGATAAGCCACAAGATACATGAACGAAAAGGCAATGAATTTACCCAAAGAGCTGATCGATTTAACCTAAAGCCAAATTTTGTCTCAGAATGCAGATATGTCCTCCGGTCGTCTTTTATAGAACTTTGGAGGTGAGAAAAGTTATTTGAAAATTATAAGGAAATTTCTTCAAAGTATAGAGGAATTTAAGAATTTTATCACTTTGCAAATCAAAAAGACTTACACAATCTGCCTGTTAGAGCTGCTAATATCTAAAAACGTGTGATGGAAATCTTTGCACACTTTTGAAATCTAGGGTAGGCTGGGGGTAATATGGGTCGAAATTGATCAAAATCTCAAAGTGAAGTTGCTGGCAAAAGGACAAAAATGTGCAAACACTTTCAAACATTTCCTTTAATTGGCATTCAATGCTTCTTGTTTCGTGTCCCAGAATCTCAGCTGTGATAGTGGCAATTGAATGTTTTCAACAAAATTCCTAATTTGATCACTAAAATAGGCCCACTTTTCCCGACGAGCAGAAATAATGGGTCTGTTTTCGAAACTCGAACAAAAGAAGACTTCGAGAGGGTAAATGAGGGTAGTGGCGTTATGTTTACTAACTATATACAATCCCAATCTTTCCCTTTTATCGCATCGAATCCCGTTTCTGTGACGCAGGTGAAGCTTCCATCCTCATGCGATGATCCGCCATCATTCCAACCATGAAGGCACTCATCGAATTTGACGGCAACGATCAAACAAAAATTTTTGCAGTTGTTTACTCTTATTTACTGGTTTCCAGACAGCAACCATGGTGACAGCAAAGCCTTTTTCACATTTTAGACACAAAACAACGTGGCAGGAAGGATGCAAGTGCGAATGTTTTAAGCAATTCAAAGCCTCCTTGAATTCGAGTTATGACTGAATTCTCAATAAACCTACTTTACCCCACCTGGTAAAACAATTAATATAAAAAGAACCATCGCCTCAATGACTTTCAAATAAACTTCATTTTATTTGTAAAATACCAAAATCCCACTTCATGTTCATTTAATGGTCTAAAAGTAAAATAACAGTGCCAGGAGAAAGTTTCTATAGGCCATGGAATTCTTCCACTGTAGGCCGTTCAGGAACATAATTCTTTAAAATTACTTAAGATAAATCTAGGACAAATGTTTCATGTCAAAAGGCAGCTTATTATGTAGACATTGCTTTGAAAATGGCCAGCTTTTTTAATTTGACGAGGGGGGATATTTATAGCAAAGACCTCAATAGACACAATTTACCGCGTAGACACACATTACCCCACCCCGCCCTTTTTAAAAATTAGACAAATAAGCTGATGAACTGGAACTGATAATCTTACTTATTGCTGTGAAAAAGCATAATTGAAAATAGTAAAACTAGCTAGAAACGTTTCTTTTTTGTTTCGAAATGCTTTTGATGATGCGTTTTTAGGGCACTTTGTGGACGTTGTTTAAAACTTAATTCTTGAATCATTTGAATTTACCACAGGAATACTATCTTGAAAATTACCAAAATACTACAAAAGTATTTCAATCCTGTAGCTATTAGACAAGCTCAATTTTGATCAATTTAGTGCAAGTACATTTGCTGCAATGATTTCTTTGAGCATGGGAACCTTTTTTCGAGAGAGAGCCCTCCATCACAATTGCTGCTGTTCTAGGGGCCTTCCCATAAAGGAACACTGAAAATGCAATTACCACTCGCGTATCAGCTTGTTTCAATGGAATCGTCAGACAAAATTATACTCGTGCCGTAACACTACGTGTGCGACGGCAGGTTTTTACATACAATAGCAACAAGTTTACTTGGTTAAGTATCAAATATAAAGATTTGCTCGCATATCACCATACATGGATCAGAGAAAATTAAGAACTGTCGTGAGGGCTTTTATTACCAGTCAATTGCAATACTGTCCTTTAATATGGATGTTTCATAGTAGGCAGCTGAACAAAAAAATATCAAAATACAGGAAAGGGCTTTGAGAATAACTTACAAGGATGCCGAATCTACCTGTAGTGAACTATTAGAGAAGGACTGTTCCGTTACTATTCATACAAAGAACCTTCAATTACTTATGACTGAGATGTATAAAACCAGAAATGACCTGAATCCTTCTTTTATGCAGGAAATTTTCTTTGAAAATGAAAGTCATTATAACTTGCGTAACAATAACGAATTCGTTCAACCAAGGATGAGATCGGTCGGAAATGGCACAGAATGCGTCAGACTTAAAGGTCTACAACTATTGCAAACATTACCGCAAACAACAAGAAACTCTGAATCCCTTGCTCAGTTTAAAGCAAATATGAAATGGGAGAAAATTGTCCTTGCAAGCTATGTCGCACTTTTAGTCTGAAGTTGGGCTTTTTATAATGTTTTTAGAGATTTGTTTTAATTGTATACTTTGATGAATTGTAAATAGTTTAAATTTTTTTCACATTTTCATCTACACTTGTAACATACATTTTTAGCGTTTGACTTAAGTAGCTAAATATTTTTAGCTATCTGTTATTTTAACCAACGAAAATGAAAGTTTTAAAAATAATAATAATAATAATAATGATAATAATAATCATCATCATCATCATAATTTCTGTTCTATGAATACTCAGTCATTTTCCTGTCATCTATCGTTTTGTCTTCCCGACTTTGGTAGCTACACCAACAAACTACTTTTTTAATGTTTTCTCCGTATTTTACTGCTTATTTATCACAGACCATACGATGTCCAAGCTGTTCCAAGGCAATGCAAGGAAATTCAAGAAGAGATCAAAAAAGCTATGTTATTGCTCGTGATCAGAATTTGCGACGACAACAGTGTAAGTACACCGTAACTTTATGTATGCAGATTTAATATACCATGCACGAATGGTTTGGAGTGTAGAAAGATTTCCAATATTATCTCTTCGGTTCATCTTGGACTTTTCCCAATCATCCTGAAAATAAGAGGCGGATACTGGTCTCGGAAATAGTTTTTCAGAACTTGATTGTGAAAAATTGCAATGAAGAATTTTAGATTCCTGGTTGTTCTGTCCTGTTGCAAATAACCTGTCAACGGAGGTCATGCAGGCTCTGTAACAGATAGCGAGAAAAAAATTGGAGCCATTCGTTCTTGTTTCAAGAGGACTTGAATAAGTCCCGGTCGCTTACATGGCATGCGGTAGGAGTGACAGGCCTATTCCAAATAGGACTGACATTCCATTTCAAAGGGAAGCATTCTTTTTTGTTGATTTTCTCGTGGATTCTTGTGATAGCTGAACAGGTTGAAGACAGTGGCCTTTCGTGCAAATCACGTAGTATCAAATTTGATCCCAGTTCTTTAGACTTCAAATCATAAAATAGCAGCCATATTGAGCCGGTTGTTTCAAATCTCAAATCTGGTAATGTAAAGGGGCTTTTTCTGTTGTAGATGTGAATCTAATCGACATTGTAACAAACACACTTGTTGCTGGATGGAGACTTGTTTGTCCCAATGCAACTTAATGATACCAAAATAGCGATGGCAAAATTCATCATGTGCTTACGATGCATTGTTTAACAGCTCACTTTAACTAAGGAAACGCAAGTAAGAACTTATACCCGGTGTCACGAAAGAGTAACAGATTTGATCAGGGCTTCTGCTAAAGATTTAGGGAATTCTATGCGATGTAGAGGGCTTCACCCCGGGGACTTGAAGATGCCAAGCAGCAAAAATAGAAGCTTTCGTCTTGCAAAGCAATCTTTAACTGGTCATTCTCAATAAAGAAACAAAAGACAAGGCTAATACTGGGGATGTCGCAAAAAGGAACCTATTTGATTTGGGCCAGCGCTAAGAATTTAGCTTGAATCTATCAGGTATAGTTTCTACAGAAACACTCGATAATCAGTAAGAACGAGTAAGAAGATAGATATCATGTTTCTTGACGTCATATCATTAAGAGTAGAAATATTTATCATGAATGTCAAGACTTGCATCTACCTTCAAGCTAGAGATATTTGTTTTAGTGTAAACTGCAAATGCACTATTTAGGGGAATCTCCTAAATCGTAGACGGAGACTGAAATTAGTGAATGTATCAATTCCATGCTCCATGTGCTAGAAACAGGTGTGCTCGAAATTTTTTTTGGTGTCAGCCATCGACGGCGGACTCAATTTGCTACCCAAAGTTGTTCAAGCCTGATTCTGTCGTCCATATACATATACAAGCCGTGTATACATTTTTCTTGCTCCTGCTTACCTATAGCAAATATTTACAAAAGATTTAAAATGAAGGATGGAAAATTCTGCAAATGATTGCCACATCCCAGTAATGATATCATTTTTTATACCGGGTGAGTAAGAAAAAACGTAGGGCGTTTGATGGACTCTGACGCCCCATTTAGCTATCTGATTGATGTGAACTAAATTTTTCCGTGCAGCCAAGAGTCTAACTTAGATCATAAACCTTTCCCCATCGAAATCGGTCATTTGATGGATTTGTTAAAAAAGATTTTCTTCGTAATACCTTGTATGTAAGTCTTGCAAACTGATGAAATCTTTAGCCAATCCCCTTCAGCATTTTAGCCTTGCCAGAGTTGCAGGTACATGTGGTATTATCAGGGGATACTGAAATAGTTAGACCTGGTTCACACTTCTAGGTTGTTTGGGTCATTGTGGTCGAGCAGACAGACCCAAAAGACAAAGACTCGGAGTTTGATGCACGACTCTAAGGACTCAAAAGACCTAGTGTGCACCAGGTTTTATGGAAACGTGTTGTCTGCAAGAAGTCCCATTACAATTTACGGAGCGTTGATCTGCTTGAAGAAGCCTCTTCGCAAGACAAAGAAGTGCGCATTATTAATGTCTTTCAAACTTTCTTCACGCAGGGCAAGTTATGTAAAGACATCTCAGGGGAGAAAATAGTATCTCATGGCTATTAAATTGTCCCATGACAATACCACGTGTACACGTAGCTTTTGCCAAGATAAACTGCGGAAGGGGCTTGGCACAAGATTTCACTAGTTTGCAAGACTCCCATACAAGGTCTTACGAAATAAAATCTTTTATAAAAATGCATCAAATGACCGATTTCGATGGGGAAAGGTTTATGATCTAAGTTAGACTCTTGGCTTCATGGAAACATTTTGTTCGCAAGAATCGGATGGCTGAATTCTATGTCACAGTCCGCCAAACGCCCCACGTTTTTTCTGACTCACCCGGTATATGTGCTTTCCTCATTAATCTCCCGCAATCCACGCTTGAGGCTTTGTGCATTGAAGTAAAACCAGTTAGGTCTGCTCCTTTCGTTGTTCTGGCTTGGTATTGTCCTCCGAATGAGGCTGTTGATAGTTTTCATCTCTTAGAGAACAGTCTTCAATGCCTTGAAATCTGAATTTCTTGACAATCTGCAAAAAGTAGATTGGAAGGGCATCGGCACACACAGTGATGATGTCAACATCATAGTGGAACAGTCGGCAACAATGTTTCGCGTGTACTTGAGAAACACTCTCCCTTACGCAATAGGCGTGTTTTAGAAAAATTCTGTCCATCGGTAACCGAAGAGTTCCAACAATTGTGTGCATCAAGGGACAAACTAAGAAAACTAGCCATTAAATCTAAGTTCAAATTTTCATTTGATGCATATAAACAAATGAGAAGTAAAGTAAATAAGGTCAATGTTGATCTTAAGCGCCATTACTTCGGGAACAAAATTGCTTCTCATTTAGGTGACATCAAAGGCACGTGGAAAACTATAAATTTGGAAGTAAAAAATAAAAAAGATCACGCAAATTATTGACTTTATACAAGTCTTCGTTTTGTTTATCTTCGTATTGTCATGGCGGGAAGCTCGTACCGTGCCGAAGGCGCAATGAGCGCGCAACGCGAGGGGTTGAGATCAGGCCAAGGAAACGCCTGCTGGCGCTGTCTGCGATGTGATATGCGACCTCGTTTCCATTGACGTAGCAACGGAGCAATTATAATTAGGTTTGCCTAGCAACGGAATCTTTGCTGTGGAGGACGACCAAGAAGAAGACACAGATGGATTTGAAATATATTCATTTAAGGTTTCACAGGATTTCAACTTTCCTCACTATTTCATAAACCGTTCGACTCCCATTCGATTGATCGAAATAACTCGAAATTGCGAAAGTTTCGAATCGGTTGCCGTCTCTGAAAGTCGTTGAAGCGCGAGAATGGGCCTAAAGCAGAACTGGTGCAAGTACCCCGAAAGAAAACTAAAATATCTCGCGAGTCTCATACTATCTCAGAAAAATTTTTCGCTTTATTTATTGCCAATAGTCATCCAAAAGCATCTTCGATTGCTCAAAGTTGGGCGGGGTAGGGCAGAGTGAAATTTTTACGAGTGCGTGCTTGGAGCGTGACAAAGAGGTTGAAGTGGCCTAAGCTACCACTGAAGAAACTTAGCCGCTGCAGCTAATTCATGATTTCTAACGGCTAAACGAGTCTCGCTATCCAAAGATAAAACATTTAAAAGTCACATGAATGTCTAAACTAGCCTAAAATGCTTACCACTGTTGTAGAAATTCAATCCAAAAACGCGATGCACTTATCCGTCCAAACTTCAGTTTCCATCTTGGTTTCACTGCGAAGTGCGCGATCCGCTGCGAAGGAGGCGCATATCACATCGCAGAATGCAACTCACTGCGCGATTCCTCTCCCGTGTTTAGCTCCCTGGTTGAGATTAAAACTGAGACTTGTTGCAAGTCAACGCAAATTACGGCTCTTGATGTTGGTGGGAAAAAATATGAAATCATGAAGCTATCGAAGAACATATGTACATCTGTTTTTTGTAACATCGGTCAAGACCTTAGGAAGAAAATTCCTGCCACACAGAACCCTCTTCGTGAGGGCAAATATTCCATAACTCCAGTAGGAACACAGTTTCTTTTTCAACCCACAAATTAAAACCAGTCGCCAGTGTATTGGGAATCAATCACTTTTTGAAGATCGGTCTCCCAGTTATTTCTGACTCCCTTTAAGGTATATTTAATCTATCAGTTGCTACAGGAGTTTGTGGTATATTTAATCTATCAATTGCTACAGGATAACAAAGCAATTTGTTATCATGTGGTTGGAAGGGGCTGTTTGATTAGGTGAATTCCGTGAAATTGTATGATTTCCGCGTGCTTCAGCAACCAATAAGGATTGGAGCTGTATGCTGTAGCAAAAAGTCTCCTGTCTTGCACCAACGACTGGTATAAATTATGGATGCGTGGAAATACACTGCATTGGCGTTTATCGACCTAAAAATGTGTTGATACTGTTGATCATGATATCCTGCTAAAGATATGCAGAAATACCTCGTTTCTGGTATTAAGCTTGCCTGGTTTACGTCATCTCTCCAAGACAGACAGCAGTTATGCAAGGTCAATGTTGTTTCGCCACGAATAGAAGAATACACTATAGTGTTCTACAGGGATCTTGTCTTGGACCTCTTCTTTTCAAAGTCTATGTCAATGACCTTCCGTTTTGTCTGGAGACCTGCCAGGTGACCATGTCTGCTGATGATATCAGCATCTCCTTTGCTGCACAAAGTGTCAATGATCTGAATGTGACGCTTAACAAAGAACTTGATTCCTTACGGAAATGTCTCCAAGGTAATGAACTGTCATTGAATGTCATGAAGACACAGTGATGGTTATTGAATCTCCCCCAACGTTTAGAAGATGTCGACAAAACTAGTGGAACCGCCCTCTTGTTCTATTTGCGGCTCTGAAGTCGAAATTGTAGATAACATCAAATATTTATGGGTGCAGATTGATCTAGCTTGGGACGAACATACCCACACACGGGAACATACGGGCTGTGTGGCTGAGTGGCTTAAACAGTTCTCGTCAGGTAACTAAAGTTAAGCTCTGTCGAGTGAGGTAAAACTCTGGATGGGTGACCTCGGAGGCCTGACCTCACAACTCACCTCGCCGTCCTTCGGAAGGGACGTTAAACTAGGGGTCCCATGCGTGGAAGCGGCATGCACAGTGGGCCTAAATTAGCCTTAAGTAGCTAGAAATCCTGACAAGTCCACTCAAAACAAATTGAAAAACGGAAAAAGAGTACCCATTTGGGATGAAAATACCCATTTTCTAAGGTCTCTCGTGCAATTGGATTTCTTAAATATGCCAAGAAGTTACTGCCACAGAACACTCTCTGTAAACGATATTGTGGTATCGTTGAGCCGCAACTCCGCTACTTTATTTTCCTACTTAAAAACTGAATTTTTTGTTGTGCTGAATTTTTTCCGCTTTGCCGCTTTTGTTTGATTGTATCGACTCATGAATAGATTTGACACATTTCTTCCACAAATATTTGTTGCTTTGTTGTTTTGTGTAAGATGTAATCATTGGTGAACGAAAAAGCCATTGGTGAGCACAAAGCCTATCGGTGCGACGTCCTTGTGGAGATTACTGGCGCTTGGAGAGAAAATATGAAACGAAACAAATTAGCAGGAAGTTACTCAAGATTGGATTTTTGAACGAAATTTGAAGACATTTAAATGGAAAGTGAAGTCAAATTGATCCTTGAGTCGTTGGTAAGTGAATCATTTAGCTCAATAATACAAACTAATTCCTTTTGGCGGCAACGAATGAGTTTTAATCGGTAAGAAGTTTAGGCCCAAATCACATTTCTGGCAGAAATCGCTGAAAATCACTTGCGATTTTGAGATGTAATCGAAGGGACAGTGTTTGGGTTATTGCTTAGGGAAATATCAATAATCGCTGAGATTTTTATATTTATATCTTATTTGCAGCAAGTATTATCGCTGTTTGAACAATTTTCAACGTCCTTCGTTCGGAAAATGAATTTAATTTGTGCTCCAAATAAGATATTTTTCCAAGCACACTACAAACTGTAGAGGGGATCCCTTCTACTGATTTGTGAAAGGAAATTCCATGTAATTTTTTTATCTTAGTAGCCATTTCAGTTTCGTCAGGGTAACGGCCAATTTATTATCATGTGGTTGGAAAGGGGCTGTTTGATTGGGTGAATACCGTGAAATCGTATGATTTCCGTGTGCTTCAGCAACCAGTAAGGATTTGAGCTGTATGCTGTAGCAAAATGTCTCCTGTCTTGCACGAACGACTGGTGTAAATTATGGAATCGGGGTAATACACTCCATTGGTGTTTATCGACCGAAAAAAGTGTTTGATACTGTTGATCATGATATCCTGCTAAAAGGTATGCAGAAATACCTCGTTTCTGGTATCGAGCTTGCCTAGTTTACGTCATCTCTCCAAGACTAACAGTAGTTATGATTCTTCTGGTAGTGCCTTGATAAAAATTCTAAAGTGGCCTACCGTAGCAGATATGATAAAGAGCGAGACAGCTTGAATGGTTTACAGATCAATAAATGACCTGGCTCCAGACAACCTGTCTGAAATTTTCACAAAAAACTCTGCATGCTATAGGAAAAATTCGAGAAATACCGCAACTTCCAAGTCTCATTAATGAAAGCGCGTAATGGTCCGCGAACTTTCTCATATCGTGGTGCTGGAATCTGGAACCACTTAGATTCGGAAGTCAAGCAGGGATCCTCTTTCAAATCATTGAAAGATGCTTTAAAATGATTTATTTTGCTGTTTCTTTGCTATTTATTCATTATTATAATTAGCTAGGATAGGGTTCTACATTATATAACGTATTTTGCCTAGGATTTTATGTACGGCCCCTGAAAAGCAGTGCTTCCTGAATGACGGGGTAACCGTGGGTAAAAAATTTAAAATAAAGTGAAATGAAAACGCAGCAAGCAATCTTTGTGGTTTTCTTTATAGTTTTCATGGGCAAATGCAGGTTTTAAAGTGAGGAGACGACAGCACTGATAGAGGAAGCTTTATGCACATTGAGCTCTGTCTAGGCAGCATAGAAGATCAGAGAAAGCCTCCGCCTGGGGGCTGACACTTAATTGTTTGTTCGTTTCTCATTTTGTATATTTCATTTAATGTGGCAACCTTGGCAGAGTCTGCGTAACAGAGAACGGCAGAGGATGACTGATGATAAGCACATAAGTGGTAACCAGCTCCTTTCTTCTCTTTTCTCGCTCGTTTCACCTTCCGCACGAGATCACATTGTTACTTCCTGTAGGGAGAGTGGCCGAGTGGCTTACACTTTTACCATTGATCCCCTTGTCCTTGACCAAGTGACTCACGTTTCTGTCAAGATATTATTTAATTTATTGACAGGTCGTTGTCCTTCATTATCTTGCTAGGGTATCTCCGCTTGCTTCTTCTTCTCCGCACACCCTCAGTTGCATTCCACATTGCTAATTCTGCTACGAATTCATTCATGTCTTAAAAGGTAACCAAAATGCTTTGCCCTCATTATTTTGATCTTGCTGGATAGCTCTACTTCACTGCCGTAATATGTTTTCACTTGTCAAGTGCTAATTAGCTTTAAATCTATCCCGCCTACGTTTGATGGAATGATATGAAAAAATTCTTTGCAATTGGTGTTAGCAATTAATGTTATTTAGCCGTGACTATTTTGCCAAGCTTTTTGGATTTTCTTATGGTACAGGATTGGAGGCTTACTTGCAATAATAGCATGTTGTACAAAAGAAATTTAAAGAAGTCAACTTCAGTTCTTTTCTTTGATCTTCATTTCTGAGTAAGTGATGCCAGCAAAGCTATTCTTCCAGGGAAACCAAGTCATTTGTTCGATTTCTTCGGCAGATGGTTGAGATCCTGGATATAGATTATTCAGGTGAACCTCTGTGCAACCTGCCATCCACCACGGGCCTTTGTAGAACACTGCACAATTCCCAGAGTCTTCATCATTCTTCTTATCATTGTTCTTATCTTTTGTGGTGAAGGCAGACCCATTCAACATAGTGACCGGATCATGAATATTCCCTTTGTATCCACCAATTGTGATTACGTAGTGTTTTGAAGCTTCTGCGATTTTGAAGTTATTGTATTCAGCAAATCCATGACTCCCATCTTTATTTTTGAGATCAAATCGTAATGTAACATTCCCTTTCTTAGTCAGGTGATGCATTGCCTCAAGACCAAGCCAATGATTACCAAGTGGATCTCCAAACCCTTTCACATATTCATCCCAATTTCTGTCAAAACTTACATTTGCGTCAACACGCCTTTGTATGACCGTCCAACCACCGCCATCTGTTATCATGTCACAAGAAGCACGAAATGTAGATGTTCCATTGTCCCATGATAGATCAAAGGCACCTTGCCATAATGTCATGCCTTTTTTCTGTGCGTCTTTGCAATTTTGAAATGCTGCAAGTAAGAAGATTGTTCGATTATTATTTCGAACATTGAAAACTGCTTGCATTGGCACCATGCCCTATTCACCCTTTAGCTTTGCTTTTTCTTCTATTTAATTTCAATTACCTTTGCTGTCTCGTTTCAAGTTTACCTGCAAATTGCCTTTAGGATCATCAACTTTGTTGGATCCATCTAGCTATCATTGACTACCGGATGCTCCAGAAAGTTTCTCGATTTGAGCTGCGACTGGAGTAAAATTGTGGGCATCTTTTTGTTTAGACAGTGACCTATATATAACACAATGTTCATCTATGATTTTACCTAAACAACACAGCACACTTGAAAAGTTTGCAGAAAAGCCAAAAACAGTTGATCAATGCGATCATTGGACCTGCGGCTCACAATCCACAGATATCGTGCTTTTTTAGCAAATTCCAACAATACGGAGCTTGAAGTTAAAACAAATGAATCCAGAAAGATCACATTTGTCTGCTTTCCTATTAAAAACGCGCGTTTACGTGAGGTTTGAAGAAATGATACGATTGCTAGAGCAAGATCCAATTGTCTGCACTTTGTATGTTGCTGAGTTTGGAACATTATTTTATGAAATGTATGAAGCAAGCAAGCATTGCGTGCTCTTCATACATACGTCGTAGAGCTTGGAACATCCTTTATCGCTAGACTTGTTTCCCCTTTCGATGATCTCGCGAGCTGAATGTTTTCTGAAAATCCATATCTTACAGGCGTTTTTATCAAGAAAAAGCATTCGGATTAAAGTTATGCGTTAAGCAAGAAAATCCCGTTTAAATTCTTCAAAACGAAATAATTATTCCTTTCTGTAGCATTCAAATAAGGAAACTTGTTTTTGAGGCACTCGGTAGTTCCTGTAGCGTGTGTGAAGGGAAGCGTTATGTTTTTCGTCGTTGATGCAGCTGTGGATTGAACTAGCAAGGTGTCTGGCATTGATTTTGCACACAGTGCACTGTTTATTGGTTGGTGTTCCATAACTGTTTTGATCAGAAATTAAGAATATATCAAAAATTGATTTAAAAACTGAATTGATTGAAATTCAAGAATTGATAAGAAATTAAGAATATTCACAATAAATCTCTCATAACAGAAAGGGTATGTCAATGTGGACAACTGAGATGAGTCACAACCAGTTATGACGTGTATCAGTGTAGCACGAAAATATTGGTGCTTTATGAATCAACTTATGTGCATAAAATTGGTTTTACAAAACAGAAAGGGGTATTCTAGAATGTATCCAAGCTGCTTAAGAGTCATTTCACCCTTTTTTCAACATTCTCGCTATTTACATTGAGATGGATTACCCTGCAAGTAAAGACTTGCGCTAAACAAACATGTTCATTTCATTTTATCATATTTCAACACAAAACCCTATCAGCTAAAAAGGAACAAGAAAGTACTATATAAATATCTATTTACTTATATAAAGTAAGTTATTATTTATATAAATTATTTACTTATATTATGTACCTATATAAGTTATTTACTTATATATGTAGTCTTAGAAATTTGCTGGCCTTCCTAGGGATAGTCCTTCGGGAAGGATGCTAGTTTTGTGGGAATTCCTTTAGTTTCCTTTTGAAAATAGTAATCGTGGAACTCATTCTCATTTCTAATGGGATTTCATTCCATGTCTTTGCACCATTGTAGGAAAACTGCTTTTGGAGAATTCTAGGTTCTGCCTTCGAGAGGGGGAGGGGGGGCTTGAGCTCCCTAAGAAAGCTGAAAAACATCCTTCCGCAAAGGAAACTTGATCAAGTCGACCTTTGAAAGCCATCTTCGCTTTGACAACATTGTTTGGAGTGCTCTTTCCAACACCAAACTATCCCCAATGGAACGACTACAGACAAGGACAAAGAAGCAAATAGCGCATGCCAAGTACGAGGACGGATGGACTTGCAAATGGTTCACTGTAAAGTCTTTGATCTCGTCTGACCAAGGAGTCATGACATATAAAATGATGCATTCCCTCTCCTGAAAAAATCTTCGCCATGAGTCCACTGAAAGATCCATGATTTCAGAGCAGAGAACCAAAATCGTTGAGATCTGCAAATTCCCAAAGTTAAGTTAGAATATGCAAAGCGATGTCTCTTCTTCTCTGGTGTCAAAAACTTGAATGTTATCCTTGACACCGTTTGAGAAAAAGAATCAATCGCTCGTTTTCGAACAGGTTTTTAGAGAGTATCTTTTGAACCAATTACAGGACCCAAACACGACCCCTTGGCAGAGCAGCGAATGGCACCATTTTTATTTCTACTTATCATTATTTTTTCCTGAACAAGTATTGCTAATAGATTAGCTGAAGGTGTATCGTGTATAAATATCGATAAGATTTAAATGAAAGAAAATGTTCAAAACCGCTGCGCGGGACATATGAGCATATGAGTGTTAAACGGCAAGTGAAGCGAGCGCTTTTATTTCGTAGTTAGAAACGGAATACCTACCTTGTCATGTCCTTACGTTAACATGCAGTTAAGTGGTATTTATTATTAAGTTCATGTTGCTTGGTTACTTCTATTTTATTCTATTTCAGTTCAATTCATTCCATTCTATTCTATTCTATTCTTTTTCAATTCTATTCCGTTCTATTCTATTCTATTTTGTAATACGCTGCGAAAACCACAAGACATTATCAGTAGTTAAGCAAGCTGAAGAGTGACCATTTTGGAAAAGCTTTTGGAAAACATCTTGAAAAACATTTGCGTTACCATGGAGAAGAAATTGGAGTACAAGATGAAGCAATAGGAATTGATCTGAGGTAATGAGACCCGATTCCACGCAATATGAATCGAAGCAACATGAATTAATCATAAGCGGTTACAATCTATTGCAAACAACATGAGAAGACAATGCGAGTTAATTGCACTCGACATGAATTGATTACAAGCACTTTTAATTGGGTTTTTTTTATTAGGCGCTCCTTATTCGCTAATATCCTTTTGACTATATATTGCATAATCATGATTGCAGTGAATCACTCTTTTTCAGTTAGCTGCAGTGAGTTCTGAGTTGATTATGTATTGGCGGATTAAGCATTTCTGCGACAGAATTTAATTTCTTTCCTCATCCCCAACAAAAGACCGTCAGTCCTGTGATACGAAAAGTGAAAATCCTTTAGTGGACTCCAGCATAGCTGAACTATGATGTATGACGACGTACACAACAGCTGGGTCAAAGCCATCCGTTGTTTTGATGAAGTTTGACGGCTTTCAAAGCAGTCTTTATTCGCTTAAATCCTCAGTTTTTGCCTGTTCACGATCTAAATAACAATGGCAAAATAGTAACAACGTAGTCTAGCTATTTGGCTGCCTTACAACTTGCTGAGTTCGGATGATTAATTCATTTTGTGCAACGAAGTTTCTCGGTTCATTTTTTCCGTCACCCGGTGGTAGGTGGGATAGTGTTGCCAAATGTCATTGAAAGCGAGTTTACGAAATGGTAGTGGATGCAGCACCGCTTACTCTATTGATAAGGCACGGTTTATGTTTCTGCCATTGTAGCTACCCTGTGGGGATCGCCTCAACGAAAAAGAAAGCTAGAGCGAATGTGCCAGGGAAGAAAGGTCCAATTTATTGACAGTCGTAACATTGATCCCAACCTCCATCTGAATGGGAGCAGGCTTCACCTAGATTATCAACGTACTTGTTGCTTAGCTAACAATTTTTAAGAGCTTTAGGTTTCTATTGACTAGATCCAATGAGCCCATATCGGTCTCCAGATATGACATAATACCGCCAGGCGTTAATACTCCCAAGCCAGGCGAGAGTGTCCATGACTCAGATAGACTTCCCTTAAACACAGCTGTTTCCTTCGATTCCTCCGCAGCTACCCCCTTGTAGCAGATATCAATGCCATGGATGTCAGATCTGTATTGAAGTTATCAAGAATAAGAAACATAGTTAAGGTCATTATTGGATACCTGAACATGAATTATGTCAGAAATAAATTGATGCGCTCAAGGAAATCACTTTACAAAATTTAGATGTACTGATGCTTGCCAATACAAAAATTAATCCGGCCTTTCCAACGGGACAATTTGCTATAGAGGGATTTGCAGCTCCTTTTCTATTAGACAGGAATGCAAATTGCGATGGCTTACTAGTCTATGTCTGAAGTGATATACCTTCGCGCCAGTTAAAGTCTTTTAAATTTTCCGAAAACATCGAATGCATTGGCTTCGAAATTTTTTTGTTTTCAGTTCGTTTTGAGTGGGCTAGTCAGGATTTCTAGCTACAGAAAGCTAATTTAGGCCCACTCTGCATGCCGCATCCAGGCATGGGACCCCTAGTTTAACGTCCCTTCCAAAGGACGACGAGGTTAGTTGTGAGGTCAGGCCTCCGAGGTCATCCATCCAGAGTTTGACTTAACTCGACCGAGCTTAACTTCAGTCACCTGACGAAGACTGTGTAAGCCACTCGGCCACTCACCCCGCAAATGAATTTGAGGAAAATGAGATTGGTATCTTTTAGCGTTTATCGACCACCAAATCAATCTCAGGATAACCTCTTCGAGAATCTTGGTCTTGCGCTCGACCATTACAGTAAAAACTATTAAAGCTTTATGTTTTTAGGGAATTTTGATATGACTGAAACTGAGGAATAGCTCAAACTTTTTTGGACATGTACAGTCTCAAAATTCTAGTCGAAGAAATAACATGCTTTTAAGCTAACACACCAAAATGCATAGATCTTGTATTGACTAGAAACAGGAGTGCACATAAAACTACCATAGACCTTTTAGCTATTCTAAAAAAGTATGTGGTTCGAACGATATTTCATCACATTTTGTAGAATTTTCGAATGTGTACAATAATGACGGAAGCTCTAACGCCACTCAATCGAACCTCGTGTATAAAAATGTATAAAAATAACGCTCGATCCAGGCTCTTTTGTAGAATAGCTAAAAGGTCTATTGTCAAAACTGGTCTCTCAGATTTCCATAAAGTAGTTCTCACTGTCCTTAACACTACTTTCCCCAAACAAGGACCAACTGTAGTTAACTATAGGAACTACAAAAGTATAACGAAAATGCTTTCAGAAGTGATCTTTGGGAGGAGTTACAAAACATAGATCCATCGGATTTGAATTACAGTTCATTTGAAACTGCTTTTGACGGAGTTCTTGACAAACATGCTCCAATTAAGAGAAAATATGTCCGGGCAAATGATAAACCATTTATGACCCGTGCTCTGCGTAAAGCTACCATGTTGCGTTCTAGGCTGCGTAATAGATATAACGAAGATTGAACTGCTGAAAATTGGAACAAATTTCGCAAACAGCGAAATTCTTGTGTTGAGTTATTTCGAAAAAAATAAATTGTTACAATAATCTAGACATCTCACAAGTCACCGACAATAAGAAGTTCTGGAAGACTGTGAAACCTTTTCTCTCTGATAAATTACATTCTAATAGTAAAATAGTTTTGACTGAAGGTTAAAAAATTATTTCCAACGATGTTGAAGTAGCAGAAACTATGAATAAATTTTTCGTCACCGTTACCGATGCTCTTGGAAAAGATGAAAATTCCAATGATGAAAATGAATTAGCAGGAATCATGAACCCTGTTGAGAAAGCTGCACACAAATTTGTGGATCACCCAAGCATTCTTAAAATCAAAGATCGCTGTCAAAATGGTTTTGCCCCTTTGTTTTTAAACAAGTTACCCCTGATGCCGTTGCCGAAGGAGGCTAGGAATTTAGATCCTACGAAAGCTACAACATTCAAAAGCATCCGTCATAAACGTCTTAAATCCAATTCTGATGTGTGTGTGGAGCCTTTGACTCACATATTTAATGACTGTGTTGAAAATTCGACTTTTCCCGATGAGCTAAAGTGCGCAGATGTGACATCTCTTCCCAAGAATGGACCAGCCAATACCAGCACTAATTTCAGGCCAATTAGCGTTCTACCGACGGTCTCAAAGCTTTTTGAAAGAATAATGGACAAACAGATGGTTGCTTATATCACACCTTTTGTATCCTCACTTCTCTGTGGTTTTCGACGAGGTTATAGTGCTCAACATGCTCTCGTATTACTTTAAGAAAAATTCCAGATTAGCCTTGATAAAGGTGGAAAGGCAAGGCAGTATTGATGGTTCTCTCCAAGGCGTTTGACTGTATTAGAAATGATCTCTTGAGTGCAAAATTGCTTGCCTATGGCTTTTCTTTTACAGCGTTAATACTCATTAACGATTACCTCACAAACAGACAACAGAGAGCCAAGGTAAATGGTTCCTTCAGTTCTTGGAAAGACGTAACAAGAGGTGTCTCTCAGGGGTCAGTCTTAGGCCCTCTGTTGTTTAACATATACATCAATGATCTCTTACTTTTTATTCAAAAGTTAGATATCTGTAGTTATGCAGATGATACCATAATCTATGCTTGCGATAAGAACCTGGACAACAACTCATAAGCTTGAAAATGACTGTAATGTAGCATTAGAGTGGTTTGCCAACAACTTCATGAAATTAGATATAGATATATGTTATCTTTTGGCCATTGGACAGGGATATGATGATGCAGTTTCTGTTAAGATGAAAAATGCTGAAGTCGTTAAGAGATCTGAAGAGAAGTAACTTGGAGTTCATATTGGTAGCAAACTCTCCTTGACCATCATGTCTCGAAACTTTGCCAAAAAGCCCGCAACAAACTTTACGCACTTGCCCGCATATCTCCCTGTATGGATCAGAACAAACTAAGAAACTTGACGAGCCTTTTCAATACTGTCCTTTAATCTGGATTTTCACAGTAGGCAGCTTAACCAAAAAATCAACAAAATTCGGGAAACGGCTTTGATTATTACTTATAAGGACACCCAATCTACTTTTAGTAAGCTATTACAGGAGGACTGTGCCGTAAATATTCACACAAAGAACTTACAATTACTTATGACAGAGATGTATAAAACTAACAACGGGCTTAACCCTTCATTTATGCAGGAAGTCATCTGTGAATATACAAATCGCTACAATTTGCGAAATAATAACGAATTTATTCCAACAAGAGTGAGATCAGTCAATAGCGGCTCAGAAAGCATTCGATTCAAAGGTCCGCAACTGTGGCAACATTTACCATCAACAATACGCAGTTCAGAATCACTTCATCAGCTTAAGGCAAAGATAAAATGTTGGAGAAAATCGTCCCTGTAGATTATGCCGCACATTTATTCCAAACTTGGGCTTTTTATGATGAACATTTGCAGATATCAATTTTTATTCTGTATACTTTTGATGATTTGTAATTATTTCTTGTCCACCGATTTTTATGTAGTATAAGTATTTTTTTATTGTTTTTACGTTGGAATTGATCAGCTAACTACTTTTGGCTATCTTTCCACTGTAATCCAACGGTAAAGAAATTGATATAGCAGAAGTCAAATCGGGCCTTATTCTTTGATGTAATATTGTACGCAGGAAGGTACATGCTGAAAAGTCTTGCCTATGCACAGACCCCCAGGGTAATGCATCAAAGCAAAATTATCAAAGTTCATTGCAAAATCAATGAAACTTACCTTCGGGAACCACCTTTTTCCAAACGGCGTGAACATTCTTATCTGTTGGTAAATCTTTTTCGTCTGATACTTTTTTGAAAATATTTGTCTTCAGATTCTTAACAACAAAATTACATTGCTCATTCAAACTGCATCTATGGAAATGCTTATTCAAAACAGCAAGGCCATTGTCACTGCTGTTCGTGATCTGTTGGAACCACGTTCCAGTTTTCGCTTGTTGAGCAGATGCTAATGCCAGTGCAGTAATCACGAAGACAAGGAAATTTCTTGCCATCTTGTTCATGGCTTTCCTTTTCTGGATTCAAGAGCAACCTTACTTCTTCGACACAGGGCCGAACATCGACCCCACTTCATTAAATCTTAGTTGTGACAACAACCCTTCCAGGTCCGGAAGATTGTTTCAGACATTATTTGATCGACTAGACTATTCAGGTAACAGCTATCGAATGGGTTATGTAGAATAATTGAGTTGAGAGAAAGCGTTTTGTATAGTACCTGCCGCGTGAGAATTGTAAAATGCGAAATGCAGCCGTGAAAAAGAAATGGATGGAAGTGGCGCCTTTCCAAGTTGTTTTCAACAGGAAAAAGCAAATGCGTTTTCAGGCATAGTTGAAATGGCTCAGAATTCCTTCAAGAATGATATTGTAGTCTAGCTCTGCATTTGCAGTATCATCTCGGCACGTTCAGTTTGGTATTTTGTGTAACCCCCATGGCCAAGTGCAACGAAAGCTATTGCGAAAGGCAAATTGATCGAAATGATTTCTGTCTCACCTGCTTTCGCTTGCAATTAATTGATTACAATGCTTTTTGATAATTTCCTACTTACCTTTCTCTTCCGTTAGGACTCAAGCAAAGTATTCTATTACTTACGTAAGCGAATATGCCTTGTACATTGAAAATCGAGAGTATGAAATAGTTTGGTGTAAGGATGCTACAGGCAGTTATCATTAACAATTATGGCACCATGCTTTTATTCTTCTTTCCTGCTTTCTCTCTTTCCCTTCGGACACGCGCCCAAGACTTCCTTCTTACATTGGGCATTCTCCCTTCTTATCTTTCTCTATGATATCGTCAAACTTACTTTTGGCTCTTTTGAAAACTTGCACGCTTTGTGTCTGGTTGTATCTCAAATATTGCATTATTTCCACGAAATGCTGGGTATGCTGCTTCCTTTCGTAATTCTGGCATTGAAAATGCTGACATGTTGAAAATGATCAAGGTATCAGAAAACTGCCATGGCAGATTAGCAGCAAAATACCCAAAGTTCCTTTCAAGCCAGTCAGTTCATAAGAGGGTGTGATACAATTTTACACCCATCGTTTTAACAAATTGAAAGATTTGTGACCTATACTAAAGTGTAGAGCAGAGCCATTTTCTTCGACAATTAGTGTCGCAAGGATTTTGTTGTTAATTTTGCCCACGTTTCAGTGTTTCCAGCAGATGGATCTGAATGGTCTTTATTACGATCGACGCTTACGCCGTAAATTTCATACTACTTAACATTTTAGAACATTGAAGTGTTGCAAGGAGGCTGTTGGTTTGAAGCTCTGGGCAAAACTGTTTTGACAAAGGCAGTGATGTTCTTGCCAATAACCGTTTTGACGGCAGGAAGTCTTTGCTCCGACGTAAAGTAACACTTTTTTGGAAGGTTTTTTAGTAAACATTGTTTCCACTTATTTGGAACAGTCTCTTAGGTTTATTTGCACCTATTTCACTGACTTCTTACTTTATAACTCCCCGATGGCTCAAGTCACAAAACTGATTTGTTTGATGAAGAGCATAAGTCTTGCCCTCATCAAGTTATGCAGCTAGAACGATGTCGAAAACAAGTGCAACAGATACTTGCCTATCCTATTTCAGCGATGGGGTCCCTCGGGGATTTGAAACTGGTATGTTCACAGGCATGATTTTGATTGACCTACAAAAAGCATTCGACACAATTGACAATGAAATTTTCCTTGATAAAATGGTATGCTTGTGCTTTAGTGACTCTACCATCTCATGGTTTAAATCTTACCTCTAGAGCCGATCATTTTCTATCAACATTGGAAAAGAATATTCAAACCCTGGTAGTTTGTCATGTGGGGTCCCTCAGGGATCGACTCTTTGTCCACTCATTTTCCTCCTATACGTTAATGACATGGCACAGGCAGTTGACTGTGACCTGCTTCTGCGTGCATATGATTCCTGCATAATCTTTAGGGACAAAGACATTTAGAAAATAGATACCACCTTGAATAGAAACTTCAACTCTTTCTGCGATTGGTTTTTGGAAAACAAGCTAAGCATTCATTTTGGAGAAGACAAAACCAAATCCGTTCTTCTTAGCCGAAAAAATGCAAAAACCTAAAGAAGCTCAATATCAGGAGAGGTGAAATAAAGATTAAACAACACTCAGAAGTCACATATCTTAGATGTATTCAGGAGGAAAATCTCTCTAGGGAATCAATGGCAGCCAGAGTGCTTGGAAAAATAAGCGGCAAGCTGAGATTTCTGTATATAAAACAAAGTTTCTCAGATAACCCCCCTCGCAGATCGCTATTGAATGCTCCTATCCAACCCAACTTTGATTATGCATGCACCTCATGGCTCCTGATGTTGAATAAGAGGCTGGCCAAGAAAGTCCAATCAGCTCACAACTAATGCATTCACTTCTACCTGAATTTAAAAAGCACAGCAAGTGCTGAGGCTACGGAATTTAAAGCTATAAATTGGCTTCCCACAAAGGACAAATTTGATCAACATACATGTGTAAGCATAATGAATTTTTTCAAAGGAACGGCTCCAGCTTACGCTGATGAAATTTTCCTGCCAATTTGCCAAAGCCGAGTCACACGAAAGTCTAAGTTTGAATTGAACCTGCCGTTTCGCACAAGTAACGCTGGCCAAAGTGTCTGTCTTGTTTGGGGCCAAAAATATGGAATAGTCGATCATCGGATTTAAAATCTACAAATAATGTCAATTCATTCAAACAAACACAAGATCAAAGGCAATCTTTTCAAAATATACAGAGAGAGGAAAACAACAAATATGTGTTCTTCTAAAACCGCGTGTCCTCTCTCGCATTCATGATTTGGTACCAACATGTACAATTTTATTGATTATTATTATTTATAACCACCTCTAAGGGGACCATTGTGGAAATAAAGTCACTCGATCTTTTAATGTTATCCCTGCCGCTATTATTATGGGTGTGTTTTAACTTGTTTTTATTAAAGTACCATGTAAATTGTATTGTAATTATGTTATCTATACATCTTTTAACAACTTAAATATTTTAGTTTTGTGGCAAATTCTACGTACATACATACATATATGCTACCTCGTTTCATGTCGTTCATTTTATTTTCCAACTGCTTAATTTCTCATTCATTTTCAATTCCTTAAAGCCTAACTACAGCTAAGACAGACTGCGTTTCCTGGGGCTCTGCGTAATATGTTGCAAATCAAATTTTCGTTGATGAACCCGTGTCCTAATTACAATAATGAATAAATGGCATCGAATTAACGAAATAGATTACTTTGAAGCACTCAAAACGCTTCGAAATATGATGGCTGCTTGACAATCGAGTAATGCAGACACCTTTATTTTGAACAAAATGCTTCTTTGATATTGCCACCCTCATTTTTAGTAAAGTCTACTGACAGGTGACTCAGAAAAAAATAACCCAAGGAGCTCTGTTATAGGAAGAATAGTAAGTGGCCGATAGAAATTCTTCAAACGTTGTTCTGTCTTAGAAAGACTAGCCTACGTTGTGGATATTTTTCGCAATTCTTTCGGCACGATAAATTTCCCGAATTAAGGATGTTTTGGAATAGGACCAGCTTGCTTTTTCAAATTGTCGTCAAAAACAGATGATCAATTTACAGCCATTTCAGATCTTCAAAACAACGAGGAGCGTGTTTCATTTCACCCTGGGAATAGGGAACTTATTTGAAAGTGTCCATAGAAAGATTATAGTGGCTAGGCACCTAGGGTGAAATGAAACACGCTCCTGGTTGGTTTGAAGATCTGAAATGGCTTTAAATCGATCCCCTGTGTTTACAGACTGTTTGAAGAAATCAAGAAAGTCCTTTTCCACGAAATTCTTGATTCGAGAAATTTACCACGCCAGAAAGAATTGCTGAGATACTCATAACGTAGGCTAGTCTCTTTTATAGGGACAGAACAACATTTGAAGCATTTCAATCCGACACTTACTTCTCTTTCTATAATTAGTTTCCTTGGGTCACTTTTTTCTGGGTCACCCGGTACTTTACCTGCGAGCATAACAAGCTACCCAGCTAGCTGCACCTTTATGTTTGTTAACTGCACTGTTAGCTCCTCCGGAGATGAAACTCGTTACGCTGCAGTTTGGGTAGTAGCATCTAGTATATATCAAGGTTTCAGTATTTAATAAGCACTTCATTCAAGGGTTACTTTCGAATCCACAGGTGACGGCCATCATGGCTACCAATCAGTGAGGTAACAAAGTCCAACACTATGATATGAAAATGCTTCCCAACCATTACATGTTTTTATCAGTGGGACTTGGAGACCAGTTGCGGTATTTCTCTAGTTCCTACATGCACATCTAAGTTGCGTAAAAGTGCCTGATGGGTAATCTAAAGCATGCTCATTTATCGCATTTTAATCCATGCTAGCTATTTTAGTCTTTATCATATCAGTTGCAGCAGGCCAATTTAGACTTTGTCAGGGCACCAGCAGAAGAAGAACGTTTTGGTCACAACTCTAGCTGCGCAGTTTCAAAGTTGTTGCAGAATCTGTAACATAGTCCCCTCACATGTCCCCCTATGCCCTTACTGAACAACAGTGGCAGGGATACGGTTCAACGATACCACGCTACAGTTTACAGAGATTTTCTGTTGTAATTAGTTTCATGGCATATTTAAGAAATCCGATGGCACGAGAAACATTGGACTGTAAGAAATATGTGTCATCTCATGCTAAACGTTTATGAATTTGGATCCATAAATGTTTGACTTTATGAACCATTTCGACTTCAGAGCCATAAATAAGAAAGGAGGGAGTTCCACTAGTTATGTTATGATCTTGTTACGTTAGAGTCCGATCAAATAGCCATCTCATGTCTCTGCACAACATTCAGTGACATATTAGTGTCATTGAATGACCAGTGCTCACTTTTTTACCCCTTGTGAATTGCCTTGCGGTCATGTTATTCATACAAGATGAAAGCACACGAGTTGGGCTTTATTCAGAATTGACTGTCTCATTTACATCAGACCTTTCATTCAGGGAAATTAAAATTTTTCTGCTGCTTGCCCTTTGATGTGCAACGTATGCATGCCAGGTATCCTAAAAAGTATCTTTAAAAAGTTCCAGCATGGAAGCTACAATCAAAAAGTATCCGCCAACTTTATGTTATAGATTTGATGAACACCCGCAGTTTGTGGCCTGACATGTCGGAGTCGGCTATGTACATATTATATTTATGATTCACATAAATCAGAGTCAATTGACATAAATGCACACAACTTCCTAAGTAACCAACGACAGTTGATTATGGCTGTTATGAATATCGGAAAGTGTTACTCCCTCAAGAGACATCATTCAGACTTGTATAAATAAGAAAGTCTCATGATACATGTTTTTAGTAAAAGGATCGTATTAATAGTTTTCTAGACAAAAGCATCTGAGCAAAAGTTAGCTGAACTTTGGACTGTTGTTGGTATGAATACAAGCGTAGACTTATTTGTTTTATTTTTTTATTATCGTCGAGTTAGGAGCTTCTCTTTGTGTTGATATGGACGAGACCTCTGAACAAACAATGGCATTGTTATTGTGTTACTGCTATACTGTCCATGCGCAATTGGGCAATTTGGAGCACTATGAGGCAGTAAAGCTATAAAGTTATCTGTTCTGAAATCTTTGGATCAATGAATTACTGCATTAATCAGGAAAATGTCCGGAAAAGATGCACTTGAACTTCAGCAGTTTACGGAATAGCTTTCTGGGACAGATGGAACTCATTCAGTGTCGTTTAATAAAGGAACGTTCGCACCCAAGTTTTGTTTTTGTAGTCATCATTCAATCATAAAAATCAAAGATTCAAGCTGTTGAATTGGTGAAAACATATTTGACTGTGGTGTCATTTATCAATAGAGTTTCAAAGTAGAATTCATAGTTGATCTGCCCTTACAATCTCTCCAAACATTTCTAGCTGAACTGCTTTCCCTGCTTTTCAAAAATCTCTTGATTCAATAATCAAATTTTTCGCAACATGAATTACATAAAAAAGTCAACGTCAATTCTTTAATCGGATCTTCATTTCCGAGTAATTGATATCACCAAAACGCTTCTTCCAGTTTTGCAAAGACATCATTTCAATGTTTTCATAAGATGGCTTAGATCCTGGACACAGATTGTTTAGATGAGCACTCGTACAGGCAACCATCCACCAGACAACCTTCAGGTAAACAGCACAATCCCCAGTTTTCCACATATCATTATCTTTATCCCTCGTTGAGAAGGCAGATCCTTTTACCTGTTTCATTCCATCTCCAACATTCCCTCTGTATTTGCCAAATGAGATTTTGTAGTTTTTGATGCATCTCCAAGCTGAAAATTTTCGTACTCAGCAAATCCATGACTCCCATTTTTATCCTTGAGATCAAATCTTAACATGAAATTCCCTTTCTTAGTGAGGTGCTGCATTGCCTCCAAACCCAGCCAGTGATTACCAAGTTGATCTCCAAATCCTTTCACATATTCATCCCAATTTCTGTCAAAACATACATTTGCGTCAACACGCCTTTGCATGACCGTCCAACCACGGCCGTCTGTTATCATGTGACAAGAGGCACGAAATGCAGATGTTCCATTGTCCCATGATAGATCAAAAGCACCTTGCCAGCATGTCATTCCCTCCTTCTGTGCATCTTTGCAATTTTGGAAAGCTGTAATTGAGAACATTATGCGATTGTTACAGAAAATGAATCACGCTTGTGACGCTTAAATGCCCCTAGCCCTGGAGCCTCTTCATTAAATTCTCACCACCCTCGTCGCCTCGCCACATGAGGTACAATTGCTTATTAAAAAGGGGTTAATACTTCGATCTGACTTGCAGCTATGATCATTGGCCATGCAATTTAATGCAACTGCGCTGTTGCTATTGTTGCAATTAAGTAGCGCAAAATTATCGTTTGTGTACTATGTCACTTTGTACAGTACGGTAAAAAGCCGCATAAAAGAAGTTGTAGATTAAGAACGTACAGGATTATCTATTACCAGTCATACTCCTGGATATAAGAACTACTGCAGCCTGGTAGATGAAGCAACTTTGTGCGCAGAAGATAACTAAAGACTGAGATTTTGAACTGAGACTGAGAACTGGAACAAACCTATGTATATTTATGAAAGTTTTCCTATGTCATGCACAACTGTAGAGACGAGAAGTCAATCATTTTCAGCCAATTTCACCGTTGTGAAAATCAATTTTCTCATCCAGCAAGTACTTATATTGACGCAGCTAGCGAGGCTTTTTTCTTGTAATCCATCCCACATATTAGAACCGTTGCAGCCTTTTGTAGAAAGTCGCAGGTTATCTTATGCTGGTTTTTACTGTACAAAATAATGATAACAGTGCTAGAGTGTTAACTGTTGGCGTGGATCAGTTGCCCAGATATGGTTCTGCACCAGTCAAGGGCTATTGTCTTTGAATGGATATTTTCCTAAAAGGCTAATGTATTCTTGGCTTCCATTTAAAGCCTTGTTTCCGTATGGTCATTATGATTGTTTGGATCTTTGTCAACGACTCCAGTGATGAGAACTATGTTATGTAAACTTACACGAACTATCCTAACGGGCATGGGGATCACCAATATTTAATTTCTTTTTCTTATTCCAGCCACCAGTCATTGATCACAATGATTCTAAAGTAACAAGAAGCTTGCATGCTCCCGTTCAGGCTCTATCAACTTTCATTTTAGCGCGATCTGAGCTACCTTTGCGGTCTTGTGGAATCACTTTCTCCAGCTGTCCCAGCGATCCAAAGTCAAAAGTCAACTGTCGAATCAATCTTAATGGCGCCAGGTTTTTGGAGCGTGCGAGCCCATTTCATCTGAGGAAAGCGTTACATGCGTTTACAGCCCCTTTACAGAATCTGCTTTTAAAGGGTCTGTTTCATCCAGCATTGCTTGCACGTGCAGCCTCTTCGTTAGTCTTTGTTGTCGCCATCTCCATGGCCCATGAAAATGGCGACAACAAAGGCCAACCAAGAGATGGCACGTGTAGGGCATACTGGATGAAGCAGACCTTTTAAGAAATTCTAGCAGACCTATTCATTTCTTAAAGGCAAGTGACATATTTAAAAGCTGGTCCAGGCCAAGTTAAAGATACAATCCATTGTATCTAACGACTTTGCGCGTTTGTTTTATTGTGTAGCAAAGTAAACAATGGATTACCGTATTGATAGCGGCTAGAAGATAATGCTATGTCTATTTCTGTCAAGATCATTTCATACTAACTGTCAGTGATGAAACTAGTTCGGTAGTGTGCGATATGTGTCTTTTTGGTACATTATACCGGGTGAGCCAGAAAAAAAAAAGTTTTGCAGAAACTAATTGCATTTTATACGTAAGCCCGCGAAGCTCACACCCAAAGTGAAGTTTTTTCTTGCATTTTGATCGATATTACGGCTTTGGCCCTTATTTTCGAGGGAAGATGGACCTCAATGTTTGGTGCTCTGACAATCTATGCAGTAGGGAAGAAGCTGACACGCATGGTGTTTGTTAGAACCTTCTCAATCCGGGTGAAATTTCAAATTGTTTTTGCGTTCGCAAATGACGTTGGCCATTAAACTTGAAGCAAGTTTACATGATGGATGCCACTGTCACCCTTCTCATTCCGACAATATGAAACGAAAAACAGAGGACAGTTTATCCCTCGCGTGTAATCTTGCAAATTGATGCTGATATTGTGCCTCTCGTATGGCATCGTTCGTCTCAAAAATGTAGCAAACTTAATCATGAAAGGCCTTCAGAATTCTTTCCAAGAGAGAAAGGAAGTACCGGGTGTTTCAAAAAAAGTACCTCTTTTGACTAAACAAGGGAAGGAAACGATAAAATATCGGGACTTTTTGAGTTCATAGGCATATTTGTTGATGTTCAATTTAGATGCACATACCTTGCATTTCAAATCGTCCTCCAAACACCGGAGATATGAGTTCGCGAAGTCGAATTTGGGAGTGCACTTGAAACCAGAGGTTTTGTGAGAAGGCCTGCCATGATTTGATATCACAGGCATATTGCAAAAGAGTTTCAACTTTGACTTTTCGCTTTTCTTTGAAAAGAGTAATACCTTGAAATTTTGCAATTGTTCTACAAATACTAATCCCTTGAAGAATCAATCGATGCATTGCTTTCCATCCCAAGTGAGAAGAAGGAGAAAATCCCAATCAAAGAAGGAGAAAAGGAGCACATGCACGCTCATTTTGGAGATGTGGCACGACTTTATCATTCTTACCACACTCTGATATTATTTCATAACGGCAAAGTTCACGAGTCTTTTGTTGTTTTCAAAAGCGAAAAAACTGACAGTTAGACTTTACAGGTGCTTTGGAAACTATTCATGATGCAAATCATGGCTAGGCCCTTTTCCAAAACCTCTGGTTTCTTGTGAACTGTAAATTTGACTTTGCAAGCTTGTATCTCCAGTGTTTGGTGGACGAAGTTTAAATGCAAGGTATGGGAATCTAAGTTGAATACTGATGAATTTGATCGTTCATTTGGAGAATGATAATATCTCATCGTTTCGTTCCTATTTCCAGTCAAAAGGGGTAATTTTTGAGGCACCCTGTACATAGAAGTTGAGAAAGGAACAGCATTTACTCCTAGTGCAGAAAATTGAAAACAAGGCACAAGCCTATCAAAATTCAGTGCGAGCTGAAAAATAGTGCCTTTCCTCATCTTTTTCCTAATCTTGTGACTTTTGATGTCTACTGGTAAGTCTTTTTCATCTGATACTTCTTTGAAAGTATTTGTCTTCAAATCTTTAACGGCTAAAGATTTATTGGGAAAGTTATTAAGAAAGAAACTGTCAAAACGAGTCATTAAATTTTCCTTATTCCAAGGGCGTTAGGACACGGATGTTTTGATTGATTGTTAATTTACCTTGTTTTTATCCTCGTGTCTTGTTTTGCTGTCTTGTTTTCTGTTCTGTTAACTGAGCTTGGTTAGGCGCAAACGCTCTCGAGTTTTTCGAATAGAGCTCCCTTGTATTTCTGTGTCTTAGTGCACCTTCGCACAAGTAAGTTTTCGAACCGCAAAGCCACAGGAAAAGATTTTCGATCCTATAGCAAAATTTGACTTCGGCTTATTTCATGTTAGACAGATTTGACACCGTGAGATTGTTAAATCGCTATGTGATGCATGACTTCAAGCAAGCAGTTTTGGGAAAATTCGGTCGCTAAAGATCATTTCGTGCGTGCCATTCTTTGTTATCCAAGTGTTGAGGTTTTAGCAATGGAAGCTTTGCAAAGTTGCATGAAATCGTTTGTTCGATACCTGAACTCATCACTGTTGAGTTAATGTGCTTCGAGTCTGATCTGCTTGGCGATACGCCAGAATGCATGAAAGAAGAAATTATAATGCGTGCACTCAACGTCGAATACTGTCAGTTATGTTGATGTTACTCCTGAAAATGGAGAGGGCAGATGTGGTACAAAATCATGTGATATAGAGCTCTATAGAGTGCAAGTTGCAGTTGCGAGTTGCGACTTTCTTCTGTTTCGCGAGTTGCGATCTTTGAGTTGCTTTTATTGTGCTGACGTTGCAATTTGCAATTTGTGTTTCAATTTCCATTCATAAAATTCATTTTTCGGTTGCCCTAACTTTATACATAAGAAGTCACTTTTAGAAATTAAAGGCTTATTCTTCAAATGTAATGAAATTTTTACAATTTGCAGCTTTCGTTGCCCCAGTCGTTCAAAAATATTTCCGTAATACTGTTAACTGGGAACTTGCCTATGTCGCCTCGAAAGAAAATCAAAGGAGAATCCGTTGTCTTTCAAGACAACTTGTGCAAGTCCATGCTAACTGCTGAGCCCTGAAATTGCAGTAATTTGATCTTTGAGGTTGTTTTTACTTTGAAAAGGATCTTCAGCAAAAGCAAAGTATCTTTGGAAGGAAGGTTGAATGATCTTATTTGTGTACATTAGAGGCATCCAATGGTGGATTTAGGGGGAAAGTGGGGGAATTACCCCTCCCCCCTTTCACGACGAAAACGCTGCTTGGCGCCCCCTTTTGGCAAGAAGAGCGCCCCTTATCCCGATCTAAATGCACTCTTTTTCAGTGTTTCTTTGAGAATGTGGGAAGACAGATCGTTTGGGGCACAAAGCATGTTATCACCTCATGGAATGCAAAGGAAAGACTTTTGCTTGTATGGTTTCATGATTTGGTTCTTCCCAGTAATTCACTGAGCTCAAAAGCAAACCCTAAATTAGCGGCCCTTTGCGAATTATGCTAAATTCTGATTTTCGATTTGATAAACCTAAAGAAACTCTTCAGTAAATCCCTGATTTTAAAAGTCTGCCAAAGAAAGTGTTTTAGCAGCAAATGATGGAAAATTGATGTTTTTTACCGAACTCGCAACTCGCATCTTAAATCAACCAACTCGCACTTTTCATTGTTATCTTGCTAGGGGCAACTCTCAACTCGCACCTTACCAATTTACGAAATCAAAGTTTTTGGTGCTGGAAACTGATTTGATTATTGGAGGGGTTGGATTGAGACAAAGTCAAATAAGTGCTTTATGTAAATTTTCGAGACGTCGGTCAAAGAGTATTGGTGGCAGAGTTGCACAGTATCAACAAAACGATATCATCATTGATCGTTTGTGGCATTAAAATCTGTTTATCCAAGCGTGAATGCCAGTGGCATTCAGGCTTGGATAAACAGATTCTAATTCTTTATCCTTGCAAGTTAACCCATGGGAGTTTTGGACACAATTTGGGTGTTGATCGTGCCCAGAATACCTGGCCCTAAATTATTTTTAATGATTAAATGTATTTCGTTACCTTGCTTGTCTTCAATTCACTGTTTATCTTCTCGTTCTCGTATGGGAGCATATCAGCATGCTATCTCAACGACTCAATGAGTCGTTAGAAGGCCGCGTCGATCTGGGAACTAGTTCTCAGGTCACGGCTTTCGAATCGCAGCGCAGTTCAAAACGGTTAGGCCATATTATATGCAGAACCGTTGATAGCATGCTGATGTGCTCCCATACAAGAACGAGAATATTAACAGTGAATTGAAGACAAGCAAGGTAACGAAATACATTTAATCATTAAAGATGATTTAGGGTCAGGTATTCTGGACACAATCATCATCCAAATTGTGTCCAAAATTCCCATGGTTAACCTTGCAGGCAAATTTGCAAGAAACGCAAAACCTTAATTGGTCAACCATAGCTCAAGATGGACTTTATAATCATCCAAAAGGATCTTGGAAAATAATTCCTTCAGAGTGAAAATTTACACAGCATGTGTACCGAGTCTTTAAGTCGGAGTAAAAAGGTGGGTGTAAAATTGTATGATATATTCCTTCTAACTAATCGCTTTAAAAAACTCTATCTGCAATCCACATTCCAATCGTTGAGGTTTGTAACCCATGCTAAACTTTATTGTATTTGATGCAGTCAGTCATAACTGCTTTGTTTGTGTAGAAATTGTGTTCCATGTAACAGTTCATCGCATATTTTCCATTTTGGCTGCTTTTCTTGATTATAGAAAGGTAATTGCTGATGTAAGTACTACTTCTATTCTTTAGATCATTTTCTACATTCTTAGCAAATCAATGCACAGATCTATTGGCAGAAAAATTTGATTGCTCTACCTACCATCAGACAAGACTTAGATGATCGCGGCGCGTCCTCCCCGAAACAAGATACGACATGTCAAATAACCCTAGCAATGTACGGTTAACAGTAAAGGTATAAGCAGAAGCCATCTGTTTTTGGCCATCCTTTGCTCTTTTCCTTTGTTTTGATTTTAGGCTTGATAGTATTCCTCTTGTCTGTTGCTACTGTGTGCTTTGAAATATTGCTGCAATCAAAATGAACTGATGGTACTGTTACAAATTCTGCTCTCGCTCATACGCTAGGCTGTATAGCAACAATGATTAAACTTGTCACAGCTGATGTCTCTGTGTTCAATTTCAGATCGATGGATTCACAGATCAATCATACGGCAGCGTCCTTTATGACAACTACTTGCTAGACATTCCTAAAATCATTGATATTTGCAGTATTTATTCTGGTGTTCATTCAAGCACGAGAGATCTGCTGTCCAATGCGTTGTCAAACGTTTTCATGAAGCAGCCAGAGTAAGTATCCTTTTGAAATTGCCTAAAGTAGGAATTTGTGTAGTTCCACAAGGTCCACAGTTTGGAGAAATATCAAGTATGGTTATTTTTATTGCCATATCGATGGCCATTGGCAGCCGAAACGTGCTAGAATGTTTTAATTTACATTTCAATAGAGTTGCTGTCTGATTCAAATTGGCTCTCTAAACAGTGAAGTTTAGTTTGATTCTTTCATTTCAAGGATGGGGCTTGGCAAAGTTAGTTACTTGATTCTTCCAATATTTCGACAAAATTTTCCTTTATTTTATACTGACATCTTTCCAATGTGTGCATTTGTCTTCATTGATGATAAAGACTTATTTTCTTCAACAAAAGGAGAACCCCTCTCACCACACCATTCCCTATGATAGCAACTGCAACTTTGTTCCAAGTTTTGACAACAACAACTTTTGGCCAAGTGTCGAATTTCAAGGGTTTATGTAGTTTAAGTAAGATTCTTAGCCTACCACGTTTCTGCTTACTATAAATGATTCAATTATTGAAATAGCTGTTTAAAATACTGATAGAAAAGATTGGAGATTCTTGCTCAGAAAAGCCTTGAGGAACTATTATGAACCAAGTACCCCTTCCTTATGTAAATGCTTCACTTATTTAGAAAGCTCATTGGTGCATTATACGTTTGAAGTATAGTATTTTTTGTCTGATATAGGTGAAAAACATCATTTTGAAAAAAATGGAAATAGAGCAAGGAGAATGGAAAAGAGAGGAACTAGAATAGTAGTAACAGTATGTTATGCGCTGGTTATGCACGACATTTGCTTACATGTATAGAAATTAGATAGCGTTTTTAGTCACTTTCTACAGTAGATGAATTAATTTGATGCACCTACTTTTATGCAGATACTGGAATGATTTAGACATGGCAATTGACACATTATTCAAAACATTTGACAGTATGGCTGCAAGATTTTGCTTAACCAATGATAAGACAGAGGATACTCCTAAGCAGTTACAAACTGAAGATCAAGATGAAAAGCCCTCCTCGAATGACGTCTTTGATATCCTTGTTTATTTATACGACACTGCAAATTCTTTGTTGGCACTTCTTAAAATTTGCAAACACACCAACAGATCGTTTTTTGACAAAGAAGCTCTTCAAAGGTATGTATTAGAAGAACAATGAATTGTCTTTTTGAACCGATACCACATAGATTTCAAGTTGTCTTTACTAGCTAAATTGCTGGGGTTAAAGGGAAAGTTCGGTCAAAACTGAAATTTCCAGTTTACTTTTTGTGAGTAAACACAATATTATGAAAGCAAAACTAACATTTACTTTCTATTTCGTGCCGTTATTCCGCCGTTTTTGCGTCCAAATTTTGCTTCTTGACATTTGCCATCTTGCCCGGCAAAAAGACTGTAGCATTTATGTATTTCATTTCTTTACGGAAAGTAAAGTTTAACGACCTTTTAACACGTTTTCATTTCTATGACGTCGTATGATATCATAACGATAATCATTTTTTATTTATCAATTAAAAAAACAATCTAAAACTACGCTACTGCAATTGCATTAACCTGTAACATTCATGACGAGGAAAAACACGAGATTACCGGGTCCTCACCATGAATGCCACTTACAAGTCACCTGAAAGTTACCACATCAAAAAGAAAAGTTTAAGTGGGAAGAAAAAACAAGGGAGGGGGTGCTTCTGCTATATCTCGACATTGATTTGACCTTGCTGAAGCCTTGATGAAGGAAATAGTTGCTTCTAATATCATTCTGTTTGCAAATGTACTCAAATTCCGATCACCAAACAAGAGTTAAGGACAAAGTTCTTTCAGATTTACATCGGCAACAATCCATCGATATCTGAGAGCTGGTCAAAGTGATCTTGGCGCAATATGCTGTATAGAGGACAGTGCAGGAGAAAATGCTCATTGTCCTCTTTACCAGTGCCGCAGACACACATTGGACTTAAATAGGCGAAGCTATGTTTAAATCTATGCCCATTCTGAGCGCTGAATTCAACCCTAAGCATGGTTAGAAGTCTGATGCCTTAGATGTCACGAATGTTGTGGGTAAGATTTTTACTTAGCCTTATGACAGCAAACAGATTCTTTTTAAACTGAGAAATCGAAGGAGAATTTCTTATCTCATCATCCAATAAGTTCCATTCAGAAATGGTATTTTGGAATACAAGTTCGAGTACCCAATTGTTCTTACAGTGGGCTGCTCGTAACAATGTGGATTTCTTAGGTTTTAGACCGGTTTTCACTGCTGGGGTATCTCCGAATAGAAGTACTCCGATTCTTTGGATTTGCACAGAGAATAGAAATTGCATAATCTTCTATCTACGATGGTACAAGGTTTCCCATCCTAATTCGTCATAGAGTCGTTGCCTACTTGTACCTCTCCAAGCGCCTGTGACAGCTAGTGCAGCAGAGTATTTGGTCTGTTCTAACTTTTGTGTTAAGTGAAGATGCATTTCATGATTACCATTTCATTTCATGACAATCATGCTCTAGCAACAACAACAACATTGCAAAATCAAATTATTATTCCAAGAATTCATTATTTGTAAGAATGTTTGTTTTGTATATTGATTTATTTCTTCATGCCAAATTAGGTTGCCATTTCTAAAACAGCAACAAAGAAACACAGGGGGACGGAATTCTTCCCTGGCATTGAGTGTTTGAAACGCCCAGGGCAGATAGGGTTAAGGGAAAGAATTTGATCTTCTCTGGTCGACAGACGAGTTCCAAGCCTATTAACAGAAGAATACGTAGTATAGTAGTTATAATGAAACATACAGGTGAGAGTTTATGTATGGCTTTATAGGCAAAAAATTATATATTTAAATGAAACATGTCCTGGAGTTAGATTATCTCTACTGAATAGAATAAAGGTGCAGATGGCGCAGTAAATGCTTGGAATTCTAAACGTCTCAGAGTTTTCTTCTGTATCACAGTAAAACTGTATTGGGCATGGAAGGTTATCTTAATGGATTATTGATGCTTTCCTTGGAAAATATTCTATTTGAATTTTGAGTTGTTCGGTCAAGCATCTTAGATAACAACTATCTCTTGCAAAAGCACATGAAATGCATCGATTGTAATCTCTCAAGCGGCTAGATTCGCAAATGAGAAACACTGCACTACTGCAAAGGTTCTTTCAAAACTGTAAGCGTACCAAATTTAATTGTTTAGAATCTAAACAAAATGTTCTTTGAAAGAAATCAACAACATTTAGGAATAAAAAGTGAATTTCGACTAAGCCCTCTTGAGACAATCTTCCATGCTCGGTACAGTCATTTGTGATAAAGTCCCTGTTATTTGTTGTTGTAGCGACTTGGTGCTTCCCCCGTTATTGAGAAAACGAGATCTTCCAAAATCTGCTAACCCTTGGCCATTCCTTCGTTTGTAGACAGCAACCTATTAGGTTGACAAATAAACGGAGCATAGATTTGGATACAGCTAAGATAGAGCATTTCAGCCATATGTTTTTCAACCTGGGCCAAGAGTTGCCAGGCTTTATTTCAACCCTTTTCTGTAAGTTTAAATTTCGAAAATGCTGCTTAAGCTTCTCTTCCTTATTCGAAAGAGACCTTAACTTTTACTATTAAGCAAATAGAGCCAAAATGGCATCGAAAAACGTTTTAACTCTACATAGTTTTTGGTCGTACTTTAGTTTCAGAGCGAGTGTAGTAATATTCCAAAGACTTTCGTTTTCTTGTTTTGTATCTGTATCCTTCTTCAGGTTTGCGTCCCTCGTCGATAAACTTTTACCTCATCTTAAAGAAGTTTCTAAGCTGGAATGGAAACCGGAAGTTCAAATGTATTTCAAGCGATCAAGGAAATGTTTCCTTCATGTATGCCACATGATTCTGCAGAATTGCTTTTTTGACGAAGGTGGAACAAGGTTTGTATCCAATTGATTTAGAAATAAAGTTTGACCCGCCCTATGTTTGATTAAAATCAGCAGTGACAGCACAAAATCATAATTCTATCTGAGCCGGGTAAGGGGGCGCCCCCTCTTAATTATTCCCTTAATTTTTGCGGTTAAATCTTGAGTCTTTTGGTTTGTTGACAAAACACACAACTAAATATAACTGCAAGCTCACTTAGTCATGCATGTGTAAACCTAATGAAATTATCAAAGGAATGGCTCCAGATTATGCTGACGAAATATTCCAATCGGTCGACCAATGCCGAGTTACACGAACGTCCTGGTTTAAGTTAAACCTTCCATTTCGCGGAGGTAACACTGGCCAAAAGCGCCTGTCCTGCTTCGGGCAAAAAATATGGCATAGCCTATCTTCTGATTTAAAATCTACAAATAGTTTCAACACGTTTAAGCACAAGATCAAGGACATCTTTTTCCAAAATTTAAAGAGAAAGGAAAACGACATCTTTGTGCGCAACTAAAGCCGCGTATCCTCTCTCACATTCATGATTCGGCCTTACTAAATTATGCTCTTTCCAAAAGAACATAAAAATGATAGTTTTATATTTTTTGTAGCCACCTCTAAGGGGACCGTTATGGAGATAATGTCAACTCCATTTTTTATGCTACCCCTGTCACTATAATTGGGGGTGTCTTTAACTTGTATTTATAACACTTGTTATGTAAATTGTGTTTTAAATAATTATGTTTTTTTTTCGTAGCCATCGTAGATATTTAAGTTTGGGGCAAATTGTTACATACATTCAGGATGTCTCAAAACATTGTTCGAAGTTTGATTAAATGCTAAAAAAAAATAACGATACACTGAATGGATAGTTAGTCAAGTGACCCTTTTCCTGAGATTTTAAATTAATTTTTGACAGAAGAATCTTGCAAATCCGCTAAACATTTATGGAGTTACAAGCCTGTGAAGTTCACGTTTGTGCAAAACCGAAACCAGAGCCCTCGAAATGGCATTTTTGGCAACAATCTCATAGACCATCGTTTCTGCTGTTTCTCGATTGTTTCAGGGCGAGCCAAATGGGATTTGAACAGGTTTTCGATAACCTAACTTTCAAGCACATGGATACTTGAGGAAAGAGATTCAGTCTCTCGTTGATTATGTTTTGAACCACTATTTTTGGACATGTACAAAGTCCTATTTGATTTGCTCTGATATCAACCAGAGGTATGACATTGAAGTCCTATTTGATTTGCTCTGATATCAACCAGAGGTATGACATTAGACAAGCTTCTTTTACCTCGGTCTTTTAGGCTTTTTAGCATTACAAGTAATCTGGGTGGGGGTCTCTGGTTTCAGTTATCGCACATTTTTTATCTTTGAAAGCTCGCAACTCAGTGAATTTTCAATCGATCTGCAAGATTCTAGTCTGCAAAATTATTTTATATTCTTAGGAACAGGGTTACCTTCCCATTAGTCTGGTCATGTCATCCTTATTTGTCAATATTCAAATGTCGAACAATGTTTTGAGATGCCCTGTACACACATACATATATAGTCAACGTTTTTTGCATTAATCAGCGTTAAAACTGTCAATGTATCAAGACTATTATGACGGCAATAGACTCAACACAAAATTAGTGGCCTTAGCTCTCAAATAAGGTTTCCATCGCTGTTATACTGCAGTTTGAAAACAGCCTGTTTAAGTTGTTATGCAATGAGGTACATCCAGTAATCAAGGTTTAGGTTATGAACCTATGGTTAGGGCTAGCCAAATCTATTCATCTTCTTGCCCGTACCCATCCTCCAAGCTATGTATATGTATCCAATATTTGTGGATTCCATGAAAAAGATTGATTTGCAAACAAGTTGTTTTTTTCCAGACTAATGAAGTAATGAATAAGTAAATGAATGAATGGACAAATGAACGGATTATTGAATGAATAAACCCTTTATTGAGAACCTAGTGGTATCAGGCTTAAATATTTCTTATTCATTGGGAAAAAATATATAATTTCGGGCTGTGGCTTCTTAATAAATTAAGGTTCTCATGTGCGGGTTTTTACTGTACTTTAAATGTTCGCTGATTTACTCTGTCTTACAAAATGCCTGATACCACTAGGTTCTCAATGCCATACAATTTGTTGAGGATATCGTCGTTAATATAATTAGCTAAGGTGAATTTCGTAAAACAAATGATGCAGGTGTAGTGAATGCAAAGCAATTTGGCCGCCCCAAGAAAAGATTCCACATTCTTTCTCCAGCTAGTCACAAAGTTTTACTTTTTCTGTTTATTTTGGCTTGATGGAGTGCCCTCAGAGGTGTGAACTCTGTTCTTTAGGAAGGCAAATCGCTTTCATTTCTTAGCTGCCTAGTTCTTTTATCTTACAAAAGTTTCCTTGGTGATAAATAAGGTAGCTAATCTTTGCAAATGATTTTTGTAAAAGTCGTTGTTTTCATTATTGTTTTGTGTTTGCAGTCTTACATCAATCTGTGATCAACGGATCTGTGAAGAATATCTCAATGTTGTTTCACTTCTTCTTGCTGAATCAAGGTAATTCATTGCCTACACTATAGGGTGTCCCAACAATAAGGTAACAGATTTGATCAGGGCTAGCACTAAGAATTTAGCTTGAATCAATTGAAAAAATCTTTTAAGTAATGATCAATAGTTAACTTGAAGATAGATACCCTGTTTGTTGATATTTGAGCATTATAAGTACACTGTTTTTATCTTTAAGTCTAGATTTGCCTCCACCGCCAAACAGCGCTTTTAGGCTTTTGGCCTAAACTACAAACGCGCTTCTTGGGGAATCTCCTTAAGCCGGTTTTCCACTAGGCGGATTTTTCCGTTCGCAGCGGAGCGGCTGTTGTTTCTAAAACAATGCACGCGTACTAACAAAGATGTTCAGTTTCCAAGAAATTCAGTGACCAAGAATTTTTAAAAATATTTTCAGAGCTGTTTTTCGTCAATTGCCGTGGCTTTCCCCCTCTCGTGGAATACTGAAGTCATGTGTCAGAGCCTTTAAGCGATATGATTGGTTGGCGCCATAGGACGCGGCGGAAAAGTTGAAGTCAATCCGACTTTCAAATACGTGCGTAGCGGAGCGACCAGAAGTGACCATTGTTAGAAATAAACAATGCAATTACAATAGCCGCTCAGCTGCGCGCGGAAAATTCCGCCTAGTGGAAAACCGGCTTTAAGGATAGAAGTAGCGTAGAAATTCTGAACAAGGACCCGCGTACTTAGATACACATTTGAATGGAAATGTAAAAACTGAGAACTGACAAACGTATCAATTGATATAGTCACCAAGGAGTATCTTTCTTGAGTCAAAATGAATGTACAAAAAAGAAACAATTTAAGTTTGATTGAGCACTTTCCAGGATCTTATCCTTGTGAATTTTTTCATCCTTTGGGTATATGCGATTGTTTGTTACGTAATACTTCCAATGGTGACAAATGGATCTTATTCAAACGAAGAAGATTTTTCACTTCCAAGGGAATTATTTCGCTGATGAGTAACTTTTTTTATACATTCTACTAAAAATATACAAACGAACTGCTAAATGCCACTACCTACAAGCTACTCTACAACTTCTACTAGGATTTTGAGTCTCTTCTGGAGCAAAGGAATTTGGTATCTATTCACGTAAAGAATCTACAGTTGCTTATGACCAAACTTTATAAAACAAAGTCTGGCTTAAGTCCTCCTTTTATGAAGGATATTTTCACTGAGCGCAATACTGGTTACAATCTAAGGCACAGTAACGACTCGCTGATTCCAAAAGTTCGTACAACAACACATGGAATTGAGACTATATCATTCCTTGGAAATAGACTTTGGTCGACTTTACCAAATATAGTCAAACAAGCAAGCACACTTCCTATTTTCAAAAACCATATTAAATGTTGGAAGGGCGAGAACTGCCATTGTAGACTTTGCAAAACATATATACCACAGGTTGGGTACCTAACATGATACGATATGTTGTAATTGAATTTTTTAAACGATTTGTAATATATTTTCTTTTAATTTTAAGTTAAGTAGTAGGCCTTAATTAGCAGTAATGTTGCTATTTTAAAACTTTTTAGCCTACTGTAAATAAATTAATGATGATGATGATGAATGATGATGAATGATGATGAATATATTGAATGAAAGTTTCCATTATTATTATTATTATTATTATTATTATTATTATTATTATTATTATTAGCAAACTCAAACCATCACCAAAATAAAACAGAAATAAAATTAAGAGAAACACAACTGTTCTATGTCAGACGTTTCGATTATAAAACTGACACTGATGAAGATTTTATAATCGAAACGTCTGACATAGAACAGTTGTGTTTCTCTTATTATTATTATTATTATTATTATTATTATTATTATTATTATTATTATTATTATTATTATTATTATTATTATTATTATTATTATTATTATTATTATTATTATTATTATTATTATTATCATTGTGTCATTCTCTCCAGTTCTTCGATGTTCTTCTGGGTCCTGTTTTTCTTGTCTCACCCACTTCCCGCAGCTTGGAAACACAGAACTTTCCGCAATATGTGAGCTGTTCCAAGGATGGAATCCAAATCTGTGCAGTTATTGTCTAAGGATTTTGAATTCTATGTTACAAATGGCCAATAAAGGTACACGTAGAAATTAATCAAGCAGAAACAGAGGCATTCTATCAAAATGAAAAGAACTTTATTTTGGAAAATGAGTGGGATGAAAACAACGCAATAGGACACCAACAGGAAGCGGAAAGATGCCAGGATGAAGTTCCGCCGTTTACTGCGGAGGAGATACAAAGTGTTCAGAACTCAGAGAATTCAATGTAGCAAAGTGCTCAGAACTCAGGTTTCAAGGGAAATTCATAGGAATGGATGCCATTGATCGGAAAATATCACATCAAATATACTACGGTTGGAAGCTTTCAGATAGTTTAGTAAAATTTGTGTTACGAGCAAGGATGAACCAAATACCCTGCAACCAGCTGATCAATTTTTGGAATAAAGATCACGACAAAAAATGCTCGTTGTGCAACCATCACACAGAGTCGGTAGCCCATTTAATGTTGTGCAACCATCACACAGAGTATCTAGATAGGATGTTTTTGATTAAATTGTCATAATGTTGCAGTTTCAACAAAATGAATGTAGTTAGTTTAACCTAAATAAGGCTTTAATCAAAAACATCCTATCTAGATACTCAAATCGATCGACGCTTCAGTGCGCTAATGAACATCATATTGACGATGAGCAAGGCGTTGAAGCCATTACGACTGGATCTTGATCCTAACTCTCCAAATGCTGCCAAACAATGGAAACACTGGAAAAGAACTTTTGACAACTTTATCGAGGAGTGTGGAGACACAGCTCCTGATCGTTTTCGTTCCATTATTAACTTCATTTCTGCAGAAGTCTTTGATTATGTCGAGGAATGCGAAACTTATGAAGCTGTTATTGAGACACTTGACAGACTCTATGTGAAGACGCCAAACAAAATTTTTGCTCGCCACGATCTTGCTACACGAAAACAACAGCCGGGTGAATCCCTTGACGAATTTTTGGAAGAGCTAAAGAAATTAAGCAAGCATTGTGGTTTCGATGCAGTTAACGCTGAAACTTACCGATCTGAGATGATAAGAGATTCTTTCATCAATGGGCTTACATCTAATTATATTCGGCAAAGGCTTCTGGAAAATTCTGAGTTGTCGTTGGACAGGGCTTACGAAATAGCACGCACTCTTCATACAGCTCAGAAGAACTCTGAATTGTATATTCAACAAAGCCCTCAACTAACACCCAGTAATGTTGCTGCTGCATCTACCAATGATCAGTCTAGTCCACATATTAATCCAGATCAAGAATCACTGGCTACCTTGAGAAAACAAACCCCTGTAAAAAAGTCCTGCTACTTTTGTGGAGGCTTCCTTCATGCCAACCGTGCTTCTTGCCCTGCCCGTGACGCAGTTTGCCATAACTGTTCAAAGAAAGGACATTTTGCCAAAGTATGCCAATCTGCAAAGAAAGCTGCCACAGTCAATGCCATTTATAAGCCTTCACTCTGTACTATTACAGCTGCTTGCCCCTCTGATCTTAAGCATGCTTCGATTTCGGTCAAAATAAATGACAAAGTGAGCATGACCGCCTTAATTGATTCTTGCAGCTCTGATAACTTTATCAGTGAAGATGCTTTCAAAAAGTTGCAAATACCAGCCCATCCGTCAAGTAGGAGGGTAACAATGGCACAGACATCCATGGAGTCTCCAATAATTGGAATGTGTAATGTAACAATAGAGTTGAAAGGAAAGAGATATGATGACGTCAGACTAGATATTTTACACAACCTTTGCAGTGATGTTATCCTCGGACATGATTTTCAGAAACAGCACAAGAATCTTACTTTTCATTATGGAGGGGATAAAGGAGACTTAGTCGTCACAAGCTGTACCCCCAAAGTAGTATCTACTGTCAATACAAAGCAACCTCTCCCTCAACCAATCACTGATGCCAATGTAGCCGCTGTTGACCCGTCCACTTTGTTTAAGAGCGTTCCAAATGATGTAAAACCTATTGCTACGAAATCAAGATTCTTTAATAAGGATGATCGAGCTTTTATTCGAGATCAGATATCATCATTACTAGCAAAAGGCTTGATAAAGAGAAGTGATTCACCATGGCGAGCACAGGTCATGATTGCACGTGACGAGTTTCAACGCCATAAGAAGAGAATGTGCATTGACTATTCTCAGACGATCAATCTATTTACGGAGTTAGACGCATATCCACTGCCACGTATTGAAGATATGGTCAATAAACTATCCCAATACAAAGTGTTTTCTACTTTTGATCTAAAGAGTGCATACCATCAAATACCTCTTCGAGAGTCCGAGACCAAGTTCACTGCATTTGAAGCACTTGGTGACTTGTATGAATTTGTTGTATTGCCGTTTGGAGTCACAAATGGAGTACCGTCTTTTCAGAGAATCATAGACAATGTAGTTACTCAAGAAGGTCTAAAGAATACTTTCCCTTACTTGGACAATGTCACAGTAGCTGGAGTCGATCAAGCTGACCATGACAGGAATGTCGCTGCCTTCCTTGAAATGATTAAACGAAGAAACATAACCCTCAACGCATCGAAAAGCGTTCATTCAGTTCCAGTTATCGATATACTTGGGTACCGACTTAGCCACCAGAACATCAAACCAGACCCTGAGAGATTACAGCCTCTGCAGGAATACCCACCTCCTTCAAATGTTCCTTCATTACGTAGAGCTTTGGGGATGTTCGCATACTATGCCAAGTGGATTCCACAATTTTCTGACAAGATTCGCCCATTGGCAGACACGACATCTTTCCCTCTCGACAAAGAAGCTCTTGCATCATTCAATGCTTTGAAGGACGAGCTTGCACGTGTCGCCCTGTCTCCGATTGATGAGGATATACCTTTTGTTGTTGAATGTGATGCATCTGATGTTGCAATTTCTGCTTCTCTGAACCAGAATGGAAGACCTGTCGCATTTATGTCTAAAACGCTATCCGCTACCGAACGCCGTTACCCAGCCGTAGAGAAAGAAGCTCTAGCCATCATTGAAGCTGTTAGGAAGTGGAATCATTTACTATCTCGTCAGCAGTTCATCCTGATAACAGATCAAAAATCTGTTTCTTTCATGTTTGACAACAGAAAACGTTCGAAGATCGAGAATAGCAAAATTCAGTCTTGGCGTCTAGAACTTGCAGAATTCAGTTATGTTATCCAGTACCGGGAAGGAAAGGATAATGTTGTTCCAGATTCATTCACTCGTGCTCATTGTGCTGCAGTTTCGACAAGTCTGGAGGAAATCCATGCTCAGCTATGTCATCCAGGTGTGACCCGTCTTCTTCATTTTGTGAAAGCCAAGAACCTTCCATTTTCAACACAGGATGTGCGAGATGTATGCTCTAATTGTCGGATTTGTGCTGAGCTGAAGCCTAAGTTTTATCAGAGCCAGAACAGTAAGTTAGTAAAAGCAACACGTCCCATGGAGCGATTGAGTATAGACTTCAAGGGACCCCTACCATCTTCATCAAGGAACAAGTTCTTTCTCACTGTAGTTGATGAATACTCGCGATTCCCCTTTGCCATTCCCTGCCCTAATGTTGCCACAGAAACAGTTATAAAATGCTTGGAAGTGCTGTTTTCCCTTTGTGGGATGCCTGAATTCGTTCACTCTGATCGTGGTTCTTCTTTCATGTCTGAAGAACTCGTCAACTATCTTAGAAGCAGAGGTATTGCCAGCAGCCGTAGTACTCCCTATCATCCCACCGGCAACTCACAAGTAGAAAGATTCAATGGTATTGTGTGGAAATCAGTAAGACTTGCTTTGGCCTCTGTTAAGCTACCTGTTGAGCAATGGGAGAGGGTTTTACCTGATGCACTTCATTCAATTCGATCTTTACTTTCAACGGCCACAAATACCACCCCACATGACAGATTCTTCAACTTTCCAAGGAAATCCAGTCAAGGAGTATCTCTACCCTCATGGTTATCACCAGGACCAGTCCTTCTGAGAAAGTTTGTGCGTTCCAGTAAACAGGATGATCTAGTGGAAGAAGTTGAGCTGACTCATGCTAATCCAACGTATGCTCACATTCGCTATAAAGATGGCCGTGAATCATCAGTTTCCCTCACAGACCTTGCACCCTGCCCAAGAGATACTTTGAATGCAGAGAATACAACAGTTGGAAATGATGCAAAACTGCTTCATGAAGGCAATGTAGCTGAGCTCGGGCAATCAGATACTGTTCATTTTCCCACCCCAATCATTGAGGATGCTGATGGCGATATGGCGGAACCTGTTCAGCAACTCCGACGTTCTACTCGATTGCGCAAGAAGCCTGAAAGATACGGGATTCAAGATGATGAGTGACTTTCTCCATCGGGGGAGAATGTGGTGAAACTAATCTGTTGTTGTTGATATCTCTCTCATTGTTTTGCATTCTATGAACTTGTTCTTTAGAAACCATTGAAAACCATTGAGTTAGCTTAAACAAAGAACCCATTATGTTTTGAGTTTAGGCGCATTAGCGCACTGAAGCGTCGATCGATTTGAGTATCTAGATAGGATGTTTTTGATTAAAGCCTTATTTAGGTTAAACTAACTACATTCATTTTGTTGAAACTGCAACATTATGACAGTAGCCCATTTAATGAACTCTTGCAACAGATTTAAAGATCTTTACTCAAAACGACACGATAGGATAGTAGAAGCCATCTATCAAAAGATTCGTCGGTACAGTGAAACGTCAGTCAAGTTTGTTAACAGGATGGCAGAAACAGCATTTCCAAATTTACGAACTGAACTACAGCAAATCAACAACCGGAAGCCTGATTTGCTAGAGATAAAGTCTAACGAAAAAGAATGCGAGATCATAGAAGTAACCACATGCTTCGATTTGTACATGCCAGAGTCATATGAAAGTAAAGCTAGGAAGTACCAACAACTCAAAAACATATTGAATCGGAATGGGATAAAGACAAATATAAGAATATTGTGCTTTGGATCGCTTGGAACTGTTCACCAAGACGCAAGAAAGAACTTAAGAGGATTAGGACTGTCGAGTGAGGAGGCAAAGTCTACAATGAAATGGTGCAGTGTATCTAATATGATATGTGGAAACATGATATGGCGAAACCGATGCAAATGGATTCACGGACAGACTGGAATTTGATGTTATGAGTATGCTGGACAAACATTTGACGTTGAGACATCTTAGTTAGCTCTCGTTAGTCAAATCATATCAGAATTTATTATTATCATTGTGTCATTCTCTCCAGTTCTTCGATGTTCTTCTGGGTCCTGTTTTTCTTGTCTCAGCCACTTCCCGCAGCTTGGAAACACAGAACTTTCCGCAATATGTGAGCTGTTCCAAGGATGGCCGACAACTGTGCACTTCCAACGATGTCAGGAATGTCTAGCTTCCCATGCCAGGTCTTTGCATTCTTTGAGACTGTTCCAAGTGCGCCAATCACGATTGGTATCACTATCACTTTCGATGCTCTGTGGATTCTCTTAATTTCAAATGCTAGTTCTTGATATCTAGCCACTTTCTCTTCCTCAGCATTGATGACGTTCTGGTCCGCTGGTACAGCTATGTCAATCAGTGTCCATTCCTGAGAATCTTTCCGTACCAGAGTAATATCTGGTCGATTGTGATTCAGCTTCTTATCTGTGTAAACTGTCATGTCCCACGTAATTCGTACATCTCTATTCTCTGTGACTGCCAATGGCTGATGGTCATACCACTTGTCGGTACATTCTATTCCGTTCTTTCTGCAAATCTCCCAGTGCACCCGCAGGGCCACATTGTCATGGCGTTTTCTGTGCTCTCTCTGGGCCCGCTTCTTGCATCCACTGATGATGTGTCTTACAGTTTCAGTCGAGTCTCCACACAATCGACACAGAGGTGTCTCTGAAGTCTTATCTATACTGTGCTTGATCGAGTTTGTTCTTAAAGCTTGTTCTTGAGCAGCTAGGATCAAACCTTCTGTCTCCTTCTTCAAAAAACCATTCCTAAGCCATCTCCAGGAATCTTCTCCAGCTACATCTGCCGTTTGTCGCACAAACTCTCCATGCAGGTCTTTCTCCTTCCAGTTCCTGATTTTCTCCTCATGCCTCCTATTCTGGTATTCCTGGAGATTCTCTTGTTCATTTAACAACTTCTCCTTCAAAGCAGCTCGTAGCATCCATTCTGTGGTCTCTCTAAGATAGCCATGCAAGGACTTACTCTCCTTGTTTACACACTCCTCAATGCTTATCAGCCCTCTTCCTCCTTCCTTCCTTGGCAGGTACAATCTCGCAGCATTGCTTCTGGTATGCATACATCCATTCATTGCCAAAATTTTCCTAGTTCTTCTATCCATGGTGACCAGCTCTTCCACTGTCCAATCCACAATACCTGCACTGTAACGTATTACACTCACAGCCCATGCGTTGATGCCATTGATCATATTTCCTCCATTCAGTTTGGATCTGCATAGCTTCTTTACTCTCCTCACATACTCTGATGTTATCTTGCCCTTCATCTTGTTGTTAAACGTCTTATCCAACTGCAGGATGCCAAGGTATTTGTAACCTTCCTCTTCAACTTCTCTGATATGTTGATCGTCTGGTAAGTCTATCCCACTGCTGCCTACTTGTTTTCCTCTTCTCATTTCTATGACTGCACACTTGTCTAGCCCAAAAAACATCCTGATGTCTTGCGAGAAAATCCTTACCGCTTGTACGAGTGAGTCTAGTTGGTATTTGCTGGCTCCATACAATTTCAGATCGTCCATGAACAGTAGATGGTTGACAGGCTTCATTTCCTTTGCAAATCTGTATCCAGCTTTCATCTTTCGTAGTACTAGGGTCAGTGGCAGCATGATTAGAACAAATAGCAATGGCGATAAAGAGTCTCCTTGAAATATACCTCTTCTAATTTCCACTTGCCCAAGATCTGTCCCTTCAGATGTTAATACTGTCTTCCAGTTCACCATGCTATTTCTGATTACAGTAATCATATTCTTGGCTCCACCAACCATCTCCAGGCATTTTAGTATCCATGAATGTGGCACCATGTCATATGCTTTCTTGTAGTCTATCCAAGCCATTGACAAGTTTGTCAACCTTCTCCGGCAGTTCTTTAGGATTGCCTTGTCTACCAGCAGCTGATCTTTCGTTCCTCGCGATCCTTTCCTGCAACCTTTCTGCTCATCTGCTAGCAGTCCATTTCCCTCTAAGTGCTGGTACAGCTTTTCGCTCATGATTCCAGTCAGTAACTTCCACATAATGGGCAAGCATGCAATAGGACGGTAGTTGCTAGCCTCGGTGCCCTTCGTTGGGTCCTTCTGAATGAGCACTGTCCTTCCTTTGACCATCCACTCTGGCACATTTCCTTGGTGCACACATTCTTGAAGGTATAGTTGCAATCTAGGGTGTAATCCTGGCAGTTTCTTAAACCAGTAGCCCTGGACTATTATTATGGATTATGGATTATGGATTATGGATTATGGATTATTATTATTATTATTATTATTATTATTATTTTTATTATTATTATTATTATTATTATTATTGTTATTATTATTATTATTATTATTATTGTTATTATTATTATTATTATTATTATTATTATTATTATTATTATTATTATTATTATTATTATTGCAATTAAACACAGCATTAAATACTGTAGGGAGTTGTATTTCCACGGAAGATTTCCTGCATAAATGAAGGGCTTAGCTCATCTTAGTTTTTTTTACCGGGTGAGTCGGAAAAAACGTGGGGCGTTTGACGGACTGTAGCGTCGCATTGAGCCATTCGATTATCTTGAACTAAATTTCTCCGTGCAGCCGAGAGTTTAACTTAGATCATAAACCATTCCACATCGAAATCGGTCACTTAATGCATTGGTTAAAATAGATTTTCTTCTTAAGACCCTGTATCGGAGTCTTGCAAACTGGTGAAATCTTTGACCAAAAGCCCCTTCAGCATCTTAGCCTTGCCAGAGTTGCAGGTACACGTTGTATTATCAGGGGATACTGAAAAAATTAAGCCTGGTTCACACTACGGCCCGAGTCATACGTCGCATTTTGGCTGTGCCGAATCAAATAGTTGTTTTCGGCGCGACCAGAATGTGGTGTTTGACTCAATTGAGTACGGCAGTTGTGATTTGGGTCGACCTAAATAATAAAATTCGACTGGTTCAGTCGCATAATGCGACGCGAGTTTGTCTTGGAGTCAGGCGTCGAATTTGACATGTGCCGAATCAAATTACTGAGAATAATAAATGTCTGTGACTGTGTTGAATCAGTTTTATCAAAATAATTTTCTTCCTTACCGGAGCCATTTTGTTCAGGAATTTTATCTTTCGTGCCAAACTTCCTAGAAAGATTTGTTGTTGCTGTGATGCACATCTGTAGGAATAGCTTCATATTAAATTCGACGTCTGACCCAAAGTCACACCAGAGTCGCTCTCATGTCGAATCAAAATCAATTTAATTCGGCGCGACCAAAATGCGACATTTTACCCTAGCCTACGTCTCTTAGGTCACTAAGATCATGCAGAAAGAACCAAAAGACAAACGACTCTGTGAATCAGGCTTTACGAAAAAGTTTTGTCTGCATGAAGTCCCATTGCGATTTACAGAGCGTTTATCTGCGTGAAGAAACCCTTCGCAAAGACAACGAAGCATTCTTTATTAATGACTTGCAAACGTATTCTCCAAGCAATGCAAGCTATGATAAGACATCCCAAGGGATAAAATACTACCTCCTATCTATTTCATTCTCCCCTGATCATACCAAGTGTACCTGTAACTTTTGCCAAGATAAAATGCGGAAGGGACTCGGCGAAAGATTTCATCAGTTTGCAAGATTCCCGTACAAGGTCTTATGAAGAAAATCTTTTTTTTAAATGCATTACATGACTGATGTCGATGGAGAAAGGCTTATGATCTAAGTTAGACCTTTGACTGCACGGAAAAATTTAGTTCATGAAAACTAGGAGGCTAAATGCGGTGCCACAGTCAGCCCACGTCTTTTCTTACTCACCCGGTACATCTCAGTCACAAGTATTTGGAAGTTCTTTCTATGAATAGTAGCTGCACAGTCCTTCTGTAATAGCTCACTAAAAGTAGATTCGGTGTCCTTATAAGTAATTCTCAAAGCCCTTTCCTGTATCTCGTTGACTTTTTGGTCAAGCTGCCTGCTGTGAAACATCCTGATTAAAGTACAGTATTGGAACTGACTGGTAAGAAATGCTCTCCTTAAATTTCTTAGTTTGTTCTGATCCATAGACGGGGATATTGGGGCAAGTGCATAAAGTTTATTGCTAGCTTTTTGACAAGGCTTCGAGGTGTGGTGGTCAAAGGAGAGTTTACTATCAATATGAAGTCCGAGCAATTTCTCTTCGGAACTATTAACTACTTCAGTATTTCCAATCTTAACAGTAACTGGATTGTCACTTCTCTTCCTAAGAACCAGAAGATGATATTTATATGCGTTTAATTTCATGAAGTTGTCAGCAAACCATTTTAATGCCACGTTACAGTCATTTTCGAGCTTATGAGTTATTTTATATAGGTTCTTATCGCATGAATAGAAAGTAGCGTCATCTTAGACTGATGAAGATGAGTCCCTGGTATCCCTGCGGTAAATCTTGCTCAAGGGGGACTCATAATGAAACAGTAAAAAACCTGGCCCTGTCTTAGGTATTCGATCGATTGACGAAAACCACGTTAAGCAGACGATTCATCAAAGAAACTGGGTATGAATCTGAAGAAGCAAGTTCTTTTTACCTGGTGAGTGCAAAATAAGACTTTCAACGCTACATTTTCCATGTTTTTAAGACCAAAGCAAACCAGAGCAATTTACAACAACCTGCCGCAGCAACTTCGTTCAAAATCTAGTCAACTGCATCATTCGAATTGAAAATTCGACAGCATGGTTCTTGGCCAAATCTCGCAATCTGATTGGTACTTTAGGGATTGCAACTTTTGGGCCTAAGTAAGGCCAGGTTTTTAAGAGTAATATTATGAGTCTCTATTGACTGAAGCGCCATCATCAAGTCAAAGAGCACAGGGAAACAAGAGACTCATCGTCATAAGTCTAGTGTCATCTGCATAATTGCAGATATTTGAGTTTTTGATAAGTAAAAGATCATCAATATATATGTTAAGCAACAGAGGGCCTAAAACTAAACCCCCAAGGAACGCCACGTGTTGAGGTCCTTCCAAGAACTGAAGGTGAAGGAACCATTTACCTTAACTCGCTGTTGCCTGTTTGTAAGGTAATCGTTATTGAGTGTTAATGCTTCGTGGGAAAAACCATAAGCATGCAATTTTGCAATGCGCTTGATGTATGTAATAGAAGAAGCAAGTCTAATTTCTTGATCAAGCTTATTCCATTCAGATAAGATGTAAGATGAGAAGGTGGATTGAAATTTTTCTGTCACGTAACTTTTTATTCAGCAGATGCAATTCAAAGCATTTGTAGAATAACAGAGATATCTCTTCGGGACAAAATTTGTGAATTTGATCATCAACTTCGATCAGGATTTCTGTCAAGAATTTCATCCGAATCTCGTGGCTTCTTGTGTGTACTTCGCCATGGTTTAGGAGATTCCACATCAAGCGCTTTAACAGCTGAGGCTAATACCCAAGGGCTCTGGTTTGGAGCTGGAGGCAAGTCTAGACCCCCAACATAAAATGTCTAGACCCTCCATGCTCCAATATCAACAGACAAGGTATCTATCTTCAAGTTAACCATCGAGGATTAGTTTAAAGATTATTTTTAATCGATTAAGGCAAAATTCTTAGCGCTAACCTTGATAAATATGATACCTTTTTTCTAGGACACCCGGTATTTTCCAACTTTCGTAGCAAACCAAGTTTGATTCTTGTTCAATAACAGTTTCCCTACAAACTTCTTTTTGTCCTTCCCATCTGTAAAGTCATTGAGGATGGAGTTGCAGTCAAGTCTTTTCTGCGATGTTAGATCCTACGGGGACATCGATGCTAGTGAGCAAAGGTTGTTTTGACCAATGGTAGGGCGAAAGTATTATTTTATGAATCTCAGCTCACTATAAGATCTCTCAACCTAATCAACTCCAACAAGCAAAGCCAGGAACCGCCTTAACTCAATGAAGATATTGATAAACAAGGCTTTGCAATTGCAAACATATTTCATTCTGACCCGAGAATGAATTACTCTCCGCATGAAGCCCAGCATATCAAAAACAAATGAATGATGCAAAGGATTCTACAGGGTGTCCGAAAAAACATTGTGCCCCCTTTGTGTGGCTGCTGTGGAGCAGCTTTAGATTCAATCATCTCGATTTTAGCACAGTCAGTCAAGCCTCAACTTAGAGCTCGGGAACTTGTATGAGTCAATCTGACAAGTAGTTGCTCATTCATGACAGAGAAAAGGCAAAATAAGTAGTTGCCTCAAAAACAGCACTTCCATTGTTCTCCAGCAATGTCAAAATAATATAAGTTTTCGAAGAGAGTGCTCAAGCGTCGTATCAAAATTTTTGCTAAATCTTTTAAAGGGTTAACGGTGTTGTCTATTCATAAAGGATAACTTCTCTACCTCTCGAAAAACGTAGTGAACATTTTCAATACGATGCAAGAACCTTTCCTTTGAATCCTTTCTTTGTCTTGACATTGCTGGAGAACAATAGAAGTGCTATTTTTCGACGCAATCTCTAATTTTGCCTTTTCTCTGCCATAAATCAGCAACACAATGAGTCAGATAGACTCAAACAAGGTCTCAAACTCTTAAGTTGAAGCTTGACCTATGTAATTGCTTAAATGCCGAGATAATTGAATCTACAGCTCCTCCACAGTATCAATATAAGTGGGCACAACTTTTTGGGACACTCTGTATGGGAAGTTGGAATGTCATCTTTCATTCACTGGTCTGGTCGGTAAGGTTTTTCCTTTTATTAAGTCTTGAGAAGACGATCTTTACTTTGACAGATTCATTATCTATTATGAGAAGTATTACAAATTGAGTGAAGAACTTAAACGAATTGACTTGAGAAATCTCTCTGGACATGAAGATACGATTCAGTATATCCAGCAAATCATTGGCAGCCTACATCCAAACTTAGGGCAAGAAAATGCTGCCACATCTCCAGAAGAGCAGGTATGTTTTATGTCTGGTTTGTTAGATATGTTTCTAATTTCATGGTTCTGATTTCGCATAATTTTATGATAGATCTGATTGATTCGCGTGCTGAGTTCTTTCGTGTGGCTATTGGGCCACTTAAAAATTCTGCTGTATTCCTATTGATTACATTTCTGTTTGATGTATTTTATCAATGAATTGAGTATCTCTAGTGATGAAATAATTTGTGATCGTTAATTGAATGGTATAAAATGATTAGTTGAAACCTTATCGTGAGCCATACTGTTAAAAGAGACACTACCAAATTAATTTTCATGTATAGGGTGTCTCAAAACATTTTCAATTTGAAAATAACGTGATAACATGAACAGGCCAATGGGAAGATAGTCCTTTCGCTAAGATTTTTAAATCTTTTTTCTAGGCCATGATTTTGCAAATCGGTTGAAATTAATTTACTTGCATGCTTTAGAAGATCGAAAACATGCAAAAGCTGAAACCAGAGATCCTTAGGTTATTTGTAATGCAAAAACTTGAATATTGAGGTAAAAGAATGTTATCCAAAGCTATAACACTCGTTGATATCAGAGCAAACAGAATAGGACTTCTTAACTTATTTAATCCTCATAATGATCATCAAAATTTACTTAAGAGTGTATGTATCCAAAGACAGTAGTTTCATACATAACTGACGAGAGGCTGAATCTTTTCCTCAAAGCATCCCTACGCTTGAAAGTAAGGTTATCGGAAACATTTTCAAATACAATTTGGTTTGCTCTGAAACAAATAAGAAATAACTGAACAATAACCTATGCGACTTTTACCACAAATGCCATATAGAGGTCTCTGGTTTCAGCTGTTGCACAAACGTACACTCCAAAGGCCTGTAAATTGATGAATTTTTAGCGGATTTGTAAGATTCTCATGGCAAAAATTGTGTTTAAATCTCAGGAAAAGGACTACTTAACCAATTCCAGGTATCTTTATTTTCTAATATTTAATCAAACGTCGAACGATTTTCTTGAGACACCCTGTAGTAGCACCGAAACTTGACGAAAAAACTATAGCACATATGTATTGCCAATATTTTCTCCTGTCATGAAGGACTTCTTCAATTTTGTTATGTCAATGACACAAATTTTATTTTATGTGGCAATCATCTATGCAGCTTTGCGTTAACCTTCGAAATTAAGCACTTCATCAAGGAAGCAAAGTTTCTCGTTTTAACATCGATGAAATGGTTGTTTATTCTTGAGATAATATTCAGGTCCTTGATCAACTTCCAAACATTGTGAACATTGGCCTTGAAAGGCTTGAAACCAAATTTTGGTTTTTTCAATGTTGGCACCCTTTGTCGGGACACACGGTAAATTCTATTTGATATTAGGAATAGTTTTTCCTTCGGTATTGTTTATATCGTAAAACAGCCGATGAATATAATTATCTTCGTCTTTTGAAGCAACTAGTTTTAATTCATTACCTTTATAAGATATGCCCCAGTTACTGTTATTCGGTAACATTTGCAATGTAGAGAAGTTTCATCGTTGAACATTAATTCTTTAAAGTAACTTAACGGTGGTAAAGACAAATGACGGATATTTAGCGGCAAGGTTAAAAATAGAACAAAACTTGGGCGCCTGACATCATTTGTCCAATTGTTTTGATGTAATCTCTGGAGATCATCAAATACAATAATGGAATACAATAGACTTATCTAGATTTCCCAGGGCCCTGATTTAAGTTGTCTTAGATTATGTCTTATAACGCCTAGCTTACAAAAAGAGCTAAAGATGGCCGCCTGCCATCATTTGTCCCATTGTTTTGACAATCTTTTGAGATAATAAAATATATAGGAATACAATAGGCTATTTTTAGATTGCCCAGGCCCCTGATTTAAGTCGCCTTATATCTAGCATAGAGCTCAAATCTTTAAAAAGGTGGGTGTAAAACTCCATTACATTTTTCTTTGAAAAAAAATGCTTGGACAAAACTTTGGATAATTTGCTGTAAATTTGCCGTGGCAATTTTTTGATACCTTGATTATTTTCAAAATGGCAGCATTTATTAATTTTGAGGCTGTGACGTCATCAAATTTATAAATCCTTTGCTAGAAGAGCTACAGATTTCTGCCTGCAACAATTTTGAGACCTTCATCAACTATGGTTTTCTCGAAGATTTTATCGATTTCCCTCGAATAATTTAAGATTTATGATGATTTTAAGTTCTTGAAAATTTTTGATGAATTTTTGAAAAAAATAATCAAAATGCCGCCATTTTGAAAATAATCAAGGTATAAAAAATTGCCACGACAGATTTACAGCAAATTACGACAGTTTCTTTCAAGCACTTTAGTTCAAAGAAAAATGTGATACAGTTTTACACCCACCTTTTTAAAGACTTGGAAGATTTGAGCCCTATGCTCTTATATCTCCGTCATTTGTCTTTAAAAGCAGCGTAGCGTAAGGGACTGTGGCTATCAAAGTATATTATAGTTTCTTGCCGTCTTCCCTTATGCTGTCCTTAAACTTGATCGCTATGTATCCGTTCACTTACTTTGCAGGGTGCTACTGCCTCTCTGTCCAACGATATGATCCAGTCGATTGTTATGCAAGTCAAAAACATGCTTCCAGATGAAAATGACTCGTTTCTTCAGGCCTGTATTGTACATTACAATGGTGATTCACAAAATGTCATCAACAGTATATTGGAAGACAACATTCCTCCCTTCTTGCAAGAAATTAGACATGTTGGTCAGACAGCAATTGGATGTGAGCATCGTACCACTGGCAAAAGCTATCCTGAGAGGGGCATAAAGAATCGAGCTAGCCTCCCAGTCGACGGAAATGATGGGCGGCTTGCAGGTAGCTACAGTTATGTATTGTGTATATGGGAGTATTTACAGAGTGAGGACTTTCTGTAATCCTTGGAACCAGTGCAAAACTTTTGAATGCGCACAGTTGTAAAAGAGGACCCATGTTTATGGAATTCAGATCCTGATCTATCAATCTGAAGAGTAGAATCGCTGAATCGGTGCTTTCACATCCCCTATACCCCCTGTTGCTACGGCCCTGAGTTAAATTGCCTCTTTCTAAAGTTTTTTATTGACTTTGCCTCCAAATCAATTTCTTGTGCCAGGATTTAACAAATATACATGTTGTCCTGAAAAGGTGAAAGATTCTACCAAAGCTAGTGACAAGAACTTACCTTGAATCAATCCGAAATGATTTCATTTTAGTTCTCGAGATTTAACTTGAATTTGAATACCTTGTTTGTCGACATTGTAATTTGACAGTGAAAGACTGAACGTTCAAATTTGCGTCCGACTCCAAATCTGAGCTTTAGGGCGTTGTCCCATACTGCAAAATCACTCACTGCTTTAGGAAATCTTTGTGATCTTCTACATAGTGCATTGGTTCTAAGCAAAGAACATCGAGCCCCTGGGCACAATTTGTGAATAGAAATCCAATAGCTTAAATTTACAAATAAATGATGGAATATGGTCACTTTTCCACTTTGAGGCGCACCAAGTGTCTGAAGCGATCAAGTATAGCAGGCTTTCCATGTTTGTCTGACCTGTGCACAAGATACTGTTTCGTTTATTGACAGATGAATGCCCTTCATTATCATGTTAGGGTACTTCATATAGTCACCAATGAACACATTGTTCATTAGACAGACCATTGGTCGAATTCAACTGGGATCAATTGGCCGAGTTTAATTGGATCATTCTGGAAGCACTTTTAATCTAATTTCGTTGCTAGTTTATTAAAGTATCAATACATTTTTTGTCATTATTGTTTTATTGAGAGTGGAAATACTTATGTCGAAAGTTCAGATTTTCCTCAGCCCACAAACCAGAGATTTTGGGCTCCGATTAAAGCAGTAGCAAGTACGAGTACAGAATCTTAGTTTTGTTTGGACAGGCTGCTTCCAACTGCTTGTAATGGGATGAGCCAAATTTAATATTATTCAAGATTCAGCTGTTACTATCTGTTTCATCGTTTTAGAGGCTACTGTTCAGCGGGTATCAAGGGGAACTTGACATCAATTTGAACAGTGCAACTCCAAGAGGAAAATGCAATATGATGAAAGACTTGATAAGGAGAATCGTAGCGACAATTACTTTCTTTTTTACTATCTCTTTATAAAACAGTGATATTTGCAAATGTTCTCTTTGATTGTGGAAATGCTCTAAATTGGCATCTCTGTTCTGAAAATCACGAAAGATTTTCTTGACATGTAGTCTTTAAATGCTTTCTGAATTTGTTATGAACAGTGGTCAAAGTTTGTCAGTTTTGTGCTTTTCCAGAAAAATGACAATTACATGTACATACTGCCAAATGTTATTCTCCTGGGAGGTGGTTTAAGTTATCAATGTAAGGCAGAAAAATGAAAAAAAAATTGATCTTGATTGCTGTTTTTGCGGTTTCTTTAAGAGGATTTTACCCGCTGTCGCAGAGCCTATTTCAGTCAGGCAATTTCTAGAATCTGATCAAACATGTCCGCCATTTAACAGGAATATTTGCGAATGTTACTGTTCGATATCCAGAGAAAAGGCCTTTATCAAAAGAGGCTGATTTTTTTACTCAGTTGGTACGACATTTCACGCACATCATTTTGAATATTTGATACTTACACGATGCTATCTTTATTTCTTGCTATAAAGGTCATTACTATAGGAAGACTGACAGGATGAGTAAAACAGAAGAGGATGAGATCTTTCACAGCGAAGGCAGCTCAAACTTTTTCACCGAATTCTTAAACAGATATGAGCAATCTGAAATGAATGATGACGTCACGAATAGTCATTTACATGATGAATACGATGATGAATATGATGATACTTATGATTCTCATAATGTTGGAGCGATGGATGCAGATTCAGGGGATGAACTAAAGGATCTTACCTCCAGAAGGTAATCGTTTCTTTATTTCATTACTTTACTCGAAGGATCTCACGTCTAGATTCTTTATTTAGTAATATTGCTTGTAACTTTTAAAATGCCAGGTGTGTCTGAAAAAAGTATCCATTTTTGATTGGCCTCGATGAATGATACCGGACCTGCTTTCACGACTGACGATAACGTTTTCATGTAAAATCCTAGATGGCATCCTGCAATTTGATTTTCGTTTCCTTCTTCGCCTGCAAAACTTTAAAGCTGTTCTTTTGGAACAGCCTACAGTAGATCGATGGAAGTTTTATCAAACAAAAGTTTGAAAAACTAGGAAAATTCCTAATTTCTATGAATCGACCAACTCTATTGAAAGTTTAAAGCTTCCTTTGTTGATTCATGAACAAAGTTCTACAATTTGCATCATTGAACGACCGCTCCTTCAGCAATTCACGCCTTCAGCAGCTCACAACAAATGCAATTCTGTATTGCTAAGTCCGTTCTTGAACAGTTTTCCTTTTTGCAGTATTTAAGTAGAGTACCCCTTCAGCAGTATTTCATGCAGTATCTTCGATACCAAGTTACCCTTCACAAAGAACATTGCAAACATTGGTAGCGTAATCAAATTTTTTAAAAAATTTTGAAATGTTTCACTTTTCAATGTCCAAATGTCCAAAATTTCAATGAGCCTTCTGTTTCTGGCTTGGCATTGATCCTACTGCATGTATGCACGAAGTTTTATATACATCCCCCCTCCCCTCCCCCCACCGCCGTAGTTGACAACGACAAGTGGCAAACTTGCTGGGCTGCAACAGAGTTTAAGTATAAAACTTTATCACACGTGCTTTATTTTGCAGGTCCTTTGTAAAGCCAAAAGTCCTTGCAGCTCTTGAAAGACGTGACGAGTCAAGTGAAAATGAAAATAGCAGCAGCGAAACAGGTTCCGATATGGAAAGAGTAAGATCTTTTGTTACTCATATGTTTGTTTGGTTTGTTGTGAAAATTTGTTGAGAAGTTGTTTGAAACTTTCATATTTTGGCAGAATCCTGTACGAGGAATGTTGCCTCAATGCGCTGTGGATAAATTACATTAAATTTTGATATCAATGCATTTTCTCCAAGTCCTGTTTATGTTCATCCAGAATTTCATCAAATATTTTACAACCTTTCTAAGTAGTATACAAGTAGACAACATTACAATGACAATAAAAACAGGGAGCAACATACAATGACTACCCATGATCAATATCCTTCTACTACAGGGTGTCTCAAAAAAATTGTTCGACATTTGATGAAATCTTGAAAAATAACGATAATTTGTACAGGCTCATGGGAAGACAGCCGTATCCCTAAGATTACAGAATAATTTTAGAGACCAGAATCTTGCAAATCGGTTGAAAATTCGCAGAGCTGCGAGCTTTCAAAGATAAAATATATGCGGCAGCTGAAACAAGAGACCCCCAGATTAGTTGTAATGCAAAAAAGCTCGAAGATGGCAGTAGAAGAAGGTTATGCAATGTCATACCTCTCATTAAGATCAGAGCAAACCAAAAAGGACTTCTAAAGTAATTTATCCCTACAATCATCGTCAAAATTTGCTTTACATTGGATATGTCCAAAAACAGTGGTTCAAAATATAATCGACGAGAATCTGAATCATTTTCCTCAAAGCAGTCATACGCTTGAAAATTAGGTTATCGAAAATCTATTGAAATCCCACTTGGTTCGCATTGAAACAATTGAGAAATAACGGAAACGATGGCCTATTGGATTTTCACAAAAGTTGCTATTTTGAGGCCTCTGGTTTCAGCTTTTGCACAAACTTGAACTTCAAAATCTTGTAACTCCATTAATTTTTAGCGGATTTGCAAGATTCTTGTGTCGAAAATTAATTCAAAATCTCAGGAAAAGGGTTACTTGACAAAGTGTCCATTCAGCGTATCGTTATTTTTTAGTACTTAATCAAACGTCGAACAATTTTTTTGAGACTCCCTGTAGGCTCAAACTTGCGGAAAATTTAGCCCCACAGCTTTCACAGTCAAACTCTTATATTGTTATTGTATTGCTCGAACATCCCTCATAAGGAAGCTTCTGTTCCGGGTGAATCAATAAAAAGGCCCTACAGTTGGAAAAATGGTACTACGTGAATATCCTTGCAGTAATTTTGAAATGTCTTGTTTTATTCTTGATATGTCCAGTTAGGTTCAGTAATTTTCCCGGTTTTGATCGGCCATTCCGTCCCGTCGAAATTGGAGATTTTCAGCAAATCACCCTTTAAAACACCCGCAAAACGAGTGAAAATGAAAAGAAAAAATTTCCCTGTGTTCTCCTTCTTAATGATAATGATTCTTGCATTTGTTCAAGTATTCTGTCCTCATTGGAGGTTGGAATCCTTCTGGATAACTTGTTCATACTACGGTAAGATTTTCTGTCCTCCATTAGGATAGCACGTGCCAAAGGGTGTCCAAATCATCGCTGCGAGATTAACATATTTGGGACACTTGCTGGTGATTGTAGCCTGCCTTTGGGGTCTCGAAGGGAACTTTTTTTTAGATAATTGTAAAATAATTGAGCGTGCTAGCTTTCATACAGATATTGCAAATGGGGTTTTTGTATACAAAGCGAGCAGTAGCCCTCTAAACCCCGAGCTTTTTTAGTTCACCCAGTATAATGCCATACATGGATGAATAATAATCGTACACGGGCTTTTTTCAAGCCAGTTTGCGTTCCAAACTGCACAGTTCACTGACATGTATTGAATGCTATAGAACCATGGTTCAAGAACTCTGATAGACTCAAGTTTATCTTTCCTATTGTCAGTGTTATTGAACCATGGGCCAATAACTTTAAAAGTGTGTGTCAGAACTGTGCTGTTTTTGAAATGCAAACTGTTTCAAGCAAAATTTGTCTTGCCCTTAGTCCATTAATTGTTCATGTACAATCTTTCCTAAAGTCCTGATTGCAGCATAACGGAAAACCGGACCCAGAACCAGTAGGACCGGATTCTATCGGACAAGAACCCCTTGGGAATAATGCATCCCTTTCCGTGTTTCCAAATAACAGATAGGGGAAGCTCCTCAAAGGATAGACATAGCGTGGAAGTTCTAGATAAAGACATGTGTGATAAGGTACACATTTGAATAAGAACTTAAAACTGGAAACTGACAAAAATATCAATGAATAAAGTCACAAGGAAAATCTTTCTTCAGTTAAAAGAATTAGCAAAAGGAAGCCATTGAGCACGACTGAGCACTCTCAAGGCTCTTATCCTTGTGGATTTTTCATTCATTGGATATATGTGATTGTTTGTTCCGTAATAATTCCAGTCAAAACTTTGTTAAAAAATTTTCCTCATCCAAAGGAATTATTTCGCTGATGAAAAACTTTTATTGCCCAGATGTAATTAAAAGCTTTGTAGAATGACCTGATATGTCTCTTCGGGACAAAAAATTCGTGAATTTGATTGTCAACTTGGATTTGGATTTCTAGGGTATGGTGGGGTAATTGGGGGCTATATTAGGCATTTTTCGAAACAAATAGAGTATCTTCACAAAGACGTTGGAAATATTGAAGATCTTATTTCGTTTTTCCTACATTGAATCTTTTGTCGTACTTGGAAACTTGTTCCCATTCTTTAAGTTGAAGTTTGAATATTTTTAGAATTTTTTACTTTCCTCACTTTTTGGGGGTGATTTCAATCTGTCGGCAGGAAATTTGGGTCTATTCGAGAAAAACGGTATCTATTTCATCAGAAGTAGTGTAAATTCACAAAAATTAAATTTTAGAATGCTTTTATGGATGACTATTATTGAATCTTCAGAGTTTCGCAGCCAAAGACTCGAAAACTTGCACAGAGAAAATCAAAAATAAATCGTACCACCATCGGCGCATATTTAGGCCCATCCTTGAAGATGGAAATGTAAACAAATTTTCTTTCGAAATGATATTTAAAAGAAGCGAATCCTTGTGTCTTGTCCTGAAACTACTAAAACATAAACAAAAACATGTACCTTATGCTGTTTTCGATGTATCATCCATTTGCTTGCAGTATTATCTCAATTTTTGTTTTGATTCGGGAGCTATTGTCAATTCTTGCACCACGCCCCTTGTAACAATATCCTATGAAAATCCCTGTAGACCCAAATTATCCCACCTTGCAAAATAATCGAAATAGAATCTAATTCCGAAAAACTTTTAGCACCTTTCCAAATGATTGAACATGAGACTGATAATGATTTGTTGACAAAAAGAAGTTGCAAGTTGGCATAAATGGAAAATTTTCTACGCTGTCAGATCATGATAAAAGTTTAGGCCGGTGAAAATCAGCAAACTGAAGCACTAGAAATTATCAAATAACTCTTCGACATCACTTAAACAACTCCTGAAAGTACAGCTGTAAACACCCATGGAGTCATGGATCGAAATGTTCAACTTACGATCGCTTTAAAAGCGATAAAGCAAATAGACCCAAATTATCCTGTAGACCCAAATTACCCCACCGTACTCTATTAAGAATATTTTCCGAAGCACGAGGCTTCTTGCGTGTACTTCACTACAATTCAAGTGTACTTCACTACAATTCAAGAGATTCCACGGCAAGCGCGTTAACATCTGAGGCCAAAACTGAAAAGCTCTGGTTTTGCCGTGGAAGCAAATTTAGACCTTAAAGATAAAAACAGGGATGTGCGAACAATTCCTGTGGATGTAAAATATTGGGGCGAGAATGAATTTCTGTGTGGTCCATAGAGTGGTGGTGTCAAAGAGGACACTGCTTGTTTGTTGCTGTTGTATTTTATATTCTTTAGATAATTGAGGAAGAAGTCTGGAATTGTTTGTTTGTTCATTTATTTTCCTCGACAATCGAGGGAGAAGTCTGGAATTTGAAAGCCGAGGTGAAAGCCATGAATCTGAGAAGTGGAAGTGGGTGTTCTGAAGTATACAGATGGAATTCTTCGACACAATGTGGCCTCGTTACTTCCAGTGATCATGTTCACTACTAGGATGTGAGACAAATCAGTTGCTTTTTTCTGTCTCAGCTAGTTACTCATCGTTTACATGGGGAACTAAACTTCTACCCTAAATATTGGCTTTAGTAAACATACAATTTCCAGACAATTCTTTGCTCCGACATGCTTCAAAAAGCGGCCTAAGCCCCTCAAGCAACTTATAAGCAATCTGCTCCTGCAGATAAATTTCCTCTCTTTTCAAGAGTAAAGGCTGGGAGGAGTGGTGGGATTTTAAACAGTTGCTTTGTAAAACCGCTTAATGAATCCGGAAGGAAAACAATTGCACTTGCATATCATTTCAAGTGAAAAGAAGCATTCAAATTCCTGCTGAATGGTAGTGAGTACAGGTTGGCAAATGATTGTCTTTTCCATCTTAGTTTTCTGAGCTGCACTCAATTAACTTTGTTTTCATCTTGTTTTCATGTTTAATTTTCATCATAAATGTCGCTGTCAAGTTGCCAGATAAAAGTTCAAAATTATCTAGCCTAATTGTAGCCTGCGTGCAGACTATACCCGAAAAAAAGTTATAGTCTGCGCAACGCCGCTCGCTGTTGTGTAGTGAGTGCTTCAGCGTTCATGTGATCACAAAGAAAAAGTTTTGTTGTAACAGCCAATAACATCGCTTTCCTTCGAAACAAGGAAGCAATCAGATTCGAGAACGGCTATCATGTGATTAAATCTCAGGTTTCCCTTTGTTCTCTAAGCAAATTGAGTTAACAACACAATACTCTGGAATTTTAAGTACCCTATGATAGACAATGCAAAGGCGCTAAGAAGAAAGGCCATTCAAACTGCTTTTGAAATGAAATGCTGACTCATGTAATACGCGATATTGAGAGGCGTTGGGTAGACTATACGTTTTCCCTGGGTATTGTCTGCACGCAGGCTAGCCTAATTGAGGCTCTGATGACTACTTCAATGGTCAAACTATTTCAGGTATGCCTACCTATTGTTACACTTTTGGCACGAAAAGCGTCCGTAGATAGCTGTTTGTTTTGTTTGTTTTCAATTTGTTTTGAGTGGGCTTGTCAGGATTTCTAGCTACCGGGACCCCTAGTTTAACGTCCCTTCCGAAGGTGAGTTGTGAGGTCAGGCCACCAAGGTCACCCATCCGGAGACTGACTTCACTCGACCTAGCTTAACTTCAGTCACCTGACGAAGACTGTATAAGCCACTCGGCCACTCACCCCGTACCTACCTAGCTAGCTAGCAAGCTACCCACCTAGCTACCTACCTACCTAGCTACCTCGCTTCCTTCCTATACAAACTCTCCCCCACCACATAATGTGCTCATTCTTCGCACATAAAAATATCCTCTCTCAATGCTCCAATATCAACAAACAAGGTATCTATCTTCATTATTAACAATTTATTTATTTTACGTTGGCAAGAAAATATATATATATACATAATGAATTCTAGAATTGATAGCTAATAAGCTAATCAAAGCCAACAAAATAATTTAAAACCTACTTTACAGTCCCAAACAAGCCTACAAAAACCCTAAATCTTTGATAAAAACTTTGCACAATCTGCAGATGCAAGTATTTCCTTCCCATGATTTTATTTTTCGTTGGAATTCAGCGAGTGTGTTGGAATCTTTAATTTCCCTCGGTAATGAGGACCACAAATGGCAACCTCTGTACTGAATATTCTCTATTCCGTGCGTTGTTGTCTTAACTTTTGGCAACCGCAAATGATTTTCACTTCGTAAACTGTATGGAATACTTCTCTCTGTGAAAATGTTTTTCATAAATGTTGGATTTAGATTGTTTTCGTTTTGAATATTTCAATCATTAGCAGTTGCAGATTGTGCTGATGAATAGTTCCATATTTTTTCTTCAATTTTTCTAGCTCTGATTCACTATCTTTGCATACCAACCGCAATGCTCTTTCGTGAATGCGATTTAGCTTCGAATTTGTTGCTCTGTCATGAAACATCCATACAAGTGGACAATAATTAAATTGCGACCTGATGAAAGAATTCATTAAAATTTCTGATTTGATGGGATCAATGTAATTTGATAAACGAGCAAGCGCGTGAAGCTTTTGGTTGGCCTTTTTAGACAAATCTTCAACATGTTTTTTGAAACTTAATTTCTTATCGAAAGTCACACCTAATAATTTCTCGTAATCACTTTCATTAATCCATTTCATCAATCACGGTCGTCGCTAGGGGTTTCTAGTGCAAGCTCTCAGTTTGCTGACTGGTGGGCATGGCTTTTGAGCGTTGCTTTTTTATCACACACACATACTCCTTGTTGAGAAGCTCAAGTTTCTCTCCACTAGTGGCGTAGCCAGGTTCCTACCTTTAGAGGGGGTGAGTTGCGAGTGAATGGGGACAGAAATGGGGGTTCGGGGGCTTGCCCCGGAAAATGTTTTGGAGGCCACATCCTTTAGAATGCTGTAGACGCTATTTTTTAGCCCAAGCCTCCCAGAACGATTTCAGAACCTAAGGATAGAAAGGCCAAGTTCAATGAACTCGTCGCTAATATCTAGCGATTTGCACGTGCCCAAAGTCTTAGGAAAAACAAGAATTTGCCCTAAGGAAACAAGAAGACGAATTTGAAATTTGGCTTGTTTTAAAACTCTGATCAAAGTTTAGAAAGAACAACGATGCTCATGCAAGGTAAGCGTGGCTTTTAACTCCACTCTTCCCTTCCATGAGCATTTTACTGAATACGTGGAATACGAGGAGAATGCGAGCGAAGCAAGCTGAAAATTTTTAGAAGAGCACAAGCACACAAAGAGTTCCCCATACTCAGTGGTTTCACTACCTTGTTGAAATATGACGTTATCGTAAAAAAGGGTACAATGGTGATGAAAGTTAAGGAGGGTTTAAGTTGGATGCATAGATTTTTGTAACGCTGGATGCTTGGAGAGGTGGAGAAATCTTTAAAGAAGACCAGTGGCATCATGTTACCAAGTACACATAGAAATTTTGACAAAAGCGCGAGCGAAGCGAACAAAAATTTTTTTGAAAATTATCAATTAAATCGAACCAAATAGAGGAATACATATATAAAGTTAAAAGAGATGCACAAGTCAGGTTCATTGGATCTAATAAAGCTGCGTGCCTGCACATCGTAGCAAGCTAGGCGGTACTACGATAATACACTGACGCATGTATCGAAATGCGAGCGAAGCGAGCAGAAAATTTTTATGCTTTTGTTGCCTTAAATCGTGCTAAGATGTCTCTAAGTAAGTAGGATTTGTAGATTGCAGTTCAATTGACTTGCCGACTGGTTTGTGCTAAATTAACGAGCAGATTTCAGGAATTTTCTCAATTTGCCGACTGAGTGTAACTTTTACTTGATTTGCCGACTGAGATATGGCCAGAGGGGTGCCGCACCCCCTGCATCCCCAATGTAGCTACGGCCCTGTCTATCTTCAAGAGTCTTCAAGTTGACTATTTAGGATTAATTTAAAAATCATTTCCAGTCGATTAAAGTTTAATTCTTAGCGCTAGGCCTGATCAAGTCTGTTACTTTTTTTCTGGGACACCTGGTAGATATTCAAGATTTTTGAACAATGTGTTGGGAACCCCAATGACTTAGTGTCTATGCCTGCCATGATAGGTGCAACAGAGATACTTAATCGATTTTTAAATAAAAACCAATATTCCCCTGGTTCACCTTCCACGTGACTGCCATCCACTTTTTGATAGCCTATGTGTAGACTCGACTGACTTCTTTTCAGAGAGGTTTCTCCCAAGTAGAGTCTGCCCATCAGCAAAACACAGCGAGTCTCCTGATATCAGCATAGGCATTAGTTGATTTAATTCCCGTTTGGATAAACAAACCAAGCCAAAGAAAGCCTTTTGTGTGGGAGTGTTGGATTACCCTATTTTGATTTGGGCTTTGAGCAACCCCGTTGAATCTAATTCAGTAAAAATGATTGCGAGAATTCCTTGAAGTTATTTATCAATCAATTCAACTAGAAGAGAACAAGAGAGATCTCTTTCCACCAATAAGGTGGGTTCCTCGATTTTTGGAACCACACGTGACTTGGGTAGTCATTGTATCGCTAATGCGCAGACTCTAATGGAGGAGGAACCTCACTTCGCTTCAAGGAATCAGTAGAATCTGCACGCAGCTACGTTTTTGATGGATAAAAGCTGTATTAGTTTTTGGATGTCAACAAATGCTATACCAACTGGGAGAGGCTGTGGAAAGCACAATTAGGGCTACAAAGATGCTAGTCATTAAGGTTATCTAAACTGAATATTTAGCGAAACAAACAAGTAGAATTGAAAATAGGTTTAGAACTTCAAACTGGAAATGCATTTTTGCCACCCATTTGGTGTTGCTTTGTAACAAAAATTATGTAGGACAGTGTGTTGTTTCTTTTTTTTAAGTGTGACGAAATTAAATTGAAGAGCATCAAATTTATTTCAGGAGGAAATTCAGCCTGATGAGATGACTTTCGGTGGACCATCTGCAAATGGTCGTGAAGGTAGAGGAGGCAGATTTCGAGGCCAAGCTAGAGGTGGGGCGCGTGCCCGTGGTAGCTCGAGAGGCAAAACCAGAGGTACAAGGGGTGGCCAAGCAAGAGAAGGAGAGAGGAGAAAAGATATTAAAGAGCAGGGACCTGATAGAGGACGGACAGACCGGGGATATGGCGGAAGGGGACGTGGAGGAAGAGGTGGAAAGCACAATCAGAAATCATTAGCAATGAAAAAATCAGGTAGAGGTATGGCTGGGATATAATACTCCAGAATAATTATTAGAACCATAAGAAATTGAGCTTTGACAAGCAGTTGGATATAGAATCATATTTAAAGTAATTTTGATACCTTATTGCTTCCACACATCTGTTGTATTCTTACTTATGCGGAAGTGTGCCGAGACCCGACGACAAGAAGAACGCCATTTTGCATTTCGAGACAACTCCCTCGTCTGACCCTTCACCGAACATAACATAACATTCATATATACAATAAGGGGTCTGGGTTAGAGTGTCATATCACTACATCACTCCCCTTTTAAATGAAAACGCGATTATACATTAATGTATTAGACTGGAGTCAACAAGCTCTCCATAGCGATTGGTTGGTCGTCGTTCTCTGTTCGACCTTCTCACAACTTGTTGTTGTTGCTGCAACTGTTCATTTCCGCGGTAGTCAACAGGAATGTCATTGTCGTCTTCTGTTGAATGTTCCGTATTCTCTACTAGTTTCTTGAAGAATGACGAGTTTCTCGTTATTTTACGTCCTTCGAACTCTGCAGTAATCCTCGATCCTCTCACTTGTGTTACGATATGAGGTCTTGTATCAAAGTTTGTACTCAGTTTGTTCTTCTTTGTCTGTTTCACAAGAACTGTATCTCCAACTTTGAGATTTGCCTCTTTCACGTTTCGTCGTTGATTGGCATAATTACGTGATTTCTCTTTGTTTATCTCTTGGTTGTCCCTAGCTTCTTTATGTCTGTTTACAATTTTCACTTTCCTTCGTAAATCCGGTAACTTTCCTTTGATCTTACGGTTATACAGAAGTTCAGCTGGAGGAACTTTTGTCGTTGAATGTGGAGTAGAACGATAATTCAAAAGAAACTTTGAAAGTTCTTGTTGCCATGGTCGTTTTTCGATCCATGCTGCACGAATAGCTTTTTCTAACGGCTTATTAAAAGCTTCTACCTCTGAATTTCCTTGAGGCCATAGAGGCGTTGCCGGATCGTGTTTAATTCCGAGTTCTCTCATATATCTACTGAACTCATCACTTTGGAATGGTGGACCGTTATCAGAAGTCACAGTCGTGGGTATTCCATGTCGAGCAAAGATTGTATCGAGCTTTGGAATGACTTTGGGAGCGGCTGTAGATTTTAAAATTTCAACCTCAGGAAAACGCGAGTAACAGTCAATGACGACTAATAGGTAATGTCCTGACGGAAATGGACCGCAAAAATCAACTTTTATTTCTTCCCATGGACGATTTGGCATAGCAGTTGACTGCAATGGCTCAGGTGCATTTGGTCTTGCTGAAGCTTGACAAACAATGCATCGATCAACATAGCTCTTAACCGATTGTCCCATATTCGGAAACCAAACATATTCTCGCAACAAAGCTGTTGTTTTCGACTGTCCTTGATGTCCCTGATGGGCGAGTTTTATTGCATGTTCTCTCAGCGAGGCTGGCAGAATAATTCGCGTACCTCGTAGTAATATCTTGTTTGTATGGTCTACCGTAATCTCGTGTTTTATTTGCTTGTAAGGAGTCAAACGATCTGATGTCCAAACTCCTGTTTTGATAGCAGCTCGCAATACTCTGAGTGTAGCATCTTCTTGCGTAGCTTCCTGAATTTCTGCAAGGGTCATCGCTTGTGGAACAGCAGCATGTGCTATGAAGTTGACATATTCTTCAGCAATGTTCTTTGGTTGACGTTCTGGTTCTATTGGATGTCGAGATAAATAGTCTGCCGGGTTTTCAGGTCCTTCCTCGTATATCACTTTGAAATCATACTGCTGGAGTCGCAACATCCATCTTTCTAGCCTTGCGGGTGGTTTTGACATCGGGTTGGCATAAATTAATTCGAGGGGCTTATGGTCAGTGTACAGGATGAACGGAGCACCGTAAACATAAAGATGAAAGTGCTCTATTCCCCACACAATCGCTAAAGCCTCCTTTTCTGTCTGGGAGTACCTCTTTTCTGTAGCTGTCAAACTTTTGCTGGCGTATGCTATGATGTGTGACTCAGTTGATCCTTCGCTTCGTTGTGAAAGAATCGCTGAAAGTCCGACTGGACTAGCATCTACATGAATCATAGTTTCTTTATTTATGTCAAAGTAGCTCATGACTGGGCTCTTTAAGAGGGCTGTTTTGAGTGTTTCATATGCTTTCTGTTGTTCAGTACCCCATTCAAACTTAGCGTCTTTGCATGTCAGCTTCCTTAGTGGTTCTGAAATGGTAGCAAAGTTCTCTATGAATTGTGCACTGTAGTTGGCCATGCCAAGATAGCTTCTAACTTCACTCACTGATTTTGGTGGTTTGCTCTCTACAAACGCAGATACTTTCTTTGGGTCTGGTTGTGTTCCTTCTGCTGTGAACAGAAATCCAAAGAACTCTAGATTTTGTTTCAGAAACTTGCATTTGTTGATATTCAGCGTCAAATTGTGTTCTTGGAGTCTCTGCAAACAAGCTTTTAGGCTCTTGTTATGTGCTTCGTACGTCTTTCCAAATACGATAATATCATCAGCCAAGTTCCGAACTCCCTCTATTCCTTGTAACGACTGTTGAAGTGCATGTTGAAAAATTTCAGCGCTTGAGTTCGTCCCATAATTGAGGCGCTTACTACGGTACAACCCAAAAGGTGTTGTGAAGGTAGTGATTGAGCGACTTTCTGGCGCAAGTTCTAGTTGGTGATACGCTTGGGCCAGGTCTAATTTAGAGAAATACTTCGCTCCATTTAACTCCAATGCTATGTCCTTCACCGTTGGAATAGGATGTCTTATTCGTTTAACAGCTGCATTTGCAGCTCGCATATCAACACAAATACGAATCTTTCCTTCTTTCTTTGGCACCACAACTATTGGTGACACCCAATCTGTGTGCTCACTTTCGGGGACTTTCTCTATGATGTCCTGCGATTCCAGGTTCTTGAGCTCCATTTCTACCTTTTCTCTCAAATGAAAAGGAACTCTGCGTTGTTGCTGTGCCACTGGCTTTACACTTTGGTCAATACTAAGCTGTATTTGCTTGCCTTTCAATTTGCCAAGGCCAGTGAACCTTTCTGAAAATTGATGCAAAATTTCTTTGACTTTAGGGTCCTCGACTTTCACTTGTTCCATGTGGTCCTTGGTCCGGGTTTTAGATGCCTGCAACGTCTGCAAGTGTAGGCTGATCAATCCCAACTCTTGAGCGGTATTTGAGCTGAGAAGGCATCCTCCGTCATCTGCAGTGACATAAATCGTAGCAACAGTCATCTTCTTTCGAGACTCTATTGTTGTCTGGAATTTTCCTTTCATCTTGACGGGTGTTGTTGAGTGAAAAGGAAATGCCTTTATGTTGGTTCCTTTCAACTGCACGTCTTGCAATGATTGGAATGCTGATGGACTGATAACATTGATGGACGAGCCTGTGTCAATCGTGAACTTGACCTTTTGTCCATTCATTGTGAGGTTCACAGTAGGATGTTTTGTGCGGTTTGTTTCTACGGCATAACAATGGTTGCTATCGTCAGAGTCACTATTATTTGCATCAAGTGGGCGGACTTGAGTACTTTTACCTGTGATCGTTGACTTGGAACGACATTGAGCTGCAAAATGGTTTTGTTTATTGCACTTTCTGCATGTTTGGCCTTGGGCTGGGCATTCACCATTTTTATGAGGCCATTCTCTGCCACATTTCTTGCATGTCTTGCCATTTTTGCGTGATTTATTTCGCGGATTTCGCGTATTTTTAACGAAACTAACTTCGGTTTCTCTCGGGGCTGAGCTGTCTCTGCCTTCGATCGTTGCTGCTTGAAATTTGCTAACTTCCTCTTGACGCCCTGCCAACAACACATCTTTTAACTTGATTTTCGGGTCTTTTAAGGCATATTTTCTCAGGTGTGTAGATTTTCCGTGAGTAACAATTTGTACCAAAATCTCAAAATCAAGATCATGAAAATCGCATGTCGCACCGAGAGTGCGAAGTCTCGTATGATACTGATCGAGAGTTTCTTGGGGGCCTTGAGCAGCTTGCCGGAATTTGTATACCTCGTAAAGAGTGTTTTTCTGTGGCTCAAAGTATTCGTTTAACTTAGTTAAGGCAGTGTCAAAAGCATCTTCCTCACCTGTTTCGGGAATCTGTCGAAAGATTTCACGAACTCGCGGGCCTGCCAGATAAAGCAGCAAAGCCTTCTTTCGTTTGTTGTCTGTGATGGCGTTCGCAACCAAGTACGTTTGGAAATCTGCAACCCAAGTTTTCCATCTTGGTGCAACACTTGCCCCTATGTCCGAATCTGGATCAAAAGGCGGCATTTGAAGCGTTAATGTAGCCATCTTCGTCGCCAGTTGTTGTATTCTTACTTATGCGGAAGTGTGCCGAGACCCGACGACAAGAAGAACGCCATTTTGCATTTCGAGACAACTCCCTCGTCTGACCCTTCACCGAACATAACATAACATTCATATATACAATAAGGGGTCTGGGTTAGAGTGTCATATCACTACAACATCGACATGAAATCGCATTTTTTTCTTATTGAACTTCTTTTGTTGTCATATTGCTCGCGGAATACTGGCACAAACACTTCGCTCTTTTAGTAACGTTCATCCTACAATCCTAACGGGAACGAAGTGCGACTTTTTTAAAGTTGGGGAAGTTATTGTGAGTTCGTAAAGGCATGACCATTGATAGATCTGATAGATATTTTGGGGGGATATGCTTCATTACGACCGTGTTTATACCTGCATGTGGACGTTGATATAGGGACTATGACAGAACATTATAAAGTTCCGAACCTACCGGATGACCCAAAAAAAGTGACCCGACGCGATCTGCTATAGAAAAACAAATAAGATGCCGATTGAGATGCTTCAAACGTAGTTCTGTTGCTCAAAGACTACCCTACATTATCAGTATTATTCGCAATTTCCTTAGGCAACATAAATTTCCTGAATTAAGGATTTTGGGGAAAAAGGCATGCTTGAAATCCTGAAAAGTCGCCAAAAACAGGGGATCGATTTAAAGCCACTTCAGATCTTTAAAACAACGCGGAGCGTGTTCTACTTCAGGCTAGGAATAGGCAACTCAATCGAAAGTCTCCAGAGAAAGTTCCTTGTCCCTAGGTACCTAAGCATTTGGAATTAATGTGCCTTGTAAAGTAATTGAATTTCAAAGGAATTCAATTTTCCACGCAAATCGGAATCTTCAAGAATTGCTTACAGAAAAAGCAGGAGTATCCTTGTCTCTTGAAACAAGAATATTTTAGGTATCTAGAGGCAGCAAACTTGCTCTGAAATTTTTCGAATGAGTTGCCTATTCTCAGCTTGAAGTAAAACCTCCTTGTTTTACTTATTCTCCAGCCTGAAGTTCCTCATTGTTTTGTAGATCTGAAATGGCTGTAAATTGATCTCCTGTTTTTGAGGACTTTTCCAAGATTTCAAGCTTGTCATTTTCCTCGAAATCTTTAATTCGGGAAATTTACCGCGCTTAAAAAAATTGTAAAAGATACTGATAATGTAGGGTAGTCTTTGAGCGACAGAACTACGTTTGAAGCATCTCAATCGGCCTGTTAGTTGTTTTTCTACAACAGATCGCGTCGGGTCAGTTGTTTTGGGTCATCCGGTATTTGTATGAAAATTTCTAACTCATTTGTATGAGTTTTTTAAAGACGCAAGGTAAGTTCAAACTTCTTCAGCTTTGACTCGTTAATTGACGTTGTTGCTGCACAGAACCTCGTCCTTTGTTGACTTCATCGCTTCTCGGCAAAATACAATGCGATTTTCAGTTTTTTGATTGTTTCTTGTTTTGTTCCTTTTTCGAACCATTAGTGAGAAATATTATAGCTATCTACTCAAGATTTCAACCATAAAATATTAAGAAGTGGCGCAAGATCACAATTAAGTATCCCTGAAAGTTCTGTATTTACAGAGATTAGTTGAATGCGTGTTGTCTTTCATTATCCTCCTGGCAGAAAAAGAAAGTCGTCACTTTGAGGAATATTGATATTCGTAACAAAATCTTCGTTTTGGCCATTCTCATTTAGTATGTTCTTGTGTGGTCCCGGTTTGAAAAACGGCTTTGCATCAGAAACAACCTTCCTAGCCACGCCGTTGTGATCTTTATCAAAATAAGTTCCAGGTCACTCTGTCTAGGAAATAACCAATGCATCTTCACTTCCAGACAACCTCAGTCTTAGGCTCTTGAATAAAATGATTTTATCTTCCCTTTTCATTTCGTTGGCTTTGAAACTCTTCGACCTTTCACTAAGTTAGATCCCTGCTGAGTACTATAGTAACTGATTTGTGGGCACCCCAAGTCATTGTTTACACTTCTATCACTTCAAATATTTTTACAAATGTATCACTGTGTGTTAGAGAACTCTTGCTTCATTGTACCGGGCGAGTGAAAAAAACGTGTGGTGTTTGGCGGACTGAAACGTCGTAATGTTTCGAAAGCTGATTTTTCCATTTTTTTTCCACTCTTTGGATCATTGTGCCGTAGCAAACATTGGCTATTTGCATCAAAGATCTTTTAAGTAAATACATGATTCTTACAATAAAATAAAATAACTGGGTGCGCAAAGAAGCACCTTCATTTAATTAATCACCAAAACTCGATTATTAGATAAATCATGAAATTTCCTATTCGATCTCTTTCTCGGTGATCCAGATGTATTTAAGAGTGATAAAATGTTGTTTTTATGACTTAAGATGAATACATGTACATGTAATGAATACATTACAGATGAATACATTAAGATGAATACGTGAAGATGTTAAGATGAATACATAGATGAATACATGAAGATGTTAAGATGAATACATTACATGTAATGAGTTGTCCTTGTTAGACTATTCCAACCCTGAACTTACATCTAATGTGGGACGGAATATAGTTTAGTTTAGTATAGTATCCATTAGACATTAAATCATTCATTGTATTGTTGTATTTTAGTTTAACATTGCATGTGCTTTTATATTGGCCATGGGGTAGTCATTGTATTTCGCTCCCCATGGTATCGTCCCAGTAGTATTGTATAGTAATTAGAAACGTATAGTTTAATGTAAGATTTATTGTAAAATTTTATATGAATAAAAAAAAAAGATGAATACAGCCTTCGTAATACGGGGACCGACCTGAGGTTACCGAAGAAAAGTCAACAAATGGCCAGAGATGCTTTTCTTATAGAGGTGCAAAATTATGGAATGGCCTGTCAGCCGAGTCTAAGCAGGCAACCTCCTTGTACAGTTTTGAGAAGACAATCTAATATATTTTTTATTCTAATTTAAGGTTTGAATTTTTAACATCATTGTAAATAGGTTTTGAATATTGTAAATATAGTTTTATAGTTTAATTTAATTAAAAGCTTTTTACTTTGTAACTTGTAGTTAAATATTTTTATCGGAAGGCCCCTTGAAAATCAACTTGTTGAAGGGCAACCGTCCTTATATGGATTAAAATGAAAATGAAAATGAAATGAATGAATAAAATGGCAAGCTGAGAAACCTTATTCAGCCTTGTACTTTTTTGGCAACAGTTGTTATCAATCCAAAATTTAAAGAAAAAACAAGTTAATGCAAGATACTATGGCATTTGTAGCGAGGACAGACACTTGGTGAGTGGGTCCTCACTACAAATGTTACTTACAATATTCTAAGAAATATCAAGGATAAATTGATAATAAATAAAACACAAAAGCAAATGGAATATACGCACAAAAGCAAGGCAAAGTAAAGACCAAGACAGATTTAAGTACCCCCAAAATTTGCACAAATAGCCCACCAGCCCACCCGCCAAACCACAACCACGAGTGCACCGGCAGGGAGAACACAGCAGAGATCCAACCTGAAGAAAAACCTCCCCAAATCTAATTGTAGAATCCCCAAGCCAATGTTACTGCGGGAGCAGTCCGATAGGCAGAGGTCAACCATACACACTCCGGGAGCACTACAGTCAAAACCCGGGGGGGGGGGGTACTCCCATACTTGACTTGACGGGATGTGCCGCTCAACAGGGTGTCCTTTTACGGTAAAAATTATGCGACAGGGTGTCCTTTTTTGATAAAGATTATGCGACAGGGTATTACAATTGATAAGAAAATTATGCGACAGGGTATCACGTGGAAGCACACCTTTCAGAGTTATCATAAAACAATGGATTTTGGTAAAATTTTTATGCGACAGGGTATAGGGTGTTGAGCGGTTTGCCACACACCCCCGTCACTTCCCTAGTCAAGTACCCCCCCCCCCCGGTAGTCAAAATAAGAAGGTTAGGCGGCTGTCTTCCAGAAAGGTTAAATCAACCGTCGAGAAGTTTTAATAAAAGAAATGGTTGCTTCTAGGATGATTCTGTTTGCAAAAGTGTCCTCACTTTGGTCCCCTCATGATAACAAGTATCATAGATTATACACAGGGTTTTCTCTGGTCTGATTGTTCAAAGCACTTTGCCTTGGAACCGCGAGAGAAGGAGAATCTTCTACAGTTTTGAAGAACTCGGGAAGTGCATTGCTCTTCCTACGTTTTGTTCATTACAACTGGTTTTGTTCACGGCATTGGATAACCTTCTCTTGCCTGGATTTTCGAGCTTTTTTGCACTGCGCATAATCCAGGCGTCTCTGGTTTCGGCTGTCGCATATTTTTTATCTTTAAGAGTTCGCGACTCACTGAATTTATAACCGATTTGCAAGATTCTGGTCTCTAACATTATTTGAAGGTCTTAGGGACAGGGCTACCTTTCCATGAGCCACTTCATCTTATCGCCGTTTTTCAATGTTTAATCAAACATCGAACAATTTTTTGAGACACCCTGTACAAGTCAACAATCATAATTTTCACTTTACATTTACATAGGGATTTTCCATGGATAGACGGGATGATTTTCTCCATGGCGAGATATCCCGGGATGGCGGGATATCCCGTGTAGCCGGATGACTTTCTCCATGTAAACAGAAACAGGGATGAAATTGACGTCAGTGCGCATGCGATATTGATCAGTCTTTTGTTGGGCTTTGGTTATGGCAATCTTTGAAACCTAATAAACGTCGATAATTTTTATCTCACCTCGCCTCTTTCTTTCATGTAAACGCAAACTGAGAAAAAACATCCCGGTAAGGCGAGATATCCCTGCCAGACGAGATATCCCGGCAAAGTGGGATCATGTAAGCAGGCCCTAGAAGTGCTTATTTGAAAATGAAACCATGAGACCTATTTCCACGTACTCATTGATCTAGCAACAGCAACAAAAGCACTTCAGATTCACTGAAGAAGTTTCTGTTTAGAATTGCGGCAGTTTTGACGATATATCTAAGTGAAACCTCACTACACAAAACAAACAAATATGGTTTTCTCGGATGATTTGTAATGGTTTGCAGGTGAAGCGTTCATTCTTATCTTCTCCATGAAGTAGACAATCGAGTAATCCACCTATCAATTTATTGATTAATCATTAAATTGTGCTGAAAAAGAGCATTTCGGCCTCCTTTGATGACCTTCTGTTTTCAACTTGGTCGTTTGGGTCATTGGATTAATTGGGTCGTTTGAATCGTTGCAGTCCTAACTTGCTATTTGTGGGTCTTTGAATCTTCTTGCATGCTTTGGATCGAAGTAAAGCTAGCTCGAATGAGTTTCCCTCTCGAGATTTTCAGATCATTAGGTAAGGTGTGGCTAGCTGTCACAAGAGTTGTACCTAATGATAATAATAATAGTAACAATAATGGAAACTTTCATTCATATATCTTAAAATACATACAAAATAGAATAATAAGTATAATTAAGCTATGTAGTAAACTCTCCATTACAGGGCATTAGCTACATACTGACAAAGGCTAACAAAAAGTGATAAAGGTGCAAAAAATTATTGTTTAAAAGCATAAAAGTTCGGGTTCAGTCCATCCTTTATTTCTGCGACAAAAATTGAAATAGGAAGTACGAATGCAAATGTTCATAATGGTTTTAGTTAGATATTGAATTTCTGTCTCTGGAATCTTCAGTTTTGTTACAATGTCGAGAAACTTCTTGCTATCTTTTTCAATAAAACCGCAGGCACCCAGTCAAATGTGAAACCTCCCGTCCCCCCGGTTCCTACGTCTATGGAATCCAATTACCCTTACTCTCAAACATAGCCACTGCAGAAAGAGGTGTGCAGAGGTCAAGACATGAGACCATGAAGTTTCAAGGTTAGGTCTTCCCTTGGTTGTTTTTACGACAGTGTTTCAAACGCCAGGCGTTTTTTTTTACTGACCCGGTATCTTTCAGTTGAATCATTGTTGTCGTAGCTCAACCAAGGGCCTTATTTCCCTGGAGCATAGCTTCAGGATTACAGTGTGTAACTTGCTCTGCTGAAGATATTGACGAACTCTGCAAAGATCTAAGAACTGAGGTTGACAATATTGCTGAATGGTTATGGCAGAATAAGCTCAGTCTGAACAATGATAAAAGAGTCACAGAAGACAAGCAAGCCGTACGCATGGTCCACAATTCGAATGATTATAGGTGAACATAAATGGAGGCCAATCAGACGGGTCAAAAAAGTTAAATACCTGGGAGTCACAGTGGACGAAAACCTTACATGGAATGAGCAATATAAGAATCTCAAAGGTAAAATTAAAAATTCCCTTTCGTCCCTGCGGAAATTAAAGAACATATTACCGCAATCAAAGTTGGATCAGGTGTACAAGGCACTGCTCGAGAGTCATCTGAGATACAGTGATTTTATTGAGATACAATGATTACAATGCTTTTATATTGTCAAGCCTAAGCTATTGTCCGTTAATTTGGATGTTTTGTGGGAAGACGTCAAACAGGGAGATAAACAGGATCCACAAACGTGCTCTACGCATACCCTTCAATGATTATGAAGCCTCCTTCAAAGAGCTTCTACAAAGAAACAATGAGCCGACAGTGCACACAAGGTAACCTCCATAAGCTGATGACTGAGGTCTATAAGTCTTTAAATCACCAAAATCCAGCCTTCATGTTGGATCTATTTGTAAGAATGGAAGTGACTTGCGACCTCAGAGTAAAAGACCTGTTACAGCTACCTACAGCTAGAATTGTTTCAAAGGGCTTAAATTCAATTGTCTTCAGGGGCAGTATTCTGTGGAACGCTATATCTGACGAGCTAAAGTCCAGTCAATCTATAGCCTCGCTCAAACGTAAGATCAAATTATGGAATAGAGATGATTGTAACTGTAATATCTGTAATTAGCTAAAACTGTAAATATTGTATTTTTCTAAATAGTTGGTTTGAATTAGTTGCTCTATTCTTAGAGTAAACAATGTTGTTATACCCAACTTCAAATAAATTCTTTATTATTATTATCATTACAGTGACGAACTCTGGGGTAGTTTGTCAATCACAAAGCTTGATCATCTTCAGTGTCTGCAAACAAATACTAATAGAAAGCTCTAGAATTCTCCAAAGGCAGTTTTTCTATTCTGGTCCAAAGACATGGAATTAAATCCTTTTAGAAATAAGAATGAGTTCCACGATTACCATGTTCAAAAGAAAACTGAAGGAATTCCTACAAAATTAGCATCCTTCCCGAAGCAGGATCCCTAGGAAGACCAGCAGTTTGCTAAGATTTTATATATATGTAAATAGATATAATTTTTCTTTTTTAGCTGAAAGGGATTCGTGTCAAAACATAATAAAATGAAATGAGAGCAGTAAAAACCTCAAAAAACGCCAGTCGGAAAGGAGTTTCTGTCGCACCGTCATCTACTGGTCAGAATGTAGCTTGGAAAGAATGATCCCATACCGAAGTACTGATATCTCCTAGTTTTATTGTACAGCAGTTCTAGAAAACTGATTTTTGAGTAGGAGCGGATCCAGGGGGCTGGGGGACATGCCCCCAAACGGTAAGAGCTCTCGTAAAAACTGTTGTCCTTTATAAATAAACGAATAATAATTTTCAAACCTGCACTTTCTAAAATAACCATGGCACAGCTGCACGATAACTAGGCCAACGAGAAGCCAGCCCAACTAACTTACGAAGTAACTTACTATTGATAGCAAGCGCGTCAAAAAGCACGAAAAAGATGTGAATGTGGATTCTGAACGAAATTTGATTGCCTGACATCGAGATTAAAAACCATTTGTTTCATTCACTTTGTCGAAGTATCGAGGTGATGATATAGGACCCTCCAGTTAACTTAGCTGTTGAAGTTTATCTATGATAATCTTCGCTCTGTTAATGATGATAAAGATTCGTGGTCGTGGCGTCTGTTGTGATAGTAATAACCTCTCGTAAAATAAGTAACAAATCAATCTATGAGAATTTTGATAACTGGTGACTTCAGTTTGGGAACTTATCACTGGAAATTTCACGTGATTTTCATGTAACTTTGAAATACTTTCACTCCTTGATTTGATATAAACTTCATTTTTATGCAAAGTTTTCATTTCAATGGTGGTGAAGCTCATTTCCACTATAGACATTCTCCAACTGGTGCCCATGATAAACACATCATGGTCCCTTAATTCCCAAATGATTTGCAAAAAAGATGCCAGTTGTGCCTCAGGAGGAATGAATATACATTGATGAGCTAAATGATAAAGATGAAGCAAAATGGTTGTTTCTTACGTTTTTCGAGAAACTGAAGGGCGTGGCCACGGAATGTTTTCCTCGGGGTTACTCCCCCAGACCCCCATGTTTATTCCATAGGGGCCGTCCCTAAATTCCAACACTAGATCCACCCATGTTTTTGAGGCATTTTAGACCAGGTGATCGTGAGAAAAAATAGCAGGTGATTTAGGCCCACTAGCTAAGTTCTAAAAAGAATCCGAATAAAACGACAGCTTGATACAGTTCCAATGTATACAATAGTGATAAGAGGTCCAACGCCACTTAATCGAACCTCATTGGTGGCGCCAGCTCTGAAAAATCCGAAAGAAGGTGGGGAGACTTTGACATAATTTTTCAATCTAAAGGTATACCCAACAAATTCTATGCCATTTTTCTTTGAAAATTTTTGCCTGCTTTTGGAATCTGGGGGACTTGTCCCCCAGTCCCCCTCCTGTGGTGCCGTCACTGCAAACCTTTGGCAGAACAGCTAAGAAGTCTCAGTACGGAGCGAATCCTCTTTTGCAAGCGTAAGGAAATGAGCCGTAGTTGAAGCGTTATCATTTGAGGCGAAAGTGAAACTACGACATTTAATCGAGTCTATAGTCATATTAGCTCCAAACCAGCTGTACCAGTACATAAATGATATAATGCTTATATTTCATTTGGCCGATCCGGTTTTTTGCGCCTTCATTCAACAGTAACGTTCTTAATTAAAAATACTGATGATAGGTACAATGGAATGGATCTTGGTAGGCTTGTGGGTCTAGTGTTCATTGACCTCAAAAGGCATTTGACACTGTATATCATAACATTCTCTGCAAAAAGCTGAAACTCTACGATGTACAGCAACGTGCACTCTCTTGGTTTCAATCCTACCTTTCCAACCGGAAATAGTTTCGTAGGGTTAATGGTGTGGATTCAAAATTGGGGACATAGAAGTTGGTGTACCACAAGGCACATGTCTTAGCCCTCTCCTCTTTCTCGTCTTCACCAACGATCTCCCGCAGGCTGTCCAAGATTCTACCGTGTCCATGTTTTTTTTTTTTTATACATCGAGCTAAAAACTTACAATACATATTACCTAATAACACTACCTACAAAATACTTTACCCTACTACTAAAACAATACCATTTGGAGCGAAAATTTACGTCTACCAAATGGCAACATAAAACTAAAAACACGAACATAGCACTAGACGTGACGACATTGAAAGACAAAGATAGCACATAAACTACACGTAACTACTACAAAAAAGTGTCCATGTATGCTGACGACACTAGTTTGTGCTACCAGTCGCATGATTTGACTCGGCTGAATGGGGCTATAAATAGTGACCTCAAAACGCTGGACACTTGGCTACAGGGCAACAAGCTTTCCTTGAATGTTGCTAAAACTCACTCTATGCTTATTTCTACCAAACAAAAACAGAGCATCCTCAAAAGTCAAAGTAAAGACTTGGATCTGAAAATTCGCAAGAATGAGCTTGAAGTAGTCAAAATGATAAAATACCTTGGTGTGCCAAATGACTGCTCCTTGAACTGGAAAGAACAAATCAAAGCAGTTTCTAGCAAGGTCTCAAGGGCAGTTGACCTATCTGGACCGAGGGGGCTAAAATAGCCCTCCTCCCAGTTTTGTTTGGGTAACTTTTTTCGATAATTCGTAGGATATTTCTTCCATTTCACATCTTCTCTTCAAATTTCGTCATGAAACCTTATTTCTTTCTGGAAATACAGTAATTTTTTGAGAGAGTAGTTTTAATTTTTGTTTGTTTTACGGTCAAACCCTTAATAACTTTAAACTAAGGTAATTCTTGACAGAATGAAGATAATTCAATGAAATTTTCTTTGCAACCCTCAATTAATAAGAGAATATGAAAAATGCTCAATTTTTCGATTTCCTCATTGATGACGTAATTCGTGACGTCATATATCTAATGAAGCTAGGTAATAAATATAAAATAATAAATTCTATTATTTTTTCAAAAAGTTATGTTTTTATAATAAATTGATGCTTTATCTGTTATTCAAACTTAAAACAAGAGAAATATTCCCTCTTAATAAGTTTGTACAGTCAAGTCAGTAAGACTATTGTTTTTGACCAGAAACAAAGAAAATTGATGACGTCATCGAAAGTACAACAATTGCAGTAAAATATATTAGATATTCGGACTTTTCACATCAAGTTACACTAGACAGCCAAGTTTCATCTTTCTAGCCCTTATCAATTCGGAGTTCTGAGGGGGGCTGAGGATGCTCAGAAAAGCCCGGTCCAGATAGGGTTAAGACATGCCAAATCTTTTCTCCCGAAAGAAACTTTGCAAACTCTCTGCACAGGTATTGTGGAGCCCCATTTACGATACTGCTGTTCTGTCTGGGGCCGCGCCGGTTTAACTGAAATTAATCAGTAGCAAAAACTTGAAAACTGTGCTGCTAGGATGACAACAAATAGCAGCTTTGATGCCCCAAGCAGACCTCTTATCCAAGGGATGGGATGGAAGACCGTTGACGAACTTATTACCGGTGAATCTAAGACAATGGTCTTTTAAGTCCCTGAATAAACTTGCTCTGCAACACCTTTGTGACCTCTTCACACGGAATTCGCTTTGCTCATCATACAGCCTTCGCAATACGAGGTCATCAAATGGCCAGAGATGCTTTTCGTATTGAGGTGCAAAATTATGGAATGGCCCGTCAGCCGAGTCTAAGCAGGCAACCTCCTTGCATTGTTTTAAGAAAACTATCTAAAACTGCTTTTTTTATTTAAGGTTCACATTTTTTACATCATTTTAAATAGGTCTTGAATATTGTAAATATGGTTTTATAGTTTAATTCAATTGATAGCTTTTTACTTTGTATCCTGTAATTAAAGTTATCTTTAAAAATCAACTTGTTGAAGGGGAACCCTCCTTAAATGAATTAAAGATGAAAAATATGATATAAGATATGAAAATATGAGCATGTCAGTAATTGACGTCACCAAAAATGACACTTCTAAAAGATACGAGATGAATTCTTGATCTCCATGGTCGATTTGGTAGAAATAAGGCACAAAATCAAAGTTTAGCATGATTGTTAGATTGTTAGACAGTATTCCCTGTCTAAATTGTTGTTCATCACATACCAGCCCTGAAGAAGCCCTGCATGGCACGTGAAGAAACATTGGTTATTTCAATACATATTCCTTTTAAATTCGCACATGTCTGCTGTTATTTCTTCGTCAAGTCGCAGCTTCTGCTTTCAAACTTATTTATGGTATGTTATTATAACGCTAGCCTAATTTTTAGTCACTAACTATATGTAATAAATGTTTTAGTAAGATGTTGTATGTTGAGAAAGTTTAGAATATGAAACTGAACTCAAACTCAACTCAACTCAGCTCAACCCTCAGTGACCAGGCAATCTTCAAGAATTCTGAGGAATTTCGGTTTTTGTATTAAGCATCATACCTTTTTGCCTCAAACAGAAATTTAGCCTTTGGAATACTTCTTCGATAGGCGGGGTCTGTCGTCTGGAGAAAATCAACTTTGAATTTGCAACGAATTCGTGACCAGAAGTGTTTCACAGTCAGTGAAAATGGACTTATGAGTTCAGCAAATGAAGAGCAACTAGAAATTCCAAATCGCTTTAACCATGGAATCAGCACCGCATCCCTTAAATGATCTACAATCTCTTACAAAAGTGTTGGACCCCTATGAAAATCCACGTTTTTCAGAAATATTGTCCCCCCTCCCCCCATTTCAATGTTGATTGCTTTGGTGAATTGTTCTCTTCCTGGATCTGCGTGAAAAAACCCTCTTTGCAATTCATTCAACATTGAAACGGGGGGAGGGGGGACTAAAATTCGATTTTTTCAACAGGGGTCCAACACTTTTGTAAGAGATTGTCTGAAAGTGGACATTTTCAAAAATTATTTTAAAGGCATTGTATAACTAGTAGCCAGTTGAGAATTGGCCCGAATATTTTGAAGGCTAACTTGTTTCCATTGGGATAGAATACATTTTCTATCCTCTCTTATTTCTTCTACAATAATTCTTTAAAAAATGCCAAAAATCCCGCATTTCAGGTGATTTCCCACTGTAACTTCCAATCACCATAAAATTGGATGAAATGTAAAAACACTTTATTTCTATATTTCATCTGCATGTACTAACGAGAAGTAAGATTTCAGGACGGCAAAGAACTTTACATCCAATGCTTAAGACCGGTTTTGGAGAGTATTTTATCTTTGATTTTATTGACTTTTAATTTTTTGGTGACATGCAAAAATGGCAAAATTGTTCCAAAGGATATTCGTCTAGAGCAATTGGTGCAACCGTCATAACTACTTCGTACTTATTACCCATGGCACGAGTTGTCATTGATAGGAAAGATGGGTCCTCTCGATTGTGCATTACTACATGAGACATAACCAAAAAGTTGCCATTTCAAGAGGATTTTTGCTTGAAAAAACCAGCTAAAGATGTATTCAGCCTAATTACATGCGCAAAGAAAATTTTTCCAATTCTTTCCTTTTGTCTAGCCTTAAGGCTGTTTGTACCAGCTCTTCGAAAATATCCTGGTTTTTAACATAACTTTGATAGATTTGATAAAATGTATCCTTGAACTTGTAGGACTTGCTTAAAAACTGCATTTTTGCCACAAGAATCGGCTCTTTACAAAGAAGCCACGCCCTTTAAAGAAAGGACACGCCCTCTCGAACTTCCAGTTTTTGCTGCCATTGAGGTCATTCTGATGACTAATGTGTCGTTTGAATTGCTTATCAATTGTCAAAGTACACAGGAGACATTTAAAGACAAAATTGCCTATACAGAAACAACAACGAGACTGAGTACTGTAGTGAGTACTGTTGACAGTGCTCACCACAGTACTCACTTTGAAAAAGGCTAATAAGATTTGCAGATTCCTTGGGATTTGTTCATAAATTTACTTTAATCGTGTCAAATACCCATATGAACGATTTGTATCCATCGATGCTGTAAATGAAAACAGTTGCAAAGCAGTATTTTGAAAATTGTCAACAGTACTCACTTTCTTCCTCTTAACAAGAACAAATCAATAGTTCTTATTAAGAGAAAAGTGAGTACTGTTCATATTTTCACTTTAACTGGATATAAAAAATGAAAGTAATACATGAATTGAAAGCTTGTAGTGCACTGAAGACATTAATGGGCATGTTAGCCCCTTTCACTGCCAAAATAGAGAAGTACGGAGTGAAACGCTAGTGAGTACTGTGGTGAGTACTGTTGACAGTACTCGCCAGTATGACCCACTTCCCGAAAGGTCAATGCGTGAGGACAGAAAATATTGCCATATTACTTTATATGCATTAATCTTGACGAAAAACATCTTATCTTCATGGCACAAACTAATGTTGACAGATAGAGTTGCTATTGGTGCAATGGCAGCGGGCCTACTATCTTCAACTATAGGGTTTTCCTTCAGACAGTCTGAAAGTGGAAATTTTCAAAAATTATTTTAAAAGCATTGTATAACTAGTAGCCAGTTGAGAATTGGCCCGAATATTTTGAAGGCTAACTTGTTTCCATTGGGATAGAATACATTTTCTATCTTCTCTTATTTCTTCTACAATAATTCTTTAAAAAATGCCAAAAATCCCGCATTTCAGGTGATTTCCCACTGTAACTTCCAATCACCATAAAATTGGATGAAATGTAAAAAACACTTTATTTCTATATTTCATCTGGATGTACTAACGAGAAGTAAGATTTCAGGACGGCAAAGAACTTTACATCCAATATTTAAGGCCGGTTTTGAGAGTATTTTATCTTTGATTTTATTGACTTTTAATTCTTTTGTGACATGCAAAAATGGTAAAAATGCTCCAAAGGATATTCGTCTAGAGTAATTGGTGCAACCGTCATAATTACTTCATACTTATTACCCATGGCACAAATTTTCATTGATAGGAAAGAAGGGTCCTCTCGATTGTGCATTTCTACATGAGACATAACCAAAAAATTGCCATTTCAAGAGGATTTTTGCTTGAAAAAACCAGCTGAAGACGTATTCAGCCTAATTACAAGAGCAAAGAAAATTTTTCCAATTCTTTCCTTTGGTCTAGGCTTAAGGCTATTTGTACCAGCTCTTCAAAAATATCCTGGCTTTTAACATAACTTTGATAGATTTGATAAAATGTATCCTTGAACTTGTAGGACTTGCTTAAAAACTGCATTTTTACCACAAGGATCGGCTCTTTACAAAGAAGCCACGCCCTTTAAAGATAAGACACGCCCTCTTGAACTTCCAATATTTGCTGCCATTGAGGTCATTCTGATGACTAATGTGTCGTTTGAATTGCTTATTAATTGTCACAGTACACAGGAGACATTTAAAGTCAAAATTGCCTGTACAGAAACAACAACAAGACTGAGTACTGTAGTGAGTACTGTTGACAGTGCTCACCACAGTACTCACTTTGAAAAATGCTAATAAAATTTGCAAGATTCCTTGGAATTTGCTCATAAATGAACTTTAATCGTGTCAAATACCCATATGAACGATTTATATTCATTGATGCTGTAAATGAAAACAGTTGCAAAGCAGTATTTTGAAAATTGTCAACAGTACTCACTTTCTTCCTCTTAACAAGAACAAATCAATAGTTCTTATTAAGAGAAAAGTGAGTACTGTTCATATTTTCACTTTAACTGGATATAAAAAATGAAAGTAATACATGAATTGAAAGCTTGTAGTGCACTGAAGACATTAATGGGCATGTTAGCCCCTTTCACTGCCAAAATAGAGAAGTACGGAGTGAAACGCTAGTGAGTACTGTGGTGAGTACTGTTGACAGTACTCGCCAGTATGGCCCACTTCCCGAAAGGTCAATGCGTGAGGACAGAAAATATTGCCATATTACTTTATATGCATTAATCTTGACGAAAAACATCTTATCTTCATGGCACAAACTAATGTTGACAGATAGAGTTGCTATTGGTGCAATGGCAGCGGGCCTACTATCTTCAACTATAGGGTTTTCCTTCAGACAATCTCTTACAAAAGTGTTGGACCCCTATGAAAATCCACGTTTTTCAGAAATATTGTCCCCCCTCCCCCCATTTCAATGTTGATTGCTTTGGTGAATTGTTCTCTTCCTGGATCTGCGTGAAAAAACCCTCTTTGCAATTCATTCAACATTGAAACGGGGGGAGGGGGGACTAAAATTCGATTTTTTCAACAGGGGTCCAACACTTTTGTAAGAGATTGTAGCTTGTTGCTCCCCCACACGTACCCTGGGTACCAGACTCTCCCAAATTTCTTTTTTGGGAAAGTCTGGTACCCAGGGTACCCCACACGTTGAAATTGAATGAAAGGGTGAAATTTTATACAGAATGGAATCAGGTCTCCGACCACACAAAGCAATTTTGGTTCTGAAGAGTAGATTTCATACCTTAACCGCACCCAAGCAAAAGTTTTCTCTCTGTTTATTTCAATTTGATTGAGTTCGCTCAGAGGTGGGTTAATCATTTAGATAGGTAAATTGCTTTGTCTTTTCGGAGACCTGATCTTTTCGTCTACAAAATTTATCCATCCTGATGTTGAGTCACATTTAACTTCTTATGTCATGTTTCCTTTCCAGCATTGTGCAGCTTGAACCTTCTCTGTTGCTTCCAAAAATTTGTAGTGTGAAGGAAAAGTCTCTCATAAGCAATTTGAGGAAATAATGGCAATCAACAGCTGCACAATTTGCAAGTAATCTCACATTTCAAGTTATTTTTTACGATTCACTTGTGGACAGAACTCGTATTAAATTGTGATCGATCTCTGAAAAAACACAGTGCATTAAGCTGTAGAGAAAGCATGCTGTAACATGTCTCTTACGCAGACAAGATTATTCAGAAAATCTCTTCAGATCATATATTTATCTCTGAGAGTAATCTTAGTCTATTCTAGTCTGATCTTCATTTTTAATAGTTTTAATCATAGAGATATTCCTATCTCTATGGTTTTTCCTTGTGCCGTCCATATGGATGGGTTGTCGGGCCCAAAATTCTCGAAACAAGGGTCCTTTATCGGTAGATTTTCTTTAACCCTATTTTAACCAGGTGAAAAAAGTGATTTTCTACCGGGGGGTGTTTTTCGTCCCCCTAATTATCTTCGGAACTATAATAGCTATGACAATGAAACTTGCACTGTGTTATGATTAAACAAAGGAGAATCCAAAAATGGCATCAATTAATTTTTAATCACGTGATTGGTTGCTAGGCAACCAAAAATATGGCAAATTCTGACGAAATCGAGCTATCAGGAAAAAACAGTATATTTACATTAAATAACTGGCTAAAAATGGCTAAAATCTATCCAAATGCTTACTTGAGAGCCTTAGTTTGAAATTTCATTCAGTTTTGTATGAATACTTGTGGTTCCTAATTAACTAACTAAAGAAATAACGGTAATTTGATTCAATGCAAAATTTTTTCCTCAATAATAATGCTTAAACATCATCAATTTCACATAATTTGGGTGAAATCAAATAGTTTTATCAATATTTCAAGTTATTACATGAGTGTTCATATAAAAATTAGTAATTCATTAGAAATATGACGTCATAAAGATATATGACGTCATAGAAATTGTAAATTGCTGACGTCAGCAAATGTAGATAAATTGCATATCAAATGAAAGTACTTATCGAGCCAAATCGAATGGTATATATATTGACGAGATTCAGCACAAAATAAAGAAACTAGAGCAGTTTTCACGATTTTCTTTGCGACCACTCTCCAAATATGGGCATCTGGTGGTCACGTGGTCTAACAATAGGCATTGAAATTTTTATTTTTTGATTGCCATTTAAATTTTAGGAAAATTCAGCAAGTTTCATTTCAGTGCTATAGCTATCATCGTTTAGGAGCTATGAAAAAGAGTTCGAGAGGGGGGGGTGAAAAACGCCCCCCGGTTAAAATAGGGTTAAAGGGGCATTCCTCGGAAAAGAGTTGGATATCGGTGAATGGCGTTGTTTGCGTTAGAAAAGAGCATGCATGTCCTTATCAGCATTTCCCAATATTTCTCCAACTCAAACTGGTCACAAACGACAGGGCGAGATCTCAGCCATTACCTCGCTTTTGAATCCGAGACAAAGGGTGAGATTTGTCGATACAGCCGATCATGAGCCGATCAATTCTCTTGACTGCTGTCGACCGTGGACACATGAATGAACGAATACAACAGGACATTCAAACTCTATTGGACGAGTTGCATGCAACGAACCTCGATCGGGACAACGACATGGATATTTGCAAGCATTTGATTTTCAAGGAATGTTCCTTTGTGCATGGGTCGCCTAGGCTGAAATTTGCTTCAAAATCATAAAAAATAGGTAGTTTTCCATCAAAATTCATTAGAAGAGGAAGTATGAAGGCAAGTTTTGGTAATCAAAAGAAGGTAACTTTCAGAAAACCGGTGGGTAGCAGAGCCCTGTCCATCCATAAGTCTCGCACTCCCCCCCCCTCAGGATTTCCTGAGTCGCTCCATGGCTATCTTTGAAAACGCTTCTAGTGGAGACATGGCAAGTTTGATAATCTTCTCTGCATTGTCAAAGACAAGTTATCATCAGTTTTTGCGTAAGCATGGTTTTCAAGGCAGCTATGAATGAAAATTTAAGTTTCCTTTTTCGATGGAAGCCGCAAAGACCTTCAACCGTTTTGAAAACAAGATAGCAACCATCTATCAATCTACGTAGCATCCTCATGGGTCCGCAGATTGCCTATCATGGATCTTCACTATTCTCTGCTCTGTGATTTCCGTGTCAATTTTCCATATTCTTTGACATTGGTCTACCGGGTAAGCCAGAAAAAAATTTCCAGTTTTGAAAATTCATGACAGCAAGAGTATTTCACAGCTTTGAATGATTTCAATTCTAGTTAAAAGCCAAAAGGTTGAAGTATTTCTGTGATTTTTCTCGTTATCTCACGAGCACTGCAAATATAGGTAAATTCAACTTTACAAACATTTCATGATTGCAGAATGACTGAAAAATGGCCTAGAACGTCGATCAAAGCATAAATGACTCCTCGCACAGAATAACGAAGGAATGCAACTTCTCATGGGTGACAGATATCTTCCTCACATTAATTGCCATGGGATTAAAATCTTCCGTATTTGTTTAAAAATCGATGTCTTATAACACTTGAGGGAGGTGAAACGCACTTTGCCTATTGTTCGGCGTGAATAGAGTCATTAGGATTTGATCAATGTTTTAGGCCCTTTTTCCGTCATTTTGCAACCATGAAATTGCTTTAAAGTTGATTTACCAATACTTCTAGTGCTGGTAAGACAGCAAGAAAAATCATAAAAATACTTTGATCTTTCGGGTTTTAACTAGAATTTGAGTAATTCAAATCTGTGAAGTAGTCTTGGAATTAAGAACTTTTGTATGCAAATATGTCTCATCAGACTATGAACTGAGAATTGTACATGAAAGATTGATCAGCCTTATGGCCAATAAAAACTGAAAATTGCTCATAGTTGTCATATCTTCGACTCCTTGTGCGAAATCGCGCATGGCAAATGAAATATTACCTTATCTTAAAAGCAGCCCTTGAGTTTTCAATTATTCGGAACGGACGGAGCAGTTGCGTTCCCATGTGAACGAGGCCTGAGCTGGGGGAGCTATATATTTTCCTTTCCAGTAGAACGATCAAATTGGCTGTAGAAATTCAGTTTGTTAAAGTAAATCGATCATTTCTTTCCTTATTTTGTTGCAATTTTCTACATTGGTATTTTTCGACCAATATTGAAAGAAATTTCTGCGTCCTAACAATGCCCCAAAATCAATAGTCCCCAACGGATAAGAAAAATTTAACTTATAATATCAAAACTGATATTTCCTATAAGAAATAACTCATAATGGTTTTGTATTTTGCGTTCTACCAGAATACACGCTTTGTTTCATTTTTTGGTAGAGGAATAGTATGTATGCCAAGGTTTAGAAGCTAAACAGTGCATTACTGAATCTAATTGAAGACCCATTTTAGGAATCTTGCGAAAAACGATTCTACTAAAATCTTTTGTCATCATGGAATAGAAAGACCTTTCTTGACTAAATAATTTTCATATCTGAGCTAGACTCTCTTTTACGTAATGCAGTTTAAAGAAAATAACTTGCCATATACTGCATCAAAAAATTAGGAAAACACCCAGCACTTTTTCTGACTCACTCAGAAAGTGCAACGACTTTTCAAACTTCGCAATTTTTTGTGCACCCGGTAGTACACGCTTTCAAAAAAAAGAAGAACTTTTAATATCTTGGGGATTTTGATTCAGGAGCAGCTCTTGCAATCCAATTTAAGGACATCTTTCTTTGTTTTTAATGATGGCAAATCATTTGACAGCTACGGTGATGATTTTACTTCGAGCTAAACTCTTGTCACCTAATTAATCACATTATCCTTTGTTTATATAGCAAACTGTAAATTTCATCATAAATCGACACAAACCTCTAATCATAATACCTGTTTCCATGGCAACTACCAATGAATCACACAGAAATTTGCCTCAAAAGATTAACGAGATTATTTTTTGGTTTGACCGGGATTAGCGGCATTCATAATACTAGACACTGAGATAAGAATTCTGTAGATAACTGGTCTTTCTTCTCCACAAGAACAGCGAGCTCCATTAATCTTTCAGCTCTTAGATCAAGACCGTCAGTCTTCATTCATAAAGTGACATCTCATCGTAGTTCATTCTGAAATAAATTTCTATCATAGATTCAAAAGGTTTTTATCATTCATTTGACACAGTATGACGCTTATACTTCAATTAGTAGATTTAGATGCCATTATTGGTTGACTCTGCACTACTGTATGCTACATGTGGTTTATTGCTGGGGCGGCTTCATCCAATGAAATATCTTTCTTAAATGCATTTTTGTCTTGAACTTAGAAAGTTGTTATCATCATTTGACACTTGAATCTCAATTCTTGACCCTTGAAGTTCATGCGACTCTTGTACTTCAATTAACAAAGAAGACACTATACTTGGCTCACTCTGCTCTACTTTATGCGCGATTATACTTGCTATATCCAACTGTCTTGACCCACTGGTGACGGATAACAATCTGCATCTTCTGAAGGATTGTAGAATGAGTTTAATGACCAAATTTCGAAGACTTTAATTCATTGATACAAATTTCAATTGAATTAAGCGACCATACTTATCCATTTATGGCGTGAAAAATAAATAATTCTAAGCAACGAAAGTTGTGCTTACATGTTTGTTTGCTTGTGTGCTTATTTGCGTGTATACTTGCTTCATTGTTTGGTCTTCTAATTGCTGGTACTTCAGCTCAATGTTTGTTTGTTTGTTTGTTCTGCTTGTTTGTTTGTTTGTTTCCTTGTGTGCATTTACTCTTTACTCACTTGATTGCACACTTCAACAAAGATGTGCTTGCGTACTCCTTTCTTTTACTTCCATTATAGACCGGGTCAATTTTGAGGTAGGTGCCACCTTTAAGCGAAGAAATTCCGATTGTTATTTTCAAGTACCAACTTATGTGGGGGTTCAGAAAAGTGATGGTGAACGGTGATCTGCTGGGACCTAGGGGCTAAAAACCGGGGTCAAACATTTAGTACTTTGGCATAATGCTGCTGCGGAGGAGAAAATTGACTATATTTCCTGTTGTATGCGCCATAAATAATATTTTATCACTGATAATGGCAATTACCATCGGCTTTTGTCCCTCTGGTTAAAAAAGCAATACCTTGATTAAAAAGTGTCACGTGACCACATGTTACCCTATTACCATATATGGCAATCTTGCTGTTTGACTGCTCTATGTAAGAAATCTTGTGTTCCTAGGCAAGCTTGTCCATTTACAATTGACATAAATGATTTCTCATTACTTCTTTTATGAGTTTGGTGCTCAACATCGCAATTTTTGAATGTAAAAAACTGCTGACTCATCGTATAATTGAGTGTCTAGTTACCAATATTACTGTCATTGTTGCTTCCTCCTTCTTCGTCAAAGCAAAGGTCTTCAGCTACTTGCATCACAGTCTCTACAATTTCATTTGGAAAAGCCTTTCCAATCCATGTTGCGGCCAAATGACAATGGCGGTTAAACTATTTTCTTGTCAGCGCAGCTCCAAAATCGCGCATACATTTAATTGTACAGTTTCCAACCTGATTTTCATGGGGACAGCGTAACATATTAATTGCTTATCTGAGCTTCGGCTACCTCCATCAAATGCCTGCTGCCTCATGTCACAAGTTCCTTTGACGATTATCACACCAAAGGCAGGAGTATCCTTCAACCTTTGGGGCCCTTCCAACTGCACTATAGTCCCAATCTGAAAATCACCTTCAAATGCTAAACACATTTTCGAACGATGCACATTGAAAGAAAATAAATATTCATGGCTAACAGGATTTACCGGATGAGCCAGAAGAAAGTCCTTTCTCTTGAAAATTCATAGCATCAAGAGTGCTTCACAGATTTAAACATTTTAGATTCTAGTTATAAGCCAAAAGATCGAAGTATTTTGTAAGTACATTTCTCGTTGCCTCACGAGCACTACAAACATGGGTAAATTCAACTTTACAAAAATCCCATGGTTGCAAAATAACTGAAAATGGCTTCAAGCATTGATCAAATCATAAAGGACTCCTCGCACAGATCAAAAAATAAAAAGTAATTGTTCATAGGTGAGAGATCTCCACTGCACACTTTTGCCATTGGACTGAAAATCCTTAGTATCTGTTTGATAACTGATGTCTTAAAACTCTTGAGTGAGATGAAGCATCCATTTTGTATCGTACTGTGTTACGGCGAGTCCTTACAATTTGATCGATATTTTCGGCGATTTTTCGGCCATTTTGCAACCATAAAATTTCTATAAAGTTAAATTTACCGATACTTCCAGGGCTGGTAGAATAGCGAGGAAAATCACAAAAAATACTTCGATCTTTCGTCTCTTGACTGGAATCATTCAAATCTGTGCGATACTGTTGGTACTACGAATCTTAAAAGTGGAAACTTTTTTCTGGCTCACCCGGTATTGCCGCAACGGAAGCACTGTCAAGTGCCTGAGAGGAGTGATTGAATTTGCCTTTTACTTAAAGGGTTATCAAAAAATTGACGTTAACGGCTGCTCTTATTCCGATGAAACTTTTGTTATTTCATCGAACAAGAAGTGGAAGAAAGGCAACACCAGGTGCATCTTGAATGTGGCGCAACTGTATGACCATGAAAATGAATAAATCTTAGGCAGTCAGGGATGAACTCCATAAAGAAAAGGTATTTGGTAGGATTTTATTCAACCACTGGAATGACCACATGTCAGTTCTCTTTTAAGTGCGGCTGCACATACGAGAAACAGAAAACAGAAAATTCCACCAACATTTTGCCTTAACAGCAAAAGGAAACCAGCACACAAATTGATAAGTTCAAATGTTTAGGTTTCACAATAAAATCTGATGGTCACTGTGATATCGACATGAATGAAAGAATTTCGATGCCAAAGAATACCTTCAACCAGCTACATCAAGTGGTGAAAAACATAAATATGCGCGAAAAAATACAAAAGGAAGAGTAATTGCTTTATATGTATCAACTTTTCTCATATAAAATGGCGAATGCTGGACCACCATCAATGAAAATGATGAAAAGACTTGAATCTGTAGAAATGCGGTTCTTAACATGTATGCTTAGAACATCATCTGTCGAAAAAAAACTGAAGAAAGAGGTTTTACAAATGGCTAGTCTAAAAGAAATTCGATGTCTAAAATCAGAAAACGTCGGCTTCAGTGCGTGGGTCACATTCTCAGACACCCAGAACTATGAAATGTTTCCTTATTCGTAACGATAAAGGGAAGCGCACCAGGGGCACACAAAGACTAAATTTCGTCAAATCTAAATTTCCTAAATTTCCTTTAACAACCTGGCGAAAATGGATTGGATAGCATTTTTCCTAATGAAATTGAAGAGATTTTGATGCAAGTAATTGAAGACTTTTGTTCTGACGAAGAAGGAGGAAGCGATAATGATAGTAATATTGGTGTCTAGATAGTCAATTATACGATGAGTCAGCAGTTTTTACACTCAAAAATCTCCATGTTGAGCCACAAACTCGTAAAGAAGTAACAAGAAATGATATATGTCTACTGCAAATGGATAGGCTTGCCTATTAACATGAGATTTCTGACATAAAGCAGTGAAACAGTAAAATTGCCATATATGGTAAAAGGGTAACATGTGGTCACGTGATCTATTTAATCAGGATATTGCATTTTTTCAACTGGATGTACTAAAAACTGATCATAATTACTGTTATTAGGGGAAAAAAATATCAAATCTGGCACACACAGAAGAAAAGTCAATTTCTCCTCCGCAGTGGCATTTTGACTAAGTACTAAATGTTTAACCCCCGTTTTCAGCTCCTAGGTCCCAGCAGATCAGCGTTCACCATCACTTTTCTGAACCCCCACATATGTGGGTACTTGAAAATATCAATCGCAATTTCTTCGCTTAAAGGTGGCACCTACCTCAAAATTAACCCGGTCTATTATGCCTAACTACGAATTTTGCAAAGACAGTTTTCGTGAATAATGACCTTACGGGGATGTTTTCATGCAAAGATTGTTACTTGAAGATTGTAAAGATTGTAAATAGTTGGTTTGAATTAGTATTTTTTATAATTACTATCGTAAATACCAACTTTAAATATGGATTAAATCAATTAAAAAAATGGAAATGGAAATGGAAATCCTTGAAAATGGACTATTCATTACGAATGTACAAACTAAAGCAAATTTGTTAAATGACTACTTTGTGGAGCAATGTTGTGCGATCCCAACTCAGAGTACTCTCCCTACATTCATACCAAGGTGTAACCCTACGCTGCAAGGTGTGCCTGTTGACAGAGAAAAGGTGCTTAGACTCATACGATCATTGGATACAGGGAAAGCTCATGGATGTGACGATGTTTCCATCGCAATGATAAAGATATGTGACGATTCAATTGTAGATCCCTTGTGTCTGATTTTCGAAAGATGCCTTGAAACTGGAATCTATCCATCTGCGTGGAAAAAAGCAAACATAATACCAGTACATAAAAAGGAAAGCAGACAAAGCAAAAAGAACTACAGACCAATCTCACTTTTGCCGATGTTTGGTAAACTATTTGAGAAAATCATATTTGACGCTATTTACTGTCACCTGTGTGAAAATGGTCTGCTTACTCCAGATCAGTCTGGCTTTCGCCCTGGTGACTCAACTATCAATCAGTTATTGTGCATAACACATAAGATATATAGCGCTTTCGAGGATACTCCAAGCAAGGAAACGCGTGCTATCTTCTTTGATTTGTCCAAGGCTTTTGACAGGGTGTGGCACGAGGGCTTATTATATAAGCTTGAATGTAATGGCATATCTGGCGACCTTCTCAATCTAATCCGAAATTTTTTAACAAACAGAAAACAGCGTGTTGTACTGAATGGCCGAAGTTCGGAATGGGCAGCGATATCTGCCGGGGTACCGCAGGGCTCTGTCCTGGGTCCCTTATTCTTTCTTATCTACATAAACGATCTTGTTGAAAATGTTACGTGCGATGCCAAAATGTTTGCTGATGATACATCTCTGTATTCTGCCGTTACCGATGAAAATAAAACTGCTGAAGATCTAAATAGAGATCTAGAGTCCGTACGGTTATGGGCGTGGCAATGGAAAATGCATTTTAATTCTGACAAAACTGAGGAAGTAATCTTCTCAACCAAGAGAGTAAAACCTTGGCATCCTCCTTTAACTTTAGGAAATGATGTAGTAATGAGGAAAGCAGAGCACAAGCACCTTGGTATGATCCTTGATACAAAGCTTAATTTTCAGAGTCATGTCAAAGAGGCAATTTGCAAAGCGAGGAGGGGTATCGGTGTAATTAGATATCTGTCTAAGTACGTATCCAGAGACATACTTGATCAACTGTATAAACTTTACGTGCGGCCCCATCTTGATTATGGAGATATAATCTATCATAAGTATGATCCAGACTTGAGGTTAGATCTCACAAAGAGACTAGAACAAACTCAATATTCTGCAGTGCTTGCTGTGACTGGAGCATGGAGAGGTACAAGTAGGCAGAGGCTGTTCAATGAACTAGGCTGGGAAAATCTCTATGACAGAAGATGGTACAGACGACTTTGTCATTTCTTCACCTTAAAAACTACTCAACATCCTGAATACCTTTTTTCTCACATCCCACCGGAGCGTAAAATTACCTACAATTTGCGAAATCCAGGCGCTTATCCGGAAAAAGGTTCCAGGACTGCTCGTTTTTCAAATACATATTGCCAAAATGTAATAGCGGAATGGAACCTCCTGAATAGTGACGTGAGAAATTCAGAATCTCTCGCGGCATTCAAAAGGAAGTTAATTTCAACTGTACGACCGTTAAAAAACTCCATATATGGTGTTTATGATATTGTTGGCGTTAGACGCTTGACAAAACTTCGCATAGAATTTAGTCCTCTAAATGAACACAGATTTCGGCATAATTTTGACTGTCTCAGCCCAATTTGTGCATGTGGATGTGCCATTGAAGATAACCAGCACATTCTCCTGCACTGCCACCTGTTTAGTACAATGCGTATAGATCTCTTTGGTCAGCTCACTGGTATTCCAGGCTTAGATATCACGAATTTGGAATCAAACGCCCTAAGCGAACTGTTATTATTTGGAAGTTCTCAACTGAACATTATGGCGAATCGAATCATTCTTGAAGCTACAATAGCCTTTATTGACAAAACGAATCGTTTTGATTAAATTGCACCGGGTGAGTCCAAAATGGCGGCTGACGTTTGTGAAGCTATTCGATTTCACCTTCCAAGCATTCCCGCGTGCTGTGGCTCACCCTGTGGCGGGGGTGTTGGCTTGGGTGTGAGGTTTCTGCCTAACTGTATGTGGTGGGGGGAGTCCTTGCATCTTGGTTGGCATTTTTGCTGTGGGGTGAGTGCATAGCGCGTGGAAATGGCTTGATTACTCGAAATTTTTATGTACTACACATCGGCGGACATTTTTGACTCGGCCGGTATATCATATCACAACACAAAGCAGTAATCCCTTCCCTTTACCTGTTTATCCTTTGTTTGTTTTTGTTTTCTTATTGTATTTAGTATAGTTGAATTGTAAGTGCCAGCCGCAGAGGAGACCAGATGACCAAGTGTCCTTCTCCGCTGTGGCTGGTACATAGAAATGTATCAATTTTGTATTTTTAACGTTCTTTTTAGATCTATATAAAAAAAAAAAAAATTAAAAAAGTTTGTCTTGGCAGGCATCTCAAACTTCATTGTTTGTCTCCTCTCAAAATTTTGATTTCTGTGATGCGTGCATGGTAAAATTTAAAAATATGCAGCTACATGCTTCACTCCACACTGCTTGTCCTTGACCAAACCCAGCAGATTCAACAGGAATGCGGAGGTGCGACGAAATCGCGTCTAGCTGCCCTAGTTCCTGACATCATTATCATTGCGGCCGAAGGACGCTTACTAATCTGTACGTGGCTGAGTGAATTTGAGATTTGACCACATACCTTGCCAATTAGGCAAGTCAATACAATGGAAGTCACATGCTAAGACTTCATATGAATGGTTGAAAGGAAGATTGAAAAGGTTGTCACTGGCTGGCCTAACAACTGATAGGGTTTTCATTGGTTGACTCAAAGGAAAGAATAACAATCCATCGGGCAGCATAGCAACTACCACTGACCAGAGACAAAAAAATGAAATTGAAGTTGGAAAGGGATTGAGTTAGACAGTATATTTCAAGTTACGAATAAACACTTGGAAATTGCCGACGTGAAAGGTGGAAGCTTTTATGGGACTCAGTACATAGCAAACAGAGAGATAAATCCAAAAGTTGCAGTGATGCGAGGATATACTCGACAACAATGGATAACATAAGAGACCAAACAATTGCCAACGTTCATGGTGATCAAAGTTAATTCAGCATGGCTTTGATAACAGTAAAAGGCTAACTCTCCATCAGAAGAGTTTGTTACGTCAAACCAACCGTAGCATTCTCTCTCTAGAACATACTAACAAGCTCAAGAAGTCCACGTTCGGATTTTCCAAGCCCTGCAAAGTCACAAGCATTAGGCGATCCTCCTTTCTCCTTTGAGATGCATCCTAAAATCAGCGTCCTCTTACACCCTCTTCTGTGTCAACACAAATCAATGCAAACAAATAGTGCTGGTAAGACAACAGGAAAATCACAGAAATACTTCGATCTTTGTGCCTTTAACTCAAGTTTGAATCATTTAAATCTTGGTGCTCTTCATGTTACAAATTTTCAAAGTGGGAACTTTCTTCTGGCTCACCCGAAAGTAGTATCAAAAGCCCAAATTCCTAATAAAAACGCGGCATAATATGCACAAACAGTTTTCTGCGTTGCAACGTTTTATCTTTGTTTCAATCTGACGAAAGGTTTGAGAATTTTGTATCGTTGGCAACGTTTGCCATAGCTTGGACCTTTGAATCGGACACAACCTGTTTCACTACTGACACATTTCACTCTTGGTTGAATAAATTCGTTATTGTTACGCAAATTGTGGTGAGTGGCATTTTGACAGAGATTTCCTGCCTAAATGAAGGGTTCTGGCCATTCCTAGCTTTGTACATCTCAGTCATAAGTATTTGCTAATTCTTTGTATGAATGGTAACTGCATAGTCCTTCTGTAATAACTCACTAAAAGTAGATTCACCATCCTTATATGTAATCCCACGGTCCTTTCCTGTATTTTGTTCATTTTTTTGTTAAACTGACTGCTGTGACACATCCAGATTAAAGGACACTATTGAAACTGATTATGGTAATGAATACCCTCAAGAGAGTTCTTAGTTTGCTCTGGTCCATGTATAGGGACATGCGAGCAAGTGCATAAAGTGAGCAAAATGACCAGTTTCAGCTAAGGGAATATCCTAGGAATCAATTTAAAAAGTTGGCTATTGAATTAGAGGTCAACATATGATATTTCTTCGAAGAAAAAGGAAAATGGCCTCCCAAAGCACGTTAATTTCTTTGACTTACCGGTGTATTCATGAAGAAGGTGAACCTACTGTTTTTTGCATATGTTAGAAGAGAAAAACAAGAGTAACTACAAAGACAAAGATGTCATTTAAATCTGTAAACAATGTTTATTGCTCCACACAATTTCACTTCACAGTTTCACGCCAGGATTCCAAGATTCATCCAAGATTCATCCAAGATTCATCCAAGAGAAATGCCAAGATTCATCCAAACGCAACATGCTTCAATTGAGGAACTTACTTCCTTAAATGGCTCTGCTGTAGATTACTTCTAAAATGATAGCGTAAATAATAGATAAAATCTTGTTTCTCTATCAAAGTACCAGTCTTCTGTACATCAAATCTTCCCTTCTCACTAAAAATTTACTTTTATGTCAACTATCAATATTTTTGAAGTTAAAATCCCTCCATTACGAAACTCAAATCCCATTTGAAATTTCTAGTTGATACTGATGCAAGCTCGTGCTATATTAGTTATCTATATATTAGTTATCTCATCTTAATTTGAATTAAAATGGAGTATCAAATTGATCAAGGCAGTCTATTATCTATTCTATTGGAATTTGGTCATTTGAAAATGTTCTGAAGGATATGGTACACAATGAAGGACATCTCATTGTCTATAATTGTAACAGATACAAAATCAGCAATCCATAAGTTCGGTTTTTATTTCATGCAGATCTTGCAATGGCAGTTTCGAAGGAAAACATTTTCATTTGAGGATGAAATTTCAAAACCAGTATCCAGCAGTAAATGTTTTCGAAAAATCAACAACATTCAGTATGTTATGAATCGCCAAACCTTCTTCTAGTCCGTTTCTTCCATATCTATTTTTATGGTTATACCAAAGACCAAATATGCTGGTGGACCAAAAATAATTTAACATGTTTGAAAATTGTCATTCGGTGAATAAGTTAAGGTATTTCAATGAATGAAACTTTGGCTGATTGTTGAAAGTCTGAATAAGTTTTTCCAAATTCTTCCTACTTTGCTACTAATATACGTAAAATTCCATCACAATTCCAAAATTCCATGTATCGAAATTCCATTACCTAGAAATGCATGAAAAAAGGATCGTTCATCTCCTTACTTTAAGCAGCATAAAAATTCATTTTATTTTCCCCGAGGCAACAAGGCAGAAACTGCTTAAAAGGACGTTATCAAGCAATCTGAGATAAGGAAGTTTTTGGATGTATAAGCTTTGAAATGTGAATCTAGAGTTTTGGGCCCAACGAAGAAAATATCAAGTGTTGCCTAATTTCAGGATCTTGCGTGTGAAATTTCTGCCCTGTTCCTCAAGGCTTAAAAAATGATCAGATGATATGGCTACAGCTCTCACGAGGATTTAATCCTTAAGTCTTAGGTTAGCATGAAATGTGTTTGAGTTATTCATAATCCTGATCGAGGGTTTTAGGCATCTTCCATTCTTTTTGAGGAATCAGCTCCCTCGTGAATTTAATTGTATTTTCATGTCCAATGATCGAAAAAATGGAACAAAAATCACAAAACTACTTCATGATTGCTTGTTTCAACCAAATTTTGATTGTTTCAATCAATTCTTATTGATTGGTCCACTTGTTTAATCAACTTACATGACAAGCTTTTAGACATTTTTCGTCCACCGTCCCAAACTTTTAAATAGCTCCTAAACGATGATAGCTGTAACGGTGAAGTTTCCTGACTTACATCAAAATTTAATTGGTAATCAGAAAATCAAAATCTCAATGCTTATTATAAAGCCACGTGACCTGACCACGAGATGTCCATATTTGGAAAGTGGTCACAAAGAAAATATTTACAATGGCTCTAACTTCTTTCCTTTGTGTAGAATCTTGGCAATACATATACCATTTGATTTGTCTCGATGAGTAATTCCATTGGACACTTGATTTATCTACAGTTACTGACATTAGCAATCTATTATTTCTATGGAATCATAAATCTGTAATCCATGCATGAAAAGTCATGTGATTATTGGAATATTGATGAAAATACTTGATTTCACCCAATAAATTCAAATCGATGATGTTAAATCATTCTTATTGAGCAAACAACCTTGTATTGAATCAAATAGACTAGTCCTTATCTACTTAGTTAATAAATTAAATACCACAAATATTAATGAAAAACCATATGAAATTGCAATCTAAGTCTACCAAGCAGATATTTCGATAGTGTTTAGCCTATTTTAACCAGTTATTAAACAGAAATCTTTCGTTTTATACTAGCAGTTCAATTTTGTCAAAATTTGCAATGTTCTTGGTTGCTCAAGCAACCAATCATGTGATTCAAACTTAATTGATGCTATTTTGGATTCTCCTTTGTTCAATTATACACAGTGCAAGTTTCATTGTTACAGCTGTTAGGGACTGGAAACATGACGATTTTTCCCCAACAACTTCGTTTGGATGTTTTGGGGTGGAACAGTTTTGCTCAAGACGTTTTCAAACTTAAATTTTACGTCGAGCAAGGTAGCAATCACAAGGGACAATTGCAAGGGACAAATCACAACCTGGCCAATACGAACGTTATCTTCGTTGACTGCCTCTCACTTTCAAAATGAACTTTCTTAATAAACTGGGATCTTGAAGTCTTTACTTGAAATCAACTTTTAATTGAACTCTACGATAGTGCGAAATCGATTGAATGATTATTCTTGTGGCGAAGGCACGGCAAGGTCACAGGAGGCCCAACGTATTGTAGTGAGGGAGCCGTCGACTTACCGTAATGAATGACTTACCAAGATCTTTTCTTCCTTCGGATAGAATATCTTGTTGAAAGAGCTTGCAAATCAGATTTTCTTGTCTGTGTCTCATATGACAGACATTTCGTTTTGTTTTGCGAAGTTGCTATCGATCAATACATTACAGCGCCATGCCCTTCGTTTTGATTTGTGTTAGTGTTGCACTGTTGTATCTATTGTATAGTTATAAGTATTTATAAGTATACATAGATACAACAGCGCAACACTGACACAAATCAAAACGAACGGCATTTCGATTATCGCTACGCGTAAGCGTTGATAGCTAGCCTTCTTCGAGGCGCTGTAGTGGATTGATCGACAGCAACGACGCAAAACAAAACGAAATGATTGTCATATGCGACACAGACAAGAAATCTGATTTGCAAGCTCTTTCAACAAGATATTCTTTCTGAAGGAAGAAAAGATCTTGGTAAGTCATACGTTACGGTGAGTCGACGGCCCCTCACTACAATACGTTGGGCCTCCTGAGGTCAATGTTGGGCAATTTTTACTTTGCAATCATGTAAAAACAAACTTATGTCTGGCAAATTCCTCAAATTAGGTTCTGTAGGAATCAAAGCAATCTAGTTTTACCAGGCAAGTCAAAGGATTGTAAAGATCTTCTTCTCTTACTTCTTTTAGACGACGACCCTTTCCAGGTTCATTTTCTCACATGATATTATTTCTCTATAATCCGACTCAACGGAGCACAACGACCTGCAACAGTTCCTTTCAAAGATAGTTCGTTCCTTTGATAATTCGTTTCATCCAAAGAAAACAAAGTTATTCACATGAAATTTGTGTAACATTCAACATTGAATTTTTTTTATCAAAGGGACAACTCCTAAATCCAAACAGGAAGCATATGCACAAATGCTTCTTATATCGGAATGGTGGTCTTGGATGTTTTGCAGGGGCGCAGGGGGTGTAAGCAAAAACGTCCAAAAAAGACGTTGTAGGGAAGAAAATCGATATGTTTGCGGCCCCATATACTTGCAAAGATAATTAGGGGGCCAAATTCGCCCCCTGTAGACAACCATTTTTTCACCTAGTTAAAGTAGTGTTCAATTACAGTGTACAAAAAGAACTTCGGGTATTTTGTTGTAAATCTGCGGTGGAAATTTTGTGCTATCTTGATCATTTTCAAAATAATCAAGATTTTAAAAATTTGAGCCCCATGATTTTGACGATATGATGGCACGAAAAACATTTTTGGAGTAAATGTATCATAGAAGATATCTTATTGCTAGTCAAAGCAACCTTCAGTTCTACATGCCATGCCATATGGTGGTAGCAAAAAAATAGCCACCAGCACCATTTCAAGTCATGTCGCTCAAGTTAGAATTCATTTCATTTCTTGATTATTGCTCGTGAGTTTGGAGTACGCTTCAAAACCAAGTAGCCTAAAAAAGCGATAATTTTTCACAGTTCAAAGCCATTTCAAGATTTGGAAACGGACTTGAAATCAAAAGAAACATTGGGAGCCCGTCTGGTACATCGGATGCTTTTTGCAAAGCAAGCGCTTTGCAAAGGAATATCAAACTGAAAACTGCTTAGATTTGGAAATTTTAAACCTCTGCTTATGGAAGCCCACAACCACCAGATAAAGTTAATTTTGTAGTGCACACAATTGTTCATACCTTTCCAAAACTCGAAATGCTATTATAGCAGCATCACAGATGCCAAATTTTGTTCAGTCCTAAATAAGAGCGATAGTTGTTTCACGATGATGTGAAAAGACGAGGGGAAAATCGAGGTCGATTTTGTAACATAAATTTTTTAAATATCAGTGTGTTTACAACCCTTAGCCTTGAACGCCTAGTCTGTATCACTCGATAACTTTCCGTCAAGATCCGTCCAGGTGGTCTAGATTAATCCTTAGCCTTTCGCATTTTGAGAAATCAAGAAGTTAATGGCATCTTGAGGGCAAAAAAATAGATCTTCCAACATGAAAAATGAAAGATTTCACTTAAGAATAGCATCATAGGAATGTTCTCAATTCATCTTCACACTTGTTTAGTTCATATTCTTGGGCACCGTACGTAGTAGTGCTTTCCTAATAATCTCAAAATTTTTTGTCTGCATAGAAATAGAAAGAAAATACCCGACTTTCTTTGCGAAGGTTTGTGTAAAATTTCGAGACCAAATGAAAGATTCATACTAATTTCAGCTTTCAAGTCTATGGTGATCAGGGAGTTTGATAAGGAACTGCAGAGTCATTTCTCAGGATTATATCAAGTCAATCGGACATTGCATGCTAATCCTGTCCAACGTTATAGATGGGCTACAAAGGATACCTACGCACTCGTAGCTTCCTTGGCTACAGATACACAACGAAATGGAGCGTGTCAGTTATCGAATACATTTCATTTCATTTCAGTTTTCAATTTTTTAGGCATGGTAGCCCCTCAGTTAGAGAAAACTGATTTACAGGGGGCCATGCAATAAAATACACTAAAACTAAATTAAATATTTTACAAAAAATAAAACTAATCAATAACCTAATTACAATCGTTAAAAAGAAATTTCGGGGAAATTTCAAAAGAAAACATTAAAAACGAAAAGGGGGTTTTGTTGATTCTTCGAGGACAGAAGATCATTTTATGGCTTTCATAAACTTTTTCAAAGTTGACGTATTTTTAGTCTTTTTAGATAAACCATTCCAAAGTTTGTGGTCGTTCTTAGAAAAGGGACTCTTAGGTCATAATCCGAATTTCTGAGAGACCGTGTTGCAGAGACGTTGACTTTAGTAAATATGTCACTCATATAGGATGGTGCATCACCATTCAGGGATTTGTAAACAATCCTTTCAGATTCAAGATCAATTGTTTCCCTTACTGTGGACCATCCAAGTGCACGAATGACTGGGAGTTGCGAAGCATCGAATGGGCTGTTAGTGATCAATTTTGCCGCTCGATTTTGCAGTTTTTTCAATTTTCCTATAATTGATACACCAGCATTACCCCAAACCGGGCAGCAGTATCTGAAATAGGGCTCTACCAAACTTCTATACATTGTTTCAATCGTAGCGGGTGGAAGATATTGCTTTGCACAACGAAGAATGCCAATACCCCTGGAGATCTTTTTCGTGACAGTGGTTAAATGATTCGTCCATTTTAGTTCTTGATCCACTTGAACTCTGAGGTATTTTACATCACTTACAAGTCTGACATCTTCAGAACCTATTCTAAACTGCGGCTTAGGGGCGTCGGGGGTATCTATCTTGTGTAGCGTTTTGTTGCTTCCAATTATCATTGTTTCTGTTTTTGCAACGTTTAACGACAATTTGTTGCCTTCTAGCCAACCCTTCAAAGCTATTAAATCAGCGTTAATGGCTTGATTTATTGCGTCCACAGAATCAAATGAATAATATAAGAAAGTGTCATCAGCTTACATTGACACATTTGATTTTTCGAGACAGTTTGGGAGATCGTTGATGTACACTAAGAAGAGAAGTGGCCCCAGGCATGACCCTTGTGGTACACCACAATTTACGACCTCTATTTTGGAAACCTTACCATTGACCTTGCAGTATTGACGCCTATTTTCGAGATAAGACTTAAACCAATTAAGTTCCTTCCCTTCTGGACCGTAAAAATTTAGTTTTGCCAACAAAATTGAAGAATTCCGTAAGAGCGCGAAGCGCTCGCAATGGAATTCCGATTTTATAAATAAAATCGAAGTACGATCTAATACTGGATTAGAGCCCAATCTCCTGGAACATTGGAGCCCAAGACGGAAACCACACCAAACTGAGCCGGAAGAAAAAATGCAAAGAAAACAACACATGATTTGTTTCACTGCCTTCAATATTCAAAAAATGTCCCTCTTCTAACAATTTTCTTCTTTAACGATTGAACATCCGGTTCCCTAAAAGGGAAAGAATATACAATAAACACCTAGAAAAAATTTTACTCATAGCTTTGACAGGTTACCGGGCTGGTGGGTGGGAAGTATTAGATCGTACTTCGATTTTATTTATAAAACCGGAATTCCATGGCGAGCGCTTTGCGCTCTTACGGAATTCTTCAATTTTACTTCATAAAATCTCCGTAGATCTAATACTGGATTAGAGGCCAATCTCCAATCACATTGGAGCCCAGACTCCCACAAATCCTCAGTTCAAAGCGATCTGATACAGGCAGAAAAAACAGACTGTTGGTACACCTGTGCAGGATTTGCAATTGTTTCATGGTAATGTTTCTGCCAAGTAGATTTTCCAGACCACTGCCCCCTCTTTAAAATGTCCTGTAAAGAGCAACCACCTATTTTGGCTTTAGAAGTTGATGCTGACCTACTTGAGTGGGCCTTAAAAATATTTGTGTCAATTCCTGCTTCCCCAAGCACTGTCTTTACCCATCCGGAAATGGTAGACTTAGCAACTTCATCATGGGGATTTACCGTGCCTAGCAGAAGCTGATGTTTGCTATCAGAACGCCAACCTGCTGATCTCAGAAGGTAAGCTTCTAACACTGACACCACACACAGATTTTTGTTTGATTCAAAATTAAAAAACTCTAAAGATGGCGGGGCTTTGCCCTTTCTCCAGGTTATAGTCACCTTAGAAAATTCAAAAATGTACGAATTTGCAGTCTTTGTCATGTAGCGGATAACCAAGCATTTTAACTCTGAACAACGACATGCTGAAGCCAGTGCTAGCAGCATAGTAAGCTTCATGGTTAGAAGCCTGTCAGACAAATGGTCATTGCAGGGAAGTTGATATAAATGTGTCAGTACCTGCTCTACATCCCAAACAAAGGAATACCTTGGTTTAGGTGGGCGTTGATTGAATATTCCAGTCATTAAAGCAGATACTTATACTTGTGGATGTTGGCCCACTGGGACATTGCCATAGGATCATGGTAAGCTGAAATGGCTGACCTGTGACAATTTATTGTACTGTATTCATATTTTAACTCATAAAGTTGTGCCAAAAAGTCCAAAACAAAATTTATAGGACACTGAAAGGGACTAACTTGTTGTTTACCACACCAGCTAGACCACTTTCCCCAGGACGATTCGTAATTAGAAAGTGAACCTGGTCTTCTGGCAGCTGCAATAAGTCCTGCAGCCCTCTCTGATATTCCTTTATTTGCCAGGTTCTGCCTGAAATTTTCCAAGCTACTAGTTTTAAAGAATTGTTTTCCACTAGAGGATGGATGTTTCCCTGTGGGTTCCTTAACAGAGTTGGAAAAACTGGAAGAAGAAGTGGATTCTGCACTGACATTCCCAGTAGCTGCCCATACCACGGCTGTGTTTGCCATGCCGGGGTTATCAAAATCATGGAGACTTTCTCCACTCTCACTTTTGCCACTACTCTCCCAACAAGGGAGAATGGTGGGAATGCATATGGGTACAGATGTGACCACTTCTGTTGGAGAGCATCCGTGGCCTGGCTGCCTGGATCTGGCTTCCACGCCATGTATGCTGGGATTTGATGAAACAGTCTGGAGGCAAACAAATCCATGTCCGGGTGACCGAATTTCTGGCAAATTTTCTGGAATAATTGGAGGCAAAGCAACCATTCGCTCGAATCCTGGAAATGCCCCAATGCCCTGTCTGCCTGGACATTCAAAATCCCTGGCAGATACTCTGCAGTAATCGTGATCTGTTTTGACAGAAGAAAATCCCAAATTTCCTTTGCAAGGGATGTCAGCTCCCTGCTGTGAGTGCCCCCCATTTTGACTAAGTATGACAGTTCAGTCATATCGTCCATTTGAATGTGCACACTTGTCAAATTCTGGGCTTTTGAGAAAGTCAACAGGGTTCCAACAGGTTTATGTGCAGTAGTGACTCCTTCTGAGACCACTGGCCCCCCACTGATTTTCCCAAGCAATGGGCTCCCAGCCCTTCTTGGATGCATCTGTCTGGATGACAGTTTTTGAGTGGGGTGCTAAAATTGACCTTCCATTTGTCAAACGAAGGTTGCTTATCCACCATCTGATCTCCTTTAATAAGTCCAGATCTAATGTTATTTTCTGTTGGTACGATCGTACCTTCCCAAGAACACTGATCAGTTGCTGCTGTAAATACCTCACTTGTAACTAAGAGGGTAAGACTGCCTGTGCTGTGGAGCACAGAGAACCTATGAGACTGGAAAGATTCCAGAGTGAAATCATTGGGTTTTCTAGCACCTCCTGACATTGCTGCAACAGCTTGTTCACTTTCTCCTGCGGTAAAGTCAAGGTCATGGTTACTGAATTTATTTCCATACCCAAAAATTCTATTTTCTGAACCGGTGTCAAAAGGGATTTCTTTTGATTGATCACAAACCCCAAATGCTGCAGGAGAAAGATTAGTGTTTCCTGGGCTACCACTAATTCCCCTTGAGACTGACACATTATCAGCATATCGTCCAAATAGATAATTATTCTTATGTTTAAACGACGTAGTAATGCTATTGGCACCTTCAGTAACTTGGTAAATATTCTCGGTGCTGGGCCAAGGCCAAAACATAGGGGGAGAAACTCGTAAATTCTGCCCTCCCATTGAAACCGGACATACTTTCTGTGTGTTGGATGTAGGGGGAGGCAAAAGTATGCATCCTTCAGATCTATCTTGCACATATAATCTTTCTCCTGCATCATCTCTTTCAAAAGATGCAGACCCTCCATTTTGAAATGCTGGTAGGAAATGAAAGCATTCAGTTGTTTCAAATTTATCACTGGTCTGTTCCCCCCATCTTTCTTTTTTACCAAAAATAGGTTGCTCAGAAACTGGCCCTTCTGATAATTGACCTCGTGAACAGCCCCTTTCCTCAACATGGCTTGGATCTCCTGGTCTATCATAGCACTTTGCTCCCTGTTCATTTTCGCTTGGTGAGGGGGTCGAATCTGTTGTGGCTCCCCCATAAATGGGACTTTTAATCCTGACACAATTTCCAAAATTTCTGGATTGTTTGTTAAAACCTGCCAATTTTTTACAAAAAATTGCAGCCTTCCTGCCAGGGGGTAGTCCCATTTTGCTTGAACCGGGAACATTTTTCTTACTCCTGGGTGAACATTTTGTAGCCCTTTTATGGGCAATATTTCTGGTCTATCTTTTGAGGTCTTTACCAGGTTGGCCATGTTGAGGTAAGGTTGTTCTTTCACATTTTTCCTTACCGTGAAAACCTCGTCCCCGTCCAGAGGTTGCTGCTGTATTGAACTTTGGGGCATCATTGCCAATCTTCGAGAAGACAGCTGTTCGCCCCCCTTTCCTCTTTGAAAAGAGGGGCCTTTGTGAAAGGGCTGTTTTTGTTCAAAACCCTGTTTCCTGTAGACCTCCTTGGACTCCTTCTTCACCTTGGCCGTGTCCACGACATGTTTTCTGATTTTTTTTCCAAATAACTCATTGTCTGATACTTCAAACAGCTTTGCCTGTTCTTTTATGGTTGACTTGGTTTTTCTATGATCCTTCATCAACACTGATAAAACATTGCAGCGTCTCTGATATGTGACTGCATTAAAAGATTGGCCTACCAATAAAATGGATTGCTCTAGGCCAGTTGAGATGTCCTCCAAGGGAATCTCCTCTTTCTCAGCCTCTGCTTCATTGGCAGATTCAATGGCCATCCATACCTTAGAAAGGGGGCCTAACACATTCACAATCTTCCGTTGAATCTTTTCCAGGGCTGAATCCCAGAATAGCTCTGTTTTCTTCTTCTGCTCATCCAGCAGTTCCCTGAAAAACTCATCAAGTTTCTATGGCCCACCAATATTTGAAGACACTGGGTTGGTCGTCCCTGAGATCTCTCTCTGGCACAAATTTTTGCAAATGTTTACTTGGATAAGAGGCCGTGCCCGCTGGTAATTTCCAATGAAAATGGGCTTCCTCAGCACAAGGCTCGAACCGTTTTCTCTTTGTTTTCGGTTCAGAGGAATCAGATTCAGACGAAGATTCGCGTGATGAGCTCGATGAACCTTCCTCGTCTGATGTCTCATGGTCGACATGTGGCCTTTTCTTTCGGCCCGTTTTCGACCTGCTGCCTGATGAAATTCGCTCATTAGCGTCAGGCTTGTTGCCTGCCAACTCTGTTGACTGATTTGGCAGGTCTTTATCTCGATTATTTTCAATACTCATGCTGATTCAAACATATAAAAGCTTGATCAATTGAGTAGGCCCTTCGCGTCCGCCTTGCTTGCTCCAGAGACGAGCTAAAAGAGGATTTATGGGAGTCTGGGCTCCAATGTGATTGGAGGTTGGGCTCTAATCCAGTATTAGATCTACGGAGATTTTATGAAATAAAATCTCGTGATCTACAGTGTCAAAAGCTTTTTTGAGATCAATAAAAAGGGCAGCCGTATATTCACCCCTATCGATGTTCATGTACCAATCATTTGTGCATCTAAGAAGACATGTTAAGACCGAGTGAAGGCTCCGAAACCAGGCTGCTTACAGAAAATCAGTTTATTTCTATCGAAATAGGAGTACAACTGGCCAAAAACGAGTTTTTCAAACAAACACAAATTACAATGAGCAACTTTTATATAACTGGGCTAGGGACATGTTTCAACCATGTCGATTCCCTTTAAATCAAAGTTGTACTGGTGGATGCTTTTCACAGACCATGTCAGAGAATGCTAAATATTGTGTGAATTTTATTTAAACTTTTTCAGTCGGATTGGAGATTTCTTACAAAAAGAGATCATGAAGCTTTATACAAGCTAGATACAAGCACGTAGATGTCCCAGGGGAAGTACATAATATGTCAAAGTTACGGGTATGTGCCACCCACATCGGTGGGTTTTCGGGCTCAAAGTTCTCTAACAAGGGTCCTTTTCGGCAGATCTTCCTGAAACACGATCGCTTTGGTTGAAATTTGCCAAGAGTTACGAAAAATGGATCGTTTTCCGCCAAAGTTCATCATAAAAGTGGGTATGAAAGCAAATTTTGGCAATAAGAAGAGGGTAGATTTCGGAAAACCGGGCGGCAGACCCCCATCCGTCCACAAGTCTTGTATTCTCTCCGGGGTAAATGTAAAAAATATTAGAGTAAATTCCAACCTTTAAGAATCTGGGGGCGGGGGGGTAAATCGAGTCTTAGGATGACGGGGAAGTTCCGCCAACATTTAAGGGCAAGACAAATGTTTAAGGATTTTTGGTCGAATTTCATGCTATTTTTAAAGGATATTTGGGAGAAAACGCCCGTCAAACTTCCCAGAACTCAAGTTTCATTGGACTTTAAATGTACCAAGTGAAGTTGCCATCAACCAAGTAGCAGAACTAAGACGATAAAAATCCAACGTTGCAAATACAAAAAGCGACAATATTTTCGCTGCAATTCATAAAGCTACCCATTTCTAGTGCAAAATTTGAATTCTGGGACCAATTTTTGAGGATTTCCAAGGTTCTATACCCATCCTTATGGGTGGCACGTACCTGTAGCCCCATATCTGGAAGTTACCACCCTGGGGTTAAGAAACTATGTTGCAAGAAACTCAGGCCTAATTTTGCTTAATAGAACCCGTTACAAGATACTCTCCAGGCAGACTCATACACAGTTACTTTTAAAAAAATACTAGGTAGCATTCTTTCAGTTTCAGTTTCAGCTTGATGTTTTGAATTCCACAACATACAATTTAAGCTCCAACTACAAATATAACAAATAACTATAACAGTAAACATTAAGATTAATAGAATGATACAGAAAGTTACTACAATATATAAATACGTAATACAGGAACAAATAAACTGTATGCAGGGAATTACTTAAGGGAGGAAATCTCTCAATAGGTAAACCAATCGAGGAGAGATCCCCCCCCCCCCAACATTGTGAGATAGAAAGTGAATATTCTGAGGCTTTTGAAGAATTCAAATACTCTAAAAAAATTGGCACATTTGCTTTTTATACAACTTAGAACTGGGATCCAACTAATCAAGACAGGTACGTAGGTAATCATGTTTAACGTGGCTAGCCTGTGAAAGTCTGAGAATGATAATAATAATAATAATAATAATAATAATAAACTTCTTATTTACAGTTGGTATAAAACTAATAATAGCTCATACTCTTAAGAAGAGTGAGCTAATAAAAACCAACTATTTAAGCTAAATACAGCAAAATCATAATATTTACAATAGGCAGCATAATTTACAATTGCATCCTTCCCCAGCCCATATTTTGATTTTTTTGCAAAAGGAAGCGACCGTTTCGCTGCTCTTTATCACATCTGGTATGCTGTTCCAGAGTATGCTACCCCTAAAACATATGGACTTCATGCCAAATGCCACGGTGGATGTGCTTGGAAGTAAAACAGTGTCCTTTATTCTGAGATTATATCTTAGGGAGCTGTCATAAAGTATGGAACAGACCGGGGCGGAAGGTATTTTTAATTTGATTGTAAAATTTTGTAGCCCAATGCTAGAAAGGAAAGAAAATTTCATGGCCCCAATACATCTTCTGAAAAAATTTGATAGCCCCTGAAAAGTTTCTGATTAAGAATCATACAAAACAACGCTGAGTTTGCTTACACACCACAGATACAGCATTACAGAATACCCCATTCTCTGAAGGGTCAGAACTGAGCCAGCTTTAATTCCTAGAAAAGAAAATAGCACTGTCAGTTGACATATTGATAAACCATTATTGCTTTGCATATTTACTTTAGATTCAGTGTTTGCATATGGATTACTTTATTTCAAACATAAACCATTCAATTTTCTATTTTATTCCTTTTGAAAAGAAAACCTACATTATAGTCATGTCACCACACATATCTATCTATCTATATGATATTGTACAGAACCTATCTAATAGGCATTACGCACAGGTTGGCATTACGCACCTATGCTTTATAAAATCGCATGTCAAAGTTAGACTGCAATAGAACCTATGAAAACTTACATCTGTATCTTGAACATGCCCAAGTTTGAGTTAATCTTCCACTCCTTGTTACACAAAAGAGATGTGATAAGTCTTCCTCAAATTCTTCATTTTTAGAAATGTCTGGTGTTTCATCTTGGATTACTTCTCCTTCACTAGAAGTGTTGCTGCTGTCTTCCTTCCCAGCAATGTCAATTATAACATCTTCTTCATCATCTTCAGATTCACTTTGCACATCAGACATCACCCTTGCAGCATAACTCTTGACTGCCAGTGATCTCTGCAGTTCTTGAAAGGCAATGTGGTGAGATATTGCTACTACCTTTTCTTTTTTCTTTACTGAAAGGTAATTTGCCATCTCATGTTTCTCTAAATACTTGTCAAGAGTCTTCACTTTTAGTTGCTTCAAACTGCTATTCTTATAATGAGACACCCAGTCAATGTCCTCGTAGCTTTGCAGATTCTCTTCAGAACTCTTTCTCTGTCTTTCTGTCTTCCTTTTTTCTTTGTTGAGTTCTAAAGTTTGCAGATGCTCAAGATACCTCCTCACAACACTCATTTCTATGATGTATTCATCACAGAATTCCTGCATTTTATCTTCTTCAAACACAGTTAGTCCTTCATTTTGAAAAAAATCTTTTATTCTTTTTCTTGGTTGAACATCATCTACTTCCCTTTCTACGCCATTCAGAACCTTTGGTGTAACAGATACATGCTGGTAATGGTACTCAGGTAACTTTGAGTAATCAGGGTAAGGTCTAGGAACTCTTGTACAAGGTGGACCAGCCCAGTTGTGACTTTTGCAGTAATTACATACTCCATCTTTTCTATTTCCACATTCAAATTTCAAAAATTCAAGGTGCTTTTCTCCAATTTCACAATGATCTTTGATGAACTTTGATATCTTTGAATAATACTTCCCCCCAGGAAGGCGTGCCTGCTCTTTTTCATTCTTTGATAGGTAAGAATCAAGGAACTCCTTGTCTTTGAAAAACATATCTTTTTTCTTCACTGCTCTATATGCTTTAAGAAAACCACCTGGGCCAGGTGCCCCATCTATACGTGATGTAACTTCATCACAAACATGGTATGCATTATATTCCATCCGCTTCAGCTCATGTTCTTTGAGCTCATCAATGGACATCTTCTTTACTACTTCAATGGTTTTGTCAGTAAAAAGTTTCTTGTGTTCCCAGTCTAATCCAGCTCCATCACAAATGGCATCACCAATATATGCATGGCATCTCATTCTGGCTGCTGTCACCATTTGACAGATGGAGGCGTATGAGGTAATCTGCATCTATAATTCTCACTCGCTGTCCAATTCTAAAGACAACATCATGATTAGAAATCCCCACCCCTGGTCCAGCATCAGTCCATTCTAAAAATCTAGATCTATACTGTGCACTGAATTTCTTTATCTTTTGAACAGAAGCCTTACATTTGTCAACAATATTGCAGACAACACCCCAGACTGAAGGGTGTGCTTCCTCATGCAACTTATTCTTTAGCTCAACTATTGCATTACTGGTATTCCCAATTATTTCACGGACACTATCAAAATGTCTTTTGTCTTCCTCACTCATAGTTGCCTTGTCTGTATTAGCAGTTGCAAAAACTTTCCATATACTTCCCTGTAAAACATTTGCTCTACAAGATTCATATTCCTTGTGCCCAGCATTATTCTCTGTTAATAATTTCATGACATCTTCCTTTTCTGTAGAATCAATGTAATATTTCATAGCATCAAGCAATGTAATGCAAATACTCTTGAATGCCACTGACTGTTCCGAAGTTCCTGCACAGTGCGAGACAAGTTCAAATTTGTGTGGGGCTTCTTGCCTCAACTGCATTATCTCACTTGCCCAAACAGTACCAGAGCTTCCAAGAAAGTACTTGGGTCTAACAAACACATAACAAGAATCAGCTATGATCTCTGTTTCACTTTTATCATTTATCGTTTTTACTCTTTTCTCCATAATTCTATATCCGCTTGGAGTGACGTTCACCATAGCAACTGGGAAATCATATTTGGGAAGCTTTCTTGCTTCCTCATCATTGCTAGGTTGGTAGATCTTTAGGCTCCTTGCACCTGACATCCCTGTGCTGGTACCTGGACACAGGTATGCTTTATCATCCATTGAAATCTCCATGACATACTGTGCTTCTTCTTCTCTCTCAGCATCACAGAGGAAATTGATAATATTTCTTTTGTGTGCCCTCTGGTGATGAGTTAACTCATTCTCATTCTTTTCAGTCTTTGGTGGTTTTTTTGCACAAAACAAACCAAGTCCAAGATGAAGTTTTGCCTGATTTGATCTTTTATTGCATGGTCTTGAGCGGTTGTAAACGGTGGTTGAAGATCTAATAGGCTTTAAGTTCCTGTGATGCCTGTGATAGTTGACTAATTTTACAAAGTCTCTTTTCTTTACTCTGTGGTTTGTGTACATAACTTGATCAGACCTTCTACCATGAGCAGTTGTTTTTGACTCAATACATCTAAGTAGGAACTCTTCATCTTCTTTATCCATGCCTCTTGGCCTCCCAACTGCCTTCTTTCTTAATCCAAGTCTTTTTTCCCTAACAAGTTTAATACTGGCTCTATTAACCATCTCATTGAACCTTTTGATGTCATACTTAGTAGAAGGATTCTTGAGCTTTTCTAGGGCATTTCTCCTTTCTTTTAAAGACTCCATTTCCTCTGACAATTCATCCAGCTGCAAATCACTGAAATCAAGCTTTTTATGTCTGGCTAGTGCCTCTTCATGCTTTATTGCCTTGTCAAGTGTCTCAATTTTGGTATTCAAATTTGCTTGAACTCTCTTTGTAGCCATAATCTACAAAATAAAATCGACATTTAAGTACATCAATGATTTTTCAAAAATTCTTAAAACTGCTGGGACAGAACAAGGACAATTCTGGAGTATCAAAGAATGTAAACCCTTGAACAAATAAAAAGTCCACAAAACTGTTGTCAAATGATTTTGTAAATCATGCACATAAAGGTATAATACCTTGATGTCATCTCTAGCCTGGATTACATCCATGACATGATCTGTTAGCTTCTTGATGTCATGGCTACTGATGCCAAGTTTGTCAATTTCAGACCTTGAGTGACATGCCCCAAATGTAACTCTGGCAATCTTTTTGTCCCATTCTGTGTCCATTGAGTTAATTAGTTTCTGTACAAGTGACTTGTCAAGAATCAGCCTTTGGTTTTCTTTATTTGCAATTTGTTCCGATTGCATTTTTGACATCATTGCACAGGCAAAGTAATGGAGGTCAAAGTTGTTCGGCTTAATAACAATAAAGCCATTCATTATATACACACTGAGACCATATTTCTCATGACACAAGAGTTCCCTGAAGCGCTTTTTCTTGTCTCTGTCCAACAGGTCAGTTTTAACAGAATTTGTCATATATCCTAAATATAAAGCAAAGCCTTCATCAAAAGTCATGAACCCTTTTCTGATTGGCTGTCCATCATCAGACGTGATACGTGTGGTAAGCTCCTGCCATACTGCCTTCAAGCCTTTCAGGTGGCTGCACAGCTCAATGTTTCCTGCTGTATTAGCAATGTTGCTCTCCAACAGTTTTTCGATGTCGTCTGAGTGACACGTTTGAAGTGACTTCAAAGTTTCATAGCGATCCTCTCCATCTTCCAAAAAAATTTGACTTCTTTGTCTGGTAGTAGTTCTCTTTCTATTGCTGTTCGACGCCATTTCTTGTCACATGTGAGAAGTTCCTTCATCTGACTGATTACAATGGATCATTTGTCCAGGCCGGTGCCTATCGAGATGAGACTTTAAGAAAACCTTGAACTAATAGCACCATGTGATAAGTCAAGTATCGTGAAAAAGAGGCTGGAGGAAGATGATAGAATATTTTGGCGGGAAGTTGATCTAACGCGTCTGGGACCAGATAACAAGGTTTGCCTTGCCTTGAACATTGAATGAAGGATGACAAGTTTCAAGGATTTCCTCGAAGAGATAAAGCTTGGCCATTACTGGCACATGTTTGATGAAGAAGGCTACGATGATCTGGATTTCATCTCAGGATTTGACGATAAAGATGTCGCAGAAATGCTCAACAATGTTGGCATTAATAAGCAAGGCCATAGAAAGAAGCTGGAGAGTGCTTTGAAAATTCGCAATAGTGTGCTTTCAGAGAACAAGAGAAAAGGGCAGGAAAGTGTAAAAGAAAAGGAACCAAAGAAGAAAGAGAGTGAGCTGAATTTTCATTCTATGAATGGTGCTTTAAATACTTGTTGTGGTTTTTTGTAGAAGAAAGCAGGAATTATTTGTTGCCAGTAATTTTATTTCTACATGCAGAGGAAGGTCATGAGATTTGGCATGGTTTTCTGTGACTTGTCTCAAGTAGAAACAAAGAGAAATCATGGCCATTTTTCATCCTGATGGTGACTGAGAAACCCACCTACTGACTTATCTAAAAGCAAGTCTACTGTATAGGACTCTTTTCAAGGTGACTGAGACTAGGATATATATAATGGTAGCCTTGTGCCATAGGATTGTCAAAGCAAAAAATATATGCTGGGGACCTGAGCAACCTGAAAGTAAATTGAAGTTTGCAAGTCAGTTTCTGTAATGCTTTGCTTCACACTTTGCTGCATGCTGCCTTTGAAATTGACCTCAGGGATTAAACATCAATTTGTTTTGGTTTCACGTTATTGTAAAGTTCCTATCATTTAGAGTACTGCCATCCAATAAGTTAAGTTGATACCAATAGAACTGAGAAAAGTTATATCTGGTAATAAAAAGACACTCTTGTTTCTTTCAATTTTAGTGCCAGAGTCAGTCAAAGAATTGCTTGTGCCCAACCCACTCCTTGATAAACATGTCTGCTACAATGAGACAGTTGAAGAGCTGTTCAATGCTTCATTTTCGCTTATGGACATCAACAGTTTCAAGAGCTATGCTCTGAGTCAAAGGCAGATACGATGGGAGATCAAAACTGTCATTCAAAACATTGAGAATGTCATTGTAAAATACAGAGAAAGTCAGGATGGCATATGGATAAACTGTCGCCGCTTCACAAGTTCCGAAGATGTACAGTGCCATAGTGCAAAAAGCTTGGTCATGGCATCAGGTGCCAAAGATGCCATTTCAAAGGAAATCAATAAAATTGAAGAGGAAGAAAAAAAGCTGACCAGCAGAAGAAGTTTGTTATTCAGCACTAATAACACAATTTCATGCTGGAAAGACAATGAATTAGAATTTTATGACCATTCACTAAAGAAAATGAGTGAAACCAAGTCATTTTTGATGAAACTAGAAAGCCAGATTCAGTCGGTGATCAACAAACAAGAGCACAATTTCCCAGAAAATGTCCTGTGTAAACAGAAAAATAAGATGAAAAGAAAAAGGAAGTTGGAGAATGACAAGAAGAGTGAGAAGAGAAAGGAAATGAGGCTGCACAAAAGCTGTGGATCAGTTCTTGGTGTGATAACACACGATAAGTTATTCTGTGATAATGCTGCGCAGGGAAAGTTCAATTTTCACATTGAGGAAGTTTCAATCAACTCAAATGCCATTGATGGTCTGAAGCCCAAGTTACATTTACGGGGCTTAAAACATCTTATCGAGAAAGGTATATTTGCAGAATGGGATGGTAGCAGGAAGATTGCAGAAAAGCTCTGCAAGCACCTTCAAGATAAGCTGGCAGCAACAACAGAAGCCAACAAATTGATAAAGGCTAGGAGAATGAAAAGGCCAAAAAACATTAAAATCACACAACTTTTTCATAAGGCAGCAAGGAGAATGCCAGAAGATGCTGATGAGGTAGAAACTGAAGAAAGCAGTGACAGTGATGTTGACAGTAGTGACTGAATTTTTCTGAATATTTTTAATGAGCGATTTCATGGCCCATGCTTAATGTTTGAAATAATTTGTTAGCCCAACATTTTGCACTCAAAAGTTTTGGTGACCCTGTTGAATCCCTTCCGCCCCGGTCTGTTCCATACTTTATGACAGCTCCCTTATCTCTCTTCTCTGGAATAGTTCAGACAAAAATCATGATTTAATGTTTTGTAGATCTCTGCCATTAGTCTTTGTAAATTCTGAACATGGACAGTTTTCTCATTGCTTCTAACAAGAAGATCAGCAAATGGTGCATCATAGTCATCAAACAAAACTCGTAATGCTCGTTTGTGGATATTATTGATCTTATTATTGGCACCTTTTCCACAGAACATCCAAATTAAGGGGCAGTATTTAAAGTTTGACATAACAAACGAATTATACAGTAACCTTTTTTGAGGTTGCTGAAGATATCTTGCAACCCTGGAAAAAGCACTAACACTCCTGTTTGCTTTTACACACAAGGACTCAACGTGAGTATCAAATTTCAGTTTCGCGTCAATCGTTATTCCTAACAGTTTAACTTGATTAGTGGATGGGATTATTTTCTCATCAATTTCCAAGCAAAGATTGTTGTCTTGATTTAGGCCCATAAACATTAGTTGGAATTTCGATGGGTTTGCAACCATCATGTTAGATTCGAACCATTCTAAGGTACTGTGTATATCGATTTCCAGACTAGATATCACTCGTTCAATTTTTTGTTTCCAGCAGGCAATTTTTTGTTTCCAACAGGAGAGACTTATTTCCAGCAGGGGCCAAGGATGTTTGACCATCAACCCTCCGAAGCTACCAGATTTCCCTCACATGGCTCTGGTCGACCCGGTCTAGAGTTACGGACAGTGACCAAACTGTCCAGCGCGGGATTGGAACCTACGGCCGTTCTGAGGCCTTTGGTTTTACGAGTCCGTTGCCTTAACCACTCGGCCACGCGCTATCTCCATGGCTGGGATACACAAAGCCATGCCGGAGAACGCCCCCAAGCCTCCCCATACAACTGCCACCCAGGCCAATCCTCAAAGAAGGCAGACACTGAGAACTGTTTAATTCCTGTGAGAATCCTCGATGAAGCTATGGGCTTATGAACAACCTTATGAGATGATTTTGCATTTGCTACTTCAATTTCGAACCCAAGAACATCGTTTTACTCAAAGTCCTTTGTTTTTTCATGAGTGGTGGGACACTAGTAAATTAGATTAGGTTAATTTAGCTTCTTTACCTACCTTGAAATGCCATAAGATTCTCTTCCTTGACACTGGCTGCCTTTCTCAGCCATAGTTCTTGCCTTGAACTGAAGAGCTCTATCACATGTGCTTTCAAAATGTTTGGGCCTAAATTTAACTTTGTTATCTCCTGCGCATTGCTGTGCCTACGCAGTGGTCTCGAAATCGAACTTTCCACTGGAAAAAACTATGGGATGGCAATGAGGCCTCAATCTTATTGTCAACTTTCGGGTGATGCGAGTAACATTCGTTTCCAGTCTCCCTGATAGAGAACAATAGAGCTCAAAACGCAACTTCCGGCGAAAGCAGGGGGTTGTGTAAAAATGAAAACACAGTCAGGCCAAGAAATTCTTCTCAACAACGTTCTGAAGAATGGCTTCCGATGAAAGCGAAATTTTATGCTTGTCACTGGAAGATGCCTCCTGGGGCAGAACAATTCAGACGCTCGGATCATGGTGAGAAGAAGAAGGAGGATAATTATTGATTCAATTGTTTGTTTTGTGAATTCATTATTCGTTCCTGAACAATAATGGTAGACGGGTAAACCGATGGAGGTTAATGGCAGGCCTACGTTCTTCGGCTTCAGGTGGAGATGAAATTGGCTCCGTTGCCAACGGTTGTGACAAGTTAGCAGCCAATGAAAGTTGGTTCTGTTGATTTCAGAGTTTGAGAATCAATCAGGAAAGCTTCTTCAGGACTCCTTCAGGATCTGAGAGAATGCAGAGTTAGAATTACAAAAATGCTTCCTTGCATGTCACAAACAAACAACATTTTCGTTAGGCCTAAGTACCTGACTCATGCGCTGCCTCAACTGTTGCTGGAAGTGAAAGTCGAAAGGTTACAAAGGATTTTACTAGCCCACATTCTTTGTACATGGTGTACGTGTGCCTTATGAAAGTGACTTAAAGCATGGATCGAGCAATATTTCTAATGTTTTTTGAAAGGAAGATATTTTGATGGAAAGGTTCAAAGTGAGCAGTACAGTATTTGAGGTTCTAACATTGTTGTGCACTTGCAAAGAACTAGTGAGACTGCTTCAACATGTATAAAGATACTGCTTTGTCCAGACTCCTTTAAGAAATAGGCATAGCATCTGTGGTTTGATGCCACAATGACAATATAGTGAATGCATGGTGGTGAATGTATAGGAAACAAATGGGTGGAATATGCTAGACTTGGGATGTTTTATAAACAGGAAAGTTTTTCTGTAAAAGTTGGTTAACAATGGTTTCATATGGAAGTTAAAATGGTTTTGTATTGTTACAGAAATCATGCATCTTGACCCTTTGTTCTGATAATCTGTTAAATTAAACTGAACCATGCTTGTTAGGTGTTCCCAATGGCTGCTTAATTGTTGGTTTGCAGCAACAAGCATAACTCCATAACTCTATTAGTTTAAGCACAGCTTACATTGAATCCTACATTACTATGCTTCTCAAAAAGGTCATGACCAAGGGGCATTTCATTCATTAAAAATTTGTATGAGATTTTTTCAGAATAAAGGATTTTTATGGACTTTTGTTGACAACAAAAGGATTTTTGTCAAAGGTGTATGAGATCTTTTGGGAGTAAAATGGCCCTCAGTCATGACTGGATGCAATGAACAACTTCCAAGCAACAAAACCTCCTTTCCAGCATTCAAAGATTCACTGCTGAGGATGCCTAATAAATGGTGCTCACCAGAGCTCAACTGTTATCTCAGCTTCGCTATGCATAATGTTTTGATGGGTGAAATTTTGGGTAGGAAGAGGCAGTATATTTTTGTAGTTTTGGATTATCAAATATCAATTTAGAAGCTAATATTATACAGGAAAAAGCACAAATATACCATAGAAATTTTTCTGTATGAGTATGCAAAATGATTCAATTTTGATGTTGCTTTGTAATGATTCTTCAAGTATCATTCAGTATCAGTATGTGAAAGAATAGGTAACTGAATCTTCCTGTTCCATTTTTGCAGTTCAGTGAAGGCAATAAGTTTGCTCAATTTTTGTAACTTTACAATGGCTACTTGTTCTTTTCATCAGTGAGAAACCAAATTTTAAAAAATCTGGCCAAAATTTTTATTCAAAAATGTATTTCAAATGTCTGGGTATACCTTTATACATCCCCAGTCAGAAAATTGTTGACTTTATCCCCTTGTTATTTTTGATCTGGCTCTGCCACTGGAGCTACATTGTTCAGTATAACTGATATGAAAATCACACAGAGTAACCAAACCAATAGCTGAATAATTTCTTCTGATTCTAAACCACATCAGCTGCATGATAAGATCTGAGTGATCATTGTCAGGATAAAGCATTTTTGCTTATGGTTTCTTAGACCGCATGATTTTCAAGTTTTTTGACATAAAATGTTTAAATCATCAAAATGCCCATTAAAGTTAAGGGTTGTTTTGGTAACATAGGAAGAGAAGTAAAATTAGGAAGGTCTGGCCACACAATGCCAAGTTTTTGAGCAGAAATGTCACTTAAGACAGAGATAATATTTCCTTTTGAAGAAAATCTTCTTGGTATACGTAGAGGTACAATATTGCAAAGAACATACACAAACTTTAACCTGGTATGACAAGTTCTAATCAACTAAGTTTATCTTCACCACACGAAAAATCTTCATGCAATACTGTGTTTGCTGGCTGAAGGCAGAAGCATTGTTGCAAAGTTTCAGCTGCAAACTCCATATTCCTCCTTCACGAAGACCCTCCACCCTCCAAAACCTCTCAAAACCTGTGGTTTGTCATGTCAGCAAAAGGCAATCTTGAATTTCAGTTCATTTTGCATGCAATCCCTGTATATATACCTGCAAGTAAATATAAACAGTTAAATAGATGTGATCCAGTTTATTTTGTTGTTGCTGAAATTCCCCAGTCCAAATCCATAAATCCAAGTTCCAGCACAAAAATGCAATTTCAAAAGTGTTATATACATGTTTTCTTTCTTTTTTAAGAAACTTGCATAAGTATTATAAGTGTCTTGATTTCACTTGAAAATTTCAGCCATTTACAGCCTAAAAATTTCAAAAGGCCCGTTAACAGGCAAACCTTTTAAGTGGTGAATGTTCTCAATCTTTTTGCTATTTTTTGGATTCATGAAGTCAAAGCTGTTAAAAAAGTGACGAATGTTCTCAATCTTTTTGCTATTTTTTGGATTCATGAAGTCTCTGCTACTGCCAAATTCTTTCTTGGCATACAGCAGGATTTTTACAAGATAGAGAGATATATTGGGATACACCCTACCCATTTTACCTCAAAGTTACCCATCTTTATCCCAGTAGACCCCTACCAAATACACTCAGCAAACTTTGCCAAAAGACGTCTTGCTACTGGCCTCACGCCAGTTAGCCAAACAATCTGTTGCTGCCTTGAAGGTATGTACAATTACTTTATAAGAAAATAAGAAATTGCACCAATACTGAAAGTTAGTATGAATGGATTTTAACCAATTCAGCAGAAAATGATCATTTGCAGTTTTCTCTTTTGGTCCTTGTTGGTTATTGTTTGGAAGACCGTCCCGGAGTTTCGACCCTATCAGCCCGATGGCTAAAAACCAACCAACAAACTACGAATACGAACCCTATTTATACTATTCTAACAACGTAAACAACTATGAAATATTGTCACTCACTTTATTGTCCATTACGCAAGGCGTTAATTGGAAATGTCCTCAAAGGAATGATTAGCACTTTCAAACTGTCCAACTTAACGCAAAACAACTTGGATGGCAAAAACACCTTTTGTCCGATTTGGCGTAAACAAGTTAATCAAAAACAACTTTGCGTAAACAACTATTGTTTCGAACTGCGTAAACAAGTTTTTGGAAAAACAAGTATTGTTCCAATTAATAATAAAAAAAATCAACTGTGTCCCATAACGTCTCCTGAACATCCTCCTCCTCCTTGACAGCTACGCATGTCAATTGATACTCTTCAGCCTGTGATGTCTCTAACACCATGTCAAATACACATCCACCATGATAAAGTTACCAGCAGCCATTTAACAATCTTCTAAAAGGCATAGAGTGCTTTCGGGTATTGTGGGACATCGGGTATTGTGGGACATTATCAAGAAAATGAACCTCGGAGGCCTGGGGATGAGAGAAAAAGGTGTCAATTTCACGTGATGCAAGTCTTCATACCTCTTTCACCAAATCTTAGTTGATGTCAGGCTGCTGCAGCATTTGCTATCCTCGTGCTACTGCCAACAATGAAAGACATCAGACGAAGGTGAGTTCTGGCCGCCATTTTCTTGCATTGCGAAGATCAAAGTTCAAAGTTGAAACAACTTTGGAGAAAACGAACCACATGCACCCCGTCCTTTGTTTGCCAAGAAGAGTGTCCCAGGGGGCTTTACAATTCAAGCCTCGTATTCGCTTTCCATTAGAAAATTGTTTCATCAAGGAACGGGGCAAATTGTTTGCACCCATCACCTCCAACGATGAGTCGGGTAATATGGAACAGCCATAGGATGAGAATTTTTCAGATTTTTCTCGATGGGTATCAGTGGCAAGGAGAGGATATGAAGGGGCAATTGCCCCCCACTTTTCGAAAATCGACAAGAATTGTAATTGAAAACTGCAATAAAAATGGCTGGGTATACCTTTTTGCCCCCTGTCTGAAAATTTTTAAGTCTTACCCTCCCATTAATTTTTGACTGCCCACGCGGCTGAATTTGGTATGGAATCATAGAAGTTGGCATTTAATGCAAAGCTTCTTCTGGGTTTTTCGGACTTTTTGCCTGGTCCTGTTAACCGATTGCACGATGAAAGACGGGAATCTTTTGCGAAAATTACCATCACCTCGGCACATCTAATCCTCCAATTCTTATAACTTGATTTTCATACCATTCCACATTTGATATTGAGATTCAACTTTACAGCACTTTAACAATGTAACGTGTGGAAGCTAGGGGGCAGATGAAAGAGCTGAATTTAAACTTCAAAACAGGACACTTCTACAGTCAATCACATTCATGTCTATAACATTTTTTGAATCTCTCTCTCTCTCTCTCTCTCTCTCTCTCTCTCTCTCTCTCTCTCTACCTACCTCTTTAAACAGTAGCCAATTTTAGATAAAACTTTTATCAGAATGCGAAATAAAAACTCTGCACTTCTAGTAAGCAGTCAACTAAATATCCAACCTCAATTCACATTATAAAGTATGGTCTCATTTCAAACAGATGATCAAACATGGTTGGTGTGACACTGAAGTCCAAATTCAAAGAGAAATGGTCAGGAGAAACGCTCAAAGCTGCCCTTGAGAACGGTGATTTTCGTGATGGCAAGCTGTCCTTATCCAAGCTAGCTAAGATTTACGATATTCCAAAGTCAACGCTCCACAGATACCTAAAGCAGCAGAGCTGTACAAAAGAGCGCCATGGACCGAAACCTGTTCTATCAGAAGACGAAGAGACTGCCATTGCCACTTGGCTTAAGGAAATGGCAAAACTTGGTTTTGGTCGAACAAAGGATCAAGTTTGTGAAGTAGTGAAGAAGATCCTCGATACCGAGAAGAGAAAAACGCCATTCACAAATAACAGACCACAGAAAGATTGGTGGTATGGGTTCCTTAGAAGACATCCAGAGCTGCAGATGAAAAATACTGCGGATCTAGAGATCGCTCGAGCTATTGCTTGCAAACCAGAGCGTTTGAAGAAGTGGTATGACCAATACAGAGACTTCTGTTCTGCCAACAATATCATCGACCCTGGTCAGGTTTTCAACTTTGACGAGAGCGGATTCCCGCTGCAAGCAGGTAACACTGGAAAGGTCGTAGTTGAAAGAGGCACCAAGGTCGCGTATCGAGTCACTGCTGATAAGAAGACACAAATCACAGCATTTGCATGTATTTGTGCGGATGGCACAATCCTTGATCCAGGTGTGATATTCCCTGGAATAAGAGCTGTTTATGAGTATGGCTTAAGCTTACCTGGTTATTTTGCTTTCACAGAGAAGGGATACATGGAAACCGACAAATTCTATTCTTGGTTTGCCAATGTCTTCGTTCGAAAAGTTGAAAGACGACCCGTTGTTCTTCTTCTTGATGGCCATGAATCCCACATAGATTTACATACAATGAAGTTGGCAAAACAGGAAGGTATTCATCTTTTCGCCTTACCTTCCCACACATCACATATAACGCAACCATTGGATGTTGCGTTCTTCCATCCTCTAAAACTTGGTTGGAAGAAAGTTTGCAAAGACTTCATGGACACCACACTTTGCTCTGTAAACAAAGCAACATTCGGCAGCTTGTTTATGAAAGCCTGGAATGATAGTGTGAAGCCAGAGACAGTGGTGTCAGGGTTTCGCAGAAGTGGGATTTGGCCCATTGATTTTGCGGCAATCGACCTCACAAAGTGTGGTCCATCAAAGGTATTTGGAAGAGAAAAAATCGAAGACAAAGACGTCACTCTTGAGACTGTCCCATTGAATGTGCAGCAATGCAATGATTCAAGAAGTTCAAGAACTGTAGGTAGCAATGACCACACAGGCACAACAGAATCAGAATGTGGTGTTGATAAGTATGATGATGGTCTCCAAGCACTGGAAACGACGATGTCCGAAGATAAGCTAATACTCTACAGAAAAAGGTTTGAGGAGAAGTACAACCTCACAGATGACACGCTGTACAATGCCTGGAAAAACCTCAAGGAAGGTGCTTCACAGAAAAGAGATGATACTTCTATTTCACTTCCAATAAATTCGGAATCTGTATCTTCTACCTTTCAGCAAATGCTGCAGTATCCAGGGACACCACCTAAAAAAAAGAAAGGAAGAAAAACAGCAAACACTGCAGTGCCTTCTCACCTAACCAGTGAAATTGCAATTAACTTGCTGCAAAAACGAAGAGATGACAGAAAAGCGGCAGAGGAAAAAAAAGCTCAAAGAATGAGAGAAAGAGAGGAGAAAAGACAAAGGATTTTAGAAGAGAAGGAGAGGAAAAGAGTTCAGAAAGAAGAAAGGATCTCTAAAAAGTTGAAGGAAAAGCAATTAGGCTCAAAAAAGGTAATGAAAAGAACCGTGGTTGGCAAGAGCGGAAAAATTCCACGTAAGCGACAGAAGCTAGACCGACTTGAATTTGAATGTGAAAAATGTGGAGGGCTTTACGATTATGATTCGAGCAATCAAGAAACATGGATTTGCTGTGGAAACGATAATGACAATGACAATAATGAGGATGAGAAGGTAAAGGGCTGTGGTTTGTGGTTTCACCTTCGTTGCACGGATGTAAATCCATTTTCAACAGAAGAAGAGTTAAACAGTCTAGACTGGAGATGCGAGGTATGTTTTCTGTAGGTTGTGCTACAGATCACAAAGTTTTATGAAGACTCTGATTCTGATTTTGATATTGAACCATGTGTGAACCATATGTGCAGGTCCGTCGGAAGCGGGGGAGGGCTGGGGGGCTTATCCCCCAATATTTTGCTTAAGTTTGTTGATTTTGTAAGTGAAAGATGCTGTAATAGCCAAGGTCATAGGAATGAAGATTCAAACTCGTATATATTCCAGGAAGCTTTCAGAATCTGTCAAAAATGCAATATCTTTCGATGTCATAGAAGTCTAAAATCTCAAAATTTTCATGGGCAAAATCCCATTTGTCGTGATCCTTTGCTTCCGTCAATGGCATATTTTCCAAAAATGGGGCGTTTTCCAACGATCAAAAGGGCATGGTCATGAAAATCTTCCCGGGGGCAAGCCACCGGAGCCCCATTCTTCCTCGCTTCGCTCGCACCTCGTTTCAGCCCCCCCCCCCTCAATATGGATTTTATGGACTTCGTTCCGATAGGCCTGATGTGTGTAAATGCAGTTGTGCTATGAAATCAACGGCCTGCATGATAAGTCTGTTGACAGCACTTCCCTTTGAGAGATGTAATGAGCACCCCAAACCCCCACAGCTGTAGTTGAGTTGTTCTTTTTAGACATTTGTATTGGACCTCTTTGACATGGGCTCATAGCATATGACGTTTCTAAGAGCTCTTAACAGCAGCAATTGTTCTTTGAAGCAAGTCTGGCTGATTTGAGAACTCTTATTTCCCTTCTCCTAAAATGCTGTACATGACTCTTCAAGGAACGTTTGAAAAGAAAACTGCTCTCTTGAAATCTTTTTTTTCCTTTGTCTTCTATTTATTCTTTTACAAATACCTTGCCTCAACATTACTGTTAGAACAACTTACTGCTCCCCTACTAATGCTCTTATGGCCAGGTCTGTGGAAGCATCTGTAGGTATTATTATCAATGTAACTTTCTCCCAGTCTTTAGCCTGCCAACTTGTTGTATAGTTATCACACACTGAACCTCTTCTGTCCATATGGTTTGAAATTTGTTCACTCAAACAAGACAGAAAAAATGCTGCATTGACAAAAACCTCCCTGTATCTTGGTTTTGCGTTTAGTTGTCCTGGGCATGGAAGAATCCATTCCTACGCTATAACTCCCTAATCATAAAGTAAGTATTTACGTACCTGTTCAAGCCTTGCTTTGATCAACTATCAAGCCTTGCTTCGATCATCTATACAGCACACATCCAAGTACTCCACTACCCTGGGTACCCTCCACAAACTGGATGGATTTACAAAAAACATTTGTTTGTTTGGTTTGTACCTTTTCATCAAAACATTCATGCCTGGTCATTAAAATCTTAGCTGGAGAGTAATGATTGGCTCTCCTTGTTGCATTCAGCTGAGCTATCTATGAATGAATTGATAGAAACTGAAAAAAGAGAATTCAACCCGAGCATTTTACTTTTCCAAAAGTTTTCTGACAGCAATCCAGCTCCCTTCTAGCACTTGAGGGGAGCCTGGAGGAGAGTGAGAGTGTCAGCTTTCCTGAAATGGACAGGCCTGACAAGCAGGAATCTTTTGAAGATCTCAAGGTACAGTTTGAAAATTTAGCGGAATTTGAGTTTCAAGCAAAGAAAAGTTTAATGCCAAATTGCGTGACATAATCTTGCATCATCTGAAAGCTGTCTCCTCCTGATTGCATTACCTTCATTGCTTTGATGAGAAATATATACAAATTTTAAGATGAAAACTTTATTTGTCCATCAAGTGTTTGGGATTACTTTGCTGTGCTATTTGGGATGAAGATTTATTAACAGCTTCAGTTATCAATACAAAAAGAATAGATATTTCAGTAGTGGCAGATATGATTGAGTACCAGGGCTCAAAATAATTTTCTCCAAGCAATTTTGTTTCTTCTCACACATTTTCATCTTCTTCCCCAATTTTCCACCCTTTTCCTTTCTCTCCTTTCTTTCCCTTTCTTTCCTTCCCTTTCCTTCATTTCTTTCCCTTCTTTACCCTTTCCTTGCGTTTCTTTTTCCTTTTTTCCCTCCTTCCTTACTGGAAAATTTGAGCATTTTAGCTGCCTTCCTGGTAGTGCCACTACCATGCTACTTCGTTTTTTAGCCCTGTTGAGTACTGTCAAGTATTTTTAGAATTATTGTCATCTTTATATTATCCGTTGTTGTTGTTTTATACAAATACAGTCATACTCATAAAATGAGACTGGAATATATTTTTCTTAAACACAAAAATTTTAAGTAAATTAGTGGAAATTATTTATTGAGTTGCTATCATTAGATGACATTCATGTCCTGAAACCAACAGCTTCAATTCTCTCTGTTTGTCTCAATGCCATCACACGAAACAGGAACAGAAACAGCTTGTTCCACAATACCCTAAGGTGTCCCATAATGCCCGACTCAACCTGGGCTCAACTTTTGGTCTCGTTTATCAACAACGAATGTTTCCGAAAAACGATTTATTGATGAAACATTAGAGTATTCTTGGGCCTAATTGCTGATACCAAGTTTGGCAAGATATGTCTTGAATTAAGCTGACAATCCGTTGTTTTTCGTTAAGTGTTCCACAATACCCGAAACTACTCTAGTTTGTTCACTGGTCTCTTTAATCACTTTTGTCCCATTTGTATTTGTGCCACTCTCACTTTTCCATCTTTTCCAGGAAATACTTGGATTACTTTTGCAAGGGGCCAATAAGCTCTGGGGCTATCAGGTGATATCACAATAACAATATCTCCTACCTTTAAGTTTCTTTTCTCTTTATGCCATTTTGTCGTTGGATTTAGACCTGGTAGCCATTCTTTAAGCCAACGTTGCCAGAAATGCTTCACTAATTCTTGAACACGTCGCCATCGTTTCCTTGGACTGAACGTCGTCTGGTCCACTGTCTCTGGTGCAAAACTACCTCCCATTTGGCCATGGAGAAAGTGGTTTGGGGTCAAAGGCACATCATCATCTACATTTGCTGTCTGATATGTCAGTGGTCTTGAATTCAGCAGCGATTCTGCCCCTGTGATGGCAGTCATCAACTCTTCATCGGACACATTTGCATTCATCAAGATTGCTTTCAACGCTCGTTTTGCTGCCTTGATCATAATTTCATGAGCTCCACCAAAATGTGGCAACAGAGGAGGGTTGAAATGCCATTTGATACCACGATTTGCAGCACTCTTGATTATGCGATCCTGGTCCAGACTTCTAACGAGTTCTTGTAACTCCTTGTCAGCTCATACGAAATTACCACCATTGTCAGAAACAACTTCTTCAGGCTTCCCACGACGACTCACCATCCGATAAAAGGCATTCAAGAATGAATCAGTATCCAGGGCAAATGCCATTTCCAAGTGTACTGCTCTGGTAGCAAGGCATGTGAAAAGACATAGATATCGCTTTTGTCTTCGCTTACCTCTCTCTTGGATAGTGATGAATGGCCCTCCATAATCCACAGCTACTCTTTCAAAGGCTCGTAATGACATCGTCACTCTAATGCTTGGTAGGGGTGCCATAATCTGACTGCATGCTCTCGCTTTTCGTCTTTTACACCAGTTGCATTCGTTCTCCCACTTTCTTATCTCTTCTCTTGCTGAAATGATCCAAAAACGAGTTGAGATCGCTGCCAGTGTCTGATTTGTACCACCTGCATGATGATCCTTTTCATGGTAGAATTTCACAATCAGCTTTGTAACCCAGTTCTTCCTTGGTAGAATGATAGGATGTCTTGCATCGTATGGCAGGACGTCAGCATACCTCAATCTTCCATTGCACCGTAGAAGTCCATCTTCATCGATACGTGGCTGTAGAGCAACCAATTTGCTGTCACTCTTCATTTGCTTTCCTTTCAATAGTTGCTGGTATTCAGTTGTAAATGCATCTTGCTGCACTTCTTTTACGATGTGAATTTCTGCATCTCTGATTTCTTCATGTGTCAATTCTCCTTGAATTTTTTCTTCTTTCGATGTTCGACAGTTGTGCAAGAAACGGCAAACCCATGCTACAAGTCTTGTAAGTCGAAGCCAGCTTGACAAATGAGACGGATCCAAAGGCCAAGGATTCTCTTTACTTGCTTTCATCGGTTTATCCTCCACTGGCTCTCCAATCGTAGATTCCTTCGTGCTTACTGCATTAGCAAACAATGATTGATTCTCTCATGATTCTCTGCTGTAGACTTCACTTTGAGCGACCAGACTTCTTCTGCTCTGTTACTGCATCTTTTGACATCTCAAATTTATTCTAAGGCCATTCTTCTTCATCCATTTGCAAGAATTCTGGTCCTTTCCACCATTGCTCATTGCATGCCAACGCCGATGTTGCCATCCCTCTTGTCAAGTGATCAGCAGGATTATCCTTTGTGGAAACATATCTCCATTGTTCAGGGCTTGTCATGCTTTGAATCTCACCAACACGATTTGCAACAAATGGCTTGAAACTTCTGCTGTGTCCTCTGATCCACCAAAGCATGTTCATGCTGTCGCACCAGAATTTGACTTGCTTCACTGACACTTGCAATGCATTTGCTACAGATATCGCCAATCGAAGTCCTGTCACTGCTCCCATCAGTTCCATCCTCGGAATGCTCATGGCTGCCAGTGGTACAACACGTGACTTTGCTGCGACAATAGTGGTAGTAGTTGCGTGATCAACGTAGACATACCTCGCATAAACAACAGCTCCATACGCTTCTTCTGATGCATCACTGAAAACGTGTAATTGCATTGACTGAACATCTTTATGCTTGCCAATGTGAAGACATCTTGGCACTGAAAGGTCTGACAATTCGCGGAGGTCACTGTACCAACTCTGAACCTTTGACTTGATTTCACCAACCAGCTCTTCATCCCAGTCAAAGCCTTTTCGCCAGATTTCCTGCGTTACCACTTTTGCTGTTATGATGAATGGTGCCAAGAAACCAAGAGGATCAAACAATGTTGCAATTGTGCTGAGAAACGATCTTTTCGTTATGATTTGATTTTCTTCAGGTGGGCTTGAGTGAAAACTGAAAATGTCCTCCTTTGCTCGCCAAATAATCCCAAGTGTTTTTACAGTTGGAAGCTCTCCACTGTCCAAATCAATTTCAGATGCTCTGTCTTCTACTGGGATTGCAGAGAGAACTTCTGGAGAATTTGAGAGCCACTTACGTGCATGCATGCCAGCCTTGTTCCATAGAGCTGCAAGCTGATGATAGAGTTTTACTCCATTTTCTTCATCTTGCACTGAATCCATGCTGTCATCCATGTAGGTTGACTTGAGTGCAGTTTCTGAAGCCATCGGATATTCTGATCTGTGCAACTGAGCATGCTTTTGAATCACAAACTGTGCTTGAAACGGTGAACTTGTTATACCAAATACCATTCGACTGAATTCATACTCTTCTGGCTCTCTACTCTGGTCACATCCTCTCCAAAGAAATCGATGATACGCACGGTCAGCTTCTGGAATCTGAATTCTCAAATACATCTCAGCAATGTCACAGACTAAAGCAGTGGGATGACATCTGAAGCGCAGCAAAACATCAAACAATTCACGTTGCAGCTTTGGTCCTGAATATATCATATCATTCAAGGATGTCCCTTCATACTTTGCTGACGCATCGAAGACAATTCTGATCTTGGTGGTTGCTTTGTTGGGCTTCAAGATAGCAAAATGAGGAAGATACCACTTGCTGTCAGGTTGCTTCTCAGAGACTGGAACTTTTCGTATGTATCCTTTGTCCAAATATTGATCAATAACTTCATCATATGCCTTCATCACATCTGGATTCTTGAGCAAACGTTTCTCGGTGTTCTGAAGTCTTTTCATCGCCATTTTATAATTGTTCGCCATTCCATGACTGTCTTCTTTCCATGGTACTCCAACTTCATATCGACCATCAATGAATCTGAAAGAATCCTCAGCTTTTTGCAGTGCAGCCTTCTCATCAGTATCCAGCACCGTTGTCTGAGTGAACGTTCCAGCTGAATCGATATCCCAAAACTTCTTCATTGTTGAATTGATTTCATCGACATCACTTCTTCTGCTTGCTGTGAACAGAGTCGTCATGCTGAAATTGGTATGAGCATCAGGAATGTTCTTGCCTTCTGGACATCCTACGCATGTCCATCCCAATGGTGTTCGTCTGGCAATGGGCTCCCCTTCTTGTCCTCTGACTTCTTTGTAAGAACAGTGCAGGTCAAGGTAGTCAATACCAATCAGCAAATCCACAATGGGTCTCAAGCCTGAGTCTGGAAAATTGATGTGCTTCAAATGAGGCCATTTGTCTGCATGTTGTGACCATTGGATGATCTTCATGTTGCCAGTTACTTTCTTCGCTGTAAGTGCTTTCACTCTGATATCAACATCGCCATTTACATTTTCCAGTCCAAACTCAACGGGCATTGTTTGAAAAGATTTGCAATCGCCATTCAAAACACTGACCTTTATTGTTTCAAAGGTACCATTGAGACCAAGTTCTGCTGCAACATCTTCATTCACATACGTTTGAGTGCTTGCATCATCCAGAAGTGCATTCACTTCCAATCTTCGATAGCCATTCTTCAAAATTACTGGAATTGTTCTCAATGCAGTTGTTCCTTTGACACCTAGTGTTGAACACACCATCGTCGTTTGCGTTGCAAAATTCCTCTTCAAATGCTCCCCCTCCGTGGCTGATGACGACAACTGCTGCTTATTACTGCTGTTCACTGTTTGTTGAGTGGAAGCTTCTGGTTTCTTTGTTTCATCGTTGGCTTGCTTTGCATTTTTCCTGTTACCCATGCTATGTAGCAATTTGCTGTGTGTTTCCTGACATCCATGAATATCACACACTCTACTTCGAGTACACTGATTGCCACTGTGGTCATCACCAAGGCATCGAAAACACAGTTTGAATTGCTTTGCCACATTCCATCGCTGACGAATGTCCATGTTTCGAAAAGCATCACATGCCCAAACACCATGTCTACCATTGCACACTTTGCACAGTCGCTGCTTACCATACTTCCCATGAGTGATGCCTGATTTACCCAACTGAAAATGGTTCACTTGTTGTCTGTCTTCAGTAGCTCCAAAGAATGTCGCTTTCTTCTCTCCTGCAAAGCCTCTTGATCCACTACTTCTTCTATCACTTGATACACCATGTACTGTTTCTCTTGCAACTGTGTAGAATTCAGCTTCTTGAATCACCCACATCTTCAGTGTTTCAACGCATTCTCTTCTTCGATTCTCAAAGATCCATCGATTGAATTGGGTCAGCAGTGTTTCTGGAAGTTTCTTCAGTAGCTTGATGTAGAGAGATCCATTTCCCAATTCGTCATAACGTCCACTCTCCAGTAGATTCACCACCAAGACATCAAGTAGATCTGCAAACTTCTCTATGTCTTTTGAACATCCATCCTTCACTGGTTTGAAGTTGTCCAAGTCCTCCAAGTGAATTGCGATTTCCCTCCTCTTGCCACCAAATTTTCGCTCCAATCTGTCCTTTGCAGCTTCATATGGTTCCCCCTGAAAAGCAGTTCTCATGGACTGACGGGGCTACCGTGCCTAAATAAATAAAAATGAAATGAATGAAATGAAATGCAGCTCCAGAAAAGCCAAGATTCTCGATCGCTTCCAGAGCAACGCCAGATAGATATTGCCTCAACTGCAGCAGCTTGTATTCAGGAGTCGCAGGAGCTCTGTCAATGCAGGCCAGAAATGCAGCTTTCCAGTTCTCGTACTTTCGCTTGTCACCGGAGAAAACGGGGATTGCAACACGCTGCAGTTGTCTCCACATGTCTTGACCAAGTAACTCTTGGTATGAATATCGCTCAGATCGTCTGTGATCACCACCAAATCTGACTGACTGTTGCAGTTGCCGTGAATGTTCCTCTGGGGTCATTGGAAACTGACTTCTTCTCGTGCCACCACCAGCATTGAATGCCTTGTGCTGCAGCTCTTCTTGTCGCTCAGCATCATTGTGAAATTTGGAAGAATCACATCTTGCTTCCTTTCGAAACTCTCGTGGGTTGTAAGATCCCGCTGTGTTGCTCGATTCTGCTTCTCTTCGTTCATCCAGATACTCCTGTGCTCTGTTGTGTGCCTCTTCGAATTCTTGCACCAGTTGCTCCATTTCCTGTGTGACTTTCTGCCTTGCCCTTCCATTCTTCTGCCATTGATAATGCTCTGACAGTGCGATAATGATCTTCACTGCCCTTTCTTGTGTGTTGTCCAATCTCGCTTGCCCATCTCGAACTTGACGTCTGCTCGGTAGATCCATTTCTTCGACCAGTTCCAACAACTGCTTTCTTGCTCGTGTGAACGCCGATTTTGCCTTCGCCTTTTCTTGCTTCAAGCTTTCCAAACTTTCCTCCAAATCTTCCACTTCTTCTCTTCTCCCGATTCCATCTTCTGTCCTTGCGTCTTCGCCCGTGTTTGAAGTCATAGTTCTCGTCAGTTGGCCTTCCTTTTTCCAAGTCTTTCCACGGCAAAAACTACCCTCTGCTACCAAATGTTTGGAAGACCGTCCCGGAGTTTCGACCCTATCAGCCCGAAGGCTAAAAACCAACCAACAAACTACGAATACGAACCCTATTTATACTATTCTAACAACGTAAACAACTATGAAATATTGTCACTCACTTTATTGTCCATTACGCAAGGCGTTAATTAGAAATGTCCTCAAAGGAATAATTAGCCCTTTCAAACTGTCCAACTTAACGCAAAACAACTTGGATGGCAAAAACAACCTTTTGTCCGATTTGGCGTAAACAAGTTAATCAAAAACAACTTTGCGTAAACAACTATTGTTTCGAACTGCGTAAACAAGTTTTTGGAAAGACAAGTATTGTTCCAATTAATAATAAAAAAAATCAAACGTCTCCTGAACAGTTATTGCATTCGGCCTAGGCAATCATATGCCATGTGTGGCTTCTCGAGAATTCAAAAATCAGAAGGCCGTTACTTTCGTTGTCACATAATAGGATAAAGGCCCTTGCAAATGCAATAAAAACCTATGATCTTACCTCCACACTGTATCCCCTTCGAAGCATTGGCCATGTCCATCCCGCTCAATTTATTCTTTTCGTAATCCTTGCGGAATCAAGTCTCGTCATGGCCGCTTTCTATCCCATCCCAACATTCACTTGCATTCCCGCCTTTTTCAAAATATTTCTCAGCCTTCGTTCACCCCCTAACAAGCCTCGAGTCATTTGCTTTTGAAAACCTAAACCTATGACGTCTGCCATGGCATATCCCATATAAGGTAAGGCAAATGTTACGCGCATCACCCGAAAGTTGACAATAAGATTGAGGCCTCATTGCCATCCCATAGTTTTTTCCAGTGGAAAGTTCGATTTCGAGACCACTGCGTAGGCACAGCAATGCGCAGGAGATAACAAAGTTCAATTTAGGCCCAAACATTTTGAAAGCACATGTGATAGAGCTCTTCAGTTCAAGGCAAGAACTATGGCTGAGAAAGGCTGCCAATGTCAAGGAAGAGAATCTTATGGCATTTCAAGGTAGGTAAAGAAGCTAAATTAACCTAATCTAATTTACTAGTGTCCCACCACTCATGGTTTCTTATGTAAAAAATACGTGTATATGTTTGTTCAACAGTTGTTGAACATCGAACCGTTGCAATTCCAGCATACACGTTTTTTTATAAGAAACAGGTTTATAAGAAACTAGTACTAAGATGGCCAAAATTTTAAGAAACTCTAGTACTATGTCTGAGAAGTACTAAGAAACTTTTCAAACTTAAAAGCATGAATTCTATAGCAAATAGATCGTTCAACCTTTATCATTGGGCAATATTATCTAACTATTTGTGTTTTCAACATAACAGAACACTGTTTATTCCTATATGATGTTTTAAATATCAAGGAACATATCTGCAGCAGTGTTAGCGACCACATTGACAATTTATGCATTCAAAAAATAAGAAACCAATTAAGAAACTTTTAGTACTAAAATGGATAAAATTTCATGTTAAATTAAGAAGCTTTTAGTACTATGGCCTGATCCTAGTTTCTTATAAAAAAAACGTGTATTCCAAAAAGTTAAAATTCATGCAAGTCCTAAGGCATTCTCTTAAAATTTCAACAGATTATGCGTAGGCTTTGTTGATGTTTCTTTCACCATGGTACATTTACCCTGTTTTGAAGAAGTATATCTTTGCATAGGAAACTCATCGGGCTGTTTTTGTTAAATGAGTTTCTTAAATTCATCCTTTCAATTTTGGGACAAACATGCCAGTGCACCCGCCGGGTATCAAGGTGATAAAAATTCAATTCTAAGGCTGAAATTGTTTCAGAACATTTTTGTTGAAGGAACAGTGACATTTAGTTGATTAACGTTGATATGAACTAAACTTCGACTGATTCCGCCTGACTATGCCCAAGGGGTTTCTCACTTGACCTCTGATTCTTGGGAAGGCACAACTGATCGTGATCCCCAAACAATGGAAACGATTAAAAAAAGAAGGAAGCATGAACAACTCATCAGGAGCTCTTTGTCATCATTAAGAAAAGCAAAAATGCTTGAAAATACGAAATGTTGTTAATTAATAATAAATGCAATGTTGTCCTTGCATCACGCCCCGTTGAGTTTGCAGTTGATGAAAGTTCTGACTTTCAAAATATTGATAGTTCGAAGTGATCCACACATCAACATACTTCGAATTCAAAACTCAGCTTCCTTACATGTTCAGTGTGGAAAAAGAATTAAGGAGATTAAAAAGGTTATGTCAAATTCCTAGATTGCAGTGCCCGTTAAACTTCTGCGGTTGATTGCAGGTACCTAAGGTGTCATCGGGGATGAATAGTAAACGTATAAATGAGTTTAAGACTCTTTTGGAATACAACATAAAAGAAATACCGCAGTGTAGACGAGAGTTTACCAACGCTGGACGTCACCAGACACGTCTGATACTCAAGAGAGCAGGATGGAAATCAGCAAGGTCGTCCAAATGGCCTCAACTTACATTTTCATCTTGGCTTTAATTGCAACTCATGCTCATACGGAGAAATTGCTGTCGAAGCGTGAAACGAAGCAACGGCTTGTTCAATTAATTGGCAATTCAGTGGCCATTAATCTCACGACTGAGTTGAAGACAAACGGAGCAGGGAATTTCATTGAGATACAGCCATGGAAAGTGGTGGAGGTATTTTTCGAGGTACGACAGCTAGGGCTACCAATAACAATCTATGTTGATCCTATGTGTTTCGCATCATTGCAATGGAAAGTCAGTTTTCTAGAAATTGGAAACTTGGGGAATGTTTGGAAAAGAGTGGAAATCAATACAAAGCGAAAGCGTAAAGGACCCAAATCATTTCTACGAGTGCGAAATTCTCATGGGAACAGTATGTCTGTCGCCCTGGCAACGTATGACACCAAAGATTCGCAACATTTTGTGCTGTATTCCGCGCCAAGTGGCTTTTACAAGATAGAGATGCACTCGTTCATGAAGAAAATGCAAGTCGTAAAAGTTTCAGTTCTTGCAGGGAGCATAATGGACATACAGGTACCTTTCCTGCCACCAGACAATCAAATCTCTTTTGCGCAGATAAATGAAAGCTTTTTCGACCTGTATTGGAAACCTGCCCAGCTGAATGAAGGAGCACTGAGAATGGACGCTCGAGTTCAATACTGTGTATCTGTGAATACGAAACGAAACATTGATCATCTGTGCGAAATTTATGACATGAAGGAAAAGAACCCACACGATGTATTAATTCTGGATTGTTTCCGTGGTCGACATCACTTCGAAATGAGAAAGCATTTAAACTTGAGTGAGATGAGCTTCATCGATGTCTTTGCTGTCAATCCTTTTTCAAAAAGGAGCCGCTCATACAGTGGATTAACCCTTCCAATCGATAGATCTGCTAGAGTGAGTCGCCTTAAGCACGGATCAAACCTAAATCTGAAAATCGACACGAGCCAACGTTACCACATGTTGTACTTTGAGAACAAGATCCGTGGAGCGTTGCGTTTGACGTACGTTGCTTGTGAAGGGCCTGTCACCATTTACTTATCAAAAGACGGCGTTGTTCTACAACAAATAGACGTGAAAAGACTCAAAACCCAAATTATCAGAGATGCACAAACAGGCAAATATTTCATTTCGATAACGACAAAATTTGATCATGATGTCAACATGAGGGTGTTTTTATCATCAAACAAACGCAGGGGACCATTTCCAAAGCTACCTCGAGGCAAAGCGGTGAAAGAATGGCCTATGCTACGTACATGCAACAGCGTTACGATTGCTTGGATTGCAGGGAATGGCAAACAACAGTACTGTCTATTTATCGGCAAAGATGACCGCCAGCACCAAAGCAAACCAAGTAACATTTGTTTCAAACCGTCCTATGATGCAGGAATTACGAAGGTGACATGTTTGATAAAACGAATACGTAAACGACAACGGGCGGTTTTTTCAAGAACGATCAAAGAATTACAGCCATGCACGAACTATGTACTATACATTCAAGTGAAGCGAAGAAAATCCACAGAGACTTTGCTTTACAGACCTTTGAAAGTCAAGACACGATGCAAAAAATGCTAAATAGGTACATTCAGATCGCACAGTCCAACCTGAACGACTAATAAACAGTTTAAAATTGTCTTGAGACCAGACAGAAATCTTCATGGTAAATACAGACATTGTTTGTTTGAGGATACTAAGCTCAATTTTGCATAAATTATTACTTACACAAAACTGTTCTGCTTGGCCTCAACTATCTGGTGCCAGTGTCTCTGAGGCTAGGTCAAGTATCGAGTCTTAGTTTTTCTAGAGCATCAAAAGAGTGCAAGGGATTGAAATTAGTATTCCGTATCTTATAGAATTCTCCTTTAACGAAGGGATATGAAGGGGTGCACTGGAACAATTATGAGCTTCGAGGTTTTCCAAACGAGTTTCTACAAGGAGGGGGGTGACAGGGGGAGTCTTTGGTACCGGTACTAACTCATAAGGTACCAAGTTCCACCCAAATTGAAGGTATTGGTACCACCAGTTTTGGGGAAGGAGCTATTAATATAGTACAGTTAATCATGGATATGACGAATTCTGAAAAGAGGTCTCCGTCAGTTCCTCTTGAGACCAATGGGCAAGACGAAACGACTCCTGAGCACGTCACCGTGGCATCTGCGTCACTGTCTGCACTGTTAAAAGCTAAAAATTTGTTCTGGAATTCTAAAATCATCCATAGACGAAATTTTTATTGGTACCGACACATATAAGCTTGGTACCGGTACTCCTGCCTTTGATACCAGGTTCCACCACATTTACACAATGTTGTACCAGGTACCACCCCTCTGGTACCATGGTACCACTACCCTGTCACCCCCATCTACAAAATTTGGGATTTCTAGCAAGGCGCTTGGTTGGATTCTCGGACTTTCATATTGCAAATCGGGAGTTCTAGGATTTTGGCATTTCGATAACGGGAATCTGGGTCACAAAGCCTCCTCCATAGCTCTCTCTGAAGACATGTAATCGCAAAGAAAAGAAATGCCATGCAGTTACTGATCAAATCCCATTTTGCATGTTTATAAAATTTAGATCTTTATTGCACAGGTTAAACAGGCATCTTTAGGTAGCGAAGCAATTTCTTCTAGATGGGACAACAGGACGCACAATGATCATGCCAAACCATTAGTGAGTTTCAACTTATGTTCTTCTCGCCGTACAGACACAAATATATTCAGGGTAAGTCAATAAAACAATCTTCATTTGAAAGGCTGTTGCTGCTCCCTGGGATCAAGTCAATGATATTGGCAAATATACCGTTTGAAAATGGACATGGTCACATATATCCTAAAATTTACCTGGTTCCATTCGGTCACTCAGTTCATATCTTGGAAGGGAGTTCCTCGAGAAAGTCCCTTTGAGAAACATTAGAAATAAAGAACATGCTAAAATCAGGGGCAAATTTCGTGATTATTTCCACCTTACAGCAATGACCTAAAACACTTTTGCACGTAACATCCTGTTGGGAGGATGTGAAAGTCTTCCCCGAGGTATGAGAAAAATTATTCAGATGCATTCCACTTTCCCAAGAGGATCAAATACATGGCAGTACGTTAAGTTTCATCGTTTTTAGAAGGAAGCCGAGGACACATTTTTCCTCGTTTCACTCGTCTTTTGAAATGGCTTTTCAGCAGAAAGTCTCCAATATCAACGGTCACGAACGCCCGATTGAAGCCGAGTAAATTACTGAGTCGAAGTAGACGCATTGGCAATGAAATTAGACAGTTTTTGATATTGTTGCTTTGATATTCAGGGAGCAACAATTTTTTAAACAGTGATTGTTTTTATTGATTCACTTCATGTACGAGCGTATGCCCATCTGACGGATATTGCGTTTTACTTTTGTTCTCTCCAAAGCAACTGACCTCCTGTGTTAGCAAAGAGATGAGTTTAATCGAGACAGTCAAACGATAACTGATGATAATTATGATGAGAAATATACTATAGTTAGCCCTCTCATCAGCTAAGTTCCAATTAGCAGAGCTTTAGTACTTGCAAATCAAAGTTAATTCATTTGGGTTACAAAGCATTATTTTAAGCCTCAACAATACTTAGTTCTTAAGAAATCTCAAGCTTAGTACGCAGTTTTACTAATATTTATTGTTTCCAGGCAGTTGCTATTCTTTAAAGTTATTATACTTCACAGTTTGGGACATTTACCTTCACTCTGTCTGAGATCGGATTCTTATTTTTCATGATCCTATATTTCAAATGGAACTCTTCACAGCTCCATGCCCAGCTCCATGTATCAGTTCTGCTTAGAAGCAGGTAGGTAGGTATTAATATTTAACGTGGCTAGCCTGTGAAAGTCTGAGAGACTTATTTCCAACAGGGGCCACGGATGTTTAACCATCAATCCGCCGGCACACGAATTTCCCTCACATGGCACTGGTCGACCCGGGCTAGAGTTACGGACAGCGACCAAACTGTCCAGCGCGGGATTTGAACCTACGGCCGTTCTGACCTTTGGCTTACGAGTCAGACGCCTTAATCACTCGGCCACGCGCTCTCAAACATTCGTAAAATGGTTTCATCTGCAATGATATTTTGTCACTGTTGTAAGGAATCATTTTCATGAGTTGTTAATATGACATAGATACGATTTGAACTGCCAAACAGATACGACCTCAATTGTCAATGAAAGGTACACATTTTGGTACCTAAATAGAGTGGTACTACTTTCCTTGGAAAATGAACAGGGATGTAGTGTTCGTGGAACTTCAGGAGCCAAAAGGTCACTGAATTTATGTTACAGCGAAATTGTCAACCTCAGCCTTTCATGATTTTGTCAAGAGCATGTCTCATAAAGTTGTCCATAAGTCTTTTTTATGTTCTCAATATATAATTACCCAGTTGTAATATAAAATTTTAAGAAGGTGTCCGAATCATTGCAAGAAAAGCTACTGATATAGCTTGGATCAAAATTTAAAACAAGATAAAGTGTATTTTTGAATCATGCTTTTATGGTATTCTATATCAAGTGAATCAGAAAAGAGTTTCCGTTTTAAAAAGATTATAGGACCATAAAATTACTGGACTGATCTGAATGATTCAGCTTCTTATCAAAAGTTGGAAGGCCAAAACATGTTTTTGATTTTTCCCGCGTTTTAATTATTATAGAAAACACGGTAACTTCGACCTTGCCATGGCTTTTGCAGGGGCGCCGGAAGGAAGGCGGAGCGGCGGGGGCAACCCAATAAAAAAAGGGTATTGCAAAGCTGCTGGCAAACAACTCAATCTTCTTAGAGATTTACTTGCCACAGGTTACAAGCAGCAGTGAAAGTGTGGAAATTAGTGAGTACCTTGGTGAACTTAGGGTTTTGATGTACAAGAATATTACAAGTTGACAAAGAAAATAGTGGCCATGGCAATAGACTGTTGGAATGTTAAGAGGACAGGGTCTTGGAGGGAACCCCAGGAAAACTTTTAATGGCACGCCCTCTACTTTTTCTTAAAGCTCTGCTCCCGACCCAATGCTTACCTGCACTTAAGTAGAATCCTTTGACCATCAGTACCGTCATCTTTATAAATTAGCGTACCAGGTAAAGTTCCGCGTGAACACCGTTTACTTTGCCTATCTCCACTCAAATTTCATCGAAGCCAAAGTTAGATACTGTCATACTTCTGCAATATTTATCTATCAATAGTACCTTTCTATTTGCGCAGATACCTTTACACTGTTTTTCAGACTGCGTCTCACAGCCCAGTATTGCTTCCTTCCAACGTGGAATGCCTTGACAACAAAATGTCCGCGAGAAGTTTTGAAAATGACAGCCTCTACTTTGTCTCAAAACGACTCTCTCAGTCACTTTCTAGCACTTCTCGTAAAATTCTTATCCTACTTTACCGTTACTCAACCACTGTGTCTATCGTCTTTGAAAGAATCTCGAAAACCTTTTCTTGACAAAAGTGGAGGGCATTTGGAGAAGCAGTAGACCTTTTCGCAATTTAGGTCGAGGGACTGAGGATAGCGCAGCCCATTCTGACAGCTTTAGCGACAGTAGGAAATCAGGAGAATCGCCTTCTTGCAACTCAGTTGCATCTCCCTGCAAACTTGACTTAATTTCGATCTGTTTGCACAGAGGTTTTATTTAAGGTGCAATGATGACCAATTTGTGCAATAATGAAACTGTGCAGTGATGAAATGAATATTGTGCAGTGATGAATTTTTCACATTTCAGTTTGAAATACTTGAAACACTATTGTTTTGATGTGTTCAGAATAAATACTTCTTCTAATGAAATTCAGCTTAGGACTGCATTTTTCACCCATTTTTAAAAGGTATTTTTACCGTTTTGAAACTAAGTCAACTCTTCATAAATTCTTCAAGCAGAATGTCGGAAAAATATTCAGGAATAGGCGAAAAACATTCAAAATGGGTGGTTTTCCGACAAAATTCATTGTAAAAGTGGGTATGACAGCACGCTTCGGAAATTAGAAGAGGATAACTTTCTGAACACTGGGCTGCAGACCCCCGTCCAACCGCAAGTCGTGTACCCCCACCCCCGGTTAAGATACCTCTTATTTGAGAACTCAAAGAAGCTGTGCTGCTCTCTTGACATTATTCGAGTACTTTGCAAGTACGTTAAAGACAAGAATCAGGTGAAAATGTGATAGAAATATGGTGCAAACATCCACGTAATGGATACCCGCAGTTCCCTTCAGCAAAGATTTCCTCGATTTTTCCCTATGGTCTTACAAGCCCCTTCTACAAGCATTCTATGGCCACCAGATTTGCGTGTTTCTCCTTAAATCCATGCGCTTACCGGTGCTAGATATTTTCACAGATTGTGGTTTACCATCTCTCCTGACTTGGTTTGAAAGATACTGCCCAAAATTTGAAAATTTTCAGTTTCAACCTTTACACAGCAAAAAGTCCAATTATCCGTTAAGGAATGTCTTTGAAGTATTCAAAAAGTCAGCTTTGAGTAGCTCTGTCACAAATTCTGAAACTCATACTTCGTCATTTCTTGGAACTTCGATGATTTTGACTTGAGGACAACATTCAGCTTTAGTCATACAGGTATTTCCAAACAAAGAAAAGGAAGTGCAGCATGTCATACGCTTCATGTTGGATTGCTTCAGAATAAATGGAGACGCAATCTTTTGATATATATTACATTGTATTACATGTGATAAAATAGATGATGTTGTGCGAAGATTAGAAGATGGCATTGCAGCCGTCTTAAACTGGTTCCTAATAACTATATGAAACTTAACGAAGAAAAATGCCATGCAATGATTTTTGGTGGAATACATAACGATATACGTGTGAAAATTGGTACTTCTGTGATCAAAGAGACCAAGGAGCAAATGCTCTTAGGAATCAACATAGATAATAAACTAACATTTAAGTCCCACGTTGAAACGCTCTGTAAGAAGGCTGCCCAAAAATTACATGCTCTGGCTAGAATTGCGAATTACATGGAAACTGAACAGCTTGCATCATTGATGAATGCGTTCATCATGTCACATTTTAGTTATTGCCCATTGGTATGGATGTTTCATGATAGAAACATAAATAAAAAAGTCAATAAGATACAAGAGAGGGCCTTACGTATTGTATATAAAGATAATCACTCAGATTTTGAAACCCTTCTCGTGAATCAAAATTCGGCATCTGTCCATCAGAGGAATCTGCGGTTACTTCTAACTGAAATATATAAAACAAAATCAGGAAACGCCCCTAGCTTTATGAAGGAGATTTTCATGGAAAAGGTGCCTTCATATGGACTGAGGGATGGCGGAAACATATGTTTACCAAATGTTAAAACAATGAGGTTTGGAACAGAAACTGTGCGGTTCCTCGGGCAGAAGCTCTGGAGGACACTACCTACCGAAATAAAGGAATCAGAATCTCTTTCAGTGTTTAAAAGAAAAATTAAAACGTACACGGTTAGTTGTGACTGTAGACTATGCAAGCGATATGTGGAAAATTTAGGTTACATTTAATTTAGAAGAAAATTTAGGGTAAATTTAATTTCTTTATTTTATTATTATTTTTTACATGATTGTAGTTGGCCTAAATTAGCACCATGTGCTATTAATTGTATTGTTTATATAGCCAACGTTAAATAAATTGAATAAAAAAAATATATAAATATACTTACTTATATATTATGCTCACCGGGAGGGCACATTGTATTACATATATATTATGCTCACCGGGAGGGCACATTGTATTACATATATATTATGCTCACCGCTCAGGTTTGAGCACTCTCTGGATTGGGTAGAGAGTCTCTTAGGAGACATTCACTATTTGCATTATGCTTCGCTCACTGCTCGCAGCTTGAGCACTCTGGTGACTCCACAATGCAATCCAACAATGTGTAACCGTACATCCTGTGCCCAAGTTCAGGAGTTGCCGCAAAGCCATTGCGGTGATAACCGGGAGGGCACATTGTATTACATATATATATATATATACTTATTGTTTTACATTGTATTACACTAAAATCCCTATACGTGTCAAGAAAATAGCTACAGCCAGACGGAGACTTAATCTTACGTCAAATGAATATAATTAGAAATGTTACGCAATATGAATAACAATTAAATCGATAACATAAAATCTGTTGCAATCGTAAATTAATCATTTTAGCCTGAAGAGTCTGCATGAACAGACGAAACTAGTCGCTACAGAATCGAGAGTTGTTTTTGTTAATGCCTTCTTTTAAGTTTCGATATATATTTTACTTGCGTATTGTACTTCTTTCGTTTCGACACACATATATGTATATATATATATATATATAAAATTGCACCGAAAAAAGGAGAAATCCTGGTTGCTCGCTAGCTGTTGAATATTTATATATAAATATATATATATATAGATACTCAAAGAAAAACACTTCTGGTAAACGTTTCGGCCAAAGCCTTCATCAGTATAACTTTTCAAAATCAGATGGAGCATACATATAGATAATTAATTACAAAAACAATACAAAACAATAGCCTAAGCGGGTCCTACCTATTACAATGCGTAATTAAAATGTGTAAAAGCAGCTGGTAATACAAAGGTGGCGGGAGAAAGATCAAAGAAAGCGCAGAGTTTAGAACTGCTGAAATCGGTAGCTATGTCTGTCTTGCCGAAGCAGAAAAAGATCGCATGTTACAACAAAACAAACAATAGGAAGATCCGAGAGCGGATTGGCAGAGCAGAAAACCCTAAAAAACAGCGTGTGTCCCTTACGAAAAGCTCAGTGCTAAAATCAAAACAACACAACAACCAAAATTATAACAAAAATGAAATCTATGTATCAACCTGCCTAGTGTTTAAACCCTTAGGGGCAAAGCAATCCAGCCGATATTGCCAGAAGCTTTCCCGCAACCTAGTTCCCCCCGTTAGCCTATCGATTATCTTTACGCCAATATCCTTCAGAAACCCCCGGTGGCCTTCTTCAGTGAAATGTCTCAAGAATTCCGCCTGGGGTACTGAGGCCCCCGAATTAAACTTACGACTGCACGCCTTGTAATTATTAAGCCTAAGCCTAAAAGGCGTGCAGGTGCTACCAACATATTGTACACCACAAACAGTACATTCCAACAAATACACAACATTTGACGAGTCATAATTAAACGAATAATTTATCCTATATTCCCGGCTATCTACATTAGAATGAAAATGCTCACTATTGCTCATGGCATTACAGACTTGACAACGAGATTTACCACAACGAGAACACCCCTTCTTATCAGTCCCCCCATTTCCCTCATTACTCAGCCTAGCCCTAACAAGTATATCCTTAAGGTTCTTACATCTCCTAAATGCTATTAAAGGTGGCTCAGGAAACACCTTCCCATGCTCTTCCGAATTCGTGAGCATGGAGTTTCCTGGAAACCTTCCCCAAACTATTGAGCGCTGGATGATATGTTGAAACAAGTGGAACCCTTTCCCCCCTCCCTTGGTCATTGGTCCTATTGCCCGAATTTGCTAGAAGAGTTGCCCTATCCAACCTACGTACCCTATCGATTTGCTCGTTAACTAAAGACTCTTCGAAGCCCCTGCCCTTAAGCCATCCAGCTAACTCACCTACTCTCTCCTGAATTGGCGATCCTCCGAACATATCCTACGAAACCTAAGAGCCTGACCATAGAGGATCGCCTTCTTGGTGTGCCAGGGGTGACAAGACTTCTTATGCAAGTACTGATGTGCATCAGTAGGCTTGCAAAACAAGTCTGTCGAAAGGACTCCCCCCTCCCCCACGCTAACCTGAACATCTAAGAAACTTATACTACCCCGTGACTGCTCGCTAGTAAACTTAATGGTTTCGTGACTACTGTTGAGATGATTGATGAAAGACTTCAACTTCTCTTCCCCATGCGTCCAGACAAAGAATACATCATCGATGAATCGCATCCAGACGAGGGGCTTGTCAGCTGAAGCATCCAACAACCTCTCTTCCAACCGGGTCATGAAGAGATTGGCATAGGCCGGAGCGAACTTCGTGCCTATAGCCGTGCCCAATTTCTGCCTAGAAAACCTATCATTAAATTCAAAATAATTGTTCTCCAAGACCAAGGACGCCAACCCAACTAGGGTATCAGTAGCCACGCCCGGGTTTTCCCTTCTATCCAGCGCCTCCCTGATGGCCTCTAAACCCTCCCCGTGTGGGATGCTGGGATAGAGCCCCACAACATCAACAGTGCATAACAAAGCCCCCTCTGGTATCTTACCTAACTTACTTAGCCTAGACAAAAAATGGTTGGTATCCTTAACATACGACCTACTTTGGCTAACCAACGGGTTAAGATGGTGGTCTAGATATTCTGAAATATGCTCCGTTATAGTACCGCTATTGGAAATGACTGGTCGCCCCTTTACACTACTAAGACCCTTGTGGAACTTAGGCAACAAGTAAAATCTACCTAACTTAGAATCCTTAACCTTTAAATAGTCAGTCACTTCCTCTAACCCCGGGTCCTCCTCCCTCAGCTCATTCAACCTAGAAGTAATGGTCTTACCCAAATCTACCGAGGGGTCCACCTCTACTTCTTCATAAACCTGCCTATCGTCTAATTGTCGGTTAGCCTCACTTATGTAATCCTCCCGATCCCAAACTACAACCGCTGATCCCTTGTCCGCCTCCTTGATGACTATGTTCCTATCACATTTAAGCTGTTTCAAAGAAAGTTGTTCAGAAGAAGAAAGGTTACTAAAATTCTTACCCTCCGGCGAGACAGACAGTACCTCCTTCTCCAGCAGCGAAAGATAGTTTTCCAGAACTGGGTCGTCCTTAGGGGGCTGCCACGTAGATTTGATCCTAAATGTATTACTATTATCATCAGAAGCGTCCTGCGAATCACTGTCCGTATTATTCCTGAAATGCCACCTTAGCCTCATTCTCCTCTTGTATGCCTCTAGATCTTCTTTTAGATTTGCTTTGTCGATATCAGTAGGAGTGGGTGAAAACTTCAGGCCTTTCGAAAGAAGACTCACGTCTTCCTCCGAAAGTCCCCTCCGTGATAAGTTCACCACACTCCCGCTGACAAATCGTCCCTTCAATCTGCCATCCTCCGTTACTTGAATTTCTTAATCTTCCTGTGTCCTCATCATAGTTGGTGTCGTCGTCCCTCGGCCCTGCTGTTGCTCCGCTTGCCGTAGGTCACTGCTGTCAAATATATCATGATTGTGGTGGTCGGTGGTTCTTAGGTCTTGCAGCATCTCAGTAGACAGGTTTATCCCAGAGTCCTTGCACAACGCAACCACTTTCTTCTCTCTTTTCCTTTGCAAGGCTTCCTTGCAGCTCCTTATCTGTCCCCTGATGTGATCCATCTCCTCTCTGGTCAGTTCATGGCGTGTTCTCTGCAAAATCTCATAGGCCCTGCGGTATGTACCTTCTGTCTGATCCCGGTATTGAATGAGAAGTAGAGTACGTAAATATATAAATATTCAACATATATAAATAGTGAATGAGAAGTAGAGTAAGTAAACATATATATATGTATAAATATTCAAGAGCTAGCGAGCAACCAGGATTTTTCCTTTTATCGGTGCAAACGGAAACAATTTTTAAAATTCTCAGGAAAATCGAGAAAATTAAAACGCGGCACAGCCGGGAATCGAACCACGGATCTCCTGCTTTCCGGGCAAGCGCCTTAACCATTAGGCTATATATAACAGGGAGGCATTGCCATTAGGCTATTAACCATTAGGACATATATAACAGGGAGGCATTGCTTCTATATTAATAGCAAACGCTATTCAGAAATGACTTTCTGGCTGATAGTCTTATCCAAGACAACGTTGCCGCAGATCTTTGAAAAAGGCATTTAAAAAAATGATTTTCAGTAAGTCGAATTTTACGAGCGGACGGAAGTTTACACCAATAAAAGCCAGTCGTGCATGACGTTCTATTCAAATTCAAAGTGATACTTTTCTCGTAAACGATAGATTTCAAGTCCGCTCAGAAAATGCGACTGAGTAAAAATCAGCCTTAAGGGCCTCCTCCAACTACGGAGTGCCAAAAATACCCTTGTCTCCCGCTTTATAGCTGCCGCAGAGGATTTGTGACATCAGCTGTCTTGTTTTGGAGAGAGTTGTATAGAAACAGGTTCAATTAATTTTAGAGTCTGGCACATTCTCTGAGTGATTTGAGTGATGGAGCGGTATGGCAGCAGTATTATCACCATCTATGCCAACATCAAATGACTTAAGTGATATGAAATTATAGCTTGGCTTTCAATTTGCAGAGTAATGAAAGTTTGATATGTTGGATTGGGTTAACCAATTGAAAAATGATCGTTTTGAAAAACAATCACAATTCGATCACTCTGCCTTGCCAATCCAATCTCCATCTACGTCAGCATATGAAGGATCCAATAAATTTACTAAGGGATAATCACTTCATCTCTTCGGGAGAGAGAAAATGAAAATACATATATGAAAGCATATTACAACATGTTATATTGTTTGCTAAGAGGCTCACCTTGCGATTTCGTTGAGAATTTGACTTGTACTTGATGTAACAGCTGTGTCAAGGGCAAGAGAAACCATTGATTGTGCGGGACAGATTCTCCACGGCATGATCATTTCTTGAGATTTTTAATGATTAGAATTTTTAGAGATTTTACACTTCTCCCAAGTCTACTTCGTCACCTGCAATAAGTCTTCCTGAAATAGACTTGGAGCACCGGCAAACATGGTACTCGGCAGAAGTGTTCTAAGCCAAAGTAAAGGCCGTGTCCTCAAAAATTTTTCTGGAGGGCTCCGTACCCAGATCCCTTTTATTTATACACTATTGATGTACCTACTTTGGTTATTACGTACATGTGACTTGAATAGCCTCATTCTAATGCCTTCCTACTCCCACTTCATTCCCCTGGTAACGCCGCTGTGTGAATTTATGATGAAATTACAGCATCAACTGGACATCAGAAGAGGTGACATAAAGATTAAGCAATACACATCCGAGATATACCTGAGCTGTATTCTTGATGAAAACCTGTCTGGTGAATCAATGGCTACCAGGGCCCTGGGTAAAATCAATGGCAGGCTAAGATTCCTTTACAGAAAGCAAAACTTTCTTGACTTCCTCTTCGTAGGTTACTAGCAAATGGACTGATCCAGCCCCATTTTGACTATGGATGCAGTGCTTGGTTTCCATTGCTAAATAAAAGATTAACCAAAAAGATTCAAACAGCTCAAAATATATGTATCAGGTTCTGCCTGAATTTGAATAATAGAGCGCATATAGGAATCAAAGAATTTAAAGATATAAATTGGCTCCCCACGAAAGAGAGATTTGAACAATGCACTGCTACAAAGGTTTTCAAATTTTTTGATAATTCAGCTCCAACCTATATGTCGGAGATATTCTCACCAGCTGGCCAGATCCGGGTCACTCGAAGATCTAAAACAAACTTGATAAACCTTTCCGAAAGAGTAACAAAGGAAAAAATGGTTTCTCCCACCTAGGACCTAAAATCTGGGACTCTTTAAACTCAGACCTAAAATCTGTCAATAATTTCAACAGTTTCAAGCATAAGATCAAGGACAAATTCTCCATACTCAGGAAATTAGTCCCTATATATTTTTTTAGGATCCTAAAAACTGTAACAAAACAGTCTATCAACAATCTCGAAAATGCAGCATTTCTCTTATTACCTTTCGAGATAACTGTTTTTTTCTTTTCGTCGAACATTCTTTTCTTTCAAAGACACCTCTGGACGGACCATTATGAAAACAAAGTCGCACTGACCTTTTTAATGCTAGCCCCGCCATTTTAAACTGGGGGTGTTTTAAATAGATTTCTAACTTTTTACATCTTAATTTCTGTAAACATTGTAATTAGACTTTTTCTTTCATTTTATTAGACAATTATTTTTAAACTTTAATTTAGCGATGGCAAATTTTACATACATGTATACATACATAGCATTAAACTAGGGAGAAATGACCGATAAATTTCTGAATGTTGCTAGTGAGAATACGAAGTTACACTGACTTGTATCTTCCGCTGTTTTATGTAATTTTTATATATATTTTGGTTTTTCAATTTTGTGTCCCCATTGTTTCGTACAGCAAGCATCAAAGTAACAGCATTCGTCTCCGTTATTATCACACTTAATGTTTCACAAATCCTTTATGTTGTGGGTGACTGATGATACCACGATGACAGAGTATTTCAGCAACAAAGTAGTTTGGGAGTAAGTTTGCTGTTTTCGCTGGGAATGATGGAAACAGAAGGCTGCACAAGAGGCTGATTTGCAGCACTGAATTACACAAATGTGTTGCAAGCAGTTTTTACTGATTTCACCTTGAAAGCTTCATGATGAATTCTTGCCATCACTTATGTGAAAGGGTATTGCCTACGTTTGCCCAGACTCTCAAGGGCATTGTCACGATAAATTTTAGACCTCCACATTCATTTATAAACCAGTCAGAAGGCCGGAACGGATCTACACTTGAAATGCGCGATCGCATTGCTTCTTCATCAAGTTTAATCCTGAGACTGATATAACCTGGAGAAAGGGGGTAACCCAATATATTAACCAACAATATTTTCAACAATCGGGCGTCTCAAAAGGTGACTTTCATTTCATAGAACGTGCATCAAATCACAATAAGCTTGATTTTTAAATGACCACGCCCCATGACCACACCCCTGGCTTGAAAATTTGAGCTTTACACCCCCTTCCTCGACTTCTCACGGGACGGCCCTGCAAATTTCCCATAAATCCAAAGCCATGCGACCACTTTGCAATATTGCCAAAATCAATTCAGTCTTTCATACAAGTTCACATGAAGTAGTTTTGTCATCGGTTAGATAGTCAATTTGACGATTTTTTAGATCGTTCCGGTTTCCTGGGTCATTTGGTAGGTTCAAGGTTCAAAGTGTTGGGACCAAAGAGAGCTGTAAATGATATTGCGTTTCTAGAAGTGGAAATTGACAAAACCTACAAGCAATGCCAAAAGATGTGTCTATCAAGTAATGTGCTTATCAAGGCTGGAACATCTGAATTTATTAGCAAATTTTATTTCCACAAACCTTTTTGCAACTATCACGTAAGTCTCTGGAAATGTTTAGACTCTTGAGAGCTGGTATCTACCAATCCAATTATCCAACTCTATTTATTCCAAGGCTAAATATCTAAATTAAATATAGTTTTTCAACATCGGTCGCCTCGTCCTCAAATTACTAGACATCTGGTAACAACTTTTCTTGTCAAAATCCTTGAAAACCTGCCTACAGTCCTATGTCAGAGATGCTAACGTTTTTATCAAATCGCTGGTGATTCGAGAATGATACGACCAGTTTTGACAAAGTAAACTTTCTTAAATCAATAACTGATAAATTTTTTCAAAGACACACGTTTCCAATCGTCTGAAACTGTTCTAACTCACTCTGTACACTACTAGCCAGTCTCTATCAGTGAGTACATATGTTTGCTGTATTGTCAAATGTTAATTCAAAATATCGTTGACAAGTCCTGGAGGTGTACAGAAGTGCAAGGCCTCGGGCTTTTCCAGCAATCTCTGACTTCACCTTTCCCGCACAACGCCGTTGAGTGGAATTGCTTGACATAGGTACTCAAGTCTGCTACATTTCTTGCCAAACGTGCAAACCGAGCCAAACGTGCCACAGCATAGTACGTGCCAACGTGCCAAATTTTCTTACATGCCAAAGTACTACCCCACGTTACGCGCCATTAGGCAAACATGCCTTGTGCCTAACTTTTTACGTGCCAACGTGCTATGGCATGTTACGTGCCAACTTGTTTACGTGTCAAATATTCTTACTTGCCAACGTGCCATTGCATGTTAAAGTAAAGCGGGGTAAAGTGAGCTACCCAGAACATTCACGCTTTGCTTCACAAGTAGAAGCGTGATGATAAAACATGATGTACGACTAATGCTTGATTATATGTGCTGACAGAACATCAGATGATTTTTGCTGAAGGGTTCTTTCCGCTATTGCGTTATCCGAGGTAAACTACAGTTCTTAGGTTTAGCCCCATGTTTTTAGTCTTGATTTTTGGCGCGTAGGCATGTTCTCACGTTAGCATGTAACATGCCATGGAACGTTGGCACGTAAGAAAATTTGGCACCTAGCCATGTAGGAACGTAACATGCCATAGCATATTGGCACGTAAGGAAATTTGACACGTAGGCACGCTTGGGATGTAACGTAGCAGAATCGACCAAAACAGGATTGCAGACTCCCAATCAGCATTTGCCATGACACAGTATCAAAAAGTGGACATGACAATTGATCAAATCACAGATTTTCACAGAAGACTTACACAATCAGCCTAAATTATATTGAATACCCTCTGTATTGTAGAAATAAGACAATGAAGTATTGCATTCGTATTAAAACTGTGTCTCCTTTGACATCCAGCTCAATGTTCTGTACAATACGCAAAGTTTTAAGACTTAAAAGGTCAAAGAACATTGCTGTGTCGAGTATAGGTGATGGGTCAAATTGATTGGCTAAACGAAACTGAGTGTTAAGTTGAAGCGATAAACCATTTTAAAGAATCAAGTCTCGGATTTCGTTCGGATAATTTCTGAGCAATTACAGAATTATTGTATCCTCTTTAAACTTAAGAGGGTAGTTTTCACCAAGGAGAGGAGATAAATTGATATTCAAGTACAGACTACCACTACCCAGAATTACGTGTAGAGAACAGAACGAAAGCTTTGATAAGTATGATAGCAGCGAATACTTCCCATATTTTCCGTTCTCAAAGGATGCAAAATTTTGAAAAACTGATTTGATACTAGCATGTCACCAACATCATTGCACCGAGTGATATAACAAAGTGTACAACTAGATCATCTTTTCGGCCATTTAGCGCCAGGAATGAAAACATCAAGTGTTGCCTATTTTGAAAAATTTTACAGGGAGCTAGAGCTGCTCATAGCAGTGACTGATAATAGTGCTTGTGGAGCAGTATCCCCTCTGCTTATGCTGATTGGGGCAGCAAAATAAAAAAATGCTACGTTTCTTTGGTTAGGCAGTACGGCGAATATCAGTCAATGAATCGATTTCAATGTGCAAATGTTTCCTTTCTTGTTTTTAATGCTAGGTACTCGACAAATTCAGAGTTGACACCAGTAAATAATGTTTTCCATATGATACTTCATTCAATCTCCAGCTATTCAGTACACGAATTTATCAAAAAAAGGCGGTCAAAAAACTTAGACATAGTAAATTACAACCATTGCGATCTCAAATCGAGGCTAATCGATGATGCCATCGAAACTATAAAAGTGTCTCTTTTGGGGGGGGGGCAAACATCAGAAAACAAAGCTACATTTATCATAAAACAATGAACAACTGGATTGTTCATATATTTCACATACTCCCGTCAAAAAGAAGATGTTATCCGCAACAATGAATTGTGGATGTCTTCAAAACATCATTGGACTCTGGAAATCAACGTTCAATAATATCTCTAGTGATTGTCGCCAATGGTATCACAACTATTAAGAAAAATAACGTATTTCTGAAATATAATGATTTGCTCCAGTCATTCTACGAATTTGAAGCAATTTGCACCAGTTAATGATGAAAATGTTCATTGCACGTGTATCTTTAAACCTTTGGTTGGATAAAACATTACACACGAGTCTTTTCTCGACAAAATAACGGTAGGGATCGAGTTTTTCTCTCAACATGAACGGTCGAATACATGATTCAAAAACTCGATGATCAGATTTTCGCATGGGAATTTCTTTATGCCCGGGTAAACTGCTTCTATCATTAAACAGGCAAAATACCTGGGAATAATGGTTGATCAACACTAGAACTGGAAAGAACAAATTTCTACCATCAAGAAAAACGTTTCTAGAGGAATAGGGATGTTGAAATACTCCAAAAGGTATCTCCCTCTTCTCACAATACAAAGCATGTATAAAAGTCTTATAGAACCATATTTTAGATATTGCTGCCCTGCATGGGGAAGCTGTGGCTCCACAGCAATAAACGAACTACAAAAACTTCAAAATCGGGCTGCAAGAATAGTTACTAACAGTAGATACGATGCTTCTGCTAAGCCTATCATCAAGAAACTTGGATGGCACACTGTTAGTGCAAATATTCAAATGGAGACTTTGAGTATGGTATACAAATCTATCAATGATCTGGCTCCCATTTACCGTCCAGAATGTTCTCAAGGCTCTCGGATACATGTAAGAGAGAATTACGCAATAACAGATTTGATTTGGAAATCCTATGCGAAAATTTGCCAATGGCCAAAAATGCTTCTCATATAAAGGTGCGGTAATGAATGTGGAATTGTCTCAGCTTAGAACAAAAATTGTCACCGAGTTCGAAAACTTTCAAAGGAAGCATAGCAAACCTTGCATTTAGCTAATTCTCTCTCATATCATATCTAGCATATGGATGATCATATATACTATATTTATACACTTTGCTAATAGCTGCATAGATCTCATTGACTATAGTTTTATTCTAGATTTACATGTAAATGCAGATATTTTCTTTTCGTTTGCAAGTTTTTTAACAGGGTACATTGTAAACCAGTATAACTGAATGTTTACCATGTATAAATGATTTAAGGTTGCCAAAGAAAGGGTCAGCAAATGGACAAAATGCTTTTCTTTTATATTATAAAATATCATATGATTGTAAATAGGTTTTCAATATTATAGTTTCTCATTTTCAAGTATTTTGATTCTATATTGTAATTAGTTTTTATTGAAGGGCCCCTTGAAAAACAACTTCCGGTGAAGGGCAACCCTCCCTAAACAAATCAAATATGAAATATGAATATACAAAATATGAATGAATAATATGAATAAAAATAAAATAGAAATAGAACTAGATAAGTTTAGACAGTTAAAGGATATGCGTTCCAACATTGCAGTGGATACGGCGATTGTGGATGACAAAACTCTTGGTGTCATAAACAACTGATTATACGGAGGAACATATCCTGGCATAAATGGAATCATTTGAGGTCTGACTATTCTTTGACGTGGTTCAACGTATCTGGGAATCTGCTGAATATAATTGATATGATAATTTGCAGGTTGTCCTAGTGTTGGATACAATGATCGAGTAGGTGGAAGTCGACTTCTCTGCGGTCGTGGAGGTGGCTCAACATCTGGACTTAGTGTTATATCATCGTGAATGTCTTCTATCGGTTCAGTCTCAGGAGCTTTGTAACGCTATGGTAGGATGTCTTGATCTTGAGCGTTGTCCATTGCTATGACTTGTTCTTGTTTATCTTGATCAGGCTCTGCCTCCAGTTAATTTATTGCTTCTTGAACCTTATCTGCTGCTACGTATAGTTCTTGTTCGGGATCTGGCTCCTGTTCGTTCAAAGGGGCACGCATATCTGGATTGTCATGTACCGCGTTTGGCTGCAGTTCACTTGGATAAAATCCGACGTTAATCTCATCTTCATCATCATCTGCTCATCTCGTGTCATTTGATCTTTTACCTGTGTTTGCTACATTCCTCGCTCGATTTTAGCCCTGTTTACACTACAACTTTTAACCTGGGTTGAACATGGGTTAACGTTAACCCAGGTTAGAAATTTTGTAGTGTAAACGCAGCTAACCTGGGTTCAACCCAGGTTGAGCCAACCCTGCTCCGGAGGTGGGTTGAACCTGGGTTGAACCTGGGTTAGATTATAGCAAATGTAGTGTAAACGCAAACTTGGGTTGAACCCAGGTTAATGCTTGGCTGTGCGCATGCGCTTTTCAGGCCATTTATCGCGAGGCACCACATAGGATGTCGAGACCAAAGTAATCTTGGAGGAAGATGTCATCTAAAAGTGTATTTGTCAATTTCATGCTAAATTTGCGAAAAATGAGTGAAGCAGCAAAGATTGCTAGAGGGAAACTACAAGGAGACGAAAAATTTATGGCACTGATTGAAGTATGGGTAGACGAAGGGAACAACAGATTTGTTCGATTTCGCTACGATTTCCAGTTCCCTTTTATTATCTCTCCTGTCGTATTTTTCGTATAAAATGGCTTAGCTCACGCTTTGGTAAACAAACACGGCGGTGATCTTCAGTAAAAAGATCTGCCTTGAAATGCTCATTTCCCACAGAATTCTTGTCATTAACACCTACCATTTGAATGCAGCCATTGCACATCATGCACCACGAAGCGCATGCGTGGCGACACTAACCCAGAGTCAACCCAACTTTGCGTTTAGACTGTAATTTGTTGTCAGTGCAGTGTAAACGAAAGTGGGTTGAACCCAGGTTAAGCTTAACCCAGGTTAAAAGTTGTAGTGTAAACAGGGCTTTTGATTCATATTCTTTTCATGGCGTTAAAATTCAACTCATTCATCAATGGGTAAATCATTACAAGGGTATAACAGTGTACAATGAAGAGTACGTTGACGTCCTTGACCATTCTCTGGTTGTACAACAGAAACAGGACTATCTTCATTCATTCGCTTCAGCACGGTGTGGATACGATCTTCTCAAAAAGCACGGATTTTTCCCAGTCCTCCTTTTTCAAACTTACGAGGACTTGGTCACCTTAACTAAGGATACGGCTTTTGCTTTCTTGTCATACTACGTTTTCCCTTGTGTTGCGGTAGCTTGACTCTTAGTATTTGCAGTTCCGTATGCTCGTTGCATGGCTGTTCTCCAGCCCTTCACGCATCCAGAATAACTTGATTTAGAATTTCTTTTTTTCAATCCAAAGACGAGGTTGAAAGGGCAATCGCGGTGATTTGATTTGACTTGATTTATTTATCTAACGGGGAGGGTAGCCCTTCAGCAGAAGTGTTGATTTTCAAGGGGCCCTCCCATAAGTTAACACTAAACTAAATTACAAAAATGATTAATACAAAATCTTCACAATCTAAAATCAATTTTTTTTTGGTGATCGATCAAAAAGAAGGAAGAATTGTGAAAATCCTGTAGCATCGTGTCTTGTACAATTGCACGCATGAACAAGTTTTGGCAAATGGTCTCTCCAGTGTGATTTATATGTTTCGGGTAATGTACGCAACATTGACAGCAAAGTACGTCTCAGCCTTTCCATTACATTCCGGATGATAGGGCGTATCTATATGATATCACTATGGGCGTATCAATATGATAGGGCGTAGTTCTCCAATGTCCAATATTGGAAATCTCTCCTTATGGGTACGAAACATCTGACTCTCAAATTCACCACCGTGATCATTGTGAATTTTTAGGATAAAATCATTAAGCGATAGTCTTGCGGCAGTTTTTCCAGATTGTTCTTTGGTTGCATATGCTTGCGCATATCGCGTAAAGTGATCAACAATAACGAGCACATATTCAATATCTTCCGCTGCTCTTTTCGAGATGCATGTAGTCGATCGAAATGATTTCAAATGAAGTTGTGCCGTGAACTGGCGTCAAGGGCTCCCTCTGCTTGAATGCTGGTGGCTACTGTTTGAAACAGTGACAACTACGTATAATAAAGTTTGTGATATCTTTCTGTATGTGCGGCCAAAAAAAAACGTTAACAGGCAAGCTGAACAACTCTCTCTGCGTTGAAGTACCCATATATTTTTATGTAATTCACCGTAAACGACATTCCAAATACTCAGTGGTAGTACAACTTGATTATACTGTCCGGAAATGCGCCTCAAGGTACCATCCACTGATAATTTCAGTTTCTTCCATCGGTATAGCAATTGCTTTGTGTTGTGATCTAAATTCTTGACTTCAGTTGGACTTGGTTGTTGATTCTGTTGCGAATACTGAATGATTGTGTTCACACTCTCGTCTTTGGTTTGGGCATCTTTTACATAAAATTTTTCTTTTCACTTCTATTTCTTGGTCGTCTCTTTTGTTTGCTTATCGGGGATATGATTATTAGCGAAAAAAATAGTATCAGGATCAGAGATCGAGTTGATCCAAGCTGTATCACCAGATGCAACTAAAGTAGCCGCATTGATGACTGCATTTATCTCCTTTGGGGAACTCTTTTCTGTCCATGGAGAAATATACTTTGTCATGTCTAGTGGGCTACGTGAAAGGGTTTCTGCATCCCCGTTTGATTTTCCTGGGCCATAGTGAATCCTAACCTTAAAATCGGCTAACTCACCCACCCAACGAAGTGCTGTTGCATTCAAACGGGCAGTGGTCAACACAGATGTTAACGGATTGTTGTCTGTAAATACATAAAATGGTGATGAATAGTATAAATAGTCTCTGAACTGATCTGTAATGGCCCACTTTAAGAGCAAGAACCTCCAGCTTTCCACTGTACATATGATAATTCTATTTTAATTTGAGTTAGAGTGCGAGACGCGTATGATATAACTTCCATCTTATCACCCTGTTGTTGGTAGAGAACTGCACTGAGGCCCTATTCACTTGCATCTGTATGGAATTTGTATGGACTATGTATGCAGGTTGTAGTCGGGATACGCCGTTATCGGTGGACTAGTAATATGTCCAATTAGTTCTTCTAGCACTGCTTGATGTTCTGGTCTCCATTCTATCTTTGTAATTGATAGTATTTGTCCATTTGATTTCTTTATCGTTTTCACATGTATGTTGGACTTGCTACTGCTATCTCAACAGTTCATAGATTGGGCTGGCGATTGACAAGGAATTTTGGATAAATCAACGATAATATCCCTAAAGACCTAGTAGCTGTCTAACTTCACCAACCATTTCTGTTGTTACTGCTGTGATGTTATTTGGATCAGCAGCACATCCATCAGCTGAGACAATCCATCCTAGGAACTTTACTTGTTCCTTGAAGAGTGAACACTTGCTTGCTTTTAACTTTATTCCATTCTCTCGAAGATTTCGTTACACTTTCCTAATCCCTTCAGCATGTTGTTCAATGATTTACAGAATATGATTACATCGTCAAGATACGGCAGGCAAATTTCATCGCTAAGGTCGCTCATTGTTCCATGTACCGTTGCAAGGCCGATGGAGCATTTGTCAAACCGAATGGAATGCGTAGCCATTCAAAAAGGGCTCAGGGGGATACGAACATGGTCAATTAATTATTATTATTATTATTTATTATTATTATTATTATGGGATTTCACAATTCAAACTGATCGAATGATCGGTGCTAGGAGACCTGACATCACAATTGTTAACAAAGAAACAAGAGAGTGCCAATTGATAGATATAGCATGCCCTGGCGACAATAAAGTAGCCGAGAAGGAAGATGAAAAGATTGACAAATACAGGGATTTAGCGAGAGAAGTCAGCAAATTGTGGAATGTCAAAGTTGCAATAATTCCTGTTGTGATAGGTGCATTGGGAACTGTGCCAACAATGTTGGAAAGCCGAATCAAGGAAATTGGAATTTCGATCAAGACAGCTCAAATTCAAAAGACAGTATTGCTAGGAACAGCAAGGATTTTACGAAAAGTACTTGAATTCTGATTTTGCTTGCTGCAAGTTGATTTCAAGCTTACACGTCCAGTTTTAACTGTGAAAAATGAACACAATAATAATAATAATGATAATAGTAACACCAGTGGTTATTGGAGCATTAGGAGCAATACCTAAGAAGTTAAAGAAAGGATTACAGGACCTTGGAATTGAGACGAAGATAGTGGAACTCCAAAAAAGTGCAATAATACACACGGCTAGAATCCCCAGGAAGGTTCTTGAAGTTTGAGGAGGCTTGTTGCTACCAAATCAAGAACATAAATTCCATTGGCATTGCCAATGTGCGTTATCCCTGGACAATAATAATAATAATAATAATAATAATGATAATAATAATAATAATAATAATGGAAACTTTCATTCAATATATCCTAATACATACAATACAAAACTAAAACCAAAATCTATGGCATTAACTCGCCAACAAGAGGAATTAATGACATACTCACACAGGTGACGTAAAAATGTAGAAATCAGAAACCTAAAAATCTAAGAGTTCGGGATTTGTCCATTCCTTGTTTCTGCAGCAAAAAATGAAGTAGGATGCGCGAATACAGATGTTTATCATCTTTTTAGTTAGATATTTTATTTCTGTGTCTGAGACATGTAGATTAGATAGCAGTTCGAAGAATCTTTTACTGTCCTTTTCGATGAAGCCACATGCCCCCATTGAGACATTACAGTACACAACCTTATCATATGATGATTTCAGTCTGTTCATAAGTGGCTTGTATTTTTCTCTCTTTCTTGTGCTGTTACCCGCCATATTCGTCTCGAAACCAACCGTAAGCTCAACAAGTGTGACTGTCTTGTTTTGAACAATAACAATATCAGGTCTTTCCTGATCACCTGTTACTATGCAGGGAGATGCAAAGGAGGGCAGATCAACATATAAGCTCTTGCATGATCTTGACAACGTATTTGCAATGATCTTCAGAACAGAGTTATGTCTCCATGTACAGCGTCCTTGAGTAAGAGCAATGTTACAGCCAGCGACAACGTGGCCCAGTGTTTGAGGATTGTGACACAGTGGGCACATCTTATTTTCTGCATAACCCCAAATCTGCATATTACTCATGTTGGGAAGAGTATTATTCAGGTATCTTATTGTGTAGTTAAAGATGTTCCTTGGCATAGCCTTCTGTACAGACGACCAAATAGTCTTAGTGTTTGAAAGAGCACAGTCCCATACATGACGCATGACAAGGCCTTGTGTTGTAAGATTTTCTTTCACTTTATTTGTAAGATTTAGCCTGATAGATTTAAGGACGTTCTTTGTACTGTTGAAAGAATCGTATTGGCGACTTTTATCATTGGAAAGCTGGGCTAACTCATTAATGTCTTTGTTGACAGATTTCTTTAAACATTGCCTCATAACAACCTGGCATTGCTTGAATTTTGTACTTATATCTTGGATGTCGAGGCCAAATTGGCTTTTAGATAGCATGATGATCGATAGTGTTCCATTTGCTGGAATTTCAATCCATCTTCGCAGGTAACTATGAGCAAGGGAGTCTAATAATAATAATAATAATAATAATAATAATAATAATAATAATAATAATAATAATAATAATAATAATAATAATAATAATAATAATAATAATAATAATAATAATAATAATGATAATAATAATAATAAATCGCAGCTACTCAAAGATTCTAAAGCAACCAGAAGAAAGTCCTCAGTGGCTAACAGAAGGAGTAACATACTTGCTCCCCAAGACAGAAGAAACAGCAAAACCTAAGAATTACCGGCCCATCACATGCTTACCTACATTATACAAGATCTTAACATCAATTATCGCAGATAGAACTTACAAGCATCTCGATGAAAATGAGTTACTACCAATGGAACAGAAGGGCTGCAAGAAAGGATCATATGGTTGTAAAGATCAGTTACTTATTGATAAAATGATTTTGGAGCACTGCAGAGAAATGAAACGAAATCTAAGCACCGCTTGGATAGACTACAGAAAGGCGTTTGACAGTGTCCCCCATTCGTGGATTTTGAAAACCATGCAGATGTATAAGGTGTCACCAACCTTAATAAATTTCCTGAGTCACGGCATGAGCACATGGAAAACAACGATGATTTTAAATTACTCCACCGGCAAAATAGTGACAAACCCTATCAGTATTAAAAATGGAATTTTTCAAGGTGATTCGCTGTCTCCCTTGTTATTTTGTTTAGCTCTTGCACCACTCTCTAATTTGCTCAACAACACAAATATGGGTTATACTGTTTATGAAGAAAGATTAAATCACTTATTCTACATGGACGACCTGAAACTCTACGCGAAAAATGATGAAGAACTTGAAGGTCTGCTCCACACTGTGAAGATGTTTAGTGATGACATAAATATGCAGTTCGGGTTAGATAAGTGTGCCAAGGCAACATTCAAGCGAGGTAAGCTGACAGAAACATCATCAATCGAAATAGATGAGGCCACCAGTATTCAAGAAATAGATCAAGAAGGCACTTACAAATACTTGGGAATAAATGAGGGAGATGGGATCCAGCATTCTGTAATGAAAGAGAAAATTCGAAAGGAATACTGTCGGAGGGTTAAACTAGTCCTAAAAAGTGAGCTGAATGCTGATAACAAAATAACTGCCATAAACACACTTGCCGTACCAGTTCTCACTTACAGTTTCAATGTCGTTAATTGGACATTACAAGAAATAAGGAAACTTGATAGGAAAACAAGAAAGATGCTAACTACGTATAGGATGAACCACCCCAAAGCAGATGTTGATAGGATTTACATCAGTAGAAAAGAAGGAGGGCGTGGATTGATCCAATTAGAGTGCACATTCAAGACTACTACCATAGGCCTAGATACATATCTCAGAGGGAAAAATGAGAAACTATTGCGACAACTTTACTACCATGAAGAACGGAAGAAATTGTACTCAGTCCAAAAAGAAGCAAATAAGTTTAGGAGAGAAATTCAAATGCATGATATTGAAGTAGAGGAAAATGCGTCACCTACAAAGTGCGCTAGAGAAGCAAAGAAATGCGCCAAGAAAAGAATTATGGAAATAATGAAAGAAAACTGGGAAGCGAAGCCGATGCATGGACAGTATCCCGTGAGAGTTAACAAAGTGGATGTGGATAAGGAAGGCACCCATAAATGGCTGAAAAGTGCCAGTTTGAAAGGGGAAACTGAAGGATTTATTATCGCAGCACAGGACCAGAGCCTTGCTACAAATAACTATCGGAATAAGATCATTAAAGACGGGACGAACCCAAAATGCAGATTATGTCACGAACATGATGAAACCATAGATCACATTATATCAGGATGTCCAGTTCTGGCAAAAAAGGAATACCTTGAAAGACATGACAAAGCTCTAATTTACATGCACTGGAAAATCTGCAAACACTATGATATCGCAGTGCCCTCTAGATGGTATGAACATAAGCCAAGCACAGTAATGGAAGGGAAAGATGTAGTCATACTATGGGATATGCCAATCCATACTGACAAAGAGATTACTGCAAACAGGCCCGATATAGTGATTAAAGACAAGAAAGAAAACAAATGTATTTTCATTGATATGTCTGTGCCATCTGAACGGAATGTCGGTAATAAAGAAACAGAAAAACTGTCAAAGTACAAAGACCTGGAAATAGAAGTAAACAAAATGTGGAACATGAAAACGACTACTGTCCCTGTTATCGTTGGAGCCCTTGGCCTTATCAGAAAGCGAATGAATGATCACGTGTCAAAGATCCCTGGAAGGATCTGCATCGAAGAAATCCAGAAGATTGTCTTGCTAGGAACATCACACATCCTGAGGAGAGCTCTATTTATAACCTGAGAAAAGACTGGACTTAAAGCCTCAGGACCATGGTTTGGTCTTGGCCTCGAATAGAAACGCACAAAAACTGAAAGACACAATAACAGTAATAATAATAATAATAATAATAATAATAATAATAATAATAATTCCGCACTCTTGGATCAGGCGTTGTCTCGAATTTTTCAAAATCTCAGGAAAAGTTAGAAATCTGTTAGAATATGCAATGCCGCAGTGGAAAGTAGAGTTAACATCAGGAGGAGAAAGATTAGCAGATGTACAGATAAAAAGAGGGATCTTTCAAGGGGACAGTCTATCGCCTATCTTATTTGTGTTAGCATTGATCCCTTTGTCTATGATACTAAATAAAGCTAAAGAAGGATATTCTCTAGGAAAGGATAGGGCTAAATTGAATCACCTCCTTTTCATGGACGATTTAAAGCTATATGGAAAAGATAAGAATCAATTGGATTCTTTGGTGCAAACAGTGCGAATATTTAGTAGTGACATCGGGATGACATTCGGTATTGAGAAATGTGCTATGGTGGAGATGAAGAGAGGAAAATTGACTGATAGTGATGGATTAGATCTACCTGAAGGCCAGAAAATAAAATCCTTGCAAGATGAAGAAGCTTATAAATACCTTGGAGTATTGGAGAATGATAAAATCAAAAGCACAGAAATGAAGGACATACTCAGGCAAGAATACTTCCGTAGAGTCAAGAAGATCTTGAGATCCAAACTGAATGCAGGAAATATAATACAAGCGATCAATTCAAGGGCAGTATCACTAATACGATATGGGGCTGGAATCATTGATTGGAGAAAAGATGAACTGAAGGATATTGACAGAAAGACCAGAAAGTTGTTTACAATGCACAGAAGCATGCACCCCCAATCTGATGTGGACCGTTTGTACTGGAAAAGGGCTGAAGGAGGGCGGGGACTTAAGAGTGTTGAAGAGGTTGTAGAATTAGAGAAAGTAAGTCTTGGCTATTACCTGGGGCAGACAGAAGAAACTCTACTTAAGGAGGTGGTGAGAGATGGGTTATTTACAGAGTCAGTAGAACCAAAAAGGAAAAAACAGGAAATCATTAAAAGACGGAAAGCAAACTTTGACGAAAAGAAGCTCCATTCAATGTTTTTCAAAGAAACAAAAGAGGTTAGGGATGACAAGGATAGCTGGCTGTGGTTACAGAAAGGGGTATTAAAGAAAGAGACAGAAGGATTAATACTAGCACAGGAGCAGGCATTACGGGTAAATTGGATCAAGAAAATGATAGATAAACAAGACTGTTCAGCCAAATGCAGAATGTGCGATGAACGAGACGAGACTGTAGCACACATTGTATCTGAATGCTCACAGTTAGCCCAAAATGATTACAAGAAGTGCAGACATGACAAAATTGCCGCAATAATCCATTGGAACTATTGCAAGAAATTTGGTTTTGCATGCACGGAGAAATACCATGAGCATTTTGTGGAAACAAAGATGAAAGTCCTTGAAAACGATGAAGTTAAGCTGTTATGGGATTTTTCTATACAAACTGAAAAGAGAATAGAGCATAACAAGCCAGATATTGTGGTCCTAGATAAGAAGCAGAAGTTGTGCCTCATCATTGATGTTGCATGCCCGTTTGACACCAGAATCAAGAAAAAAGAGCAAGAAAAGATAGAATACTACAATGACTTGAAATACGAAATTTTGAAATGTTGGAACAAAGAAGTAGATAAAGTCATGATCCTACCAATCGTCATAGGGGCTTTGGGAAGTGTGACAAATAATGTAAGAAAAAACCTTGACAAGGCAGACCTGCACCTGGGGGTTGATGCCATTCAAAAAACATGTCTTCTAGGGACAGCACGAATTCTACGAAAGGTCCTCGATACAAAGTAAAGAACAAAGGAGTACTGTACAGAAGGACAATAATAAGAAGAAGGACAGAAGTGCTTCCCATCCTAGACCACGGGTAGTGGTTCGATGAGAAACATAATTTAGACAATTAGCCGGTTGTTAGATCAATACCGTGTAAAAGCAGAATAATAATAATAATAATAATAAAGTAATAATAATAATAAAAATTCATGTGGTAGCCAGGATAAGACGTAACTGGCTACCTTAATTGGTAATTGGTAATTGGCATCACTCTCAGGCTACCTGCGCCCTCATTTTCACGTTTATCATCTTCTGATGATGCATATTAGCAATAAAATATATAAAATATTTCATACTCTTTTGACACACTTAAAGTCAACTAAACAGTTATAAACAGTTGTAAAACATGTTTCGAACTTCCAGCCCTCATCAGTCAACGCCATCTCCTAATGGAGGAGGTATATACACATATTTGATCTTTTTATAGTAACAGGAAATTCTTCAGAGATCTCTTCATCATAAAGGCATAAAGGCCCTCCAAAACTCCAGACGACAACTTTATTACCTGAAACTTAGCCTTGCCAATAATATCCTCCTGAGGCACCTTCAGTACATCAGCAATCTGTAAGAGCCGCTCCGTTTCCAATAAAAATATCTCTCCATCCACCTCTAATAATGAATTTTCAGCTTTTGCTGCCATTGTTTCAACAAGTATTCCCAAAATTTCTGATCAAATTTCGGGCAATTAAACCCATCCGTTTCAATTCAGCATCATACAACAAGTCTTCTTTATTCTTCATCCACCCCCTCCTGCAAAAAGCAGGGGCCCTGCGTTGGTCGCAAAATTTGTCAGGCACTCCATAAATTCAGAGTTGACACCAGTAAATGATGTTTTTCATATGTACTTCATTCAGTCTTCAGCTATTCAGTACACGATTTTATCAAAAAAGGCCGTCAAGAAAACTTAGGCCTATCGAACAACTACAACTGCTATCTCAAATCAAAGCTAACCGATGATGTCATCAAAACTATCGGGTGAATCAATAAAAACGCCTGGCGTTTTAAAAAAAGTCCTGATCCCTCAATATCAAAGCAATGATGTTGAAAACTGTCTTGTTTTATCCCCGATATGTCAAATTAGGTTCAGTAATTTACCTGGCTTCAATCGGTTATTCCTTCCCGTTGAAATAGGAGATTTTCTGCACAAAGCTCCTTCCGAAAACCTGCAAAAATGAGCGAAAACAGCCAGCAGAATTTCCCTTTGTTCTCCTTCCTCATAATAATGACTCTTGGATGTAATCATGTATTTTGTCCTCATGGGAGAATGAAATCCCCCAGAATAAGTTATTCACACTAGGGGGAAGACTTTTCAACCAGCCAAAACGAAAGCACATGCTAAAGTGTGCAGAAAGTCACCGCGGTGAGGTAAACACATTAAGGATGTTTGCTTGTAATTTTAGAAGGTTTTTTAAGGTTTCTCAAAGGGACTCATTTTGGAAAATTGCCTACAGAATCTGAAAGGAGTGACCGATTTTAGCCAGGAAAATTTCTATAAATAATTGAACGTGTTAGCTATGTAATCAAATGTTGAAAATATCGTTGCTTGTACATTCAGGGAGCAGTAGCCTTTCAAACGCCGGGCGGCAAACATCAAAACAACAGAACGTACACTCATCATAAAACAATGAATTATGGGATTGTTCATACATTTCACATCAACGCTATTCTAAAGTGCTTCGACGCATGAAGGTTCTTTGTATTTTCAAGGTCATGATTTCACGACCAAGGTTACATTGAAGAAATTAATTCATCGTTCCTTCGTACATTGTCCCCTTTACGAATTGTGTGGATGGCACCAAACAAGGTAGATGATGAGTAGAGACAAAGCTTGTTCTTTAGATAAATTCATTTCTCATGGCTTCCTCAATCCTGCTGCTCTTATCTTCATGTGGTAGCGAGAATAAGACGTAATTGGCTTATAGTCTGTTCAAATCAATTTCATGACAATACCATCTTTCTCAGACTTTACTATTAAAGATAAGCTTATTTAGCCTTTCGCTTCACGCCAAAAAGCCCAAAGTCAACCCAACTATTTGCATTTGAATAACTGGCAAGTGAAAAAGGCTCTCTGTTCTAAAGCAATCCATTTGTAGTCATTTGTCAAACTAAGGTGGTAAGCATAGGAAAAAAAGGGTTTCTTACATACGTAAAAAAATCGCCTTTGTGTGACAGGATTTAAAGTCTTTGATCACATCAACATCCTCTGTTTATGGAAGGAGAATTCTCGTTTTCGACAACTTTTCATTCATTACAAAACTAAGAAGCTCAGCAATTATGCTTTTGCTTGTAATTTCATAGAGATTCATAATCATCACATATGTTGAATTGACTTTCTCATGAGATGAAAGGGACTTTTGAAGATAGCAACGGTAAAAATTTCTACATCATCTGCTCCAATTTCATGCTGCAGTAATGTTAACTTTGCAACAGTAAGAACTTCCCTTTTCTACTGATAGTACGAAATCCTACAGTTTTGGAAGATTAAAATCAAGTGAATTCGGGCACAAAACTCGTCGGCCAATAGTAACAGAAATGAAAAGCAATCAAAAAATGGTTACTAAGATGAAAAAACCATCTGCAGAGAGCCAGCTGATACAAAAGGAACATTGTCTCCCTTTGCGTCTTGGTAAACGCTTTGCATTACATTCACCTCTCTTTTATGGGAAACTGCTTGTTAGAAACTTTCACAAATTCAAGCACAATTTTAAGGACGCCATAACCAAATGTGAGCTACAAACGATGGTATCGAGGATACAGAGCTTTCTTTGTTGCTCTGCCCTGTTCTTGCAATACCAAGTAGAGATCTACACGCTGGAGTTTTTGCTTTTAACTGTCTCCCTAATAACTTTAAATGTAGATTCCATTGTTTGGTTATAACCATTTTCTCAACGAACTAAATAAGAAAATACTCCTGCTAACTCAACGATATACCTTCTAGCTATTCTAGAAAAGAGCCTGGATCGAGCGTTATTTCTATACATTTTTATACGCGAGGTTTGATCGAGTGGCGTTAGGGCTGCTATCTCTATTGTGCAATTCGAAAGTTCTGCAGAACGTAGCAAGCTACCAATCGATTCTAATTCTTTTCAGAATAGCTAAAAGGTCTATCCATCTATAAATATGGTTTCAGTAGATTTTAAGTATCTGTGTTTGTTGTTTATAGTAGTCATATGTTAATTCTAGAGGAGCATCTCAAAGTCTTTCTCAAATAAGATGCCACTTAAAAAAAGTAGCGATAACGCCTACATTACCCATCAAAAACACTCAAAATTGTCTTCATTGTAGGGATCTTCTCTTGACATATAACTTGTGACAGACTTGAGTGGTTTCAATCTCTATATGTAATGGTCTCGGAGAAGACATCTTGTTTTGTTCCTCGAGGCATCACTCCAGTAATATTGAAAAGTAATGCAACTTTTAGTAGTTGAAACATTGGCTGGAAAGCGCAGCTTTATTATGATTCGTAACATTAGGACCGCGACGAACATCATTTTGAGGGTCATTTCAGAAAAGACAAACCAATATCGTAGTCAAATCGACATTTCCAGTTGGTTGGTTGGTTGCGGTAAAATAATGTTAGTTGTATTATTGACTTAGTAGGTTATAAAAAAGGTCCTATTTCCCGACAGGTAATTGAGTGATACTTGGGCCGTGAGACAGCATCACCAAATTTCATTGTGAAGAGTTCATGAAAAAATTGCGAAAAAGATGTAAACTATTGAGAAACTTTCAGTATTGAAATAAAGAGAATGTAAGAAACATCCCGCATTTTCTACAAATCTTGCACATGGTTCTTGATGTATTTTATAGAACAAATGAATCAATTCTGCATTCATAGCATACAAAATCGAGAAATGTTCAAGAAATCTTCCTTGGACAAATCTTTCGTTGGATCTAAAACTTGCTACCGCAATGGACCTGAACTTTTTAAGAAATGAGTCTGTTAGATAAGGTATATGATTTCTGGAAGGAAACACTCCTTAATCGTATCTAATCAATTGTCATCGAACGCGATGCGCCTGCATACATTCGTAACATAAGAAGCAAGTCAAGGTTCTTGCGAGTCTCTAACAAGTTTAAACAAAACTTCATGTTTCCTTCCTATGCCCTCGTGAGATTTCAAAGCCTTGACACAAGAAATAAGCGGAACAAGTGAAACATAGCCAGAAACTAAAGTAATAGATTCTTAAAGGAAATCTAAGCATACCTAAGCTGCTCATAAAAATATCCATGCATAGGTATTGGGCCGCAACACAGGACGCATTATATTGGGGTAACTCATCGAAGTCAACAGGAAATACCGAAAAGTGATTGGCTATTGATCGTAATATGCTTACATTCCCTTCAACAAAGTTTCCCACGTTTCGTAAATTTTAGCAGGCTGGGAGTTGAGTTTCTTATAAACAATAAGTGCATACATTGTGACTTCAATACGCCGCATCTTCAGTATACAGTATCCAGTTCAGATATTAATCGGACAGTTTCTAAGTAATGAAATGCAAGAAATAAGCGGAAAAAGTAAAAATTTGCAAAGGAACTAAATTTGATAGATTCTTAACTAAGTTGAGTACTGAAGCTCCTTAATGTACGAGAGTCGAGTTTCTTATCAGCAGCTCATTATTGAAAACTTCATGCAGACGCTGCGTTTTCAAGTTACCGTGTGTGATTACATTCAAATGAGTTCATTCAATCTTTGAATTCCAGTAAAATGACCTTCAAATGATTTTCTTATCCAAAAGAACCGTCTGCTATTAAGACCTTATCAAGATAATGACTTCAAGAAACAACTTAACATTTCTGCAAAGTCGGTTACTGTTGTAATTCAACCTATTTGACATAAAAATCCAAACTAAGCAACTTATACTTCTGATTAGATGTTTAACACGCCTAATCATTTTTTAGACTACCTCAATCCTGGATTATCGTTGATCACAAGAGATCTATCAACTGTAAAAGAATTCCTTCAAACGACTCCCTGTGTACTTCAGCCAATATCCGACCAACCTCATCTCTACTGAAATAAGGACGACATAGAAATAAATCAACGAAATTTCCTACTTATCGCATGCACATAAAGAAACGAAGAATTTGCTCTTAACAACAGTGTGTTTTGTGCAGTGTGCTGTTTTGACTGCCTCCTTAACTAACAGTGTATCGTGCTTCGTACTTTTCTCCTTTGTCAAGCTCGTTCCCAGTGCCGCCATTGTCTTCCTTAAGTATCTGATGTTGGCCCTGTTACTGGTTGCCGCAAAAGTGTCCATTTGGGCGCCATTTTGCTTTGCATGAATTATCACCTACAGACTCATTACAAACTCTCTTATTATCTCTATAGTCAAAATGAGTTAAACAGCATAAACCATATGCCAATAGATTTCGATACATAACATACTATGTAATAAGTACACACAAAAATGGAGGATGTATGAAAATGTGACGAAAAGTGACCGATCTTCTTCCACCGATGCAGTAGTATATAGTGCGAGAAACTAAAAATAAATTCTTTGAGGACCTTATTTAACCCTTTTTAGTGTATTTAGACAATAATCCGAGGATAGCAAGTGCAATTAATAGGAAAATGAGCACGATTTCTTTGGAGTGAAAATGGGCCTAAGTTGGAAGATTAAGGAACTTTCATCACAGCTTCAAAAATGAAATGGCTCGTTATTCTTCGAATTTTGAAAATAAATAGCAAAATGAGGCTGGAATAGGTGAAGAATGTGGTTTTACATAGATTTTTGCCATCCCGAAACCGTTTGCCTGGCGCAAAACAGAGTTACCGCGCAAAACGGCGCGGGCCAAACTTTATCCCATTTCTAAAATATCCGCATGGTCCCCCTGGGGGCATTATCAAATCCTAATCTCTGTCAAAAGACTCCCAGACGACTTGTCTCTTGAAATCATTTCTCCGTTCTAAAATAGGTTGAGCAACCATCGAGCATCAACTCCAAACGTAAAAAAATGAGATTTTTTTCTTTGACTCTCATTTATGACGTCATAACGGCTCCCAACTTTCTCGTAATCCATTACCCCTTTTCGACTCCTCACCAGCCCTACTCATAAAACAGATTCTTCTCAATAACCATTTGAAATAGGACCATTTTGGAATGGGAATCAGTAGGAATGGTCCCAAAAATAACCAAATATAGCTAATTTCTCCCACATCTGCCATCCTCCCCACACAACCCGTTAAATGATATCAGCTTTGTGTTGGAATAATTATTAAACATCCTGTGGCTCTGGTACAATCTTGCCAGACTGACACAACTACTACCCACGAATTTGAGTACTATTTTGTAGTTAATAAGTAAGTTATTTTCGTTGCAATGTGATGAATAAGAAAACAATAAGGTAATCATGCATTAGTACTTTCCTTAAGATTTTAATTCTTTTGCCGAAGGGTAAAGTTTCATTTTGTTAACAATTTGAAACTCTTTCTGCCAGCCTCAAATAAAACTATTACATGCAAGTAATCATTTCTGCTATGTCGGCTCGAAGGGCCTTCAATGACACACCGCGGGAGCTGAGCAAACAGCTCCAACTGGCAACTTATCACTATGGATGTAGCTTGTCTCTGACAATCGTGAATAGAAAGTGCAGAATGAGTGGTGGTACTGCAAACGGCGGCAGCCATTAATCTAAACCTACAACCTTCTTGATACGGGGCGAGAGCACTAACCAATATATAGCTATGCCATCTGCAAATAAAAGGATACAAGGAGCTCGGACTGGGTCACAGAAATCATACGTGCGTTGGTTACAGATTTTCCTTGGAAATAAATCATACACTGGACTGATTTTGAAGATTTATACCTTACTCTTTAGCAAAGAGCCTGAATTAGATTCTAGGACTTTATGCATACTTCTTTTAGCAGTTTTAGAGCCATAAGCGAGATTCTTAAGTGTTCGTTTTCGAAACCCTGAAAAGGATCAAAAACGTTGATCAAATTTCTAGAAAGTCGGCATAAATGGACAAGAGAAAACTGGGATTCAGGGATCGATTAACTGAGATCTGCTGCGCGAACACTGGTTCTATCTTGGGAGAAATGTCAAAGTACTTTCAGTGATACAAAGACATGCTCCCTTTGTAATTTCCTTGAATTTATGCTTTGATGCAGGTTGCATTCCTGCGAGGAGGGAGTTTAAAACACAAACAGGGAAGCGTAATGAGGCTATGCAAGCATTCAGCAAACATGAATTATTTTGAATTTAGGACGAGGGGGAACAGTTCGAGCGGCACTTCATTGCAACTACGACGGAATTTCGCAACAGGCCAGTTGTCGAACTAATGCACGTGCAGAAGTTTACACTAATCAATTTCTGAATCCCAAAATCACCCCGAAAAGTTTTCTCTTTGTCCATTCCTGCCGAGTCTTCAGAAACTTTGATCATTATTTTTGGATCGTTTTCAGTGTTTTCGAATCCGGAGCCAATATTACAAAATTGGAGCCAATTCACTCATTTTTAAAGGCGCTCTCCTCTGGAACACTCTACCAGATAATTTAAGAAAAAGTTGATTCAACAGCGATATTTAAAAGAATGATCAAAGGATGGAGTGGGCAAAACTGTACATGCAAGATCTGCAGTTACATTAAAAAAGAGGTGACAATGAGGATCCCAGATTTTAACTTTTTAATTTTTGTAGTATTCATTGTAAATAGTTGGTTTGAATTAGTTTATCACTATGTATTATACCAACTGTGAATAATTTGATAATAATAATAATAATAATAATAATGATAATAATAATAATAATAATAATAATAATAATAATAATAATAATAATAATAATAATACTAATAATACACAACTACCTCCAGGTCACCCTTGAGCAAGGTGTAGTACCTGTTAGCTCTCCCCGAGACCATGAAGTACCGGGTTGGCGTCCGGCGGGGGCTAGTCTGTCTCATGGGTAGAGGGGACTCTTTAGTTTTGGTTGACAACCCCTCTAGAGATGGTGTCTCGATAAAAACACCGGTGGTAGTGTAACCTTAAACCCACTAACCTCATCAAGAGTGTATAATGTCTAATGATAATTTATCAAACAACGGCGTGAATGAGGCTGGAACTGTAAGTGAAGGTCTCTCGCCCGGCAGGTGTCCCATGGTGACGCAGCGTGGGCCCGGTCGTCATCATAATACTGCAAGAATGAAATGGACAAAGGAGGTCAACAAGCTTGTCATAAAATGTTTCTATAAGAGTGACCCAAGTCAGAGAGGATATCGTAAAAGAATGATTAACATCTGGAAAGAGATTGGTGTATTTGATACCACAGAGCAAAGACTGGCAGATCAAAGCAGAGCAATAAGAACAAATGGGTGGCTCTCAGAAATTGAGATGGAAGAAATACAGCGAGAGACTGAAAGGGAACAACGTATTGATGAAGGTGTGAGCACAGAGGACGGAACGGATAAGGACAATTATTTAGAAAATGAATGTGAAAATGGTAACAGAGACGAAAATAGCGAAGAGGAGACTGATGAAGAGAACAATATGACAATAGCACTAGCGAGAATGATAGAAAGTGAATCAAGCGAGGAGCGGAAAAACCTCTTACAGGAGTTAGCCGAGGAAGTAACAAAAGAAGAAGCACCGACGAACCTTAGAAATGTAGACAGAGGAAGGTTAAAAGAGGCAGTGAGAAAGATCGATGACTTACTGACAGATATCCCAACAGCCAACTTGACGGAAACCAATAAATTGTTGTCGGCAGCAGCACGTTTGGATGGGAAGAAAGTTGGTGCAAAGAAACGGGAGACAACATCAATGGTAGAGCCTTGGTGGAAACGAAGATTAAATGGACAGATTGCAAAGCTAAGAAAGGATCTAAGTCGGCTAGATAAATGGAAGAGTAATCAACTAAAGAGCACGGCGCTAAGAGAACAGCTGGAAACCAGGTACAAAGTTAAGAAGAAAGGAATCGGGGTTGTGATTGAGGAATTAAAACAACGAGTTGTTGCAAAAGCTGCAAAAGTGAAAAGGTATGAAGGAAGAGTAGAACAATATAGACAAAATAGGATGTTCCAGTCGAACCAAAAGAGACTGTTTGAACGACTTGAAAACAAGGAAAGATCAGATGAAGTAAGACCTGAGGCACAAGAAAGCAAAAAGTTTTGGAGTGATATCTGGGACAATGCAGCTTCTCACAATGAGCAAGCAAAGTGGCTGAAAGATATAGAAACGGATTTAATCAATGTGAAAAGACAGCATGAAATAATCATCAACCTGTCAATGGTCAGAAGGCAATTAAAGAAGATGCCAAATTGGAAGTCACCAGGACTGGAGGGATTACAAGGATACTGGGTAAAGAATTTTACATCCTGTCATGAGAGGCTAGCTTTGCAGCTACAGAATTGTATGAGCAGTGCACAAATACCTGACTGGATGACAACAGGAAAAACAACTTTGATAATGAAAGACAAAGACAAGGGCGGTCAAGTAACTAACTTCAGACCAATAACGTGCCTTCCTCTGGTTTGGAAGTTGTTAACAGGAATAATTGCAGAGGAGTTGTATGGCCACTTGGAAAAAGAAGGTTTGTTACCTGATGAACAGAAAGGAGGAAGAAGAAAATCAAGGGGGACTAAAGACCAGCTATTGATAGACAAGATGATAATAAGGAATTGTAAACGAAGGCTAACAGGACTAGGTATGGCATGGGTCGACTATAAGAAAGCGTACGATATGGTACCTCATTCTTGGATAAGAAAGTGCATGCTAATGTTTGGGGTGGCGGGAAATGTAACTAGAGTTTTAGGTAAGAGTATGGATAAGTGGTGTACAGAATTAACATCATGTGGCAGATCACTGGGAAAGGTGAAAATAAGGAGAGGAATATTCCAGGGTGACAGTTTGTCACCACTCCTTTTTGTGATGGCTTTAATTCCCTTGACGTTAGTTCTAAGGAAGGTGAAAGCAGGATATGATCTGGCAGGGCGTAGGGGAGTTGTGAATCATCTATTGTTTATGGATGATCTGAAACTCTATGGAAAGAGTGAGAAACAAGTAGATACGCTTCTCAACACTGTGCGTGTTTTCAGTCAGGATATAGGGATGCAGTTTGGCGTCAACAAATGTGCAGTTCTTGTCTTGAAACGGGGGAAAGTGGTACGATGTGAAGGAGTAGAGATGCCCAACAACCAAGTCATTAAAAGTTTGGGTGAAGGAGAGGGGTACAAGTATCTTGGGATGTTAGAGGCAGATGGAGTGAAGCATATGGAGATGAAGGAAAATGTTACAAAGGAGTACTATAGAAGGGTGAGAAAGATATTGAAATCGAAGTTGAATGGGGGTAATGTTATCAATGCAATAAACACACGTGCTGTTGCAATAATAAGATATGGAGCTGGCATAATCAAATGGACGAAAGAGGAATTGAGAAATGTCGACCGAAAAACAAGAAAGCTGATGAATATGCATCGAGCGCTTCATCCTCAAGCTGATGTGGATAGGTTGTACATCAAAAGAGCAGAGGGGGGAAGGGGTATGATAAGTGTTGAAGACTGTGTTGAAATCGAAACAAACAGTTTGCACCAATACGTAGTTGAAAGTAAAGAGAAGTTGCTCAAGGCTGTGAAAGATGAAGGGATCCTTGGTGAAGGCATGTCTAAGGAAGATGTTGCAGAGAAACGAAGAAATCAATATAAAGAAAAGCCATTGCATGGGCAATGTGTGAGAAATACAGAAGAGATAAGAGATCACAAGAGCTGGAATTGGTTGAAAAGAGGAACATTGAAGAAAGAGACCGAAGGAACACTGATGGCAGCCCAAGACCAAGCCTTGAGGACAAATGCAATAAAGAGCAGAATTGACAAACAAGGTATATCACCCATGTGCAGGCTTTGTGGAGAAAGAGAAGAGACCATCAGCCATATTGTTGCAGAGTGCACGAAACTCGCACAGAAGCAATATCGCCACTGGCGCCATGATAGGGTCGCATTGGTCATACACTGGACATTATGCAAAAGATTTGGATTCCCCCATAGCGATCAGTGGTATGAACATGTCCCAGAAAGAGTATTGGAAAATGAAAATGTAAAGCTACTGTGGGACTTTTCTATACAGACGGATCACCACCTTGAACACGATAAACCTGATATATTAATACATGAGAAAACAAGCAGGGGATGCTATATCATAGATGTTGCATGCCCATTTGATACAAGGGTAAAGACGAAAGAGCTTGAGAAGGTTGAACGCTATCAGGACTTGAAAAGAGAAATTAGTAGGATCTGGGAATGCAGAAATGTATGTGTTGTTCCAATCGTAATAGGGGCGTTGGATACATTGAGCAAGAACTTTAGCTCGTGGGCAGAAAAGATAGAAGTAGAAGAGAAGATTGATGTGATGCAGAAAGCTTGTGTGTTAGGAACGGCAAAGATAATCAGGAACGTTCTAGATATCTAAGGTCAAGGGTATTGACTTGATATCTAGCTGAACAACAAACCACCAATGATGTTGGCATGGTGTGGAAAAAACAATAATAATAATAATAATAATAATAATAATAATAATAATGATGATAATAATAATAATAATAATAATAATGATAATGATAATCCGAAAATCTTAAGAAACTCGCTTATGTCTCTAAGAACTGAAAACAAAAAAATGGCAAAAATCTTAGAATCTAATTCAGCATTCAGCAAAAGATTGAGTCGTAAATCTTCAAAATCGGTCCAATATTTTGTTTAGTTTCGCTGCACCCGGTAGAGTATAAATAACTGATCTCCTTAAATTTCTTCAATCTCATTTAGTCATAAAAATCATTTGAAGGTGCTTGGGTGATTGCTAGGCCCACTACTAGAATGCTCAAGCCAATGTCACTTGAACTAAGCAGAATTGTTGATAGATTGACTGATAGATTGTTGAGAAATTAAGGCATTTGATACCGTGGATCAAAGAATACTGATAAAAAAGTTAGATGCATACGGTATCAGGGGAATCTCGCGAGCATGGTTCACAACTTTCTTAAGTAATAGAAAACAATTTTGTTCAGTTAATGGACAAAAGTCAGAGGCTAGATTGGTAATATGTGGCATACCGCAAGGATCGTGCTTAGGACCACTCCTATTTATCATCTATCTAAATGACTTCGAAAAATGTTAGAGTTCTCTAGGGCTAGTATGTATGCAGAATACACGCATGTTACTTTGACATCTAATAACGTTGATGATTTGATTACAAATGCCCACAGAGAATTAAGAAATATCTCGGAATGAATGAGAGTAAGTGTCAACCATAAAAAAACCGAATACATGATTATTGGTCATCCACGGAGAATCAATAAAGTTGAAGTCTCGGAACCACTGAATCTTAATAATTCAGAAATAAAGTGTGTCGCAAAGACAAATCACTACGGGCTGTTGTGGATGAAGGGTTAAATTGGGATAACCAACTCAGCAAAGTGAAGGAGAAGATGAGTGGTGGTCTAAGGTCACTAAGAAAACTGAAAAATCTTATTCCACAGTCCCAGCTTGACCATGTATACGCGCCCTTGTCGAAAGTCATCTGCGATATGCTAATGTTATTTGGGGGAGTCTTCCAAAATCAAAATTAAATACCCTCCAACGTCTGCAGGATAGAGTGCTTTCTATCATTGATAAGGATAGACTGGTCTCGTAAGATGGCTGGTCTCGTAAATGGTTGACCGTTGAACAACTAATAAAGTTCGATCGATCAGTTATGACATACAAAATAATCAACAGGCGATGTGGCGATGTCCCGAAAGCCTTTGGGATAAATACCATCAAAGGACCCAGCTCTCCACCCACATAACAAGGAATTGCAGGGACCTTCAAATCCCAGGAAACAATGTTGAATACGTCAAGAAAGGCTTTCATTATTCGGCACTGAAAGCTCGGAACAACATTCCTACTGACATCAGAGAGCTCCCTACACTTAGTAGATTCAAAAAGCAACTAAAAGGTTCTTTCAAGAGCTGAAAGAAAAACAAAAACACGGCTCCCCGGAAGAGCAGCTGCTTCTATATAGGTTTTAGACAGACTGGATATATGTAGATATTATAATGTATTATTGTAATTAGGTTTTTTTTGTTTTTCTTCAGTTACTTTCTATTGCTGAAGGGACTTTTGTGTTCAAATAATTTAAAATGAAATTAAAAAGGAACAGAGATCGATTATCCTTTACAGCCAAGCTAATGTGGAAGCTGATAAATGTTTAATATCAAGGCCTAGGTGTTCTTCTCTGAAGTCATGAGGGACGGCTTTGATTAACTTAAAGCGCTTATTTGAACAGTATACAAAGACAAAACAACGCCGAGCTGCTATCTGCATAAGGCAGATAGATTCACTTCATTATAGCATTTGAAACAAAACAAATCAATCCATTGAATAATTAAAAAAGCTGACTATCTGACAAATGCTTGAAACTGCAACAACGAGTTCCTGTCTAGTGTGCTATGTAATACATACTTCTTATTGTATAAAAGATATAGTTAAGCGCAGAAAGGTAGAATGAGTAAACTGCCGAAAAGCTATATTTGAACAATAACCTTACCAAATTTTTTAGCAAAACTTTGAACGGTCTATTTCAAGTTTACTTCTCTTGCGGCATTTTGTAAGTTTACTGATCACACTTTACTCGGACTTCAAAAGAGCTCCTTGTCAGAAATTCACTACAAATATCAAATATCTGTCGAATAGCATTGAGGATGATGAGAATAATAGCCGTGAATTTACTTGAAAATTCACATATTTCTACAGAGCTAGTGGGTCTAAACACATTCCTCTTCTATTCAAAAAGATTCACGGGCAAGACATTGCATCTCTAAACTGTAAATCTGATGATCTATGATTTTCATCTACCGCATTTAGAAAATGCTAAAGTAACGATGAGCGATGCTGAAAACCAAAGGCATGTACCTGACAACTTATAAAAAGATGCTTCATATTTTCAGGGATGGTACAAAAGGAATTCATCTCAACTTTGGGATCACAATGAAATGTCGATCTTCATGAAAAAATTTGCAAGAAATCCCTATATAAAACAAATCAATACTCCAGTTAAATTCAAAGCAAACGAAAAGAAGTTAATTATGAATTTGACAGGAAATAATATATCTCCACTTATCTATGAAGTTCCAACAGTTTTGCGCAAGTCCCTCAGTATGTCGCCAAATTCAGCTTCAAGAGCCAGAATCATTCCTAGGAGACAAATGATAAATTCATCAATTAAATTTCAACACAATAGAAAAAGACAACGAAGACATTACAATACACTGTGCAGTCAATATCTGTTTCTGAACTCTATTCCATAATTAATACTTATCCATGGAGAACAAACAAATGCGCAAAGTGTTGGTTTTCATGTTCTCTCCCATTAAATGCAGGCAGAGTAAAACTAAATCGTGATGTATAACAAACAAAATCTTAAAATTCATAAGATTGACAACATTCAAAGTCGAAATTAACAAAATACCATCAAAATCCCAAACATTCACAGGCAGACATTTGATGGAAAATTGTCTGAAAGACAACTTCAGTAACAGTGTTTTCATGATATCATAAAAAGATAGATGTAAAATACCACGGTGGAGACTTCGAGACGGTCGAGAGATCAAATACTAATGTGCAAACGAGACATGCCTGGCATATTCCATTTAATATTTTTGTTATACTTCCGAACGAGCTCTCTAAAGCATTTCTCAAAGTAATGCAACACTTGATATTTTATAATTTATCATCTCAAAAGCAAACGTAACCAAACACTTCCTTAAGTCAGATTGTGCGATGACGTAGCTATACACAGTTTCTGCTCTCCCTTACGGACATAAACTTGAGAAGAGTAAGAGCTCACTTTTCATTTCCATTTTCATTTATCTAGTGGGGGTGGTAGCCTACAGGAGAAGTATTGATTTTCAAGGGGTCCTCCCATTAAATAAAACCAAATTGAACAGCAAAAGATGAGTAATGATAAAACCACTGGTACCCTTGAACTTGAATATAATCAAATCCTGCAACGTTTCTAGCTCAACCAAACAATCAAGGACCCAGTAAGAATAATCCCTGATAGCCAACAATGTTATAGTCAACAGGATTGAATTCCTTTCTGAAAGTGGAGTAATTCCAGTTGGAGATAGTGACCACCATTTGATATATTCAATAAGAAAAGGGATAAAGAAGGTGGAAGCAGCAAACACTATGAAATAAAAACAAGGAATTTCAACCAGGGGAGACTTCAATTGGCGGGTAACGGGGGTGTGCCATTTGACGTCTGAAATCGCACCCTAAGATTTATAAATTTTCGCGAAAACGACACCCCAAAATTTAAAGGCCATTGAAAATGTATACCCAAAACTGTGGTAGCCATCCAAAATTTTAACCAAGTAAGTGAAATCTGATCAAAATCAATGTCCTAAAGAGTTATTTTTCTAAAATGACACAAAGTCAGGATATAAAGACAGCATATGACATGTTTGTTGTTGACAATATAATATCTGCAGCAGATGAAATAGCCCTAGAAAGGTTGTCCAGAATCAAACATCAGTGTGACCCGTGAGTTATAGGAGAACAATCCATAAAATGCGCAGAGCAGATTTTTTACTTGGTATAGCAAAAAAAGAGAAATCATTGAATACGAAAAAGAAACTGTTTCAGGAAGTGAAAGAACTTAGATCACAAATTATAAAAGACCTTCACAGCAAGAAAAAGGAATTTTTTGAAGAACAAATAAAGGAGGCAGGCAACAATCCATAATCTCTCTGGAGTGTCCTTAAAAAGGCATTTAGCCTCTCAAAGAAACAGCATACAGTGCCAATTTTGAAACAAGATGTAAGTCACAGAAGAAAAACATTGTGGCTGATGTCTTCAACAGGTATTTCACAAGTGTTGCCAAAAGCATTGCCTCTAAATTGAAAAAATCTAAAAGCAAGTGGACAGACAATCTGATGACTTTTTATGCTAATGTCAAGAGAAAGTCATTAAGCCTGAAGCCACTCAGCAAAGAATGGGAAATGAAACAATTAAAATCATTCTCAGTACATAAAGCAACAGGCCCTGATAAAATTCTGCAAAATTTCTTAAAGATTGTGTAGAGACGTTGGCTATACCCATGAAGCATATTATAAATCCATCAATTGAAACATCAAAAGTACCAATAGCTAGCAAAAGTTGTTCCAATCTTTAAGAAAGGATCTCGCTCTTAGCAGGAAATTACAGTCCCATTTCATTGCTGCCTATCATATCTAAAATCATAGAAAGAGCGATAAATGAACAAGTTGTAAGTTAATTGGAGAGCACTAAGATTTTAATAAATAGACAACGTGGTTTCAGGAGAAGATTCACCACTGAAACTGCTGTCATCTCTCTAGTTGACCAAATTAGGAACCAAACTGGACAGAAGAGACATACCTCTGCTATTTTCATAGACTTGCGCAAGGCAATAGACTTGCACCGTGGACCATTCCCTGTTGTTAGAAAACTGAATGTCATTGGATTCACACAGAAAGCCAAAAACTGGTTCAGGTCAATTTCAGTCACTAATGCCCTGTAACCACTGAAAAAACAATGCAGGAAGAATTCTCAGAGTTAAATGAGTGGCTCCTGGACAATAAACCCTGGATAAACTGAAATGATGACATTTAGCCCTAAAAGTAAGATCAAAGAAAGAGAGGGCATTAAGGTTGCCAATCCAAAAAGGGTAACAGAGTTTAAGTATCTTGGAATTTATGCAATTCAAAGCTAAACTTCGGTAAACATCTACAAAATCTTGTCAAGAAAATATCATCAAACATACCTGCACTACGAAGACAAGCCAAATCACTCCCTCTCATTCAAGTAAAAAGACTGGCAGAGGCAGTAATCAGCCCTTATTTATCCTACTGCTCTAGTGCATGGTTTAGTGCATCATCAACTACTCAAATAAAACAATTGCAAAGACATCAGAATATTATCATTCCAATGATCCTTGGTCTTGATTGTGATGAATGGATAACTGATTCCCACCTAGCTAAATTAAATTGGCTGTATGTGAAGGAGCAGCTTTTGTTTAACTAACTGAAGTTAATTTTCAAGCTAACACAAGAGGGACCAGAAGCTACGATTGATCTCCCCGTTATTGAAAACAACCATCTAATGACTACAAGAGCAAAAAGTAGAGCAGATTTTCAAGTTGAAAGAGTGACAACAGAAAAGCGGAGAACATTTCAGAAATCAGCTATAAAGATATGGAACATATTGCCTGCTAGCATAAAAGAAATAAACAGCATGACACATATCAAGGAAACTTTAAAATATTTTTCAACCAGTTTTTTAACCCAGGAAAAAGATAACCCATTTTCTCTCCTCAAGTAAGGACAGTATTCTAAATAAATTGTATATCTAGTATTTTATCAAAGCTTGTAATGTTTACTTACTTATCTATTTATCTATTCATCTATTTATCTATCTATTTAAAAGCTGGACCACTACCGGGTGAGTTAATAAAAACGCCCGGTGTTTGAAAAAATCCCGCTCCCTGAACATCATAGCAATAATATTGAAAACTGTCTTGTTTTATCCCGATATGTCAAATTAAGTTCAGTAATTTACCCGGCTTTGATCGGCTATTCCTTCCCATGGAAATAGGAGATTTTCTGCAGAAAGCCCCTTTCGAAAACCTTCAAAAACGAGTGAAAACAGCAAGCAAAATTTTCCTTTGTTTTCCTTCCTAGCAATAATGACTCTTGGATGTCTTCATGTATTTTGTCCTCATGGGAGAATGGAATCCCCGTGAATAAGTCATTCACACTAGGGGGAAGACTTTTCAACCCGCCAATAGGAAAGCACGTGCTAAAGGATGCTGAAAGTCATTGCCATGAGGTAAACACATGAGGGACTTTTGCTTGTAATTTTAGAATGTTTTTTAAGGTTTCTAAAAGGGATTCATTTTAGAAAATCGCTAACAGAATCTGAACGGAGTGACCGATTTTAGCCAGGAAAATTTCTAAAAATAATTGAACATGTTAGCTATTCAATCACGTATTGCAAAACATCATTGCTTATATACTCTGGGAGCAGTAGCCTTTAAAACGCCAGACGTTTTTCTTTTGACTCACCCGGTATTTATACCATTCTTTTTTGAATTGTACGGTGTTATGCAGTCTAAATGATTACATACAGATGCACCACAACTACACCAAAACCTACCTACAATATAAAAAAATTAAAAGAAAGGACACCCTAAATTGTCTGCTTAAATACGCTCAGGGAGGATACTTGCTTTGGCGCTTGTTTGAGCTATTTGACGTACTTGTTTGTCAGTAAGAAGTACTTTTTGTTGCTCTGCCCTTCTCTGGAAGTACCACCTAGGGCTCTTCTCGCTGGTGTCTCCGCTTTATTACGACCACTTGGACATACCGATCTTTCAAACGAGTTTCTAATGCAGATTTTACTGTACGGTGATAAGGATTTTCCCGATAGTCTCAATAAGGATATACTTCTTTTAACGCTCCGTTTTATTCATGAAACTGGTCGTTTTGATTGGAAAATTAGATCTCAGCTTTAAGCCATACAACCACCTAGTCCCCTTTAAGTAAACGTTCTTTCCTTTTTCGTAGTAGTTATGTGTTAGCAGTTACATGTAATTTATGTGCAATCTTTGTCTCCAGAGTCGTTACGTGCAGTGCTATGTTCGTGTTTTCAGTTTTATGTTGCCATTCGGTAGACGTAGTTTTTCGCTCCAAATGGTATTGTTTTTGTAGCAGGGTATAGTATTTTGTAAGTAGTGGTATTAGGTAATATGTATTGTAAGTATTTAGATGGAATGTATATAAAAAAAAGTAAGAAGTGAAGATAGAAACATATGCAATTTAGCTGGTGACGGTCCTTGGGCCACCCGACAGATTTTATCGTCCCGTTCACACTGCTTGATAGCTGTACTTTCTATCACAATGTAACCATGAAAAACGATGTCTTTCACTATTAGATTTATCTCCCCAAACCCGCATCATGCATTGACCTTATAACTTTTAAAGGCTAAACACAAGCCTAAGTTCATTTATCAGAATCTATGAAGGAGGAGCTTGTTCCTATCTGAATACTTAGTTTTTTGAATGGAAATTCATTGCTCAATCGTATCACCCCTCTTTCATTTCGATTTAACATGTTTTGACATGAAGCTAAAATTGAATTCATGACGCAAAAACAGACCATGCCCAATTATAGCAAATACAGATTACAAAGGAGTCTCAAAGCCCCTCGGGAGTGGATACCCGATCCATTTACATACAGTAAAACACGCGTATTAGAGCCTAGTGATTAAAACCTACAGGCTAAAATTTTGAAATTAGACCCCTAATATATAAGAGCCCACTGAGCCTTAAACTTGAAATAGGTTCTTATTTGTAGAGATCATCAAACAAAATTTAAATTCCTGTTGCTTAGTCAACAAACTGATAACGGCATATGTGCATATTGCAGAAAACCCTCTAAAACTGCAGTAATCCAATGTCCTGTTAAAAATCTTAAGTACTTCTAATTCAAGTGGCCCTTTTCGTTGCATCACAGAGAATTCCTGATCCTTCCACAAACTTCTGTTGTGATTAAGACCTCATGAATTCAGGTGCTGTGAAATGACAGTAAATAATAGGCTTAAGTTTGAATTTAGACAAAAGAGATTCCGAAAAGCCCTGAATAAAATAAGAACAAATTTAAGAACCTAGATAGTTTCATTTCCTCGTAAATACCTAACATGTAAGAATCTAATCAGGCTGACTTGGAAAAATGCAGGTTCTTATGCTCGGGTTTTTACTGTACAGAAGAGGTTAACACTGAAAACATTAACCCATGTTTCAAGATCTTCTTTCAAACAACAATTTACGAAGCGCTAGCGAATGGGTCGAAGAGATGCTTCGGATTTTGAAATTCTCTCTTTACGTCTTACATCAGCGATCACCTTGATTGTAATGATCCTTCGCTCTTAACCATGGCTTGGAAAATGAGCCAAACTCTAAAGTTGTCTGAGCTACCTGATTTCGAAGCATAACCAAAAATGCTAAGAAGGTGTCTCTCCTTACTAACGCAAATTCTTGTCAACATTTTCGATTATATTAGAAAATCTTGTAATCATGTGCGAATCAGAATTGAAAGGGCAACTGTACAGGGTGTCCTAAAAAGGTATTCCTGTTTCAAAATCAACAAAGCTCGCCTATCTAACATCAGATAAATTTCTTTTTCACTTACTTTTGAATGATCCAAAATATTTCTTCATGAGAAATTATCTGTTTTCGCTTCTTAAATTTTTCTTAATTTCTACGTAGCATATGACCACTACTAGCGATTGCTTTAGTCAGAAATAACCGAGACTTGGTAGTCAAACTCCTCGCTTTACGTAGCAGGTTGAGCTGGACTGGGACTCGAACCATCAACCTTTAGATTGGTAGTCAAACGTGCTACCACTAACCATCTCTGACAGGTGAATCTTACTGAAGAGCAAACACTTTCAAACCTCGCATCACCTTTGAAGTCTTGACTGATTGTGTGATGGTGTGCATTTCCCTTCTCTCTGTTTACCTATCTATCATATAATGTACAATGACCCAATTATGGGTGTTACGCACAATTTTGTTAGTGGTTAGTTGATAGTAGATAATTGATGAAATCTAATGCTTTGCACTTTTTAGGAAACTATACTGCTTCAGATAATGAAACGAAATGAAACTAGTAATGCAATGAGGGAAAATTGTCCGTTGTGGGGTAATTGATTCGTGTTGAGCAGTATTAATTTCCCAGAAAGACACACTAAATGAAGTAAAGCCAATTTTAAGTTTCTTTTCAGTTCTAAGTAGAATAATTAACAAAAAAACAGGTTTTGCTCTCTTCAGTAATAACTGGAAACATTTATGTCATCTATCGCTGCCTTGAAGCTATTTATTTGGAAGAAGTTCATTCCAGATTTTAATAGATGTTGGGAAAAACGAAAATTTGTAACAGTCTGTTCTGCAAAAAGGCAGGATAAACACTGCTTGACTTCTACGAGAATGACGAGAATATTGTTGAAATAAATTTTGGGGTATTGCAATCAGGTTGTTCTGAATCTTGTACATCATCACTGCTTTGGCTTTTGCTCTTCGTTCAGCAAGTGACTGCCATCCTAATTCTTTAATCATTCATGTTGAACTTGCATAGCAGCTGTAATTTCCAACAACGAATCTGGCAGCCCTTCTTTGAACCATCTCTATTTTATTGACATTTTGCTAGCTATAAGGATCTCATACGGTGGAGGAATATTCTAAAATTGGTCTTACAAGTGACATAAAGCAACTGTGTTTTACAGCACGAGGGCAGCTCCCCATAAAGTGTTGTTCGCCTTTGTGCATACGGCTTGAACTTGTTTTTTCCATTTCAGTTTATCATTAACTGTTATACCAAGGTACTTTCTATCATCAACTTCCTTGAGGGTAAGCTCGCTCATTACATGTGAAGTTTTGGTTGTCCGTCTTTTGTTAGTAAACCTCCGCAGCTCACATTTTTCAGGGTGGAAAGACACTGACCATTGTTTTGCCCACAATTGCAACCGATTAAGGTCTTCTTGGAGACCAAGGGCATCTTCATTCTTTTTATTGTTCTGTATATTATGCAGTCATCCGCAAACAATCGTACATGGGAAGTAACTACTCATGATAGGTCATTTATGAATATAGTAAAGAGTAATGGCCCCAATACAGATCCTTGTGGTGCTCCAGATGCCACAGCAACCTCTTCGAACCTTGCTCCTTCAAGTACCACTGACTGTGATTTATTTGATAAAAGCTGGACACCCATTCATTTATAACAAAATTAAAACCTTAAGATACACTGAGGAATCGATTTGATAATAATCAATACCAGGCAGCTATGAAAAGAAATACATCTGGGAATTTCCAATCCACTTACAAGCCGAGCCATAGTCTGAGAAGACACTTTGACCCTTGATATACTTTTAAAAAAGACAATTGAAGATCGGCTTTTAACTATATAATTGCGAAATTTCAAACAAGAGTACCATTTCACGACATCTGGTGGAGCCATGGCTCCTAGGCTAAATCTACGATACATTATACAATTATTGGATCAAATACAGCCCCCACAAATATTACTAAAAGAATCAAACCTTCGATGTAAGTTGATGTAAAGAAACAACGATCATCGCATTAAGTAAGAATAAATTTCGAATCATCCAATATTATAGTACTCTTTCTAATCTATATAAGAGATCTGTCATTCGCCTTGAATAACTGTTAAGTAACGAATTATGCCAATGATACTAGCATATCCTACTCTTTCTAAGAGAATTGACGATCTTACTGAAATGTTTAATAGCGATTTGAAATATTTGAAAGAATGGCTTCCGGGCAATAGCTTGCTTTTTAATGTAAAGAAGACTCAGGCAGAGGTCATCAGATATAGACCAAATCGCAAAGAGATCAGTGAAAAAGCTGTAAATTCTCCTACATTTGTGGTCGAATATTGCCCTGAAGAAGTCATCGACAGCGTTAAGTATCTCGGTGTCCAAGTTGACAAGTACCTCGTGTGGGATGAACAAATAAAATCAGTTCAAGCCAAAGTCTCCCGTTCATCAGGTTTTTAAATTATGTAAAGAGATTCTTGCTTAAATAAATGTTCATTGCAACTTATACAGAGGTATTGTAGAGCCACATTTTCGATACTGTTGTTCTGTGTGGGGTAGCTGTGCTGAGTCCCGACTAGTTAAGCTTCAAAACTTGCAGAATCGTGTGGCTAGAATTATCACAAATAGCAGCTATGGTGCTCCTGCCGAAGCTTTGATTAAAGAGTAATTATGAAAGAGATGATCAGATGTGATACAGCAACAATTGTATTCAAGCATGCTAACCCTATTTGTACTGGGTGACTTTTTACTTACTTATACCGAGCGGGGGCGTTTTTCGACAGCTCCTTTTTCTTCAGAACTACAAGAGATATAACAATAAGACTCACCCCATTGCTCCTTAGATAATTGGCTTTTCAAATATAACACGGGTAATTTATGAGTCACGTGACTCGTTGCTAGGCGACCAAAAAAGGAAAATTGGCAAACTTAGAACTTCTTAACAGGAAAAATTCCATTTAACTAGCTGCTCAACAGATTTTCCCTTAATTTTGTTTCAAATAGTTGGAAACATGATATAGATTAAAAGTACATACTTTAGAAAACTTCTCAGTTTGTTTTACCTTCTCTACAGAAAACTTCTCTACATCTGTTTTGTTTTACCTTAGTGTACCAAAGTCTGGTAGACGGAATGCGAAATACGCCCCTCAGTACGGATAGAGTTAATAATCTCGCGCCTGATTATCTCTCATATTTATCAGAAATTCTTTTTTATAATCCAATAAAATGTTACAATACATATTACGATCTACACTACTAACAAGGATTTCTTTAAAAGGCTGTGTCTACCCCAATGGAATTAACATAAATAAGAGAAGGAAAACTACTTAAACTTGAACAGCAAAACTAAAACACATACGGAATAAGAACGATTTGATACCTAAGTCTGCTGTATGTAAGACGTCAGATCAATGTGATGGCAAGGAAAAGTAACTAGTGGGGAAAATTTATCTCGAAGTTTCATTTATGCCAAACTATCTGTTTCGAATGTGGCACAACCACCCTACACCAGGAGGATTTGGTATTATGATAACGCAGATTGTTTCAAAATTATGAAAAGTATCGACATGTTTAATTGGCAAGATCATCTGAAAAAATTGCAAGCCACAATGAGCAGGTCAAATTATTCTATGATGCCCTTTTGAACATATATTCTACCTTCATTCTAAACCAAGTCAAAACTATTAGGCCTCGCCATGGAAAGCAAAGAATGTAAACTTTCTCAAGAACTTTCTCAAGAAAAAGAATAATGCTTACAGAAACTTTGTGAGAAGGGGTCAGCTGGACGACAAGCAGAAGGAATACAAAAGATGGTATCTGAAGGTTCGAAATTGATCGAGGATGCCAAAAGAGATTACTTTTTAAAGGCAGGGCAAACTGTGGCTAATCCTAGAACCAGTAGCAAAACCTATTGGACATTGACAAACACTGTTCTGAACGAAGTGAAGATTCCATAATACCATCCCTCTAGAAAATGGATTGTTTGTAACGAAGTTTACAGAAAAGGCACAGCCATTCAACGATTATTTCATACGGCAGTGCACTACAACTGACACAGGTAGTGAAATCGCACACGACGTGCCAATACCTCTTGCTTTGATAAGTGAGTTTTCTATTTCTGACGAAGAGATACTGAATATCATAAGACCACAAAATCCTAATAAAGCTCATGGCTGGGATAATTATCTGTATGAATGATAAAGTTAAGCGATGCTGTGTTAATTACCCCACTAAAGATAATTTTCACAAATTGTCCAAGGCATGGTTTATTGCCAGAAATTGTAGCATCAGTTCATAAAAAATGAGAAAAACGTGAAAGGAAACTATCGTCCGATTTCTCTTCTCCCAATCTTTGGCAAAATGCTTGAAAAAGTCGTGCGATTCTTTATATTCACATCTTCTTTCTCAATAATATTAACCTACGAAATGCCGAAACTGACTCGCTGGTGCTATTCAGCACCAAAAAAAGCCTCGACACCATTTGGAGTATAATGTCTATGTACACTTGCTTTGAGATCTTACTAGGCCCGTGCATTTTATATATATATATATATATATATATATAATTGTTTATGATTTGTACATGTAACCAAAGTGCTCAATGCATTTAGCAGAGCATTATAAACAGGTTAACACAGAAAATGAGAATCTTGTATTGCAACTAATAGTTTCACGTTGATACGATCATCAGGCAAATTTGCCTGATGATCGTATCAACGTGAAACTATTAGTTGCAATACAAGATTCTCATTTTCTGTGTTAACCTGTTTATATATATATATATTTATATATATATATATATATATATATATATATATATATATATATATATATATATATATATATATATATATATATATATATATATATGTATATATAATAAGCAGGAGATCCGTGGTTCGATTCCCGGCTGTGGCGCATTTTAATTTTCTCGATTTTCCTGAGAATTTTAAAATAATGTTTCCGTTTGCACCGAAAAAGGAGAAATCCTGGTTGCTCGCTAGCTGTTGAATATTTATATATATATAATATATATATATATATATATATATATATATATATATATATATATATATATATATATATATATATATATATATATATATATATATATATATATATATATATATATATATATATATATATATATATATATATATATATATATATATATATATATATATATATATATATATATATATTCTCATAAGCTCATTCGCAATATGTAATAAAGTAAATATAGATTCTCAAGAAAAACACATTCATTAAACGTTTCGGCCAAAGCCTTCATCAGTATAACTTTTCAAAATAAGATGGAGCATACATATAGATTATGAATTTCAAAAACAATACAAAACAATAGCCGAAGCGGGTCCTACCTAATACAATGCGTAATAAAATGTGTATCTTCTTCTTCTTCTTACAAACAATAGCTTCGGCTATTGTTTTGTATTGTTTTTGAAATTCATAATCCACATGTACGCTCCATCCCATTCTGAAAAGTCACACTGATGAAGGCCCCGGCCGAAACGCCCACAAGAATGTGTTTTTCCTGAGTTCAAATATCCACTTCTACCACACATTGAGATTGAGCCCATGAGCACATATATACATATATATATATATATATTCTCATAAGCCCATTCGCAATATGCAATAAAGTAAACACAGATTCTCAAGAAAAACACATTCACTAAACGCTTCGGCCGAAGCCCCCATCAGCACGACCACCCAAAACTAGACGGAGCGTACACACAGACCCAGAAATTAAAAAAACAATACAAGACAATAGCCTAAGCGGGATCCTATTAATAAATCAATTAATAGAAGAAGAAGATACACATTTTATTACGCATTGTATTAGGTAGGACCCGCTTCGGCTATTGCTTTGTATTGTTTTTGAAATTCATAATCTACATGTATGCTCCATCTTATTTTGAAAAGTTATACTGATGAAGGCTTTGGCCGAAACGTTTAATGAATGTGTTTTTCTTGAGAATCTACATATATATATACTCAAAGAAAGACACTTCTGGTAAACGTTTCGGCCAAAGCCTTTATCAGTATGACTTTTCAAAATCAGATGGAGCATACATATAGATAATGAATTACAAAAACAATACAAAACTTAGGCTATTGTTTTGTATATATATATATCAAGCTAAAAACTTACAATACATATTACCTTATAACACTACCTACAAAATACTTTACCCTACTAAAACACGAACATAGCACTAGACGTGACGACATTGAAAGACAAAGATAGCACATAAACTACATGTAACTACTACAAAAAAGAAAGTACGTCTACTAGGAGGGGAATTAATTGACCTAATCGGCCAAGGTTTGCTTCACCCATCCCCAATCATGTGACCAAACTCTTGGAAAATTTTTAGTATTATTCAACTGTTGTACTCATGGCACAACTTCTCATGACACGGAATATGCCCGTGCATTTGACAATGGTATCTCTTAAAAAGAAAAGCGTAAGTCCTAGACAATTCTTCGTTCGATAGAGCTAAACCTAGAGAAAGGGAGAGCCTTTAGGCTTTAGAACCCCATTTCTCTTTCTTCTACATAACCAAGTTAAAATATCATTTTGATGTCACACAATCACATCGGACAACTAAAAGCATACATTCTCGACTAACATCCTCGTTTAAATTCAACATTTCGCTTTAGCACTAAAATTAACATAGACTCTCAGGTTCGTTGATAAGTTGTATTAGGATTAATTTTTGAAATGACGTCCAGTTGCAGCAATACATCTTCTTACTCTGCCAGTCAATGACTGAAATGCATTGGAAACCATTTCTCTTGGAAGAGCTGCGCATTTTTCCTTACTATAGCTGCCTTTAACAGTTCGACGTTTCTTGGATGCCGATCTCTACTTGCACCCCAAACCATTTGTTTCAAATAGCCCCAGGCAAAAAAATCTAGAATAGGAAGGTCAGGTGACCTTGGGGGCCACGGTACATCTCCCCGTTTGCTTATCCATTTTCCAGGAAATTAACCTTGCAGATACTGAATGGCTGCTCTACTTTTGTAAGCAGGGGCCCCATCTTGTTGCCACCAAACAAACTCCATTTCTACTCCCTGATTTCACAGATCCTCGTGAACCACATGGCATCTCACAATTCGTAAGTACTCTCTCTGATTGAGATTTCATTGAACCAAATGAGGACCAAGTACATTGCCATTGCCCATTAGCCCCCAACCTAACCATTATTAATCCTGCACCTTGGGCTCGTTCTATGTAATGATCTTCAGGATGGCCATTTCCATGCAATGAATATTCCATTTCGTTTTTGGTGTTTGCTTTTGAATTCAATGAAAATATACCTTCACCTGATGAAATTAAATTTCCAAAAAAACCTGGGTCCTAGTTTGTCTTTGCGACGAGCATGGTTCGAAAATTTAGTCAATTTATTCTTTCAGCTGGGTCATTTGGAAGAAGGGCCCTCCTTTTTACGAGCACATAAGGGTGCAAATGAAGTTCATGCACGATGCGATTAAAGGTACTTATAGACATTTCTAAACCATTGCTGCGAGAAGAGACATTGTCATTTCTCTGTATCGACCTTCTGACTCTCTCGAGGTTTTCCAGGGAGCGAGCAGTTTTGTTTCTACCGCTATTACCCTTGTGTCGGTTGTGGCTGGTGCCATGCTCTTTGTACTTATTATGATTATACAATATGGCTCTTTCAGATGGAGCAGGGACACCAGGCCATTCTTAACTACCCTGGCCACCTCCAAACATATCCATGTTCTTTGGTCTTGGGAAAGATGGTGCATTTTGACAGATGTTGAGGAAAAGTAAACAAGTGAATCGACCACTTTTATAGGCCTAAGCTGTAAAATTATGGAAAAAAATATCAAAGCACGCCCTTTCAATAATGAAGAGGTTTGTAAAGGATGGCTATCTAATTGAAAAGTTAACATTTCTAAATATTTCAATTCCTTTCATTTAAGAGAGCAGCAAAATTACAAAACAGTGTGGAGAATTACAAAACATTCTTTTGGCGCAACAAGGCCTCCTTCATAGATCAATTAAAAGAGGAAACCCGAGTAAACTTGCCGAAAACGATACGTGAGATGTATTTTTGCCAGTTTTACTGTATTCAGTTAATTGTCCTTCATTGTCAATCAACAATAGTTTGTAATATTGAAGGAAGAAATTTTTTGCTAAAGTCGGCAAATTGTCGTCACAACTCACCGCAACGCAACGTAAAACACATCTTTGTCATTATCTTTTGATGGTCCATTATCTTGGGAATCCTTGCCTTCATTTTGACACTTCATCAAAGATCGTGGGGAATAAATTAGTTTAACTCTATGATTATTAGAATTTTCGCGAGAGCTATGACATTGGAGGCTGCTGTTTCAGTTCATCCATGAGGCTGTTTATCGCTGCAGAACAGCCATACAAAATGGCCATCATCATCATTCATCATCATTTAAAACCTTTATACAGGTTGAATAAGTTTCATAATTACATCTTGTTTTCAAACTGACCTGTTAAAAAGCTAAGCTACAAAGAACCATTAATTACAATTGATTATTTCTAATGGCCTGCACATAAGTGGGACACCCTGACATAAGTCGAGCTCTTATGGAAAAAGTATATTTGTATTCATAACACAAAGCTGATTCCTCCATTCTTTATCCTTGAATGAACATTATTCATGTAAAATAAGGAGAACAAAAGAAAAATACAAAGGAGAGCTATGCAATCCGACTTTTAAAGCAGATTTTTGAACGCACCAAGAGAAGGAGCGAGCTTGCTAGCTCTATCCCAGGCTTTTCCAAAGGGTGGCTCCTTCCAAAGGGGAGACGACGGCTGATTTCAGTCATCAGAGAAATTTGGTCTTCTGAAGACCATAGCTCCATCATTTTCAACGGATTTTGACGGGGATGGTAGCAAACTTTAATTGAACATCTAAAACCAACATCATGGAAAAGATTGGTGAGAATCTGTTGCCATTTTGTCGCAGTCTTCAGGCAAACGGGGTACAATTTTTTGGGACACCCTGCACATAATTCGAGCTCTTATGGAAAAAGTATATTTGTATTCATAACACAAAGCTGATTCCTCCATTCTTTATCCTTGAATGGACATTAAGCACAACGTTGAAACCCTTCCTTGTAGTATTTACTTGGCTTTGATATAAATGGAGAACAAATAAAGTGTGAAGAAACTACTGAATTTGACTGTCTTGTTCCATAAAGCAGCAACCACTTGTCTGATTGAATCAAAAAGGTCATGAAATATAAGGTGCAGCCTATGCTACGAAACTGTATGAAAAAAAATGAACAGTGGCGGAGTAGAGTGGTCCCTTAATGTCGGATAGAGAAAAATCTTTTATTCAAAACAATAGAGATAATCAATTTTTTTAACTGAAAGAATAGCTCTGCCCCCGATATGAACGAAATTTCAAGCACTGAAATAGAAGCAATTACAGTTAAAGCTCCTCCACAGCAACCACATAGGCATAATGATCAGTGTATAAGCAAGGCTTGGGACAGCTTGTAATCAAAGGTGAACCAATGGGAAGCTCCCGGAACTTAACTGGGATATCCGTTTTTGTTATCATATTTTGAATTCATTACAAAATATACCTGTATGAGTTGCTATACTGCTACGCAGGGTAAGATGTTAGGCTAGGGCAACAAGGTTCCAGTGCAGTAATCTTTTACGTCAATTTCAACAAGATTCCTGTGGCTGTCGACGAGCAGTTCGTGATGGCAGACATGAAAAATTCCAATGGTTTTGGTCTAAGGCTTCCCTGGTTTCGAATACCCTGCTGGGGTGCAATGAAGTTCTTGCAGGGAGCCAGGCCGATGCAGATCATGTGTAGATTATGTTATCAAGGCACACCGGACTCTGCAAAGGGGGATTTCACTCTTTCGTAAAAATCGTACGTCACGTTTCCATAACAAAAGGATTTTTACAGATTTTTGATGGATTTTTCTTCAAAACGAAAGAATCTTTGCCAAAGATGTACGATATTTCTAAAGTGAAATACCTCTTCGCGCTCCTGTAGTCATCACCATGAAATATTCCAATCACATTCCAATGTTTGCAGACCTCCGCTTCGCTTTCTAATTCTCACAGTTGTGATGTTTAGAGATATTGACGGGTGATTTTGATGTTTCACTTTCTTCACAGAGCCTGTATTACCAAAGGAACGGATTTGGTCTCGCGACGAAGGCGCAACACGATACAGCCTAAATGCAGCCTCTACACAAAGGAGAGTGTAGATGTTTTGAATTTTTATTGAATGGACTAAAGTAGTGGTCTTGTCAATGACATAGTTAGGATTGCAAAGGCTGTTCCAAAATCTTGGCTGGCCATCAATTAAAGATCTTATCAGAAAAGAAACAGCAACGCTGACCTATAAGGCATTGAGCTCACTTGCTCCTCAATATTTAGGGGAACTTTTCAGTAAATGCTCAGAGGGCAGTTCGCTCTACCGAAACAAACTTGCACATACCTCTGCTAAGAACAAGCACAGGCCAAAAAGCATTTTCTTATCGTGGAGCAAAATTATGGAATGAGCTGAACAAGGAAACTAAACTGGCATTGTCCCTGGCTACCACCTTTAAAAAATCTATATGAGAGGTACATTATATTTTCATTTTTAGTTTTATTATGCTCTTTTGAACACTGTATTATATAATTGACTTTAATTTAGGCTTTTCTGTTTTTGCACAGGTCAATTTGTAAAGCAGTTCTTTATTACTGAAATTTGTAACCTGTATAAACATTTAAAAATGAAATGAATGAAAAAAAAACTTTGCAGGCAAACTGCAACAGACATTTGCTTTGGATTTGGAAGGGCTCTTTCGTTTCTTAACCTATGTTTACGCTTTATTCAGTCCAGAATTGTAAAATTTCCCTGAAAGTAAACAAGGTGGGGTCGTAGGGGTCATCGAAAACCTTAAAACAGCCAAAATATTTCAGAAAAACAGTAAACCACCTCAAAATTCAGCTAAATCCGCCATTACATTTTTTCACACTTTGTATGCAGCACCTCAGTTCAGTGCTTCAGAAGACTGCCTCGTTGTCATTTTTATGACTAAAAAAGAGAAAACTAATTCCAATGCCTTAAATCCGCTGGAAACAATGAAAATTAGTAGAATGGTCACAAAATTATACCGTACTGGACAATTATTCGTAGCGTTTATCTTCAAATTTGTGATGATTTGACATCTCGAATCACATTTTGTGAAGAAATCTAGAATCCGTTTAGAAAGAGAGGAAACGCAAGACTGTCTTTTTTGCGGGTAAAAACCGTTAACTCATTTAAAAAAAGCTAGAAACCGCAAACCGTCAACCCCTACGACCTCCACAACAAGGAGCATGGCATTGCTGAATGCGAGAGTGGTTTTTAGCCTTATGCCCCCATAATAGCTTAAACTGGGAGGGAATCAGCCCCTCCAATACCTACCCCATCATGCGCCCTGGTCCTGTTGGATTGCGAGGGGAAATAATCAGTTGCTGCGTGCCTGTTTTTTTTTCTGAAGTTTTGTTTCTGCAGGCTGATAAGTGGCCAGACAGAAAAAACATTCATTGATTTATTTTGCGTTATTTATTACTTGGATTACGGTAGTCTGTTTTTAGAACGTGACTAGATTGAAACTGGACAGACTTGCTATGACTGGTTTTGATTCCGCTTCAAGCGCGCGAGACAATAGCGATATTTAAAACTGAAGTCCACAATTAATAAATGATAAATTCCGCAATCAGCAGTGTTGAAAAGGTGCTTTGCTCAAAACTTTCGCAAAGCAGTATGGGTCCTGATATAAAAGGAAAAATGTCTACTGGAATTTTCCCATACCTATCTCAGCTTCGCGTCACTACGTTCTGCGAGCAAAAATTAGAGAAAAGTAGTAGGATTAGCAGCAAGTCCGATCGTGTTGATTTTGCGGCATGCATATTTGTTACTCACCTGATAAAATTTGTAAAGAAAATCGATTTTTCGTCAACTGTTTCTTACCTGTGTTTGACGTGCTGCTTGCAACAATTGTAACAACAAGTGGCGTGAAATTGAACATCACTACCTGTGAATGCAAAATTTAGAAATTAAAAACACGTTATGTCGCAAAACATCCTGTCTTTTGCAAAAAGTCTTCAGTCAATTCTGATATTGTGCAAAAATCAATACAAAGTGTACTGTAAAAAATTACCTTTAAAAGCCATCACTTTGTTAGCTTAGTCTCGCAAAAGCCTGTTGGGGTTTGAAATCTAAAAATACCCATGATTTTATGAGGTAATTTACGTTACAACGACCGTATAAATCACATGATTCGTGCATGCCATTAATTATTAGACCCTTCACTTAAAGAACGCATGTCAAACATTCATGCTCTGAGAATCTGTCTGAGGAAAACACCATTTCTGATCATACAAAATCAACCGCAGAAAGAATCTGATTCGATCGGGCTCTGAAAAGTTCAAGAGTGCTAATTGCATGGTTTTCACGTTGTACATATTTTCCATGTTGCTAATTCAGCTCGTTCTATGGCTATTTTGATGATAGAACAGTGAAGATAATTGCTTTCATTTCATTTCATTTCATGTATGTTTCTCAACTAAAAGCTACGTATAAGACTACTATAATATGCTGCTAAAATCGTACAAATAGTAATAATCGCGTGAGATATAATTTATGTAATGCATCTAAAATCGATAAGGCTGAAGAGGACACATGAAAAGAACTCTGATGGAGCTTTCGAGCCATATGCCCTCAGTTTCGTGGTTATGGATGATAACATCAATGAGAATACAAGAAAATTGATTATACTATTTAAAATACTTTTGGTTACAATTCAAAATTTATAACTACGCATAAAAAATAGGCAAAAGGAGGATGGAGAGCGGAAGGAGAGATAATAAAGAAAGAGCAAAAGAAAGTTTTTAAACCAATGGGTATTCAATTTTTAGTAAGTCTGGAGTAAAAGATTCTTGTACTGATTTCCGAAAATCTTTTTTGTAGGAGAAGTCCTAATATTTTTTGGAATATCATTTCATATTCTTACACCAAAATTTGTTATGAGCTTACTTTTGTAATTTGTTCTAGCTGGTGGTAGGGAAAATTTTCCAAAAGTTGCTTGTCTGGTCTTAATCTTGTGTTTTTTACTAGTTAATTGGAAAAGGTCACTGAAAAACGTTTCACAGTTTCCTTTGGAGATATCATACATGAATTTGGCACATTCTAGCTTATAAGTGTCATGCAAGTTTAACGACTTTAGTGTCTTGAACAGTGGTTTGCTGTGTTCATCTTGTTTTTTAAATAAAGTTATTCTAGCTGCTTTTTTTAGGTTCTTGTTGAGAGGATCTAGTGAGTTTTGATACGCTCCTCCCCAGTTAATAATACCATAATACCATAATACCATTGCTTCAAGGATAAAGAAAAATAAGATCCACTTCCCTGAAGTTAAAAACACACACCATACTGCGGAGCACCATTAATTGTTATCGCGTCAATTCGGCCGGCCTAAAATTTGTCATTGGTGATTCATAAAAATGTTCAGTGATCAGTCAGCCTCGTGAGAAGCAAGGGAATTTGCTGGTATTTTTGCTGAACTTTGAACGACATTAGTAATTAAGTCTTTGTAATCTTGAACACAATATTTAGAACCACAATTCATATACACCGGTTAAAGTTGGAAACCGACCAAGACAGCAAATTTAACACTAAAAAATTGACCATCGTCTATCTTATCGTGACTTTCAAGTCTACATTAATAAAAGTAGCTTCGAACATTTCATCGCTTGGAGCATTCTCACGATAGTAAACCAAAAATCAATAATTGAAATATCATTTTGATTCTAATCACGAATGTGAAGATAAAATGATGAAAGATTAACAAATAGCTATGCCCGTAAAGTCGGGATTATAAAGATAAACGGCAAATGACCTCCCTAAGGGCTCATGATGAGAGATTCTTCCTCCTCACATTCCCAACTGGTAACGACAACCAAATAAAATGTTCTTTATAAAACGCTCGCCTATACCATACAGTACAATAAAGTCATCCACAACGTATAAATGGTTCATTCTATGTTACCCTTCTAATTGGCTAATTGTCTAGAAACTAACATTGACAAAATTGTTATTCTTCAATTGGGTTTGATTCAGGATTTATCAAAAATTATTGGAAAGAGATGAAATCACTAAATGGCGCAAATAAAACGAAAAAAATGTTTGAATCATTAAATTCGAATATCAAAGTTGTTTGAAAATTTCTTTTCGTGTGGTAGCACCATCGCTAAATAAGCCTCTCGCGATCATAAATGTTTTTTTTCTCAAAGAAAGGATGAAATCGTTGCGTAAAACAATGATCTTGAGTCGCATTATCTTGATAAACATTCACATTTCTAGCAAACGTGTCATCTCCAGTGCAGTATAACTAAACAAGTTACTTATTAAAATCAAATCCATGATAATACATTTCGATTTTCAGGGAAAGATTTCCAAACATTATTGCTTGTAAATGCATAAATTCTCATAAAATCAATTCCATTTCTAAACCTCGAAATTTCTGTTCGATTGCTTTTGTCCATAACGCATGCATACAAAAATAAATTTCAAAAATCAGTTTTACAACCTTGATGACTTGCTAAAAGTTTCTGTTCTTGGGTTATGCCAATACAAAATCTTACCTGGTATGATGGATACATGCAAATCATATTTTTGTTCTTCGATAAACCAAGTTTGCTTGCCTGTAAGGTTGGAAATGAGACTAAAACTCATTAATCAGAAAAGTAACAAAAAACTAATTCAGAATGCTTGCTTACCTTCAATAGGATACTGATGATGTAAGCAATGACGGCAAATTTGATATTTCACTGTGATATAAGTCATTTACATTTTAGTTTGCAATCTTTGAAGTTCAATTTCCTAGTAGGATCCAAGATCTTTTCTATGTCACTCGCCTTGATTCAAATCGTCAAATTTGATCGACCTGAATTCCTTGTCCTGTTGATTTCCTATAACAAGGAGCGGGGAAAGCAAAGACAGGTTTCGTGTTTGAAAAATTCTCAAACTTTGAAATTTCAGATAGCGTTATAATTATGTATGTATGTATGTATGTAATATTATGCCATTAAAATTAAAAACTTAATTATAAAATTTACTGCAAAATAAACATAAAGCTAATTACATGCGTAGAAAAAACAATAATGATAAACAGAAAAACAAAAAACTAAGATCTGATATAAAAACCTAAGTATAAAAACACCCCCAGTTTAAAATGGCAGGGATAGCATTAAAAGGTCAGTGTGACCTTGTTTCCATAATGGTCCCCCCAGAGGTGCCATTAAAAGAAAAGTTTTCTTGAAAGGAAAGTGTAAAAAAAAAGATGTATATTTTGTATCAAAGTAGAAAGTAATGGTGGAGTCTTGTTTTTTTGCAATTTTGGAAATTCAGTAATATTCATAAGGGTTGTCTTCTTGATTTTGGAGGTCCTTAAAGAATTTGTTCTTAATTTTATGTTTGAAACTGTTAACGCTCTCAGCTGACTTTAGGTCAGAGTGTAGATTGTTCCAAATTTTAGGTCCTAGGTAGGAGAGACCGTTTTGCCCCTTGTTACTTTTTCTAAAAGGTTGGTTTAATTTGTTTTTTGATCTTCGAGTAACCCGGCTTTGGCCAACTGGTAAGAACATCTCCGACATATAGGAGATGTTCTTACCAGTTAGGATAATTCATCCTGAGGTCTTGCATAACGAAATGATTAGATCAAGCGTAGTTAATGGTGCTCACCATGACATTAGAATAGAGCAAACTTGAGGTTTTCTAAGTTAACTGGTTTTGAAGCATGCGGTCAAAAAACAATAAGTTTTTGCAATATTTTTTCAGGGAACTTGAATTCATTACTTCTTGAATGACTATCAAGCAATAACGCAACAAAGTAATCATGGACGAAGCACAACATAATGTGAAAGCATAACATTAAGACTCCTACATAGTATTTACTATGTTTTACAAAACCTACCTATGGTTCAAAAATATGGTTTGACAGGCGTCAATTTTGTGACTTTTCACTGGTATGAGGACAATTATTATCGTTGCTTCATAAAATTAGGTAGTAGATACAATTTAACAAACTGTCTACAAAGGTCTATCGGCAAAACCAGCTTCTGCTGCTTTTTCAAACAAGGATTTTACTCATTTGGCAGTTTGGCATAAATGAGGGGTCCGAAGAGGTTGCTCCGATGGCAAAACAGGAAAAGATCCATGGTGATACGTATGTAAGTGTGCTCTCGTCTAATATGCAGAAGATCACATTTTAGTAACCAATCGCTTTCATGATTATAACTCGTTAAAGGGAACGTTATCTTAAAGCTAAGGGCTTCTAAATTAACGATGAACTCACATGTTAAGCTCATAATAAGTTCGGCTAACTTGTACCAATTTGTAACAATTCAAAACTCAACCTACGCGACAGAGAGCCTAAGTAACCTACAGTTTCATCCGTCGCCTTTAATCTGCTTTATAATGCTTTTAACGGCATGAAAACGTGTAAGGTTGCCAAATGCTTGTAATTTAACAGGAGACGCAACTCTTTATATGTCCACTTGCAAGTCCATGCTACCTAGGAAAGTACCAATACTTACAGTTTTGTTTATCTCTCTCGACAGGAAAAAATGAAACTTTTGAGATGAGATGCCAAAACAGAAACAATTCAATTAGAATGTATAAAAATTGGTCTGAAGTATTATTCAGCTGCTGCCAGCTTTTCAGCGCAATTGTTGCGAAGAAGAAACTTTGACCAAATTCTTTCGGCACATTGCACGGCATTTCAAGGAGTTGTTGCGCCGTGGTGCAATCCTCTGACTTTGCAACCAGAACAGTCAGGCGGAGTGGGTTCGATACCCGGCAGAACCCCACCACTTTAGCTTCATGACAAGGGGTCGCGGGCTCGATTAGGTCTGCTCTATTTCTGCGATCACAGCGCTTGGCTCTAAAAAACGCAACTTCACCTTCGCCTTCACCTTCATTGTTTTCAGCTTACTTGTTAAGAGCTAATTAAAGTTGGTGCTCACATTGTACTGTGGATATTTGCTTTGGTTTCTCCTCTGGTGCTAAACGGTCAAGTAACTTGCATATTCAGTTTCAGTTTCGGTTTCATATCTTAAAAATACCACCACATACAATTTGTCAACTACACTATTACAATTCTATGTTACTACGTACAATATAGATGAGACACAAACCTAAGACAGGGCAAACATAAAATAAAGTTAAGAAATAATAACAGATAAATGTAATGAATTGTATGAAGGGAAATTCTTAAGGAGGAACTCTCTCAGTAGCTAGGCTAGAGAGAGCACCCCCTGTTTCAAGATTGAATATGAGATATCTCTATATACATCTTCTACTTAAGCTTTAGCAAAACAATGCGTGGCTAGTAATCTTTTGCATCAAATAAACTGAAATCAGGTTAAGTATTATTCTATTTTCAAAGAAGAAGGCCTTGAGCTTCCGATGGAAATTTTTTTTGGAGGGAGATCTCTTAACATCTATGGGTATGTAATTCCAGCACTTTGCTCCAAAAATATCGAGCCGACCGAAGACTACATTGTAACGTATTTTCCGAGTTAAAAATATATTATTGACTGGTAGCTTGCTGCGTAAGATGTTGATGAACAGATTCAGCTTAGGCAAAGAAGTCAAGAGAAGCGGGAGAAATTTTATTGAAAGATTCATACACAAACTTAAGTAGTTTCAGATGAAACAGATCATGTAACTTTAAGATCTTTAAGTCAAGAAAGCTCTGAGTAGAAGGTGCAGTAAAATCATCTAAGGTAATTGCTCTTAGAATCTTTTCCTGTTACATTGACGTAAATCCTAACTGCGCATGCGATCGGCAGCCCCATTTAGGGGATTCCCTGAGGCTCACAACTTAACCTGCTCGTATCCCCAGCAAGCAAGAAATGAAAAACGTACCTGTTCTGTTGCTGTTGGGAATGTTGCCAGGAAACTTCCCCTCGTAGCCAGTTCAGGGCAATTTGCATGATTTACTGGAAATAAAAACTGTATTCACTCATTTTCGACACTTTTAGATAAAGATACCGCCAAAAATACGGCCCCTCGAAATATATTGCTGATATTTTCAAATCTATTGAAAATTGAGCAAGACGATTTTTACTACATGACAGGCATTACTACAGGGACCTTAGGAGAAATGAGAAATCCCTAGCTATTGTGTTGCATGAAAAAGCTCCAATGATTGAAAATATCATTTTAGAAATAGCAAATCTTAAGAGCAAAGAGCTGATGCTGTGGCTGTCTAATCAAGACAAAGAAATTGCAAAAAGTATCATCATCATCATCATCATCATCATCATCATCATCATCATCATCATCATCATCATCATTACTTTATTTTTAGTAGGCTAAGTTGAAAATAGCTACTTTACAGCTAATTAAGGCCTACTTTAAAAATTAATACAAATATCTAAAAAAGAAAGAATATATATATATAAAGAAATTTACAATGCGTATATATACAAAAAGATTACATGATAAAAACATCTATCTTGCCAGGAACCCCACTTTAGGAATATATGTCTTGCAGAGCCTACAGTTGCATTTATCACCTTTCCAGCATCTAATTCGTTTTTTGAAAATAGGAAGGGTATTTGATTGTTTTATTTCTAGCGGTAATAGCTGCCACAGTTTATTTCCAAGGTAGGCTATGCTCTCAATTCCAAATGACGTAGTTCGTACCTTTGGAAGTTGAGCATCATTGCCACGCCTTAGATTGTAGCTAATATTTCGTTCCTTGAAAATATCCTTCATGAAAGGTGGGTTTAGATCGGATTTGGTTTTATACATTTCTGTCATTAACAACTGCAGGTTTCTTACATCGATTGGTACCGATTTGGTCTGCTCCAAGAGAAAGCCAAAATCATTCCCGTAATCTTTATATGCTATGCATCCCGCATGAAGACGTGTCTGTAAAGAATTTGCCCTTGGCTAATATTGCTCTTTCTTTCTCTGTGATGAGTCTGTACCATAACTTTCGGTCAGTGCTATAGAAGAAGTTTTGATCCACACGCAAACAAAACAACTGCTGCAAGAAGCAAGTCAGAATGTAATAGATATCTAATAACTGCTTCGTTTTCTTGGTCGGTTTTCAAGTTACCCCTTTTTTCTTCATTCATTGCTGAGTATCAGGATTTGTTAATGGTCGAAAATGATAATTTTTCAATCAACTTGAGCTTAGTCATAGAGCACAGAACCTAGAGACTTGTACATTCATTAAGGTACCTTTATTCATTCTGGTAATCTGGCAAAACAGTTTCTTCTTAATTGTGAATAATTTTGGAAAACTGGTTCGAATCACTTTGGATCTCCTAATCATCCGTGAGTACTCTTGCTCAGAACTAATAACTTAATTTGTAGACGTTGCTGGTGCTACCAAGTTTTTCCAATGCAAGCTTTTGGGTTCTTGTGGACAACGATCCACCAAATACAAGGAGTACCAGAAAAAATACAACTGATTTGATCCGGGCTAGCGACAAGACTTCAGGTCAAATCTTCCCCTGATAAGTTTTCAAGTAATCCTCGATAGTTAACTTGAAGATAAATACCTTTTTGTTGATACTGGTGCATTGAGAATTAGAACATCAACTTTGAAAATCCAATTTTTGCCTCCACTTCCAAACTGGGCTTTCGGGTTTTGGCCCAACTTCGAAAGCACTGTTTAGGGGAATCTCTTCAGTCATGACCACAGCATGGTAGTTGTGAATTGTGAACAAGGACCCATGCTCTTATTCAACCAGCATGCTTTGCTGGCGCCACCTCTTGGTTGGCCTTTGTTGTCACCATATTCATGCAAGGCATGCTGGTTGGATAACAGCCTTTACGAACACATTCAAATAGAAAGTTGAAAGATGAGAAACGGACAAACATGTTAATGCATACGTTCATAACGGAATATATTTCTTCAATCATAGCGGAACTGCAAATAATCAAAGCATGAGTGAGCTTTTTTAAAGATCATATCAACTGATAAGTTTTCCGTTGTGTATAACCGATTGCTTCGTAATTATTCCCATAAAGACTATGCAAAAAAGCATTTTATTGAAGCAATGAAGATTGGAAGAACATATCTATTTTCAATAACCAAGCAAACTACTTCACCTAGAACTCTTTCATTATACATATGCAATACTAACTTTTCTTGAAACTTTCGTGCAATAAAGAAAGATGTCTCTGCTAAGGCAGCATATTTGATTGTGAAATGAAGTTTTGTTTCCTAAAATATTTTCCTCAGCACGAGGCATTAGATTCGCATTTGGCGGCAACTCAGAAATTCCTCTAAACAACGCGTTTGCAATTAGGCAAAAACGGGAAAGCTCTGGTCTCGGAGAAGGGGTTAATTTTCCAACTCTAAAAGCACCAGTGCTAAAAGGCAAGGCACTTGTCTTCAAGTTAAGGTTACGGCAAAAATTTCCAGGCAAAGAATGTCGATTTTTGGATTTCCCCAAATTTCAGGAGCCCAGCTTGTGGGAAAGACAAAGATACCATCTTTAGAAGTAACAGAAATGTTGAAAAGAGAGAATTCTTGATTAAAAGAAAGTAACTAGAAGTTTTGACACAAAGTTTCCCGATGTGTTTCATATGATAATCCTAGCTTTTTTGACCTATTAAGCCGCTTGTGTGCTACAAAACAATGATGAAACCGCACTATTTGCATCAATTCCTTTGATAAATTCGGTAAATTGCTTTCTAAGCCCTAATTGCTTGACCCGAATTATCTTGTAGGCTCTTACACTTCCGTGTTTACAGTTGAAAAGGCAACAGTAAAAGTCCGTTTTCCAAATTAATTCTCAGTTTTGAAGGTGGGTGCTCTCCAAACCAAAAGAAACTTTGCCCTTTTTTTCCTCTTTGGGGTTTCAAATCTGACAAAATATTCTAGCTCATCTGATAGTGGCATATAGGGGAAACACCCACTTTAGGGTCCGACCGCACTTTTCCAATTGATTCCACACGTATTTTTTATAAGAAACTGCTTATAAGAAACTCAACTCTCAGATCGCCAAAAAAAGAAACTCTAGTACTGTAAAAATATAACTTTGGGAACTACCTATTTTTATAAAGGAATCCTTAACATATTTTACTTTACTTCCACGCTTTTCTTGTATCATATTACTTGTAAGGTACTTGATATAGTCTAAACATTGGAAAGGCTTCACAAAACCTTGCTTTGAAAAGTTCTTGAAGCACCGGATGGTGGGCATGAAGATTGTTATAGAAACTAGTAAGAAACTCTAAGTACTCAAAATCTGATAATTTCAAGAAACTCTAGTACTGGCCAAAATTCTTAGTTTCTCATAAAAATTAATACGTGTATGGCGAACCCAATTTTGGTGGTTTGAGACATTAGGAAGCCTTGAATGGAGATCAAAATTTTGATTAATTTGATTGTGAAAATTTTGCCATGAGTTGGCTTTGAGCTGGTTACTCTGTGGTTTCTGAATCCATTCCGAACAGGGAACAATGCAGTAAAGACCACTCGTCCAGGAACCTCATGCCATAATTTCTAAAATCGAAAACCTGACGATTTCTCTGACTTAAACGAGGTAAATGACTGCAGAGAGGTAGAATTTTCTGTAAATGGACTTGTTTTTACCTATTTGAATAATCATTTCTCACCTACACTAAACAGAATGAAAAATATAAGGAATTTCCTGTTGAAAGTTGTGGGGGAAGTTTCTTACTTTTATCCACTTAGGCCCACCTAAGCCCACCAGCTGCATCAGAATCTTGCATCATTTCTCGTTTTTCTTCGTATTCTGACCAGTAAATAATGCTTCAAATTTGTCCTGAGGATGTAATCACGAAATTTGGCCTACTTCTCGTTATGCAAAGGCCACTTGCCTCTGGGCTCCTGATGCCCATTGGCCGCTATGGCTGTTAGGCTCCTGGGCTCTAAGGTTCCTAGGCTCTAAGGGCTCAAGGCTCCAGGGCTCAAGGTTCCTAGGCTCCTGGACTGCTTGGGCTCCAGGCTCCTCTGTTAGAACACTCCCGTTGAAGAATCATTTGCCAATTTTTGACATTAGAGACCGGGTGAGCCACAAAAAAGTTCCCACTTTTAAAAATTCATAGCACCATGGATACTGCATGGATTTGAACGATTCAAACTACAGTTAAACCCAAGAGATGAAAGTATTTTTGTGATTTTTCTCGCTACTTTACTGGACATGCCCAAGTCGTCCTGAAAGAAAGGAATTGACGACTTGTTGAGAGCAGCTCACAGCTGGATAACACAGTTGGAGGGCCGACGGTTTTTGGTACGGCAGATGGCACCTTTGATCATAATGTTTGACCAATGGCAGACAAGATTTTGCTTTTCCCTGAAGGAAACTGACGGGGGCAAAACAATTTTGAAACATGAATGGCTCTATGTCAAAATGAACATATTGGCGCCGCCATTTCCAAAACAGCGCACCTGTGCAGACAGATACAAGTGACCCCCTTGTTTTCAAGTTCCTTGCGGTTAGATCCTATTACAAACATCGGGTTAAGTCAGGTCACGTAGATCTTATGAATAATTAATGAGGAACTGTTCGCGACAAGTCGTGACGACTTGGGCAAGTCCACTGCTTTACCAGCACTAGAAGTATTACTAAGTTCAACTTGATAAAAATTTCATGATCGCGAAATGACAGAAAAAGGGTCCAAAACATCGATCAAAATTGTGTGTACTCCCCTTACACAGGACAATTCGTAATGGGTGCTCTACCTCTCTGAAGAGTTATACAATATAAATCATCAAACAAATATTTTCAGTCCCATGGCAATAAATGTACAATGGATATCTCTCACCCATAAACAATATTGATTTTTGTATAATTAATCTGTCCGAGTAGTCCATAATTATTTGGTCAATGTTTTAGGCCAATTTTCTGTCATTTTGCAACCATGAAATTTTTGTAAAGTTGAATTCACCTATATTTCTAAAGCACTTGAGAGAGCGAGAAAAATCACAAAAATACTTCGATCTTCGATCAAAAAAAATACTTACATTCAATTGGAATTTGAATCTTTCAAATCCGTGATGTAGTCTTGATGCTATAAATTTTCAAAAGAAGGAACCTTTCTCTGATTCACCCGGTAGATTCAAGGTAAAAAGGAATTTGAAAGCCCCAGACACACTTCGAAAGTTTAGGATCTGCACTTCCCGCTGATGTAAGTCAGATGTTGTCCTCAAACGCAAGGGTAAAAATAGCTTTTGAAGGAGGTACACTCTTTTGAGCAATAAATTTGTCTGGAAAATAAAATTTTACAATATCTTCCAACTATTTGATATGGTTAGGATCCCCACATTTCTGTGCATCAAATGGTGTATACTGTAGATAAATTACGTTCATAGTTTGGAATTTAGGGAGAGAAAACCAATCTTGTGTTACAACATGTACAGTAACCTTAACTATCAAAGATGACTTGAAAACCAATCAGGGACAGATTCGACCGAAAGTCTTGTCGTTAGTCCCGATCTGATCTGCTTCGCTTTTTCCTGGACACCCGGCAGCAAAATAGAACTGGCCTCCTAGCAAACAGCTAAGAAAGTTTCACAAACGTCAAGCAAAGATGTACTTTTGGCGAAGAACGATGCATACCTTTGATGACTGGAACTCCTTCCCTATCTGTTACCATTATAGCTAACGCTCCATCAGTTCTGTAGAAGCAAAAGAAATCATCTTCGTCAATTTGAATATAGCCTCAAAGAAAGTGCACCATTATTTGGCATCTTAGCAGGTCAGAAACTGGGTAGTCAAAAAGTTTCTGCATGAGTGACGATTGAGAAAGCTGTATAGGCCTTGTGCAAATTAACAAGAAAAGAATCCTGCAGTCTTGGGACAATTCAGAATTTGGTAAGGAAATCTTCACACTGTGATAAAAACTCTACTTGAATACAACAATAGACTTCAATGATTATAAAATGAGAAATCTGACTGAAGAAACTATACAATTTCTCAAGAATTCTGTGACAGAAAACATTGTCAGTTAGTCCAGTGAATGTATGGTTAAATTTCTTTTCAAAATCAAATGTCATGAAATGTTAGACAGATTACTAACTGTTATTTATAGTCCAGTAAATCTAGGGTTTGACCTAGAACAAATTGCAACAGAAATGATTTTTGCGGGATCTAATAGCTTAAACAGTGCTAGTCAACGAACTAAAAGTCTAAGAAAATCAGAGCATCGGAAGACCACCAAATTCGACATATTTTTAAAGAATAATCCTCTCTGTTCCATGTTGTACACAACAGTTGCGAAGCGGAAACAAAACTTGTCAATTTCATAAAACCGTATTGAAATCTGGTACCATATAAAGTGCGGACTACTGGAGCATGTGATGATTGGACATACTGTTCTTTAAAATTCCGGAAAAAATTGGCTTGTTAGCGTGCTTGTTAGCTTTCATAAGTGAAAGATATTATTCTTTTAGGGTTAGCCTTTGCCGTTGAGGTACGTTAACAGTGCGAATTACATGAGCAAGTGGTTTTTGACTTCAAATCGGGAGGAATCATGCTTTCAATGGCCTATGAACAAATCCCTTAATCAAGAGAAGAAAGAGTCTATGAAACAAGGAGCACTAACTTGCTACGGTCGCCCGAATATTTAGTGCAAATCATTTCAATCCCCTATTTAATTAATGTGCGAAATGTGTCTCAACACAGGTCACATAAATCAAGTTCCAGAAATCTGGAAACCGTAATAGCAATCTTTTGCTCTTTGTTTTGGACCCTCTCTTCTTTTGAATAATGGGTCTCCCCGTAGGCTACGCTCTCAGATGAAATTTACATAGGTTGGTAGGCAGTTTCTTAAATGTGGAGCAAAAATGCAAATCAAGACATTTCTGTAGTAGAAAACTAATGAATTTTCTCAATCAGAGTCCGACACTTTCGTGCAACTTCGGGGCGCCTACTTTCTACCGAAATTTGGGCGCCCTCTCTGTCAGCTGCCCCTCCTTCAACTTCAGGCTGGATCTGTCCCCGTTCTCCATTAAATCAATCCAAGCCTTTGCAGCAGCATTTCCTCCTTGAATAATTTGTTTGTGGCTTCTTCATCTTAGTCCAGTAGATCGAGATTGAAACGAAGAATGATAGCAAAAATTATATTTGAGAGAATTGATAGTTTCAGTAGTGCTATTCAATATCCAAAACGTCTAGAGCAAGCCAAACAATTGAGATCTCTGCATTATTTTTGTTCGAAATGCAATTTTTTTCGGAATCTTTACAGAAGAACAACACCAAAGGTCCAGCTTTCCAATGATCCGCATTTTATACGCATGGCATTTTCAATACAAATGTTTGAAATCGACAAGCTTTGGTTCCACTTCAAAACTATATCGTAAAAGATGGAACGATGTGGACTGCCCGGTAAAATACGTCTAATTTCATGGTCTTCCGATGCTTGGATTTTCTTAGACTTTTGATATGCTGTTTAGTAGCTGATGTAGAATGGTTTGCCATGAAAAAAAATTCTGTTGCAATTTGTTCTAGGTCCGACTAAAATTTGCCTTTCGTTTACTGGACTATTATAGTTATTCGGCAAATTGATAACACCCAATTCCCTAGACTTGCTCCAAGTCTATTTCTTTTCTTCATCAGTATCTTTAGAGGCAACAATTTTACCATTGCCTCTGAAGATACTGATGAAGAAAAGAAATAGACCTCGAGCAAGTCTACCTTTTCCCTCAAGTAGATTCAATGTTTGTTGATAAACCTTACTTTAGGTGTACCTCAGGGTTAAGAACAACGCCCTTTGTTCTTTCTTTTGTATATACATGACTTAGTCTAGAATGTGCAAGCAATATCAGGTCCTCACAGGCTATAGTTCTGTCTTTTCGGTTCAGAAAAAAGTGAGTCTACAGAGCGACATGGAATAACGCAGTTTGATGAGCAATTATGCTAAAGATGGTGAGGCGGCATTTTATACCAAGATGCACCGTATTCTTTAATCAAAGTTGTTTAGGATCATCAAAGAAGCTTAATCAGCATGGAACGCACCTTGGTAAACTTTTAGCTTTCACCTTTACTGTTACCATTTATAACAGTGTAGCAACTGATCCTCTCATCTCAGTCATAAGGCCTCAAGAGAACAATCACTTTGAATTGATTGGTGGCTGAAATCACTAGCAATAGATGTAACTGTTTCTAAAGCTTCTACGTGTGGTCCTTTAGCGAATAAAATTGAAACAAAAATTCTTTCTTAGCAAAGATTTTAACGTAGTCAAACGTTTGCTATATTTGAATAAGACTTACTCCTTAAAATGTAAGTGATACTCTCAAATCTTATACTGCCTACTCTGGAAACACACAAAATAGTAATGATATGATGATGCATGTGTTATGTTCGGAGGAAAGGTAAATGACGCTGTGACCAACAAACTTGTTTCAGTTTCAGTCTCGGTTTATTCATCACTCAATCGTGAATGCAATTCTATGCATTAAACTACACCTAAATACTTATTTCATTTTAAATTCTTTAAACACGGCGGCCCTATCAGCCAAGAGTGGCTGCTTTTCAAGGGGCCGTGGCAAAACCTACTTACAATACTACAATAAATAATTAAAGAAAAGAATATTTACAATGTAAAACTAGAATAAATGAAAATATAAAAGCTATTTACATTTAAGTCTACATTTAAAAGTAGACAGAGAGGGGGCTAGTTTGACCTCATGTTCTAACTCATTCCAAACCTTTGATCCATGGAACGAAAATGCGTTTTGGCCAATGCTCGTTTTCATTCGTGGAGCAAGTAGGTCAGTCTCACGATTTCTCAAATTTACAATCTCCCGTGTTGAGTTTCTCGTGAATAGAGTAGAGAGGTAAGTGGGCGCGAGACCACTTATTGATTTGAAAACAATGGTAGCCGTCTCTTGTTTGATCATGTCGTGGACTGTCAGCCATTTGAGCTCTTTTATCAAGTTTGCTGCTGGTGCATCATAGCAACTGTTAGTAACTATTCTCGCAGCACGATTTTGTAACTTTTGTAGCATTAACAGGCGAGAGTCTCCACAGCTACCCCACACAGAGCAACAGTAGCGAAAATGGGGCTCAACGATACTTCTATACATCTGACTAAGGGTGTGCTTTGGAAGCAATTTCTTAGCATATTTTAGGAAGCCCAAAGAGTACAGTACGGTACAACACAAAAAGTAAACTTAAAGATTACAGGAAAAAGACCTATGCGGGACTGTACTTAAGACTGATTGATTAAGGAGAAGCTCCCTAAAGAGGTTGATGAAAGGAGAGAGCGCCCCCTCTGCCACCCATAGACACAAGTCGGGCTGCCGAGTGAGTCAATAATAAAATTTCCGCTTGAAAGGTCATGGTGCCCTGGATATTAATATGATAACAAGATGATACATCATACGAAATGAGACCATACGAAAAAGGGATTGGAGAGGGTGGAAAAGTTGTTCATTAAACTTTTGCTGACAGGTAAGTCAATGTTCTTTGCAGTTTTGCTGCGTTTATTGCCATCTTTATCTACATTTTCCTGTTTTAGCTGTGTCACAGGAAGCCGAAATGGCTAAATAATAGATGTCATTTTTGTCCGTAATACAGCAGCATACAATATGGAACCGGCTCTACTCAATGATTAGTTTATTTCAGAATGAAGTTAAACATTATCACTTACAAAGAATAATTGTTGTTTCTTCGTGTATCTAACGCTGGTATTGTAGAACAAAGAAGCATTGTCTTCAAACCAACCTCCATCAGGTCTGCGATTTCTTATTCGAATTTGCAAGTCAAGGCAACCAGTCCTACTCGATCTGAAGTCGAGGCAAATATATTACCTCACATAACGCCGATTAACGGTTTGCAGTGTTGTTGTGTACAGTACTTCTGTTTAATATATAGAACTATATATTATGCGGGGTGAGTGGCTGAGTGGCTTATACAGTCTTCGTCAGGTGACTGAAGTTAAGCTTGGTCGAGTGAGGTCAGATTTCGGATGGGTGACCTCTGAGGACTGACCTCGCAACTCACCTCGTCGTCCTTCGGAAGGGACGTTAAACTAGGGGTCCCATGCCTGGATGCGGCATGCACAGTGGGCCTAAATTAGCTCTCAGTAGCTAGAAATCCTGACAAGCTCACTCAAAACAAATTGAAAACAAACAAACAAACAATACCATAATAAGATTCACGAAGAAACAACAATTATTCTTTGTAAGTGATAATGTTTAACTTCATTCTGAAATAAACTAATCATTGAGTAGAGCCGGTTTCATATTGTATACTGCTGTATTACGGACAAAAATGACACCTATTATTTAGCCATTTGGGCTTCCTGTGGCCGTGTTAGGTCAATAGTTCATACTTTTAGGCCATCTCCTAACCGATCAAAAACGTTCTTGTTTCGTGTAGCTAGTGCAACTGTACAAAGATAAACAAGTAAATAAAGTAAAATATAGGAACTTTGATGCGACCTGAACGACGTTTCGAGCATAGCACGTTATCAAGCCTGTTATATCCTACCGGCCAGGCTAGATATCACTGCGGCTGCAGGCAAGGTATGGGATATAACATTAGTTTTCCTATCACTGATTCGTTTGAAGCTTCGAACAGAATTTATCCTTTGTAAACTCAGCCATGATCCTCGTGAACTGACGAAAACCTCATCCTATCTCTTGAAAGGAACACAAAAAAGACTGTACTTAAGACTGATTGATTAAGGAGAAGCACCCTAATGAGGTAATTTTGTAGTGGGCCGAAAAAGGGTTTCTTATTTGGCCTGACTCTTCAGTAGGAGCTCCTTGCAGTTTCTTAATTTTTCGAAAATTGAATGTCATATTTAACTCTTATATGCCTACTTTTTTGAGTCCAACATCTCCTCTCGCAAGGAGGGCATTGTACTTGTTACTACTATCAGTTCATGGCAAGAAATACAAGTGTTATTTGTCATTCATACAGAACTTATCTCTCAAAACTATTAACCGTTGGCAGCTAGGAACAGGAGGAAATAATGACTATTGAAATCCCTGTCTAACAGAACACTTTGTATCCACTGCAAGTGATGCAAATGATTATCAAAGGTTCTCCATCTCCAAAGGTTTTATGGATGAGCCACCCCCAACCCTCCCTTCCAGTACCACAAAACATTGGGCGTATTCTTCTCGGCATCTTCTGAAAACGGAAGAATAGGTAGAAGTTGAAATCCTAACGGTAGACTCCACATAATGCAGATCGTTTCATACGAACGCCCATTCTTTTGGTCATTCTGTTTTTGGTAGACTTCTGAAAGATTATTGACGTCTCTGGGATTATTATTATTATTATTAGAGATGTTTTCTAAAGAGACAACAAGAATATGAAGCATTATTCAAGGAGATTTTGAATCAGGAAACGAGTTTTCAATACGAGTCAAGGAAATGAGTCCTTAATTTGGATCAAAAACTGCAACGGCGCAAGCAACAAGTATCTTTTATAGATCTAAAAATATTAAAAACACAAAACAGATACATTTCTATGTACCAGCCACCGCGGAGAAGGGCACTTGGTCATCTGGTCCCCACTGCGGCTGGCACTTACAATTCAACTATACTAGATACAATAAGAAAACAAAAACCAAAAAAAATAAACATGTAAAGAGAAGGGGATGCCTTGTGACATGATATACCGGCCAAGTCAAAAATGTCCGCCGACGTGGGGCACATAAAAAATTTTTTGAGTAATCACGCCATTTCCACGCGCTATTCACTCAACCCATAGCAAGAATGCTTGCCAAGATGCAAGGACCCACTCCACCGTATACGGTTAGACAGAGACCTCAAACCCAGGCCAACACCTCCGCCACAGGGTGAGCCACAGCATGCGGGAACGCTTGCCAGATAATATCAATAGCTTCACAAACATCGGCCGGCACTTTTGACTCACACGACGCAATTCAATCAAAACGATTCGTTTTGTCAATAAAGGCTATTGTAGATTCAAGAATGATTCGATTCGCCATAATGTTCAGTTGAGAAATTCCAAATAATAACAGATCGCATAGGGAGTTTGAATCCAAATTCGTGATATTTAAGCCTGGAATATCAGTGAGCCGACCAAGGAGATCTATACGAATTGGACTAAACAAGTGGCAGTGGAGGAGAAAGTGCTGGTTATCTTCAATGGCATATCCACATGCACAAATGCATGCAGCGAAAAGTATGGAAAGTGGAAAGGTATTCCAACGTTTTGAGCCAAAATATTGAATTGTTTGAAGACCATAAAGGGAAGCATTCTTAAGAGATTTTGAAAAGAGCACCTGCCAGTTGCCTGAAGAATTCCAATCTTATGGAAATTTGAATTTGATTTGGAATAATTATAAAAGTAAGAAGATACCTTATCTATTGCTTTGTAAACAAAAGTTCGAGCATTCAAAAGCAAAGTGCATATTCTCAACTTTAAGAATTTCTAGCAACTGGAAGATTGGTGCAGAGGAAACTGAGAATGGATCGAGTTTGATACGGCGAAGCAGAATTTTTGCCTGCAGCCAAAATAGTGGATTTAGGTAAGATTCGAAAGCAAGTCCCCATTCTGCGATGACATAGTTGAGGAAAGAAAAAGTCAATGAGTAGCAGAGACAGCTAAGCATAGGGAGTGGACAGTAATGCCGTACTTTATGAGGGAAGCGCAAGAAATTCTAAATAGCTTCCTACAATGCTCAGCTGTGTGATGCTTACAACGAGAAAGGTGTTCATCTACCAGTACTCCTGAGAACTTAACGGTTTTTGTCTTTTTGATATCCTGTCTACCAATTTCAAGCTTTACGTCGCCTGTCAATTTCTTTTGGGGAGATTGAAACAGTAAAATATCCTCTTTTCCATGTTAAGAGCACGTTTTTTTGTGTCACAGCCACAATTTTAGTTTCTTTACTTCTTTATTAACTTTTCCTGTAAGTAGTCAAGTAGCATCAAATTCACAATAGATATTAATGTCCTTTCTCAATACAGTTTCGAATTGCTTGCAAGCCTGCAGGTCGTTCGCAGAATTTGTTAATTTGGACTGATGAAGTAGATAATAGAACACCGCGCTAAAGATGGCGGCGAGGAACTTTTTACAATTCTATAGGAATTTGATAGAGAATGCAATAAATTTTAGTAAAACGTTCCTCGCCACCATCTTTAGCATAATCATCTATCCTAGTCATAGTTTATTATAGATAAGTCCAAATATTATAGATAAGTCCATTGACTGAGGCGCCGATGTGTTGTGGCGGCCTACTCATTGAACTGGATTAAGTCTTTGCAGCAGAAAATTAAAGGATAGAAACTATTGTATTTTGGAAGGAATCAAATTACTAGTAAGACGTTGTTACAACTTGCAGAAGCAATCATGGTGTTCTTCGTATCGACCCTCGTGCAGCCATAATGTCAGCCTGGCTTAGGCCATATTTACAGGTTGGCCTAATCTTACATCTTCTTTCGACGAAACTGCCTGTAGATCGGAGCATGGCTGCTTTATTGCAGATGCGTCCACCTAAGATGTCGAGAAATGATCTATGTACTATCATCTCACCAAACAGGAAGAGTGAAGAACACAAAAAATGGCATTATCGTGGTAAAAGGGGTGGTAGGCGGAAACCAAAGCGTGTCAAGGAATTTATTAATGGAATAAACTTGTCCAATTTACTTTACCCCCCTCGTAAACCAATATCAAGGGACAGTGGCTGGAAGTTAAAACTTGCTACAATAAACACAAGATCAATTCGTAATAAAACTGGCATTTTCTTGGATCATATCATTGATAATAGTATTGATATTTGTACAATTACTGAAACTTGGTTGAAAGAAAAAGATGAGGTTACCCGTGCTGAATTGAATATTGATGGATATGTTTTTAAGGATATTACAAGAGATCACAGACAAGGGGGAGGGGTTGGAATTTTTCATCGATCAAGTGTTTCTTCAACTTTGGTTAACTGTGGGGAAACTAGCTCCTTTGAGTATGCTACTTGGAAATTATTACTCCCAAAGTTTGCATGGATGTTCCATGTCATCTATAGACCTCCTTACAGTGAGGCTCATCCTGTGTCTGCAAGTGTTCTTCAAAGAATTCTCTGATTTCCTAGAGTCAGCATGTTCTGATTCTTCCAATTTTATCATGACAGGTGATTTCAATTTTCATGTCAATGACAAGAAAGATCTAGACACTGCAAAGTTTTCTCAAATCCTGGATTCTTACAACTTAACTCAGTTAATCCAGATGCCCACTCATTTATCTGGTAATACACTTGATCTTCTAATTACATCTGCACCCAATAAAGATTTATTCAGTAATTTTCAAAGTGGTTTCTACATATCAGATCACTCCTTTGTTAGTTGTCACATGGGAGAAGAAAAACCTGGCCATGAAAAAAGGGAAATTCAATACAGAAAAATTAAATACATTGATCACAGTGCAATGAAAAATGATTTGCAAGATTTGGTTAAAAGCTGCTTTGAAGAAGATAACCTTGATACATTGGTAGTGTCATATGAAAGTGGTCTTAAAGGTATTATGGACAAGCATGCCCCAGTTCAAACCAAGAATGTTACAGTTAGACCCCTTCTCTCATGGTATGACCCTAGTCTTAAGGTTCTGAAACGTAGTTTGCGTAAAGCGGAACAAAAGTGGCATAGAAAACAGTCTCAGGAGGATCTCAGGATGTTCAAAACATTGAGATCAAATTTCAACAATAAAGTAAAAGATTTGAAGTCTTCCTATGTAAGGTCCAAAATAGAGGAATGTGCACATAACACCGAACAGTTTTTCAAGGTTGTGAATCAAATTACAAATAATACTAAAAGAAATCCATTGCCACCGGGTAATAGGTCAGAACTTGCAGAGAATTTCTCAATCTACTTTGGGACCAAAATTGAGAGGATAAGAAGTGAGTTAGATAAGTTTGGACAGTATGAGCCAATAGTGGTTTCAGTTGACAAGTTTGAAAAATTCCCAGAAATTAGTGAAGATCAAATCAGGAAGTTGATTATTGATGCAAATACAACTGACTGCGCAGTGGATCCTTTCCCCACCAGGTTAGTCAAAGAATATATTGATGTTTTACTGCCTCTCATCACAAAAATGGTGAATCTGTCCCTTGCAAATGGAACTTTCCCAAGTAATTGGAAAGAGGCAATACTGATACCTCTTCTGAAGAAATTATCTTTAGAGTTGATCAACAAAAACTACAGACCAGTCAGCAACTTACAATTTTTGTCTAAAGTTGCTGAAAAAGCCGCACTGTCTGGTTTCATACCTCACTTAAAAGAGCATAATTTACTTCCTAGTTACCAATCTGCTTATAGAGAACATTATAGTACTGAAACTGCCCTTGTCAAAGTGCAAAATGACTTGCTCATTGCAGCGGATAACCACAAAGTGTCACTTTTTGCATCTATAGATCTGTCTGCAGCTTTTGATACTGTTGATCATTCAATCTTAAAGGTAATGTGTCCATACATAAGGATCGGGTGCACCCGACCTGTCAAGTCATCCATCAAAATATCGGGTTATGATTGGTCAGTTCCATTGTGATGCAAAACTGATCACATGAAATGCTGGCCTCGCACAGGAACGAACATGCAGAAGCAGACAGCAATAATGGCTGCCTCATTTCAACGTTGAAAGTGATCACATGGAAAATCACATGTTTCTTATTGCCTCCCGCAGAGTTGCTGGCTATCGCTGGACACATTACCTTTAATGAAAGTCCTTGAGTCAAACTTTGGAGTGACAGGTACAGCTTTGAAATGGTTTAATTCCTACTTAGAGTCTAGAAGTCAACGGGTTAAGATAGATAACGTTTTATCAGACAAATCGGAATTGAGATTCGGAGTACCACAAGGATCATGTGCTGGTCCCATCTTGTACTCAGTATATGCAAGTACCTTATCAAATGTCATTGACAATAATATTTCTGTGATGGGTTACGCAGATGATCATGCGCTGTATTCAACATCATCTACTGACAAAGAGTCAGTAGCACTCACACTTGCTCACATTGAATTATGTCTTGAAAAAGTCGGTGTATGGATGGTAGAAAATCGCCTGAAGATGAACCATGAGAAAACAGAGTTTATTGCTTTTGGATCAAGTCATACCATAGAACAATTACAGGTTGAATCAATTAGAGTTGGAAATGATCCGGTTGAAATTTCCTCTCATGTCAAATATTTGGGTGTCTGGTTGGACAGCACTCTTACCATGAAAAAACACATATCAGAAAAGTGTCGGATAGCGTCTCTAAAATTATATAACATAAAGAAGATTCGCAAGTATCTGACCCATGATTCCCTCGTCAGGCTTGTAAATGCCTTGGTGTTATCACACTTGGATTATTGTAACGCATTGTTGATTGGCCTTCCGGATTCCACTCTAAGGCCACTGCAGAACGTCCAGAATTCTGCTGCCAGGGTCATCCTTGGCCTTTCAAAATTCGAGCATATATCTCCTGGATTAAAGAAATTGCATTGGTTGCCTATTAAATACAGAATTGAATTCAAAGTTTTGACCATGGTTTTTAAATCATTACACGACGAAGTACCAACTTATATCAGTGATTTACTCGAGCTGAAGAAATCAAACTATTCATTACGATCAGCAAATGGCATCAACCTGCAAGAACAACGCTCAAAATTAAAGTATTTTGGAGACAAGGCCTTCTCAGTCTGTGCTCCCCGACTTTGGAACATGCTGCCTAACAATGTTAAAACATCTCCAAATTTGGATTTTTTTAAGAAAAATTTGAAAACCTATTTCTTTAAAATTGCTTTTAGTTAAACAAATCTTCTCAAGACTCATTTCATAAACATTCATTTTAGCCGTTTTTAAGATTTTAAAAAGCAGAGGACTTCTTATTACTTATCTAAATTTTAAACCAGTTATAAACTTTTGTAAAGCGCCATAGATAGATAACTTGTTATTTGTATGCGCGCTCTAAAAATGTACATTTTATTATTATTATTATTATTATTATTATTATTATTATTATTATTATTATCATTATTATTATTATTATTATTATTATTATTATTATTATTGTTCATTGTTCACTCGGCGGTGATGTTGACTGCCGGTTGACTTCTGGATAGCAGGCCAAATCCCTTGGCTTTAGGTATCCAGTACTTTTCTTACTATCTTTGCAGTTCCTAACAGGCAAGCTTTCTGTAAAAGTTCTGTGCTGCATTCTATTTCAATCTTCTTCAACCAGTTTTCAAAGTTCTTTCCAATCGTACCCAGAGCTCCAATGATTATTGGTACAATCTTAACTTCTCTTACATTCCAGAGCCTCTTAATCTCTCTCTTCAAGTCTTGATAGACCTCAATTTTTTCCTTTTCTTTTCTTTCGATCCTGGTATCGAAGGGACAGGATATGTCAATCAGCAAACACGATCGATCCTTTTTATTTTCAAAAACAATGTCTGGTCGGTTATGCTCCAGTCGATGATCTGTCTGTATGGGAAAATCCCACAATAACCTAATGTCTTCTGTCACAATAACATTCTCTACTTTATGGTTGTACCATCTATCTCCATAATCTAAACCTAGTTTTTGACATAACTTCCAGTGGACAATTTGAGCTACTTTGTCATGTCTCCAGCCTTTATATTGTACTTGCGCTAGCTGTTGACACTCAGATACTATGTGCGCTATCGTTTCATCTGCTTTTCCACATAGTCTACATTCTTTTGATACATTTTCTTTGTAAATGATGTTCTTTACAGAATTCGTTCCCACTGCTTGCTCTTGCGCTGCAAATATAGTGCTCTCTGTTTCTTTCTTTAATCCTGCATGTTTCAACCAATTCCAGTTCTTATCCTTATCCATTAGATCTTTTGTAGCAGCAGCTGTTTGCCCATGCAGCGGTTTATCCATCCACCCGTTCTTATGCTGTTCTTTATTCTGCCGTTTCCATACTTTGGGATCTTTGATTTCATTTGATCTCAGTATTCCTTCCTTTTCAATTGATCTCATTATTTCGTGGGCGTTGTTCATCACATACCATCCAAGACTGTTCTCCTCACTTCGTACAGTCTCTTCAGCTCCAATCAAACCCCTCCCTCCTTCCTGCCTTGTTAAATACAGTCTGTTCACATTGCTTTTAGGGTGGAACGCTCCATACATGGTCAGTTTCTTTCTTGTTTTTCTATCAAGTTCTTGCAGTTCGTTCTTGGTCCAATTTATCAACCCTGCACCGTACCTCAGCAATGACACAGCCCACGTATTTATTGCAATGATTATATTCTTTCCATTCAGTCTTGATTTAAGAATCTTTTTCAACCTTCGTAGGTATTCTTTTTGTACAAGCTCTTTCATAGTTTGATTCATAATCTCATCTATCTCTAGTATGCCAAGATACTTATATCCTTCTTCGTCGACACTTTTAATTGATTCACCATTATTATTATCATTATTATTATTATTATTATTATTATTAATAGGTAAAGGCTCGGGGGTGGTAGTTTGGGACAGAGATGATTACATCATGGAAGCAGAGAGTCAACTCGGTGACTCTGAGGTATATAGTAGGCTTGATGACGATCCTTCGGAACGGCTTCACCAAATTATTTCGGACACTCTCAAAATTATTAGTGATAGAGGAGATTTGGATCAAGCTACTTTAGATTACTTAATGGTGAATAACCCTAGGTTAGGACGGTTTTATCTCCTCCCTAAAATCCACAAAAGATTGAATAGCGTACCAGGGAGACCTGTTATTTCGAACTGTGGTTTTTTTACGGAAAACATTTCAGCATTTTTGGACCATCATTTGCAACCATTAGCTAAAAAGGTGCGGTCATATGTTAAAGACACTAATCATTTCCTTAGAAAAATCATGGATCTAGATGGTCTCCCTGAGGGCGCTATATTATGTACAGTGGATGTGGTGGGGCTTTATCCAAGTATTCCGCACGAGGAGGGATTGGAGGCGTTACGAGATGTACTTGAATGTCGAGAAGATAAAACCATTTCCACAGATACCCTTCTTGAGTTAGCTCGCGTTGTTCTTAAGAACAATTTTTTCGAATTTAAGGGCGATTTTTATCAGCAGCTTAGGGGTACAGCGATTGGCACCAAATGCGCTCCTTCATACGCGATTCTGTTTTTGGCCGCGCTAGAAGAAAAATTACTGGCTGAAGCTCAAGATAAACCGTGGGTATGGTGGAGGTATATAGATGATGTTTTTTTGATTTGGCAGCACGGGGAGGAACAACTTAGGGATTTTATATCTTTCTTAAATGGGGCACACGACTCTATAAAATTTACAGCGGAATGGTCAACAGATAAGGTGAATTTTCTCGACGTTCAAGTCATCAAACAGGGTAACAGACTTATAACGGATTTGTTTACAAAACCTACGGATACCCATCAACTCCTGCATCGAACTTCATGTCATCCAAATCACACCAAAAAGGGAATTCCATATAGCCAGGCCCTTAGAATTCGCCGCATTTGTTCAGAGGAACAGTTTTTTATAGATAGGGTAGGAGATTTAAAAGCTTGGCTTTTAGCTAGAGGTTACAGTGAAAACGAGGTCGACAGCCAAATCAATAGGGTACGGGACAAAAATCGTGCAACTTTGTTAAATCCTATACCTAAGGAAAAGGATGATATGAAAATACCTTTTGTGTTGACATATCACCCAGCTATGTACAAGGTTTATGACATCCTTCGCAAAAACCAGAACCTATTACTGGTAGACAGTGAGCATGAGACAGTTTTTAAGGACAAAATATTAGTTTCTTTCAGAAGGGCAAAAAGTTTGAAGGATAAACTTGTGAGGGCTAAGCTGCCAAGTATAGATGCGGAGTTGATGGAAAAGGGTACTTTTAGATGTAATGGCAGAAGGAGTTGCCAGATTTGTCCTTTGATGAGGGAGGGGGATACATTCCACAATTTTGATTCCACCAGATCTTTTAAAAATTTCTCGGGGCGATACGATTGCAACTCTGATCATGTTGTTTATTTGTTGCAGTGTGAGTCATGCAACAAGAAATATGTGGGGAGTACTAAGACTAAATTTCGGCAAAGGTTTAATGTTTACAAGTCCTATTTTAGGACATACGCACGCAAACACGACGAAAATTCTCTTGATAAAGGGAAGCCTGTCCCACAGGCTTCTTTTTTCAGTCATTTCTTTGAAAACGGACACAATGGGACTTTTCGGGTGGGTATCACAATTATAGATGGGGCAGATGATGTTTTTTCGCTTCGCCGAAAGGAGTTGTTTTGGCAATATCGACTCCAAACTTTTTCACCAAAGGGTCTTAATGAAAGAGCTGCAGACGTGGAATTAGACATATTTGCGTGCGGAGGAACAGCTTAGATTCTGCCAATGCATCTAAAGGTCCCTAGAGGTTGCTCTTGTTTAAGGAATTAGTATCAGGCCATCTGGGATTCAGCAGTTGCTAAAAGAAGAGTTAAGCATCATGCGAATCTTTCGGGGGGTCACTTGGGGGTAACTGTGAGTTGCCAGAGCAGCCTCAAGAGTATCGGAAAAAATTGGAATTCGTATCTGGCAATCTGGAGTGTAGCTGTTGCTAAAAAAGAGTTAAGCATCATGCAAAATATTTCGGAGGGTCAGTTGGGGGTAACTGAGTTGCCAGGGCAGCCTCAAGGGTAAAGAATTAGTATCAGGCCATCTGGGATTTAGCTGATGCTAAAAGAAGAGTTAAGCATCAAGCGAATATTTCGGAGGGTCTTTTGGGGGTAACTGTAGAGCTGCCAGGATAGCCTCAAAGGAATAACTTAAACTTTAAAACGCTTCCAATCCGTTCTCTATTGGTCAGGGACAAAGGGATCAGGTATTTTAATCTGTAAATAGACTCGTTATGTATAATTTTATCGGTAAACAATCTGTATAAATTCTCGGCTGTCCCAGTAAAGTTTTACTCTGAGGAAGATTTTTAATCGAAACGTTAGCTTTTATAAAACAGTCTTATTTTTCATATTTTCTTTTCTGTTTTTCCTGAAGGTGGTTTTAGTTTTCATATTATTATTATTATTATTATTATTATTTCTCATGTCTTTTTTATTTACAACGAGTTCTGTCTTCAAGTGTTTCCACCCCAGAAATGGGGTAAGGTATCACTGTTTGTTTGCATTGAGTCCCAGTCTTCACTAGTTCCATGGTTTCACTAGTTCATTAAGAATCTTCTTACTGCGTAGCACGTTCCCAATAATGTTATCTTTTGTATCTCGAAGATATTGATCTTTCCTGGTATCTTTTCAATGTATTTCGCAAACGTTTTGTCAACGACCCCTGTACATCCAACAACGATAGGGACTATTGCAATTTCTTTGAGTTGCCATAATGCTTTCAACTCGATAGCAAGATTTTGGTACTTCTCCACTTTCTCGATACGCTTATCAACAATGTTGTCATCTCTTGGTACTGCAATGTCTATTAACAAAGCGGTTTTGTCTTTTTTGTTCATTATTATTATTTTTTTTTTATTATTATTATTATTATTATTATTATTATTATTATTATTATTATTATTATTATTATTATTATTATCATTATTATTTGTCTTTTTCACAGGAGTGTTCTTATTTCCTGGTTCATTTGCCACGATAGCGGACCACACCCAGTGGTCTTTGGTATCTTGACATCACTTCTTTCCTTGGTCTTTACTTTATATCCAATACTTTACGTATTATTCTCGCTGTTCCAAGCAAACATGGTCTCTGTAACATCTCTACCGTAACATCCAATTCTAACTTTTCCAGCCATTTATCAAAATTCTTTGTCACTGGGTGTGGTCCGCTGGGTGTGGTCCGCAATTATTATTATTATTATTATTATTATTATTATTATTATTATTATTATTATTATTATTATTATTATTATTATTATTATTATTATTATTATTATTATTATTATTATTATTATTATTATTATTATTATTATTATTATTATTATGCACAATCTAAAAACGTGCAAGAACGATGCCACTGGGAGCATGATAGGGATGACTACCCTCGATGATTTGTAACAAAACACAATACGGATACTAAAGGCCATACCAAGGTTCTAGTCCCTTCATAGGGAGAATCAGCTTATCACAGAGATCAGGTAACATTACTATACTGCTGAATCGAAACTGAAAGTTTAAAGGTTTTGTTATAGTCTTCAGTAACATAGATATATTTACGATACATTTATGGTGTTCTAAGAAGATTGAAGATTAATAGAGAAGAATGAGACAGAACATTAATTTACTTAAATTTGCATTGCTGGTGATACAAGAAACGCTCTGATGAAGAATGAATTTTAGCATCATCATTAATATTTTCATCACAGAACTTTCATCACTAATCATTTTCTGGAAAGGAAACTCAGTGTTGAATGTTAAAGATGTTCCCTTTCACAGTGCATCACATGGTTGCTTCCTGTTACGCATCAAAAATACAGTCAATCAAAAATAAAAATGCAGCAGTTTAATTCAACAGTCAGCTTTCAAAAAACAGCAATGCACTTACTGATAAATCAATAAATCGAGTAATTAATCAATCATCAAATAATCTATCAATGAATTAGTAATCAGCAGATTAATCCATTACATACTCAACAAATCAATTGATATATCTATGATTAATCAATTAATGAAGACGTGAATCAATATCACTTAATCCATCAACAAATCAAAAGTCAACCGATTGATCCATTTTTCTCAATAAATCAAAAGATAAGTCAATAAATTAATCAATTAATGAACAAGTAAATTATGTACTCAATCATTCAACTAATCCATAAATCAATTAATGATCAGACAATTGATCCATTATCTACTCAATTAATCAACTGATAAATCAATAAATTAATTTTTTTTTTCTTTTTTTTCTATCAAATATAGAAATTTACAATAACGATATTACCTAAAACAGCACTTACAAACTACTGTACTACACTACAAGAACGATGCCATGAGGAGCAGAAGACCATGACTACCCCATGGCCATAACATAGAGACAGGTAATTAAAACTAAGTCTAAATATACATTCAAATATAGATACAAAAACTAAGTACAAACACTTTCGACTGATAAATACTAAAGTCGGGTTCACATTGGATGTCGGCAATTGCTGTGCTTTGGATGTATCCGCTAAGTGATTACGTAGGATGGACGCTAAATTTTACTGAAAAATTGAGATTAAAATGAGTTAGGTTGGCGTCGGAATTTCATAACACTGAATTCCCAACATCCATTGTGAAACAGGCATAAACAAGTGAACAATAAAAAACAAGAGAAAGGGATTTTAGTGGCTGAGTGGAGTAAACAAACTTTTCAGATCTATTTAATCAAACCGACCTGTATTGTGGATGAAAACTAGTGTCAGTTCGAGTATACTTTTGTTGATTTCATTCGAAAGGTTTTTGTCACCATACAATAGAATCTGAACAAGAACGTCGTTGGGGAGGCTGTTTATTTCAACAAATTTTTGTAATAGTACCGAAATTCCAGCGAGAAGATGTCGTCGTTGAACGTCAAATGAAGGGCAAAGCAGCAAATAGTGCTCCGTGTCCTCAATACCGTCATTCGTTGGACACATAGGGTTAACTGTGTCCCTAAAATTATGCTTGAATTTGTGAAAATTTAGTCTGCTGAGACCGACCCTTATTTGGGATAGATATGAAAGGCCTGTTGGGTCATGAATACCAAAGACAGGTTTTGCAGGGGGGCGAATTTTTGAGAGTAGCTTTGTCTTAAAAACAGCAAGAGACGGTGCTAGCCTGATTTCAGGATCAAGTTTATTCCATTCAGAGGTGCAGTTAGGATAGAAGCTGGACTGAAATTTTTCTGTTCTTGCCTTTATTCGTCCAATAGCATCCTGGTTGCGAAGAGAGTAGCTCGACTGATGAAGAGGTGGGATTGGCTCCTTTGTGTACAAGGGGGTGAGATTGATTATAATCTTATAGAACAAAGTAAGTCGTCTACTCCACCTACGAGAACTTAGTGATTCCCAGCCAAGCTCTGCATACAGTTTTGCGTGCGATGTTCCCCTCCATGTCCCTGTCACTGCAAGAGCAGCTGAATACTGAACAGACTCTATTTTTTCCATTAGATTTGGAAAAACGATATTTTGACTAAATTCACACACTTTAGCTGGAATATGATAGATAACATCCCCGTAGTCCAGGTGGGGCCGCACATAAAGCTTATATAATTCATTTAGAGTATGCCTTGGCAGATACTTGGAGAGATATTTTAGCAGACCAATGCCCCATCTCGTTTTTGAGATAGCAGATTTAATATGAGCTGAGAAAGAAAGCTTCGAGTCCAGGATAATACCGAGATGTTTATGCTCAGTTACCTTTTTCACGGGTGTGTTATTAAAGAGAATAACAGGATGATCTATTTCATGCCTTTTCTTCGAAAGAAGTAGTTCGACAGCTTGTTTTTGCGGATCGGGATTAAATGACATCCTCCAATCATGGGCCCATCGGCTTATCAACTCCAGGTCATGGTTCATGTCCTCCGCAGCTGCATTTGGTTCTTGAACAACCGTAAACAAGGATGTATCATCGGCAAAAAGCTTAACGTTACATTTCAAGTCAGTGGTAAGATCGTTGATATACACAAGAAAAAACAATGGTCCTAATATAGATCCCTGGGGCACTCCTGCCAAAATATCTCCCCAATTTGAGCACCGACCATTCAAAACAGTTCGCTGCTTTCGATCATTAAGAAAGCTTTCGATGAGAGATAGAAGTTGTCCAGCAACGCCACATCGTTTTAGCTTAAAAATAAGGCCATCATGCCATACCCTGTCAAATGCTTTAGAAATATCAAGATAAACGGAGCGAACATCAAGCGGAGGATTGCAGTCAAATGCTTTGAAAATTGTATGCGTGATGGAAATTAATTGGTTGACCGTTGAGTCACCTGGACGAAAACCTGATTGATTAGGGTTAAGTAAGTCACATGAAACAAGATGTGAGTATAAAGAATCATATATTAGTTTTTCAAGCACCTTCCCAAAAATCGGTAGAAGAGAAATAGGACGGTAGTTACTCTTAATATTTTTTTCATTTTTCTTGTGAACCGGCACTACATTTGCACATTTCCATATCTCAGGGAATACACCGCGTCTCAGACAGTTTGTAAATATGATTTTAAGAGGAGTAACCAATGCAACATCGCTTAGTTTTATTATTCTTATAGAAATTTCGTCCCAGCCATGTGCTTTGTTAGGATTAAGCGATCTTATGATTTTCAGAATCTTTTCATCAGAGATGACAAAATCGTTTATCAAGATAGGATTTCTTTGGGTTTCAAGTGGAATTTCACTACCTGTATCTATTGTCGTGCATTGGAGTATGAAGTAGTCATTAAACAACTGAGCCTTTTCAGCAAAGTCACTTATAAATAACCCATTCTCCAACAGGGGTGGAATTATGGGAATCTTTGCCTTATTAAGAACGGTATTGATCAAAGACCAGTACATTTTGCTAGAGCTTCCAGCATTTGCTAAATTTTGTCCTGTCTTACGAAGGTAATTTTGTTTGGCATTCTCAATCATTTTTGCACCTTCCGATATCATAATTTTTATTCCCTCAAGCTTGTCATCTGGCTGGCCGTTCTTCACGAAGGTTTTATAGGCATGATTCTTTTTTCTCAGAAAATTTTTGACAGCTTGTGTTATCCATGGTGCTTGGCGAGGTTTAACTGTTTTAACCTGGTTGGGAATGAAGTTAGAATATATGTTCAAAAGGACTTCGTTTAGTAATTTCACCTGCTCATTTGGACATGAAATTTTATCTAAATGCTCTCGCCAGCTAAACATTTCAATGCTTTTCATAATTGCAACAAAATCTGCTTTATCGTAGTGCCATTAATCAATTAATGCACAACTAAATCAAATACTCAATCAATCAATCAATAATCAACCGATTGATCCAACACCTACTCAACAAATCTATAAATTAATCAATTAATGGACAAGTAAATCAAGTAATCAATCAATCAATCAGCCAGCTAATCCACTGATTAATCAATTATATACTTAACAAATCAATTCATAAATAAAAAATTAATCAATTAATGAACAAGTAAATCCATTAATCAATCAAGTAATCAATCAATCAATCAACCAATTAATTAATCAATTAATTAATTTTGTCTTTTATTAATGTTCTTTTTCATTGTGAATTATAATCTATTTTCTTTTAGTTATAGTTGGCCTTGATTAGCTATTATTTTGGCTATTTACATAGAAAGCGAACTTTAAAAAAATCAAATAATAATAATAATAATCTATCAATCAATTAATAATCAAACAATTAATTCATTATGTACTTAAAATAATCAATTAATAAATCAATAAATTAATCAATTAACAAATAAGTCCATCAAATACTCCATCAATCAACTAATCCATCAATCAATAAATCAATGATCAACCAATCAATCTGTTATGCACTCAACAGATGAATAAATCAATCAATAAATTAATGAACAAGTAAATCAACTGCTCAATCAATCAACTAACCCATCAATCAATTAATAATCAACTAATTGATCCATCATTTACTCAATAAATCAATAAATTAATCAATCAATGAATTAATCAATTAATAATAAACTGATTAATCAATTATATACTTAACAAATCAAAAATTACATCAAAAATTGATCAATTAATGAATAAGTAAATCCATTTGTCAATCAATCAAGTAATCAATCAATCAATCAACCAATCAATGAGCTAAGGCATCAGTCAATTAATCATTACCCCATTGATCCTTTATATACTCAACAAATCAATTGATAATCCAATGAATGAATCAATTGATCAATGAGACAATCCTAAAATCAGTCAATCGATAAATCAAACAGTAGATCACTAAACTCAATAAATCAATCAATTGATCAATTGATTTATTATCTTTAAATTTCAATGGATTAAAAGTAACTCACCTCACTAGCAATTCATGGAAAAATGCATGTAATGCCTGTAAGCAAAATAAACTGCAAATCAATTTTACAAGGAGATATTAGGTATTTTCCTGATGACACACAGAATAGGCTTTGTGCATATTATACATGAAAAGAATTCCTTTGGAAAGACTTTCGAGTAATTAAGTAATACAAAATTTTTGATCAAAAGCTAATGAGTTCCAGAATCCTAAAAGGTGACTTGAAGTGAAAAGTTTTATTGATGCAAAATTAAAAGCACTGTTAAATGATTACAAGTGCTGTTTGAATTTATTTTTGATATCTCACCTTTAGTTTTTGAGTTATCCATTGATTTCAAGTTACAGCTGGAAATGCCATTTGTGTGCGAAATACTAGGATACCATCCAAGGAGAAAACTTTGTATCCTTATCTTTGAAAGGTTACAGTTTTAAGTAACCTTTTAGCTGAGCTACGTACGTTCAACAAAAAAATTTCAATATTGTATACTCCCGTTACTTTTTGCAAACAAAATGATATCATCAGATATGAACAAATTTTAAGCAGAAGGTATCATCATAATATAGTGCTATTCATTTTCACTGATGAAGATTTTCACTTCAGATCACCTTTAAAGTTTTCGTGAATTCTTACAGTATCCAGGAAATGTAATCATGACAATGTGTGCAGGTCAGTGTACTGTACGGTATTTCTGTAGGCTATTACAATTACTTGAAACAATCAAACATCTCCAAAAAAATTTGGATTAATTGATAGTTGCAGTGCCTGCTGGGTCAGTGGTCAAGAGACATAGAAACCGTTGAACCATTTTTATGTGGGAAGAATGAGCACATGTGGTGGGGGAGAGTTTTTATAGGAAGGAATCGAGGTAGGTCGGTAGCTAGCACGAGGGGTTCTCGGCTAAATTTCGGGCAGGGGTGTGCCGCCCACAGTTTCAAAATGGCACCGTTGGCTAGAACAATTTTGCTGAAAATGATACCCTTGGCTAGACTAATTTCTACATCAAAAGTGCCATGAGTGGGCATTTTCTAGGCAAAACTTGCCACATTTTTGCATTCTAAGGACCAAAATTTGAAAAAAAATTGGATTTCTTTACAGGAATTACCGAAGTTTGACAGTTCTTTGACCAAAATTGCCAAAAAATATACCCTTGCCCAGACTAAATGGGCGAAAATTGGCAAAAAGTATACCCTTGGCTAGACTAAATGAACTAAAATTGGCAAAAAGTATACCCTTAACTTGACTAGAAGGTTTGAAAAAGCATACCCTTGCGGGCGGCACATCCCCAGGTACCTTTACTATCGAAGAACCCCCCCCCCCTCCGTGGTAGCTAGCTAGCTAGCTAGGTAGCTATCTACGGACGCTTTCCGTGCCAAAAGTGTAACAACAGGTTACCTGAAATAGCTTGACCATTGTCATCAGAGCCTCAATTAGGCTAGATAATTTTGAACTTTTATCTAGCAACTTGACAGCGACATTTATGATGAAAATTGGCTGTTAACAAAGTTAAGTGAGTAAAACTCAGAACACTAAGATGGAAAAGACAATCATTTGCCAACCTGTACTCACTACCATTCACCGGGAATTCGAATGATTCTTCTCACTTAAAATAATATGCAGGTGCAATTGTTTTCCTTCCGGATTCATTAAGCGGTTTTATAAAGCAACTGTTTGAAAATTCCACCACTCCTCCCAGCCTTTACTCTTGAAAAGAGAGGAAATTTATCTGCAGGAGCAGATTGCTTATAAGTTGCTTGAGGGGGCTTAGGCCGCTTTTTGAAGAATGTCGGAGCAAAGAATTGTCTGGAAATTGTATGTTTACTAAAAGCAACTGATTTGTCTCACATCCTAATGGTGAACATGATCACTGGAAGTAACGAGTCCACTTTGTGTCGAAGACTTCCATCGGTATACTCCAAAACACCCACTTCCAGTTCTCAGATTCATGGCTTTCACCTCGGCTTTCACATTCCAGACTTCTCCCTCGATTATCAAAAGAAAAATACAACAGCAACAAACAAGCAGTGTCCTCTTTGACACCACCACTCTATGGACCACACAGAAATTCATTCTCGCCCCAATATTTTACATCCACCGGAATTCTTCGCACATCCCCATGGGTCCCTATTTTTAAAAGTACAATCCAGATGCTTCATAATGCTCATGATGAGGTTGAAAAATGTATCACTTGGTGTAAACAGCAACAAGTGAAATAAATTGAATGTGTGAGATGTAAGTAGCTTCCGTTATTGAATTCTGTTACCAAGACAGGAACTAAACCATGTGCCAAAATAAACCACGCATTTTGGTAGTCCACAATAATTCTTTACACTGGACTGTTTTGAAGATCTGCAACATAGAAATATGATCTGCAACTTAATCTTTAGCAAAAGCCTGTCTGAGTTGTGTCAATTCTAGAAATTTTTTAAAATTTCCTATCTGACAGCTTTTAGAGCTATAAGTGAGCTTAGAATTTTTATTCTTGGAAACACTGAAAACTGTCAAAAAATTTTGATCAAGTTTTCTAAAGGCTCAACATGAATGGCCAAAGGGAAACCTTTTTAGTGATTTGGGAAATAGAAATGAATTAATTGTAATCTCCTGCACAAGCACTGTTTCTATCTTGAGAGAAATGTGAAATTACTTTTGGAGATACAAAAAATGTCTTTCCTTTTATAATTGTAATTTCATATAATTAATAATCTGTAAGGTTCCTTTTCTGCTTCACAGGGGTTAACAAGACATACAAGGAAGCCAAGCAAGCATGGAGTTTTGCTGAATTTCTGATAAGGGTTTGCATGGCACTTTATTGCAACTACAACAGATGTTTGGAACAGGCCAGTTGTTGAGCTTGAGCTCATGCAGAAGTTGACACTTAATTTAGGAATTCCCAAATAACCCCAAAAAAGTATTCTCTTTGTACATTCATATGACTCAAACGCCCTAGTGTGAACCAGGCTTTACAAGCAACTATCTTTGCAAGCATTTATGATTTATCAAAATGACTGCCAACTTCACTTTCAAAGAACTCCCCTAAAGTCTGTTTCATTTTATTTTTCTTAAAGAGAATGCAACAATACATTGAGAACAAAGGGGCTCCATTAAGAGTCGTCACTGTCGCCTCTAATAGAGAATGCGACAATATGTAGAAAACAAAGAGAATCCCTTCATATTCGTTTGTTTGGTTTCTTTTTTTTTTTTTTTTTATCACATAAAACATTAATACATATAACAAATACAACTACTGTGCCACTCATTGCAGGAAAGGACACGAAGTCAGCGAGTTCCCACAATGAGTGACACTTAACAATAAACTACGGAAATTTAAACTCAAAAGAAAGATTACATCAGAACGAAAAATAAAAAAGGGAAGAGCCTGATCGCTTAGCAGAACAGAGGCTGCTTGATGAAATGGCTGATCAGCCGCCCGCCCGACACGGATCCCTATGACTATAGACAAAGAATTGGTCCTGCATGCTAACATAGTATCAATAGCAATGTCAGGTTGGTTATACATGGTTCCCCAGCAAGACCAACTGCCCGACTGTTGCATTTGTAATTAAGAAACCCCTCTCCGTGTCGGACGGACAATCAATCAAACCACACCACAAACAGCCTCTTTATTTAAAACGTTCGGAATTCTCAATGTATTGGATGGTTGCTTCTAATACCATTCTATTATCTATCACTGAAAGGGAAGGGCTTCCATACAACATTAGATGACATAGTTCTTTGGGATCTAAATTCAGTGCATCTTTATTCAATACTCGAGAGAGCTGACCGAGGAGATTCTGACGCAATTCATTAAAATGTGGGCAGTGCAGGAAGAAGTGCTCATTATCCTCTTTAGCCATGCCACAATTACAAAAAGGGTTAAGACAATCGAAATTATGCCGAAATTTGTGTTCATTAAGGGAGCTAAATTCGAGACGACATTTAGTTAACAATCGAATTCCCTGCAAGTTAGCAATGCCATAAATGGGATTTCCCTCTGGTCTTACACGCGTAATTAACTTGCGCTTAAACTCTACGAGCGTCGATGAATTTGTCAGTTCTTCATTAAGAGAGTTCCATTCAAATAATGTATTATAAAAGTATGTGTTTGAAAAGCGCGTAGTTCTGGCTGCACTTTGGTCATATGTGCGCGAGTGTCTCAAATTGTGTAACACAGGCCTAACAGGTGGTATCTCAGAAAACAGGTAGGAAGGAGATTGAAGTTTTCTTACGTTAAAAAAGTGACACAACCTTCTGAACCATCTCCTATCATACAAAGTTTCCCAACCGAGCTCTTGATAAAGTCTGTCTCTACTTGTACCTTTCCAAGCACCGGTAGCAGCTAGAGCAGCAGCATACTGAGTTTGTTCAAGCTTGTTCGTGAAATCAAGGCGCATACTGGGATCATATTTGTGATAAATGATATCGCCATAGTCAAGATGAGGTCTAACATAAAGTTTATAGAGTTGGATTAAAACATCTCTGGAAACATATCTAGACAGATGCTTCATCATTCCAATACCACGCCTTGCTTTGACAATTGCCTCTCTTAAATGACTTTTAAAGTCCAACTTAGAATCTAATACCATACCAAGATGTTTGTGTTCCAATGTTTGAGAAATTACATCATCACCCAACTTTAAAGGAGGATGATCAGCTTTGATTCTTTTAGTAGAGAAAATCACTTCTTCAGTCTTTTCTGTGTTGAACTGCATTTTCCATTGCCACGCCCATAGTTTTATTTTTTCAAGATCATAATTCATTTCAAAAGCAGTAGTAGCAACATCATTTACAACGGAAAACAAGGACGTGTCATCGGCAAAAAGTCTTACGTCACAGCTCACATTTTCAACAAGATCGTTGATGTATATTAGAAAGAATAGAGGACCTAATACAGAGCCTTGTGGAACACCAGCTGAAACAGTTAACCAATCAGACGATTTGCCGTTCAATACGACACGTTGCTTACGGTTTTTCAAAAAATCTTTTAGCAAAACAAGAAGATCACCAGATATTCCATTACATTGAAGTTTGTATATAAGTCCTTCGTGCCAAACCCTGTCGAAAGCCTTCGAAAGATCTAGAAAAACAGCTCTTGTCTCTTTACTCGGTACTTCATCGAAAGCTTTGTAAATTTGGTGCGTTATTGAAATTAGCTGATTGACTGTAGAATCACCCGGTCGAAAGCCAGATTGCTTGTCAGTTAGCAGCCCATGTATGGAGAGGTGATCGTAGATTTCATCAAATACTAGCTTCTCGAAGATTTTACTAAATATTGGAAGCAGAGAAATAGGCCTATAATTATTTTTGCATTGTCTATTGTTTTTCTTGTGAATCGGAATTATATTCGCCTTTTTCCAGATGGATGGGTACACACCAGTTTCGATACTTGTTTTGAATATGGTACACAAAGGTGTAACAACAGAGTTATCGCACATCTTGATCATAGACACTGATATTTCATCACAACCATGAGCTTTCTTGGGATCAAGGGATCGAATCATTTTCAGTACCTTTCCAGCGTCAATGTTAACGCTTCCTAGAAATGAGTTACCCCTTGGTAAAAAAGTTGGCAGGGTGCTTCTAGTTCTAGTTTCAGAGCACTGTGAAACGAAATATTCATTAAAGATCGTGGCTTTACTTTCAAAGTTTGTGACCAGCAAACCATTTTCAAGTAGTGGTGGAATGTTCACTGTACTCTTTTTGTTTATTAATCTATTCAGTGTTGCCCAGTACGTCTTAGCTCCTTGGTTTGGATCAGCTAATTTACAACCTAAACTGCGAAAGTATTTATCTTTTGCATCAATGATCATTTTTGACGCCTCATAACGAGCCTCCTTAACAAGGGCCCAATCCTCCTGTCTACGACCGCGATCTAAAAATTTTCTGTAAACCCTATGCTTGCGTTTTATTGCTGTTTTAATGCTATGATTTATCCAAGGTGGGTCTTTATCATCAATTTTCAAAACTCTATTAGGGATATGATTCAAAAATAGCGAGTACAATGTGTTAGTAAAAACCTCTGCCATTGTTTCTACATCTAAGTCAAAAAATCTGGTATTCCAATCAATATCATGAATTTGTTTTCGAATGGCTTGTGCGTCTGCCTTACCGTAATCCCACACGAGTCGTTTATAAGGAGGAGGAGAGGGTACACTGATGTTCAATTTACCAAAGATAATTTGGTGCTGACAGTGTTCGTCTAGAGAAGGATGTACCCCAGAGTTGACAAACAGATTTGGTTGGTCTGTGATTATAAGATCGATACATGTCATGCTATCATTACGAATGTTTGTAGGTTCCTCTATCAACTGATGCAAGTTGTTGGTTTCAATAAACTCGTCTAGTGCAGCGCCTTCAGGACTCTCTGTATCCAAGTCCCACCACTGTGATGATCGACAATTGAAGTCGCCAGTTAAAACAACGGCATGAGGTGTTTCATTTCGAATTAGGTCGAGCATCAATTGAAGCGAATCAATGTATGTTTCAAACTGATCACTACTTTGAGAGGGACTACGGTAGTTAGCAACAAAAAACACTTTCTTTCTTGCAACTGTTATTTCGACGACTACTGTCTCCTGTAAAAGTTCAAGATCAGTTCGCCTCTTGACGGGGAGCCCCTCTCGGACATATATACAGACACCTCCAACCTTAGTATTACTGGGATGATCGCTACGAAAGATTTCCCTATTAAAGCCCTCAATGAAGATATCAGAATCATTAACAGATTTATCCAACATCGACTCGGAAAAGGCCATAATATCAAAACGATGTAACGCATTATAGGCTTCAATCAAAGGGATTTTTATGCTACCCCTTGCACAAATGCTATTCAAATTCCAATGAAACAACTTTAAACATTTATCAATGTTTGGACCTGGGTTCAACTCGATATCCCCACAGCGTAGTAAAATATCATCAACTACGACATCTATTCCAAAATAGATAATATCTAAATACCTGCTAAGTAGCAGAACATACAAAACATGTTTCAGCACATTATGGCCTTTCCCAAGTCTTTTCTGCCAGGGAGCAAAGAAAAGAGTAGTCAGCATAGTTAAGACTCGGAAAACAGAGTGGATAGGAAAAGGGATGCACGAAACAGCCCTACAAAACAGAGCGAATGGATCAGACAAAGTTGCAGGAAAACGCATATCAACACTGAATACCTGAAGACCATTGGCAAGGAGCAAACAGCTTGAAGATAACAAAAGGGAAGCAGGGATAGAGATTAATGCCACCAATATGAATAGGTACAAGTAGACACAAACGTGCAATGACAATAAAAGCAGACGGATAAATGCGATTGGCTTGTAAGCTTTTGAAAGAAATATTAAAGCACGTTTTGCTATTCCTGCACGCCACTCTTCAATTCCTACAGGCATTGAGTCAATGCAGTCTCTCCCCGGTCATCCTCAACTATTAACTGAATTGTGCAAGTCCCAAGGCGCCCATGAGAAAGAATGAGTATTTCAAAAAAGTAGCGATCCAGACGGGTAAAGCGATCCACGAACATACAGCAACTAAAGAAAACAATCAAAACAAAATTAATTAATTCTACGCCCTGGAGAATGCAAAGCATTCCGCGAAAACGAAAGGTCAACAAAGCCTTGGCGCTTTAGAAGAACTTTTCAGAAAACTAGAGGGCAGCAATAGTGCTCTCATGGCAACAACACACCGTTATTTCGATGAAAAACAGAGTGCATAATGTAAATGATAACATACCAGGCGTGAGAAAAGGTGATTACCGGTGAGAGGAGCCCCCAAGAGAGCGAAGTTCAAGGAATCAATATTATAAAACCTTCCACTTGGAAAGGACGCAGCCCACCGGGAATCAGCCAGACGCCAAAACAAAATGCTTATCAAAGAAAAAAAAACGAAGGGCGTGTCGCTCCACGAAAGCAAAGGAGCATGACTACAAAAATTTGACAGTTTCCCGGAATTTTAACTAACTGGAATCAATCTTAGGAAATCCAAGGCAAAAACCGGAGAAACCAAAATGCCCATTGTCACAGTACCGGCAGCAAATGCACGTCATTTTAGTTACCAATGACTCTATCACACCAAGATAAAATAAGGAAACTAGTTCCTTATTTTATCCTGATCACACCAAATTTCAGGCAAAAAGTATATGCATATATAAATATGTAATATGATGCGACTCAACCCATTCAAAAATTTAATGCGAAAAAAATTTTTTTTTTTTCCGCTATCTTCAATTTTACCTGTCAGTTGGTGAGACAGATTCATATAACACCTGAGATGGATATGTGCATTGGACACTGGACTCATCAACACGAACTTTGCATAGCAAAACAAAATCAAATAAGCTGACCAAGCGACTTGGGAAACTGGCGCCCAGGGGCACACCACTCAAACGAACAAACGTACGGAATTTTCATTTAGACAAAAAAAAAACAAGGGTTGCCAAATTGTGTGACATTATCGGTAGTGAAATGCCCCTAGGCTACAGGCCCCAAAACACCCGGCCCCTTCACTTAGCAAATACAATTAACAGTTACGCAAGATCGTCAAGGAGCTCGAGCAGCTCAGGCTTTGTATTAAAAAATTTGAGGTCTCCTGCCACAGTCTTAAGGCCCAGTCTACAATTCACATCCACAAAAATAGCTTCAACACCCGCGTTCTCGGCAACATGGAGTTTTGACTGACTCAATAACTTGGCTCTTCTCTGAGTGAGATCCAAACGAATTGATTTATCGGATAACTTTTTCCTTCCTTTGTACACAGCTGTGCGTTTATCCCAAGAATGAAACTTCACGATGATTGCCTGGTGATCGGCTCCTCCTTCCTTGTACTTTTTACCAATACGATGTGCCCTGTCTATATCTTCGTCTTTGATGTCAACATCCATTTCACGAAAAACCTCCTTCACTTTTGCCTTACAATTCTCTCGAGAAGAGGCAGAGGATTCGACAGGTATTCCAAATATGCGGAGGCATGTCCTCCGACTGTATTGCTCCATATCATCAAGTTGAATACCTTGAGCTATAAACATGTTATCATATTCCTTGAATTTTTCACTCATATCGCTCTCATAACGTCCAAGTCGCTCCTCGAGATTTTTCATGTGTGCCTCGTGCACTTCTGCTTTGGCTTCCAATGCTGCGATTTTACACTCCAATGGTTTCGTCGCTTTATCCAGTTTCAAATTAAAAGAATCTTGAATTTCAATTTTCAATTTATTGATCAGGTCTTCCATAAACGAGACATTAACAAGGGTAGAAGTAGCAGATTTGATAGCATCCTGTACAGCATCATGAACAACTTTAATGATGGTTTCGGGATCCATCTCGCACCTGAAAAGTAGCTTTCTTCAAACAGCAGCGTGCTAGGCCTGACCAAGGACAAGCGAGCGAAGAGATGTGAAACTTTCAAAACCAGCAGGTTTAGCATTAGACAGTGGTTTACTCCAAAATGTATTTCCTGAAAGAACTTAGGTACTGCTCGCATTCATATTCGACACTTTAACATAGCTATGAAGCAAAAACGGCGCCAGCGATTCGTTTATTTAGCAGCTGCTCAGCCCATGACCGTCCGCCATGATTCCAGAACTTCTAATGGTTTCTAATAGAGAATGCAGCAATACAAAGCAAACAATGGATTCCCCTTATATTTGCTACTGTAGTTTCTCAAAGAGAATGCCACATTACATAGAGAACAAAAGGACTCCCCTGACACATACACCTCATTGCAAGATCATAGTATAATACCATCATACACAAATATATTTTGAATGTCATAGTTTACTACATTTGTTTGCATACATTTCCATTTCATTATTTTACGCCAACGGGGAAGTCAACAATTGACTTTTTTACAAATGTGAGATCATAGACATGATGAAAGGCCTTTTTGTTTTCATGTTTAACATTTAGTGCACAGCTCTTGGCCTCCGTGCAAGGCTGGCCAAAACCTTATTACCATATAGTATACTACAATCTTGTGCATTAAACATCAAAGTATAATACAAATATTGCAGTATGCTATGACATCGTAGTACACTATGTTTGGACCAGATTGGACAGGGTTCAGTCCAAGGTTGAGCCCCATCTTCTCTAAATCTGTGATCCTAGTGCTTGATGCTGAAAGCTGGAGTTGGAGCTTGGCTTGCTTAATAGCAGAGTTGGCAATTATGTATGTAAAATTCACCACACAAATCGAAATATTTACAAGGGTTGGGTAAACCAGGGTAATTTGGGGCAATTTTGTCTTTTTTGAGGTATAACTGCTTCATTGCATGTCTAAATAAAAAGTAATTCAGCTTATTATATATATACATGGTGAGAAAAAGATTCTCCTGATTCATTTTTGATTACATTTCACTCGTTGTGTCATTTTGACTTTGTACTCAGCTTCTCCTTAGTAGGGACACACTGTTTTTTTAAGGAATCTTTCTCCCCCGTGTGGGGTACTTGTCCTACGAACATACTGGGAACAGGAGGTGCCACTGGAAAAACTAGAAAGCTACCCTGTCCCAGAGTCAAATTCCTGAAAATGATACCCTGTCCCAGAGTAAAATTTCCTTAAACAACACCTTGTCCTTTAGTTTTATCAGACAAAATTGTGCTCCACAAGGAAATTTGTATGAAATCTATCGAAAAATGTGGAAATATTGCCATCCAAGCGATTTGAATCACATTCGCAGAGTGCAAATGGCCTAAAACGACCTTTCAGAGTCAAAAATGACAAATATGGACCCTGTCATGGAGCCAAGTTTTACAAAAATGATACCCTGTCCCAGAGTCAGAATCCTGAAAATGATACCCTGTTCAGCGGCACATCCACGTACAGAAAAATATATGACAGTCCGGTAAAAGGTCTCGATTCGTTAGTGACTAACCGATTAACGGATGGATTAGTGACTAACAAATCGAGTAGTAAATTTGCTAATGGATTCCTTAGTCACTTACCGATCGGTTAGCGAAATTTGATAGGTTGTGCGTGCGGCCAAAACAGTACAAAACCGCAGCTTAAAAATACTTTCTCCAGATTCAGCATGTGAGAAAACGCTATTTCACCGGAGGAAAAAAATTCTACCGGAGCGGAGCGAGGAGAGCTAATTTCAAATGAAAATCGCTGTTGCTACACATGTTTCATAACTGGGTCCAAGCCATGCTACACGAAAGGTTGGGTAATGAGAAAAGCACTGACTAGAGAAAAGAAACAGCATCAACTGCAAAATGGATGATTAAGGTATGTAAGTTACGATTCATACGATTCATATAGCAAGTAGGTAGCCATTGACTATGGCGTACCCGGCGAGTACCAGAGCTGCTTGGTAGGAATATATCGTGAGCAATGAGCATGCATGGTAATTAAAAGGTTCAGAACTCTGCCAATGAGATGCTGACGAAAAAGAGCAAGAATTAGGATCAGCAAGCTATACCATTGAATCTTCATTTTCTAAGTAATGGTTGTCAGAAAATACTGTAAATGGTAAGGGAAGAAACTTTCCGGGCTTGAAAAGGCTTCGCCCACAACAAGAGACACGCATTTTGGGATGATCCTCGCAAAACATCGTGGAATCGATTGAAAACCAGCTTTATTAGCACAACTACAGTAAAAACCCGCACATAAGAACCTTCATTTATTAAGAACCTACAGCCTGAAATTGTATATTTTGTACCCAATAAATAAGAACCATTTCAGCCTGATATTTTGACAATGTTCTTAATAAAGGGTAAAACTTCATTTTTTCATTCACTGGGAAATTTATTCAACCTGTTTGTCAATCAGCTTCTTTCATGGATGGACTTCAACAACATATACAGAACTGTGAAAGGCAGGGACTGCAGGGGTAAACTGGATAAGCTTGGGGTGAAATGAGCAAGGTCAAGGATGTAAACAAAGTTAGCTGAGATTAAGATTCACAGATTTCCTTTGGTTGCAAAGGAATTCTTCAACAAGCTTTTGAAAACAACTGGTTGTCTGATGACTGTGGATGGGTCATGAGAAAATTCATACCCAAGGACTAAAGGACTACATTTAAAGTAGAGCTTTGCGTTGCTAGTCATATTTTCATAATTTTCAATGCTAAACCTTCAACTATCCTTGTTTTCTGGCATTTGTTTTGTATCCTATGTTAAGAACCTACATCCTGATTGTGGGATGTACCTCATACCATAAGAACCTAAACAGGCTAAGTTCAAAATCTTAGGTTCTTATGTGCGGGTTTTTACTGTAATGCATTCATTACTGACAAACCGATCGGTTAGTGACTAAGGAATCCGTTAGTAAATTCACTTCTCGAACGGTTAGTCACCAATCCATTGGTTAGTCACTAACCGATCGGTTAGTCACTAATGAATCGAGACCTTTTACCAGACTGTATGAGTAACCCCCCCCCCCGGGCTTTCTCCCCATCCGCTCTTGGATCTTTCTTTTGTTTGCTTCAATTCATTTTAACAGGTATTTTTTCTTGGCTCCTGCAAGGCAGACACAGCCACCGACTTCAACAGAGTTTTTAAGTTCCACCAATGATCACTTAACGGATTTTGATGAAACCCCTTCCCCTTCTTAGCGGTCCAACCAGGGGCGGATCCAGATATGTGAGTGACCGATGCAATTGAGGGGGTCTGGGGGTGAAGCCCCCAGGAAATCTTTGGTTGACCACGCCCTTCAGACTCTCAGAAAACGTAGCCAACGCCCTTTTTACAATTTTTTTGGCTGGAAGACCTTGCTTTGAAGGTTATTTCAGGCACTACGATATGAACATGCACCTCAAATCAGAGCTATTCAAGCCAGTGCTTCTCGAAGTGTTGTTTGCATCTTGGCCTAGACAGAGGTCAAACTTCGTTGTTTGCTGATTTGGTGTTGCCATTGCCAGAAAAGTTCCCCTCCGCGGACTGATTTATCTAGTAAACCACAATTTGGTCTTCTAACACGTTCAAGAAGAGTTTAGGTCCACTGCACTTTTTTCATTCAGACGAGAGGAAGCGAGACAACAAAACAGCGAACAACAATCTATTGCTCAATCTTAACCTTTGGACTGCATCGGTCAACCGGTGCAAAACGCTGATTTTTCTCCACTCAGGGGTCTGGGGACCGATGCATTTTGGCTATCGTTTGTTGAGAAGAAAGCAGCTGTCAAAGCTGCTATGATTGACACCGATGCACTCATCAAAGTGATTACGCAAGGTTCTCCTGTTTATGCGTTAGCTTTTGTTGCCTTTGTGGAGACGCGCGTCACACATTTTGAATAGGGGATTAGATTAATAATGGGATTTACCGTAACTGCTTGGAGGCACTTTATTCTTTTGGATAATGGGTCTAATTGTCGGCCATGGCTTTTGTACCTGAGTCTAAGGTTACAAGGTTGCTGCATAGAAGCAGTGGCAACAGAGAGAATGGGGCATTTGGAAAGTTGGAATGATTTGCGTCTGATAAAAAATCTTGTGCACAGACTTCTAGATTATCGATCATGTGGGGCTGACCGATGCATTTGCATCGGTTGCATCGGTCTGGATCCGCCCCTGGGTCCAACCGAACCGATAATAAGCGATCACAAGAATATTTCTGTGGACTTACGACCCCTTATTCTAAAAGCCCCCTTGTTATCTCCAAAATGACATTCCCTTGTGTAACATTCGTAACATTGGTAACATTCAGTTAACAGATCAATTCACTGTAATAGTTAACTTTAGGATGGAATTAAGTACTAACAACACAAAACAAAAGAAAACACGATAAAAATAGTCTCTTACTGGCACTTTCAGGGGGTTCCCTAATTTCAAACACAGGCGATAAATAAATTCCTTTAATAATCAGTAAAAATTCTAGAAATTCTTCAATCACTCCCAAATTTTGCATGTCAGTACTCTTGTAACAATGGACGTGAGCAATTTTAGTTTCAAAGCCAACCGGAATCTAAGACGAATGTTCCCAGGGGGTAAAGTATGCTATACAGAGGCAAAACTTTGACAAGAAATAGTGCACAAAAATCACAAATTTGATTGGATCAGACTTGAATTGTTCTATTCAACCTACAAATCATGCTTGGTGTCAATAAATTAGTGTGTGATCATTGAAAATGCGGTACTACCAATCATACAGGGGGTAGTGCATTTTTGGTCAATTTCATCACAGGCGATAAATAAATTCCTTTAATAATCAGTACCAATTCTAGAAATTCTTCAATCACTCCCAAATTTCGCATGTGAGTACTCTTGTGGCAGTGGACGTGAGCAATTTTAGTTTCGAAGCCAACCGGACTCTAAGACGAATGTTCCCAGGGGGTAAAGTATGCTATACAGAGGCAAAACTTTGACAAGAAATAGTGCACAAAAATCACAAATTTGATTGGATCAGACTTGAATTGTTCTATTCAACCTACAATTCATGCTTGGTGTCAATAAATTAGTGTGTGATCATTGAAAATGCGGTACTACCAATCATACAGGGGGTAGTGCATTTTTGGTCAATTTCATCACAGGCGATAAATAAATTCCTTTAATAATCAATAAAAATTCTAGAAATTCTTCAATCACTCCCAAATTTTGCATGTGAGTACTCTTGTGGCAGTGGACGTGAGAAATTTTAGTTTCAAAGCCAACCGGACTCTAAGACGAATGTTCCCAGGGGGTAAAGTATGCTATACAGAGGCAAAGCTTTGACAAGAAATAGTGCACAAAAATCACAAATTTGATTGGATCAGACTTGAATTGTTCTATTCAACCTACAAATCATGCTTGGTGTCAATAAATTAGTGTGTGATCATTGAAAATGCGGTACTACCAATCATACAGGGGGTAGTGCATTGGTAGAGCATACTTTACCCCCTGCGAACATTCGTCTTAGAGTCCAGTTGGCTCTGATACTAAAATTGCTCACGTCCACTGCCACGAGAGTACTCACATGCAAAATTTGGGAGTGATTGAAGAATTTCTGGAATTTTTACTGATTATTAAAGGAATTTATTTATCGCCTGTGTGATGAAATTGACCAAAAATGCACTACCCCCTGTATGATTGGTAGTACCGCATCTTCAATGATCACACTCTAATTTATTGACACCAAGCATGATGTGTAGGTTGAATAGAACAATTCAAGTCTGATCCAATCATATTTGTGATTTTTGTGCACTAGTTCTTGTCAAAGTTTTGCCTCAGTATAGCATACTTTACCCCCTGGGAACATTCGTCTTAGAGTCCGGTTGGCTCTGATACCAAAATTGCTCACGTCCACTGCCACGAGAGTACTCACATGCAAAATTTGGGAGTGATTGAAGAATTTCTAGAATTTTTACTGATTATTAAAGGAATTTATTTATCGCCTGTGTGATGAAATTGACCAAAAATGCACTACCCCCTGTATGATTGGTAGTACCGCATTTTCAATGATCACACTCTAATTTATTGACACCAAGCATGATTTGTAGGTTGAATAGAACAATTCAAGTCTGATCCAATCATATTTGTGATTTTTGTGCACTAGTTCTTGTCAAAGTTTTGCCTCTGTATAGCATACTTTACCCCCTGGGAACATTCGTCTTAGAGTCCGGTTGGCTCTGATACTAAAATTGCTCACGTCCACTGCCACAAGAGTACTCACATGCAAAATTTGGGAGTGATTGAAGAATTTCTAGAATTTTTACTGATTATTAAAGGAATTTATTTATCGCCTGTGTGATGAAATTGACCAAAAATGCACTACCCCCTGTATGATTGGTAGTACCGCATTTTCAATGATCACACACTAATTTATTGACACCAAGCATGATTTGTAGGTTGAATAGAACAATTCAAGTCTGATCCAATCAAATTTGTGATTTTTGTGCACTATTTCTTGTCAAAGTTTTGCCTCTGTATAGCATACTTTACCCCCTGGGAACATTCGTCTTAGAGTCCGGTTGGCTTTGAAACTAAAATTGCTCACGTCCATTGCCACAAGAGTACTGACATGCAAAATTTGGGAGTGATTGAAGAATTTCTAGAATTTTTACTGATTATTAAAGGAATTTTTTTCTAGTTTCGGTCTTAGTGACAATTACCCCCTTATACTGGGCTAATTTTTAAATATTGCTTGTTATTCTTGCTCACAGCTTTATTTTCATTGTTGCTGTTCCTTCCCCATAACTTTTGAAGTAAAAACACTGTCTGTTGAATGTTACCAATGTTACATGTAACATTCACGAATGTCTTTCTGTATATCACAAACCCTAAAAGCCTTAGTAAGTTAAACCAAATAGTGATCATGCAGGAGAGAGTTCTGAGAAACGAAGGTGAAGTTGCGGTTTTCAGTGGCATGTGCTGGGATGCTAGAAACAGCTAAGCGCTAATCGAGTCCGCGACCCGACCCCTCATGACACTCAAAAGGTGCTGGTGGGATTTGAACCCCGTCCGCCCGACTGTTCTGGCTAAAAAGTCAGTGGATTACAACACGACGGCGCCACAACACCTTCAACGTGTATAATAAGACTATTGGATACATACCTCAGTCATGGCTCGACTTTCTATCATGGATTTACTTCACTATTTGCCAAAAATGGTGTTTTTAACACACGTCAGTTTTCGTTTCGAGTTGCCGCCAGTTAGGCCTGTTTGTGTTTGGGGAGCGCAGCCTCGCTCTGAGTTTTCATGCAGCAGTCACCAGCCATGCAGCAGTCACATTTCTAGTCACATGTCACATCTCACATCTACAGTCACATGATCACATGAACAATAGCCTGTGTTCCAGACCGGGACTTGCTATTTTGACCAGGGAGCGCCGAAGGGGGTTCAGGACTTCGATATCATTTTTACCAGGGAGCTAAACACATTTATAAACAGAAATTTATAAATGATTTAGTCTGGCGTTTCCTTAGATTCATTAGAAATTTTTGGAGATTTCTCCCTGGTTATTTAATAGCGTAGCATATTAGAATTCATTAGAGTTGACCACTGTAAATGTTGCAATTTATGTAAGCGCATGACACTTGTTTTGAAGCAAAATTTATCTAGTGCAACTAAGGGTGTCCCTAAAAAATTGTTCAACTTTGAATGAAATATGAAAAATAACAGTATGATGAATGAGCCCAATAGGAAGACAAGTATGGCTCTAAGATATAAGATGATTTTTACTTACTTGAATACCGTTAGCGTGTCAATCGCGTTCTTCATCCTGAAAATTTACTTTGGAGTTCAAATTGGAGTCTCATTTTCTTGGTGGAATTTGGAATCGCTAAATCTATTAGACGGAAAAGTGGATCCAGATGACTTTTCGCACAGGTGCATAGGATGAATATCAAGAGTTAGGCATAAAAACGTTCACTAATTATCCAAAAAAGAACGAAAAGAAATCATGCAATTGTTAGTAGTATACTTCTTATAACAAGGCAATCTTCGAGATTTTGATACCCAATTCCCAAAATTTTCTCCCAGAAGCCTCTCAATTTCATATTCCTTTTCGCAGTAAAGTGGTAAATTCTTCACAGAAGGGGCTTTTTCAACGATGTGGAGATCATGGTCTCAAAAATTTTTTGCTCGCTTCGCTCGCAAAATGATTTAAGCCCATCCCAAACTGCTTGATTTAGGCATATTACGACGGGATTATAAAAGAAGCATAGTTATTCAATTTCAAAGCATTGTCTAAAGATTGAACAACCTTTGAATAGCCTCGGCACGTTGTACAACAAAAACAGTCTAAGTTTTCTAGGGGGCGCCACAACTGGCTGTGCCCCCCCAGCCAATGTTGACCCACCACGCCACTGCTGCATCCGTAAGTTTAATGGAGCAGTAGAAAAAGGCCATAGAATGATCAAAACTCGAAAAATGAACAATTTAATGATCAGGCATTCCTGTCTGATGTTGCTGGCATAAACTGGGAACAAATGCTTAACGACACTGATGACATAAATGTGCTTGTCAACCATTGGACTAACATATTCTCTCTTATCATTGACAAGCATGCCCCATTATGTGAAATGAGTGTCTCAGAAAAGTACTGTCCTTGGATTGATAGAGACTTCAGGGGTCTTATGAGGACAAGAGGTAAACTAAAAAAATCTGCTGTCAAAACTAAGTCTGCACCACTGTTGGACTCATATAGACATGTCCTCAATAAGGTCATTGCTCTTAATACCAAGCAGAAGAAGGAGTACTACGATAATAAGATTTCTGCATGCCAGGGTAACATAAAAGAATCATGGAAAGCAATCAATGAACTTCTCAATAAGAGGTCTAAGTCAAGTAACATTGGTAGTCTCAAGGAGTCTGGTTCAGAGAAACTGTTCACAGGAAAGTCATTCCTGATGCAATGAACAGTTACTTCTGCTCAGTAGGTAAGGATCTAGCAAATAAAATCAGTCCTGTTGCAAATCCCCTTCTATCAGGGGACTTTGAAATGAATAAAGCTAAAGCAAAGTTCCACTTCAGGACTATTGAGGTGTAGGAAATCAGAGATGCATTTGCCAAGGTTAAAACAGCAAAGAGCTTTGGAATTGACAATATCTCTAGCTACTTCTTGAAGCTTGCTTTACCCTTTATTGAAAATTCCCTTGCTTTCATGTTTAATACATCAATTGAAACAAGTATGTTTCCAGACTCATGAAAAATTGCCAGGGTTACTCTAGCCTGCGTGCAGACTTTACTTGCCATTGTGAATGGCACGTAAAGTCTGCACGCAGGCTAGGGTTACTCCTATTTACAAAAATGGAGATAGGGCTGATAAGTCAAATTATCGCCCCATATCAGTCTTACCTGTCATTTCAAGGCTCTTTGAAAAACTTGTAACCAATCAGGTGTACCAGCATATGGAAGATAATGGTTTTTTTTCATCTGGCCAATCTGCCTACTTATGCCTCCATTCTACTGTAACCCACTTACTTAAAAATACAGATGACTGGTACAATGGGCTGGATCTTGATAGGCTTGTAGGCCCAGTTTTCATTGATCTTAAAAAAGCCTTTGACACTGTTGACCATGAGATTCTCTGCCAGAAACTGGTGCACTACGGTGTCCAACAGTGGGAACTCGCATAGTTTAGATCATACCTGTGCAATCGAATACAGTTCTGTCGGGTCAACGGTGTCAGCTCAAAAACTGAGTGTATAGATGTTGGTGTTCCCCAAGGCTCATGTCTGGGTCCCCTTCTCTTCCTTATTTATATCAATGATCTACCGCAAGCTGTCCAAAATTCAGCCGTTTCCATGTATGCTGATGACACAAGTCTGTGCTACCAGTCTTCGGATATAAATGAGCTGAACGAGGCCATTAATAACGATCTTAAACAACTGGACATTTGGCTTCAAGGCAACAAACTCTCCTTAAATGTTGCAAAAACAAATTCCATGCTTGTTTCCACCAAGCAAAGGCACAATATCCTCAAAAGTCGAAATGAAGATATGGATTTGAAAATTTGCGACAATGAGCTCGAAATAATCCAAAAAACAAAATACCTTGGTGTGCAGGTCGACAATTCTCTTAACTGGAAGGAACACATCAAGACTGTCTCTACCAAAGTTTCAAGAGCTATTGGCTTTCTGAAACTTGCCAAGACGTTCTTAAGACAGGAAACGTCAAAGACTCTTTACACAGGAATTGTAGAGCCACATTTTCGATATTGTTGCTCTTTTTAGGGCTGTGCCGGTTCGACTGAGCTAAATCAGTTACAAAAACTTCAAAACCGAGCTGCTAGAATTATAACCAACAGCAGCTTTGAAACCCCTAGCAGACCACTTATCGACCAGCTGGGCTGGAAGACCATTGAATAACTAGTCGCAAGTGAATCTAAAACAATGGTCTTCAAGTCCCTGCATGAACTGGCTCCCCAATACTCGTGTGACCTTTTCACCCGAAACTCAAAGTGCTCTTCCTATGTCCTGCACAATTCAGAGACAGATTTAAGACAACCCATGAAAAAGTCAAGTAATGGGCAAAAATGTTTTTCCTATCGAGGAGCAAAAATGTGGAATGACCTTCCTGCCGATACCAAACAGGCATCTTCCCTGAATAGTTTCAAAAAATCTATTTAGAGCTTTCTCTTTTTCATTTAAATTAGACTGTAAATTTGTATTAGGTTTTTATATTATGGTTTTTATATTGCAATTTTTCTTTTTATTCGGTAATTTTATTGTATATTGTAAGTAATGTTTTTAAGTGAAGGGCCCCTTGAAAAACAACTCTACTGAAGGGCAACCCTCCTTAATAAAATCAAATATCTAAATACCAGGCCCGCCGGAAGCGGGGGGCTGGGGGGGCTGCAGCCCCCCCAATAATTTGCTAAAGTTTGTTGATTTTGTAAGTCAAAAAGGCTGTAAAAGTCGAGGTCGTAAGAATTAAGATTCAAACTCTTACAAATTCGAGGAAGCTAACAGATTCTATCCAAACTGCAACACTTTTGATGTGATGCAAGTTGAAAATTTCAAAATTTTCGTGGAAAGACCCTCATTAGTTGTGATCCTTTGCTTCCGTCAATGGCACATTTTCCAAAAATGGGGCGTTTTCCAACGATCTAAAGGGCGTGATCATGAAAAAGTTTCCCGGGGGCAAGCCCCCGGACCCCCGCTTTTACTCTCTTCGCTCGCACCCAGTTTCAGCCCTCCCAATATCAATTTCGTTCCGACGGGCCTGAAATATAATATCTAAATATCTATCATCAGTCTGTATCATCCAGTGATCCAGCCGAACACATCTCACTGATGTTGGAAAGCAGCTTCAGGATTTGTCGAAGAACTTGGACCTGGTGATAGGCTACCTATACTTGACGAACATGTATTTAATGCCACACAAGAGTAAATCATCGCAATATTCTCATGGATGCATACAGACATGCTCAAAATAAGGCCAACTCCGTCAACGCCAAACTCAAAAAGCAATATTTTCCCACCAAAATCTCTTAATGTAAAGGAAATATGAAAGAGTCTTGGAAAACAATCAATGAAGTCCTGAACAAGAGATCCAAATCCTGCAACATTGATCGCATCAAGGACTCTGGGAATGTTATTGTTAATAAAAAAGACATTTCAAACGCCATGAATAGTTCCTTCTGTTCAATTGGTGAGAAACTAGCCAGTAAAATTGATGCCACCCCTAACCCACTTCTGTCTGGGGACTTTACTGAAAGGAGTAACAATGTTCAGTTTCAGTTTCGGACCATTAGAGTGCAGGAAATCAGGGATGCGATTGCCAAGACCAAAACTTCGAAGAGCTTTGGGAGTGACAGTATCTCCTGTTATTTCCTGAAACTAGCCTTGCCTTTTATTGAAAACTCATTGGCATGATTGTTCAATACGTCACTTGAAATAAGCCAATTTCCAGACTCATGGAAATTGGCCAGAGTTACACCAATCTTCAAGGAGGGAGACAAGGCTGATAAATCAAATTATCGCCCTATTTCAGTTTTACCTGTCGTCTCAAGGCTCTTTGAAAACATGTTGCCAACCAATTGTACCAGCACATGTATGATAATGGGCTCTTTTCATCTGAGCAGTCAGGCTTTTTGCGCCTTCATTCTACAGTAACGTGCTTGCTTAAAAACACTGATGACTGATACAATGGGCTGGATCTCGGAAAGCTCGTAGGACTCGTATCTATTGACCTGAAAAAGGCATTTGATACAGTTGACCATGATATACTCTGTAAAAAATTAGAATATTATGGTATTCAGAAGCGGCAGTTAGCATGGTTCAAATCTTACCTTGCCAATAGGAAACAATTTTCTTGGGTGAATGGCATTGACTCATCAGTTGAGGAAATAGATGTCGGTGTACTCCAAGGCTCGTGTCTTGGTCCCCTTCTTTTCCTCATTTATATTAATGATCTCCCACGATCTGTCCAGGGATCAAGAATGTCCATGTACGCTGATGAGACGAGTATCTGCCATCAATCCTCTGATATTGCTCAGCTGAATGGGGCCATCAACAGTGACCTTGCACTAGTTGAAAAATGGCTCAAGGGTAATAAACTCTCTCTTAATGTAATGAAAACACATGCCATGCTCATTTCCACAAAACCGAAGCATAAACTTTAATAATTCAAGGTGAATCTTCGAAGTTAAAAATTCGGAATGATGAACTTGAAGTTGTGCAAAAAACAAAATATCTTGGGGTGCAGATTGACAACAAGTTGTATTGGAAGGAACACATTAAGACAGTTTCCTCAAAGGTCTCAAGAGCAATTGGCTTTTTGAAACATGCAAAATCATTTCTGCCAGAAAAGACTCTGAGAACTATGTACACAGGTATTGTGGAGCCGCATTTTCACTATTGTTGTTCTGTTTGGGGCTGTTGTGGTCTGACTGAGATTAACCATTTGCAAAAATTACAAAACCGGGCTGCACGTATTATAACTGGCAGTCGCTTTGATGCACCGGGCTTGCCACTTGTAAAAAGACTTGGCTGGAAGACCATTGATGAGCTAATCAGTAGTGAGTCTAATATCATGGTCTTCAAATCCCTTCATGGTCTTGCTCCACAATACATGTCCAATCTATTCACAAAGACATCCCAGCTAACCTCAAGGAATCTTAGGAATCCAGCAACAGATCTAAGAGTACCAAAGAAAAAGTCAACAAATGGGCAGAAATGCTTCTCTTTTAGAGGTGCTAAATCTTGGAATGGCCTCTCAGCTGAGCATAAGAATGCTTCCACAATTTACAACTTCAGACGTGTTGAAAATCAGTAGGTGTATTCCAGGTGAGCCAGAAAAAAGTTCCCACTTTTAAAAATTCATAACACCAAGACTATTGCACGGATTTGAATCATTCAAATTCTAGTTAAAAGCCGAAAGATCAAAGTATCTTTGTGATTTTTCTCACTGTCTTACCAGCACTAGAAATATTGCCAAATTCAACTTTATAGAAATTTCATGGTTGCAAAATCACGGAAAAAGGGCCTAAAACATTGATCAAATCGTAAGGATTCTATTCAAATCGAACAATAGGCCATGGGCATTTCATCTCCCTCAAGAGTTATAAGACACCAATTTTCAAACAAATACGAAAGATTTTCAATGCCAAGGAAATTAATGCCTAGAGGATATCTCTCACCCATGAGAAGTTGCATTTCCTTTATTATTCTGTGCGAGAGGTCATTTATGCATTGATCGATGTTTTGGGCCATTTTTCAGTAATCAATCAACCATGAAATTTTTGTAAAGTTGAATTTACCTATATTTGTAGTGCTGGCAGGCAGAGTCCAGAAAAGTACTAAACCTTCCTCCGGTCAAAGTTTTTTCTTAGCTAAACCTTCCTCCAATTTTTTGAATACCAGGGCGTGGCTAAGTCATGGCTAAGGCGTGCCAGTCTTTGTCATTGGAATTCAAAGGTGAAAAACCTTTAAAAACGATGCAAAATCATGACAATTTCTTGAATTATTGCTGCTATATTAGACTTACTACCTGAGCTCCATTACATTTTTTCTTACTACATTACGTTCTTGTAAAAATACAGCTTAATGGAGCTCTCAGGTAGTAAGTCCACATGCATTTTGGGGAGCAACACCAACAACAGTCGACGCTCAGGTAGTAAGTACAGAAGTTTGGCCTAGGCAAACGATGGCCTAGGTAAATACAGAAGTTTGCATCAGATTGCAATGGGAGTGAATTCTTATGAATTGCGTAAACATTTAGTGATATGGTTGCTTGTTGGAGGAGCCAGCTTTGGTGAAAAAACATTGTTGTTCCCCATGATACAAAGTCGGAGCCAAAAACTCAACTGAGGAGGGCGAATAGTGAATAGTGGTATGATCGATGGATGTTGTCCAGCATCTTTTTGAACCATAAGATTTATTATTGGAAGTCCAACACTTTGAAGATGAAAGAGAAACCAAGTACAGAATTTTTAATTGGTTTTACACCATGAAAGAAATTGCTTGAAGTGTTGATTGAGGATTGATAGTTTGCAACAAATTTAAAAAAAACATTATGAAGACACCAACAAAAGGCCAGGAAGGTAATAACTGAAAGTAAGATTGAAAGATGTTTCAACTCTGACTTGGCCTTCAACCCAACTGGAACATTCCGTGATATATGTACAGCAACTGTGTTTAGCACCATGTTTGGTGAGCTGACATCACCCTGTTTCCAGGAGTTTATGATGAAGCTCTCCTAACCTTTGGAGACTTTTCAGAGTACATATCATTGAAAGAGAAATGAAATTGCATTACACATGCAGCAAGTTGTAATGGGCATTATGTCAAGAGTTTTGAAGGGCATATTCAAAATGAGTGGATATACCAGTATTGTGAGACAAATCACTTGACATGTCTTTTCAATGCACTCTGCCTTAATTGCATATGACAGTTTCTTCCAATAATTTGTCCCAATTTTTATTGTTGAAATGTTTATCCAAACCTTCATCTAAATCTCTATTTTGACAAACCTTCCTCCAAATTTCCATTGTTTTACAAACCTTCCTCCGGTCAATGACCGTGCGACCGTAATGTTTTCTGGACTCTGCTGGCAGGATAGCAAGAAAAATGACAAAATTACTTTGATCTTTCGGCTTTTAACTAGAATTTGAATGATTCAAATCCATGAAGTAGCCTTGGTATTATGAATTTTCAAAAGTGAGAACTTTTTTCTGGCTCACCCGGTATATGTATTTGGATATCTTTTTATTGTAAATATTCATTTTAGATCTTAAGCTATTTTATTAGTATTTTATGAGATTGTAATTAGGTTAATTTAGTTTTTTTCCCAATATATTTTAATTTGTAAGTATTTGAGTGGAGGGCCCATTGTAAATCATCATTGTTATTGATGAAGGGCTACCCTCCTTAAAAATTTGAAAATGAAATGAAATGAAATGAAAGGGTGTGTTTGATTGGTGCCAATTCTGAAAACGGTTGACTTCACGGAAAAGGAAGCACAGTTCCAATCAAACACAAAATTCTTCAAAACAGCAGGTTTCAGATTTATCCTGGTGAAGACGAGGTTTCCATTTAAAAAATATGAAGACGAGTCTGTGTTTGGCAACAAAGAGTAAAGTTACCGCTTACCTCTTTTTCAGAGTTCTGCAAATGAAATCGAGAATCTCTCCAAAGTCTCCATATTGGGGAGTCAATCAAACACACCCCTATTGTGATTGATTGTTAATTTCCGCTGGTCAAAACGTTTGCGTCAATAATTCGCATAATCTAACAAAATAAATTACATTATAAAATACATGTTCTTGTCTTTATTCCAATTAAACTGTTGTTTTAATTTTGTATCTCATGATTACATTTAAAAATAAATGTTTTTCTTTATTGAGGGCTAGCGTTCTTGTAACTCAAGTTTTCATGCTTCATTGGCATTGATGGATAATTAAAGATTGCAGATTTTACAAAATTTATTGGAACGGCTACCGGGGAAATTACTCGAGTATGTTTCAAATTCTGGCAGGAGCAAATTGATACAATAGGCTTTCACAGACTTTCCTTGAATGCAGCTTAATAACCGTAGAAATCAGCAATACAACTATGATGGATTACATCAAAAGCTTAGCAACGTCAAATAAAAGCTATCTGTGGCAAAAAGCTACAAAATGCATTGTCTCTTCACAGTGTCCAGCATCTGCAAAGGCTTAGCGACCATAGTAAGATCTCCGTCTTGAGTAAAATCTTCTGCGAGTGTGGTATCGCCTTCTGGCATTGTACCGTCTTCGTGCGAAGAAGCGTCTCCTGGCGTAGAATCTTCTGCGTGCAAAGAAGCGTCTCCTGGCGTTGTAACGTCTGCGTGCAAAGAAGCGTCTCCTGGCGTAGAATCTTCTGCGTGCAAAGAAGCGTCTCCTTGCATTGTATCGTCTGCGTGCAAAGAAGCGTCTCCTGGCGTAGAATCTTCTGCGTGCAAAGAAGCGTCTCCTGGCGTTGTAGCGTCTGCGTGCAAAGAAGCGTCTCCTGGCGTAGAATCTTCTGCGTGCAAAAAAGCGTCTCCTTGCGTTGTATCGTCTGCGTGCAAAGAAGCGTCTCCTGGCGTAGAATCTTCTGCGTGCAAAGAAGCGTCTCCTGGCGTAGAATCTTCTGCGTGCAATAAATCGTCTCCTTGCGTTGTATCGTCTTCGGGCAAAGAAGCGCCTCCTGGCGTAGAACCTTCTGCGTGAAATGAAGCGTCTCCTTGCGTTGTATCGTCTTCGGGCGTGGTAACGTCTGCGAACAAAGAAACGTATGCGGGCATTGTACCGTCTTCGCGTGTTGTATCGTCTACGTGCGTTGTACCGTCTGCGCATGTTATAACGTCGGCGAGCGTGATATCTCCTTCTTGCGTAGTATCTTCTTCTCGTGTAGTATCTCCGTCGCATGTAGCGTCTTCTCCTTCTACGCCTTCTACCAAATCTCGCCCTCCTCCACCTTCTCCTCCTACGTCCAGGATATGGGTCTTTCTGATATCTTAGCACTGGTAAATGAATGGAATAAGAGCTTTTAAATGAACATTCCACTTTTTGAGTCAGATACGTAATCTCAGCATTTGTAAATCTTAAACGTGAATCACCCTTTCAGTCTCATTACATTGTTGAATTTTCTCCTAATTCACCTCATGAAATGATTCAAAGTTCACCTCACGAAGTTGACGACTGCGCTGTAAATGTCGCGAGTTAAGTTCTGCTGTGATCTTAATTTTTTCAGTGCTATCTAAGTTATGCCAAAAGATTGCACATGACCAACTTATTGATTCCTCCATCTGACAAAAACTAACGCAGAATCAGTTCGCTTTCCGTAAGCTTCATTCTACATACAATTACCTCACTGATTGGTGTCTCAGATGCTCAGAAGGCAGTGATCGCAATCTTCGCTCTACCAAAACAGACTTGCAGATACCCCTGTTCAGAACATGCACAGGTCAAAAGCATTTTCTTATCGCGCAGCAAAATTATGGAATGATCTGAATAAGGAAACTAAATTGGCACCGTCCCTGGCTACCTTTAAAAATCCATATGAGAGGTACATTTTGATTTAATATTTAATTCTTTTATGCTCTTTTGCATTTCCCTTACAGTACATCATAATTCTTCTTAAGTTAGGCTTTTCTGTTCTTGCGCAGGCCGATTTGTAAAACGGTTACTTTTTACTGAAATTTGTAAACCTGTATAAATATTTGAATATGAAAAATGAAATGCAATAACGGTTGGATCAGAAGTAATACTACCATCAGAGTCCTTAAAAGGGAGTGTGCAATGGTAAATATGCTTCTTTATAAATAGAACAAAGAAAATGCGCAAACATGACATTGTTTCGTTAGCTATCGATTATTAACAACATGTGTGGGCCATCAAGTTCAATGGCTATTTTTAGATTATTCTGGTCTGTGCAAATGCAGGCTTATAGCCTTGCACAAACCCTTTAAGTCTATTTATCACATTGACATTACATGATTTCCTAATACTTATAACCGATTTAATTCCTGACCATAATTGTTTCATCTTGTTCCTGTTCTTTTGAAAGTAGTTATAAAAATAGCTAGCTTTACGTTCTCTCAAGGAAACTGGAATCCTGTTTCTAAAGATTTTGTAAAGATCAACAAGAGACTGGTCATTTTTATTTCGAACCTTTGTTAGTAACCTATCTCTAATGCACATAATCTTTTTAATTCTGCCAGAACAACAATAACAAGACTAACTAAAGATGCAAACCGACTAACAGTATGGATTCCAGAAAACTACCGAGTGAGCCAGAAAAAGTTCCCACTTATGAAAATTCATAGTAACAAGAGTACTTCACAGATCTGAATGATTCAAACTCTAGTTAAAAGCCAAAGGATTGAAGTGTTTTTATGTTTTTTCTGGCTATCTTACGAGCACTAGAAATATAGGTAAATTTAACTTTTCAAAAATTTCATGGTTATAAAATTACTGAAAAAGGGCCTAAAACATTGATCAAATCATAAAGGACTCCTCTCACAGAACAATGGAGAAAATACAAATTCTCATGGTTGAGAGCCATCCTCGGTACGTTTATTGCCATGGGATTGAAAATCTATAGAATTTGTTTGAAAACCTACGTCTTGTAACTCTTGAGACTGGTGAAAAGCCCATTGCCTATTGTTCTTTTTGAATAGAGTCCTTACAATTTGATCGATGTTTTATGCCATTTTTCAGTCATTTTGCAACCATGAAATTTTTATAAAGTTTAATTTACCGATACTTCTAGTGCTGGTAAGACAGCGAAAAAAATCGCAAAAATACTTCATTTTTTCGCCTTTTAACTGAAATTTGAATCATTCAAATCTGTGATGTGCTCATGATGCTATGAAATTTTTAAAAGTGGGAACTTTTTTCTGGCTCACCCGGTATATGAAACTAAATGAAGATAAGTGTCGCCTCAATCTTTTTGGGGCTAGTAAAAAAGAGTTAATATTCACGTTAGAGAAGCCCAGATTGCAGAAATTAACCAAGAGAAGCTACTGTGCATTATCCTTGATAAGAAATTAAGTTTTAGAAAACATGTCCAAACGCTATTTTAAAAATCTATTCAAAAGCTTCATGCTCTTACTTTCATTTCAATCTACATGGCGGAGAAACTAAAACTGTTGATGAAACATTCGTTATGTCCCAGCTTAGCTATTGCTCACTGATATGGATGTTTCACGAAAGAGCTTTGAATAATGAGATAAACATGATAAAGGAAAGGGCCTAAAGAATCACATACAAGGGCAATGTTTCCAGTTTCAAAAATTGTTAGGAATGGGTAATTCAGTAATCATTCATCACGGGAACCTGGAGTTGCTCTTGGTAGAGATCTACAAAGCAAAATGTGATCTAAATCCCAGCTCTATGAAGAGAATTTTTGAGGAAAAAGAAATAATTTACAACCTACGATGTTCTGATAAACTACAACTACCAAAAGGGGAAACAATCTGTCTTGTAATTGATACAGTGAGATTTATGGGGCAAAAGTATGCGAGACACTACCACCAGAACTGAAAAACTTAGATTCCCTTCAGATTAGCAAAAGACTTATCAACGTCCATAACCTATGCCTGCAACTGCAGATCATGTAAAATACTTTATCCTAACTTAGGTCTTTATTGTAAATTATATCTTCTCTGTGATGTTGTGTGCATTTTCGTAACTATTTTGGCCTTAATTAGCAATTGTAGCTATAACCAACTTTGAATGAAAGAATTATATGGGTGAACTTATTTAGAAAGAGGCACCTCAAAATAAAAAACAAACCAAAGATAAAAGTGGGCATGTTTTTCCATATTTTGCACCAAAATACTGTACTGATCTAAAGAAATACATTCCATGTGGATTAAAAAATATTACCTATAGCTGCTTGATGCGTTTCATCGTTACAATGAACCATGTTACTGACTTGGAAATAATTATGAAAATGAGAAGGCATGAAACCATAAAGGGACCTTTAAACAAATTTTGAGAATGTGGTTATACATTATATCCTTTAGTTTGCGACAAGAAGAACAAGAAGTTGGTGTTGAGGGAGAGAGTATCATGCGTAAAGAAGATGAAATGAATTAACAGACCTTAGTATTTGCAATAAGGAAAGATTCTCAAGATATGGTTCATAGGAGATTCCCAAAGTTGATGAGCCATACAGTAAATCAGAAAGGAAGAGAATATAGGACATAAATGATTTTTCAAAAGATCAAGAGGAAGGAGGTGTCTGATTTAATAAAAGGATTCCAGATGTTCCTAAAGATGTGTGATCAACTCTTCTTACCTGTCGCTCTTGACTAAGCTCTCATAAAAGTCTACTCTGCTATTTGGATTCATTAAAAGTAAAATATCAACAAGAGAACTGTGCAGTAATCAAACTCTTTTCAAGCTGAGACTATAATTAAGATACTTCCAAAAATTTATACTTACCACCAATATCCGTTGAAAATGAATCGTCTGGCTCGTTCACGTCAGATGCTTCAATTGTTTGATCACTTTCTTTTGCGTCATTTCCAGTATTTTCATCAATGGCATCATTTCCGACATCTTCATCTTTGACGTTACTCTCGAAATCTTCATCTTTTGGGTCACCTTTTTTGTCATCTTCCCTCAAATCACTGATGGTATCTGATGAGGCATTATCTTTGACATCTGTTACAGGCGATGTGCCATCTTTGGCACTGGTAATAGCATCCTCTTTTGGATCTTCGGCGATCGATGTTGTTTCTCCTGCAGTTCAAAATCAATACAGATTGTTGAAGTCAAGAGGATAACACATAATATCCTTGAATCCAAAAGCATTTCTTATGCTGGCTTACCCGGATGACTCAAACAGAGCTTCAAACGCTAGATCATAACTAGCTGCCATTTATCAAAAGCTGTTGTCAAATGCTTTGTATCACAATTCAGTTGAAAGCTTAGCTATCTTTTGAGATACTGCATGGTCATTTAAGCAATGGTTAAAATCTAAAAGCCAGATTCCAGATTACAAAAAGATTTCGAATCCCTGATTCCACATTTTGAGTCCAATAATCGCCATCATCTTCCACCCTACAATTTGCGAAAACTCAATGTAGCAATAGACCTGAAGTTGCAGGAGAAAAGACTTTGTTTGTAAAATGATTGAATTCCGTTCGTCATTCAAATTTCGTGCTCGTAATCAAATTTGAAATTCAACTTATTTCACCTCTTCCAAACATCGGATGGGAAACGAGGGAATAGTCCAAAAAATAAATGAATTTCCATATTCTTAAAATTGTTTTACGAGCAACAGGCAAACCTTCAATTGACATACCTTCAATTGACCAAGCAACACCTCAAAAGATAGATGAGCCTTTCAGCTACATGCTGATAACTTGTTTATGCTCACAACTATGCTTTATCTACAATCTCTTACAAAAGTGTTGGACCCCTGTTGAAAAAATCGAATTTTTGTCCCCCCTCCCCCCGTTTCAATGTTGAATGAATTGCAAAGAGGGTTTTTTCACGCAGATCCAGGAAGAGAACAATTCACTAAAGCAATCAACATTGAAATGGGGGGAGGGGGGACAATATTTCTGAAAAACGTGGATTTTCATAGGGGTCCAACACTTTTGTAAGAGATTGTCTGAAGGAAAACCCTATAGTTGAAGATAGTAGGCCCGCTGCCATTGCACCAATAGCAACTCTATCTGTCAATATTAGTTTGTGCCATGAAGATAAGATGTTTTTCTTCAAGATTAATGCATATAAAGTAATATGGCAATATTTTCTGTCCTCACGCATTGACCTTTCGGGAAGTGGGCCATACTGGCGAGTACTGTCAACAGTACTCACCACAGTACTCACTAGCGTTTCACTCCGTACTTCTCTATTTTGGCAGTGAAAGGGGCTAACATGCCCATTAATGTCTGCAGTGCACCACAAGCTTTCAATTCATGTATTACTTTCATTTTTTATATCCAGTTAAAGTGAAAATATGAACAGTACTCACTTTTCTCTTAATAAGAACTATTGATTTGTTCTTGTTAAGAGGAAGAAAGTGAGTACTGTTGACAATTTTCAAAATACTGCTTTGCAACTGTTTTCATTTACAGCATCAATGAATATAAATCGTTCATATGGGTATTTGACACGATTAAAGTTCATTTATGAGCAAATTCCAAGGAATCTGCAAATTTTATTAGCCTTTTTCAAAGTGAGTACTGTGGTGAGCACTGTCAACAGTACTCACTACAGTACTCAGTCTTGTTGTTGTTTCTGTACAGGCAATTTTGACTTTAAATGTCTCCTGTGTACTTTGACAATTAATAAGCAATTCAAACGACACATTAGTCATCAGAATTACCTCAATGGCAGCAAATATTGGAAGTTCAAGAGGGCGTGTCTTATCTTTAAGGGGCGTGGCTTCTTTGTAAAGAGCCGATCCTTGTGGTAAAAATGCAGCTTTTAAGCAAGTCCTACAAGTTCAAGGATACATTTTATCAAATCTATCAAAGTTATGTTAAAAGCCAGGATATTTTTGAAGAGCTGGTACAAATAGCCTTAAGCCTAGACCAAAGGAAAGAATTGGAAAAATTTTCTTTGCTCTTGTAATTAGGCTGAATACGTCTTCAGCTGGTTTTTTCAAGCAAAAATCCTCTTGAAATGGAAATTTTTTGGTTATGTCTCATGTAGAAATGCACAATCGAGAGGACCCTTCTTTCCTATTAATGAAAATTTGTGCCATAAGTAATAAGTATGAAGTAATTATGACGGTTGCACCAATTACTCTAGACGAATATCCTTTGGAGCAATTTTGCCATTTTTGCATGTCACAAAAGAATTAAAAGTCAATAAAATCAAAGATAAAATACTCTCAAAACCCGCCTTAAACATTGGATGTAAAGTTCTTTGCCGTCCTGAAATCTTACTTCTCGTTAGTACATCCAGATGAAATATAGAAATAAAGTGTTTTTTACATTTCATCCAATTTTATGGTGATTGGAAGTTACAGTGGGAAATCACCTGAAATGCGGGATTTTTGGCATTTTTTAAAGAATTATTGTAGAAGAAATAAGAGAAGATAGAAAATGTATTCTATCCCAATGGAAACAAGTTAGCCTTCAAAATATTCGGGCCAATTCTCAACTGGCTACTAGTTATACAATGTTTTTAAAATAATTTTTGAAAATTTCCACTTTCAGACAATCTCTTACAAAAGTGTTGGACCCCTGTTGAAAAAATCGAATTTTTGTCCCCCCTCCCCCCGTTTCAATGTTGAATGAATTGCAAAGAGGGTTTTTTCACGCAGATCCAGGAAGAGAACAATTCACTAAAGCAATCAACATTGAAATGGGGGGAGGGGGGACAATATTTCTGAAAAACGTGGATTTTCATAGGGGTCCAACACTTTTGTAAGAGATTGTCTGAAGGAAAACCCTATAGTTGAAGATAGTAGGCCCGCTGCCATTGCACCAATAGCAACTCTATCTGTCAATATTAGTTTGTGCCATGAAGATAAGATGTTTTTCTTCAAGATTAATGCATATAAAGTAATATGGCAATATTTTCTGTCCTCACGCATTGACCTTTCGGGAAGTGGGCCATACTGGCGAGTACTGTCAACAGTACTCACCACAGTACTCACTAGCGTTTCACTCCGTACTTCTCTATTTTGGCAGTGAAAGGGGCTAACATGCCCATTAATGTCTGCAGTGCACCACAAGCTTTCAATTCATGTATTACTTTCATTTTTTATATCCAGTTAAAGTGAAAATATGAACAGTACTCACTTTTCTCTTAATAAGAACTATTGATTTGTTCTTGTTAAGAGGAAGAAAGTGAGTACTGTTGACAATTTTCAAAATACTGCTTTGCAACTGTTTTCATTTACAGCATCAATGAATATAAATCGTTCATATGGGTATTTGACACGATTAAAGTTCATTTATGAGCAAATTCCAAGGAATCTGCAAATTTTATTAGCCTTTTTCAAAGTGAGTACTGTGGTGAGCACTGTCAACAGTACTCACTACAGTACTCAGTCTTGTTGTTGTTTCTGTACAGGCAATTTTGACTTTAAATGTCTCCTGTGTACTTTGACAATTAATAAGCAATTCAAACGACACATTAGTCATCAGAATTACCTCAATGGCAGCAAATATTGGAAGTTCAAGAGGGCGTGTCTTATCTTTAAGGGGCGTGGCTTCTTTGTAAAGAGCCGATCCTTGTGGTAAAAATGCAGCTTTTAAGCAAGTCCTACAAGTTCAAGGATACATTTTATCAAATCTATCAAAGTTATGTTAAAAGCCAGGATATTTTTGAAGAGCTGGTACAAATAGCCTTAAGCCTAGACCAAAGGAAAGAATTGGAAAAATTTTCTTTGCTCTTGTAATTAGGCTGAATACGTCTTCAGCTGGTTTTTTCAAGCAAAAATCCTCTTGAAATGGAAATTTTTTGGTTATGTCTCATGTAGAAATGCACAATCGAGAGGACCCTTCTTTCCTATTAATGAAAATTTGTGCCATAAGTAATAAGTATGAAGTAATTATGACGGTTGCACCAATTACTCTAGACGAATATCCTTTGGAGCAATTTTGCCATTTTTGCATGTCACAAAAGAATTAAAAGTCAATAAAATCAAAGATAAAATACTCTCAAAACCCGCCTTAAACATTGGATGTAAAGTTCTTTGCCGTCCTGAAATCTTACTTCTCGTTAGTACATCCAGATGAAATATAGAAATAAAGTGTTTTTTACATTTCATCCAATTTTATGGTGATTGGAAGTTACAGTGGGAAATCACCTGAAATGCGGGATTTTTGGCATTTTTTAAAGAATTATTGTAGAAGAAATAAGAGAAGATAGAAAATGTATTCTATCCCAATGGAAACAAGTTAGCCTTCAAAATATTCGGGCCAATTCTCAACTGGCTACTAGTTATACAATGTTTTTAAAATAATTTTTGAAAATTTCCACTTTCAGACAATCTCTTACAAAAGTGTTGGACCCCTGTTGAAAAAATCGAATTTTTGTCCCCCCTCCCCCCGTTTCAATGTTGAATGAATTGCAAAGAGGGTTTTTTCACGCAGATCCAGGAAGAGAACAATTCACTAAAGCAATCAACATTGAAATGGGGGGAGGGGGGACAATATTTCTGAAAAACGTGGATTTTCATAGGGGTCCAACACTTTTGTAAGAGATTGTCTGAAGGAAAACCCTATAGTTGAAGATAGTAGGCCCGCTGCCATTGCACCAATAGCAACTCTATCTGTCAATATTAGTTTGTGCCATGAAGATAAGATGTTTTTCTTCAAGATTAATGCATATAAAGTAATATGGCAATATTTTCTGTCCTCACGCATTGACCTTTCGGGAAGTGGGCCATACTGGCGAGTACTGTCAACAGTACTCACCACAGTACTCACTAGCGTTTCACTCCGTACTTCTCTATTTTGGCAGTGAAAGGGGCTAACATGCCCATTAATGTCTGCAGTGCACCACAAGCTTTCAATTCATGTATTACTTTCATTTTTTATATCCAGTTAAAGTGAAAATATGAACAGTACTCACTTTTCTCTTAATAAGAACTATTGATTTGTTCTTGTTAAGAGGAAGAAAGTGAGTACTGTTGACAATTTTCAAAATACTGCTTTGCAACTGTTTTCATTTACAGCATCAATGAATATAAATCGTTCATATGGGTATTTGACACGATTAAAGTTCATTTATGAGCAAATTCCAAGGAATCTGCAAATTTTATTAGCCTTTTTCAAAGTGAGTACTGTGGTGAGCACTGTCAACAGTACTCACTACAGTACTCAGTCTTGTTGTTGTTTCTGTACAGGCAATTTTGACTTTAAATGTCTCCTGTGTACTTTGACAATTAATAAGCAATTCAAACGACACATTAGTCATCAGAATTACCTCAATGGCAGCAAATATTGGAAGTTCAAGAGGGCGTGTCTTATCTTTAAGGGGCGTGGCTTCTTTGTAAAGAGCCGATCCTTGTGGTAAAAATGCAGCTTTTAAGCAAGTCCTACAAGTTCAAGGATACATTTTATCAAATCTATCAAAGTTATGTTAAAAGCCAGGATATTTTTGAAGAGCTGGTACAAATAGCCTTAAGCCTAGACCAAAGGAAAGAATTGGAAAAATTTTCTTTGCTCTTGTAATTAGGCTGAATACGTCTTCAGCTGGTTTTTTCAAGCAAAAATCCTCTTGAAATGGAAATTTTTTGGTTATGTCTCATGTAGAAATGCACAATCGAGAGGACCCTTCTTTCCTATTAATGAAAATTTGTGCCATAAGTAATAAGTATGAAGTAATTATGACGGTTGCACCAATTACTCTAGACGAATATCCTTTGGAGCAATTTTGCCATTTTTGCATGTCACAAAAGAATTAAAAGTCAATAAAATCAAAGATAAAATACTCTCAAAACCCGCCTTAAACATTGGATGTAAAGTTCTTTGCCGTCCTGAAATCTTACTTCTCGTTAGTACATCCAGATGAAATATAGAAATAAAGTGTTTTTTACATTTCATCCAATTTTATGGTGATTGGAAGTTACAGTGGGAAATCACCTGAAATGCGGGATTTTTGGCATTTTTTAAAGAATTATTGTAGAAGAAATAAGAGAAGATAGAAAATGTATTCTATCCCAATGGAAACAAGTTAGCCTTCAAAATATTCGGGCCAATTCTCAACTGGCTACTAGTTATACAATGTTTTTAAAATAATTTTTGAAAATTTCCACTTTCAGACAATCTCTTACAAAAGTGTTGGACCCCTGTTGAAAAAATCGAATTTTTGTCCCCCCTCCCCCCGTTTCAATGTTGAATGAATTGCAAAGAGGGTTTTTTCACGCAGATCCAGGAAGAGAACAATTCACTAAAGCAATCAACATTGAAATGGGGGGAGGGGGGACAATATTTCTGAAAAACGTGGATTTTCATAGGGGTCCAACACTTTTGTAAGAGATTGTCTGAAGGAAAACCCTATAGTTGAAGATAGTAGGCCCGCTGCCATTGCACCAATAGCAACTCTATCTGTCAATATTAGTTTGTGCCATGAAGATAAGATGTTTTTCTTCAAGATTAATGCATATAAAGTAATATGGCAATATTTTCTGTCCTCACGCATTGACCTTTCGGGAAGTGGGCCATACTGGCGAGTACTGTCAACAGTACTCACCACAGTACTCACTAGCGTTTCACTCCGTACTTCTCTATTTTGGCAGTGAAAGGGGCTAACATGCCCATTAATGTCTGCAGTGCACCACAAGCTTTCAATTCATGTATTACTTTCATTTTTTATATCCAGTTAAAGTGAAAATATGAACAGTACTCACTTTTCTCTTAATAAGAACTATTGATTTGTTCTTGTTAAGAGGAAGAAAGTGAGTACTGTTGACAATTTTCAAAATACTGCTTTGCAACTGTTTTCATTTACAGCATCAATGAATATAAATCGTTCATATGGGTATTTGACACGATTAAAGTTCATTTATGAGCAAATTCCAGGGAATCTGCAAATTTTATTAGCCTTTTTCAAAGTGAGTACTGTGGTGAGCACTGTCAACAGTACTCACTACAGTACTCAGTCTTGTTGTTGTTTCTGTACAGGCAATTTTGACTTTAAATGTCTCCTGTGTACTTTGACAATTAATAAGCAATTCAAACGACACATTAGTCATCAGAATTACCTCAATGGCAGCAAATATTGGAAGTTCAAGAGGGCGTGTCTTATCTTTAAGGGGCGTGGCTTCTTTGTAAAGAGCCGATCCTTGTGGTAAAAATGCAGCTTTTAAGCAAGTCCTACAAGTTCAAGGATACATTTTATCAAATCTATCAAAGTTATGTTAAAAGCCAGGATATTTTTGAAGAGCTGGTACAAATAGCCTTAAGCCTAGACCAAAGGAAAGAATTGGAAAAATTTTCTTTGCTCTTGTAATTAGGCTGAATACGTCTTCAGCTGGTTTTTTCAAGCAAAAATCCTCTTGAAATGGAAATTTTTTGGTTATGTCTCATGTAGAAATGCACAATCGAGAGGACCCTTCTTTCCTATTAATGAAAATTTGTGCCATAAGTAATAAGTATGAAGTAATTATGACGGTTGCACCAATTACTCTAGACGAATATCCTTTGGAGCAATTTTGCCATTTTTGCATGTCACAAAAGAATTAAAAGTCAATAAAATCAAAGATAAAATACTCTCAAAACCCGCCTTAAACATTGGATGTAAAGTTCTTTGCCGTCCTGAAATCTTACTTCTCGTTAGTACATCCAGATGAAATATAGAAATAAAGTGTTTTTTACATTTCATCCAATTTTATGGTGATTGGAAGTTACAGTGGGAAATCACCTGAAATGCGGGATTTTTGGCATTTTTTAAAGAATTATTGTAGAAGAAATAAGAGAAGATAGAAAATGTATTCTATCCCAATGGAAACAAGTTAGCCTTCAAAATATTCGGGCCAATTCTCAACTGGCTACTAGTTATACAATGTTTTTAAAATAATTTTTGAAAATTTCCACTTTCAGACAATCTCTTACAAAAGTGTTGGACCCCTGTTGAAAAAATCGAATTTTTGTCCCCCCTCCCCCCGTTTCAATGTTGAATGAATTGCAAAGAGGGTTTTTTCACGCAGATCCAGGAAGAGAACAATTCACTAAAGCAATCAACATTGAAATGGGGGGAGGGGGGACAATATTTCTGAAAAACGTGGATTTTCATAGGGGTCCAACACTTTTGTAAGAGATTGTCTGAAGGAAAACCCTATAGTTGAAGATAGTAGGCCCGCTGCCATTGCACCAATAGCAACTCTATCTGTCAATATTAGTTTGTGCCATGAAGATAAGATGTTTTTCTTCAAGATTAATGCATATAAAGTAATATGGCAATATTTTCTGTCCTCACGCATTGACCTTTCGGGAAGTGGGCCATACTGGCGAGTACTGTCAACAGTACTCACCACAGTACTCACTAGCGTTTCACTCCGTACTTCTCTATTTTGGCAGTGAAAGGGGCTAACATGCCCATTAATGTCTGCAGTGCACCACAAGCTTTCAATTCATGTATTACTTTCATTTTTTATATCCAGTTAAAGTGAAAATATGAACAGTACTCACTTTTCTCTTAATAAGAACTATTGATTTGTTCTTGTTAAGAGGAAGAAAGTGAGTACTGTTGACAATTTTCAAAATACTGCTTTGCAACTGTTTTCATTTACAGCATCAATGAATATAAATCGTTCATATGGGTATTTGACACGATTAAAGTTCATTTATGAGCAAATTCCAAGGAATCTGCAAATTTTATTAGCCTTTTTCAAAGTGAGTACTGTGGTGAGCACTGTCAACAGTACTCACTACAGTACTCAGTCTTGTTGTTGTTTCTGTACAGGCAATTTTGACTTTAAATGTCTCCTGTGTACTTTGACAATTAATAAGCAATTCAAACGACACATTAGTCATCAGAATTACCTCAATGGCAGCAAATATTGGAAGTTCAAGAGGGCGTGTCTTATCTTTAAGGGGCGTGGCTTCTTTGTAAAGAGCCGATCCTTGTGGTAAAAATGCAGCTTTTAAGCAAGTCCTACAAGTTCAAGGATACATTTTATCAAATCTATCAAAGTTATGTTAAAAGCCAGGATATTTTTGAAGAGCTGGTACAAATAGCCTTAAGCCTAGACCAAAGGAAAGAATTGGAAAAATTTTCTTTGCTCTTGTAATTAGGCTGAATACGTCTTCAGCTGGTTTTTTCAAGCAAAAATCCTCTTGAAATGGAAATTTTTTGGTTATGTCTCATGTAGAAATGCACAATCGAGAGGACCCTTCTTTCCTATTAATGAAAATTTGTGCCATAAGTAATAAGTATGAAGTAATTATGACGGTTGCACCAATTACTCTAGACGAATATCCTTTGGAGCAATTTTGCCATTTTTGCATGTCACACAAGAATTAAAAGTCAATAAAATCAAAGATAAAATACTCTCAAAACCCGCCTTAAACATTGGATGTAAAGTTCTTTGCCGTCCTGAAATCTTACTTCTCGTTAGTACATCCAGATGAAATATAGAAATAAAGTGTTTTTTACATTTCATCCAATTTTATGGTGATTGGAAGTTACAGTGGGAAATCACCTGAAATGCGGGATTTTTGGCATTTTTTAAAGAATTATTGTAGAAGAAATAAGAGAAGATAGAAAATGTATTCTATCCCAATGGAAACAAGTTAGCCTTCAAAATATTCGGGCCAATTCTCAACTGGCTACTAGTTATACAATGTTTTTAAAATAATTTTTGAAAATTTCCACTTTCAGACAATCTCTTACAAAAGTGTTGGACCCCTGTTGAAAAAATCGAATTTTTGTCCCCCCTCCCCCCGTTTCAATGTTGAATGAATTGCAAAGAGGGTTTTTTCACGCAGATCCAGGAAGAGAACAATTCACTAAAGCAATCAACATTGAAATGGGGGGAGGGGGGACAATATTTCTGAAAAACGTGGATTTTCATAGGGGTCCAACACTTTTGTAAGAGATTGTAGCTCGTGAAGTATCTTGTGGATAACCCTATATAGAATCAAAACATCCTAGATTCATTGTAAGAATGAATAACAAAAGAATGAGTGAATGTATGTGACATTTTTCTACGGGAAAGTCTGACTGACACCCACCTCTCACGTTTTAAGGACATAATAAAAATATTAACTTCTATATTAAGAAATGAAAGTGAAGAGCGTCTGATTTAAGATGGTCTTTGCTTCAGTGTAAATACAGCTGTTGAAAAAAGGAATAGTTGTGCACTTTGTGCTACGATAGCCGTAAAATCGAGCTTTTCTCGCCACATGCAAGTGCTTTTTCGCATCTATATATACATATGTTGGTTGTAGTGGGTGTGGCTTCATTCCTATTGTCCTGCCCTCGAAGATATTTTTGTCTGTATAGAGATCGATTGGCAAAACCGGAAATGGGGGAAGTCAAATGGCACGTGAAAACGTGACCAAACACTTCTTTAGGCCTTAAAACGTCCTCTTTTTCCAATCAGGATTTCTGCAGGGAGGTTATGGGCGATTTCAACACCCCGCCTTCGGCTCCCAAGCCCTTTATTGCCTTTTATGTTCAACTTGAAATCCTTTTGTCATTTCATTGCTCTTTTTTGGTTCTTGACGTCAAAAGGGTGGTTTCTAAATCCATTTGAAGGATGTTTGGATTTTTAAACAATTTCAACTTTATCTCTATTTGCTTGAGATGTGTTGGGACCCTTTTTGGAGTAGGATTCAGGTTTGGTGGCTTCATGGGGGTTGGAGAGGGGCTAGGTGCAAATTCTCAAATATTCCTACCCTCAAAGTTTCCTTTTGGAGTTGATTTGGTTTAACCCTATTTTAACCGGGTGAAAAAAAAGTGATTTTCTACCAGCGGGCGTTTTTCGCCCCCCCCCCCTAATTATCTTCGCAACTATAACAGCTATGACAATGAAACTTGCACTGTGTCATAATTAAACAAAGGAGAATCCAAAAATAGCATCCATTAATTTTTAATCACGTGATTGGTTGCTAGGCAACCAAAAATATGGCAAATTTTGGCGAAATTGAGCTATTAGGAGATAAAGTAGTTTTACATTAATTAACCGGCTAAATTAGGCTAAAATCTATCCAGATACTTACTTGATAGTCTTAGTTTCAGATTTCATTCAGTTTTATATTAATATTTGTGGTTTTTAATTAATTAACTATATAAATAATGGCAATTCGATTCAATGCAAAATTGCTTCCTCAATAATAATGCTTAAATATCATCAATTTCGCATAATTTGGGTGAAATCAAATGGTTTTATGAATATTTCAAGTCATAACATGATTTTCCATATAAAAATTGCTCATTAATTAGAACTATGATGTCATAAATATTTTTTTTTTTTACATTCATATAAAAATTTACAATATTAGGTACATTCTACTATACTTTCTAATTATAACTATACGACAATACAGGGACGATACCAAGAGGAGCGAGATTACACGACTACCCCGTGGTCACATGAAACAAAACGAGGACAATACAAGAAACTTTACGCAAGAAACAACGAGGCAACGAAAAACATGGATGAACAACATACAAGTAAATACGACATTAAGCTACGAGTTTAGGTAGCTTGTAACCAAGTAATTCCAGATTAAAAGTCTGAGTAAACTCGACTCGACGATAAATCAACTACTTTCCATAACTCATTCTGTCTTCGAAGCATTTGACTGTAACCCCACCCTAGAAGTTCGTTCTGTTTACCTCGATATCTCTAAAGCGTTTGACAGGGTGTGGCATGACGGGCTTATCTATAAGCTACGGAGATGTGGTATATCGGGAAACCTTTTGTTGCTCCTTCGAAGTTTCTTGTCAAATAGGAAACAAAGGACTGTTTTGAATGGCCAGTCTTCAGGCTGGGGAAATATCTCCGCCGGTGTTCCACAAGGCTCGATCTTAGGCCCCCTCTTTTTCTTGATATACATCAATGATTTATCACAAAATTTGAGGTGTAGTGTAGATGACACATCGCTCTTCACCATTGTTAAGTATACAAATGCAGCTGCAAGTGATATGAAAAATGACCTAGATCTCATTAGATTATGGGCACATAATTGGAGGATGTCCTTCAACCCAGACCCTAGGAAGCAAGCTGTTGAATTAATCTTTTCAAGGAAAAATGTTAAAACTGACCATCCTGTTATCCTTTTTAATGACTTACCCGTAATGAAGGTGGACGAACACAAACATTTAGGCATAATACTAGACTCTAAGCTCTCGTTCTCTGCTCATATACACGCAGCGATAACTAAGTCAAGAAAAGGGATTGGAATGCTGAAGTTTCTATCCAAATATCTGCCAAGAAACACCTTAAGCGATTTGTATAAACTATACGTAAGACCCCATCTAGATTATGGTGATGACGTCATAGAAATTATAAATTGCCGACATCAGCAAATATAGATAAATTATAAATCAAATGAAAGTACTCATCGAGACAAATCGAATGGTATATATATTGATGAGATTCGACACAAAATGAAGAAACTAGAGCAGTTTCTGCGATTTTCTTTGTGACCACTCTCCAAATATGGGCATCTGGTGGTCACGTGGTCTAACAATAGGGATTGAAATTCTTATTTTATAATTGCCAGTTAAATTTTAGGAAAAGTCAGGAAGTTTCAGTGCCATAGCTATCATCGTTTAGGAGCTATTAAACAAAGTTTGGGAGGGGGGCGAAAATGCCCCCCCCCGGTTAAAATAGGGTTAAGGTTGTCTTTTGACGAGCTTGCTATGCGTGAAGCGTTTCTACCTCGAAATATCAGTAATCAAGTGAGAGATTCGCTCTCCAATACATTCCCCATTTTGAAATGAACTTTTTAGTCTTTCTGGGGGAATTCCCTCTTCTCTGAAGGAACATCGTCTCTTATTTCCTCAACAAAAGCTTGGCTGTCACGCCAAAAATATTGACAATGTGCAAGCAACTTTTTCAGCGAAGCGAAACAGCCCATAATTGAATACCGTTGCCATCAAACCCAATGAGGATCCCCGGAATCGGAAGAAATCTAGAAACAGACTTGAAAATTCCCTTTTTTGAATTTGTCACTGAATCTACCTAGGTTGTCACCAGACAATCTCATTAAATGTTGTGCTATAGCTAGCAAGAAGGGTACCCTTGTAGCATGCAGCCTGAACATTGAAGTAAAGCATTCTCAATGATCGGGTTTGAAGTGCAATGATTTTGCAGATGGAATAGAGTTTTAAGATTCGTTCATTAAGTCCTGCAAATTGGTGAGAAAAGGAATGTGGATTTTGTGGTAAAAGTATGAAACTTGGCAGAAAGGTAGCATTTTTAGAGCTTCAGAAACCTGGATATGGACCCACCCAAAATGATTAAAATTGGGAGCGAAATTCATGATGGCGACCAGAAGGAATAGAAATGTCATTGTCTCCGATACACACTTGAAACTTTCTTTGTCATCTCAATTGCTGATCAGATGCAAATTATTGATAGAAACATTGAAAGTTGAGAGAATAAATTCAGAGTTTGAAGTTGAAGTAGATTCAAACTGCTCCATAATAGTCAATATCAACGATGTTATTGTCTAGCATTTTGATCATTTTTCATCAATCTCGTCCTTGGGTTTAAGACACTTGCGTTGGTTACTGATCGCCCAGACATGTACTTAAAGTTCAAAATCAAATCATAACGAAGAAGAATGAAACACAGAATGCATCAAGAAAAACACCAATAAGTTAATGAGTTCTTTTTCCCTGCAAGGGGTTCTCTCTGAGATGAAGTGGAGGGTAAAGCATGTCATTCAGCACATGAAAAGAAGGAACGACAGGTGTAACACAGGGTTCGATCTTGAAGGCTCTTTGGTTTAACATATACTTCAATGATCTTTTCATGTTCGTGAAAGATGCTCAGATATGTGACTGTTCAGATCATACACTTATCTATGCTGGTGATAGCAATATTGGAAGTGACAATAAAACATTAGAGAGTGGTGCAGAATGGTGTCCGAAAAACTGTAACAAGTTGAGTACGGAAAAATGCCTACCAACCCTCGGTATGTTAAATATTCTTGGCCATCACAAAATTCAATTCATGACCATGTGTTTACTTTTAAACATCAGAAATTTCATAGCTACGGTTGGCACATTTTTGCAGTAAATGTCTTTGTTTTAAGTTACGGAGAAAATGAATCTGGTTTTGCAGCAGCTAGTAATTTGAATTTCCTTCTCCATAAGTCAACAAATACTTATCAGATTTACTCAGACTCGTTGTCAGCATTTAAATTGAAGTCTCTTTTATCAAAAATCTAACAAATGAAACAATTGGATACCATGCTATTCCGCAAGAGCCATTTTATAGGGTATTGACAACTCACTGAAGTTTGAAACGCATGTGAAAGAGATATGTAAGAAGGTCAACCAAAAAGTGTGTGCATTTGGAAGGTTAAGACCATATTTAGGAGAACAAAAGTCAAAGTTACTATTAAACTCCGTGGTAATATCGAATTTTTCCTATTGCCCGCTGATCTGGCTATTTTGTAGCAAAGTTGCAAACAATGAAATTAATAGGACCCACAAATGTGCACTGAGAACTTTAGATAGAGACTATGAATCCACGTTTGAGGAACTTTTAGATAGGGGTGATACAAAGACAACACATAAAAAGAATCTACAAAACCTTATGGTGGAAATCTACAAATCAATGGACCATCTCAATCCTGAGTACATGTGGGATTTCTTTATCAAGAAAGATGTCTCCTACAACCTACGGACTGAGGAACTATGCAAGCTCCATTTTTTCATTTTTCATTTTAACTTTTTTATCCATGGTAATCCACTCAATAATAAATACTGCTTTACAGGGAGCCATGCAAAAACAAAATCTAATAATAACTAAAATATATAATATACCCTATTTACAATAATCTCTGATAAAAAAAAAAAAAAAAAAAAAGAAAAATGAGATGAGTCATAGTTTGGCTTTATAGTTTCTTCGAAAAGAGCAGAGCGACGACGATGCTTTGACAACACTATCTAGGTCACTCCAGACCTTAGCCCCTCTGTACGCAAACGATTTCTGACCAGTTGATGTTCTCAGTAATGGTAATCTAAGGTCAGTGTTAGAGTTCCTCAGCTGACGGTTAGTAGCTTCAGATACCTTTTGAAATATGTTTCGCAAGTAATCTGGGGCAAGAGCATTCAGAGATTTATAGACCATCTTGCTCGTCTCGAAATCAATCAGTTCTCTAATGGTAAGCCAGCCGAGACTCTTTATCAAAGGCAAAGCGGACGTGTCATAGGGGCTGTTCGTGACTATCCTAGCGGCTCGATTTTGAAGTTTTTGCAACTTATCGAGGGCTGATGCACTGCAAGATCCCCAAACAGGGCAGCAATACCTAAAATAGGGCTCAACGAGACTTCTATACAGCATAATGAGGTTTTCTTCAGGTAGGTATCGTTTAGAATACTTCAACATACCGATACCTCTAGAGACTTTCTTGATTGTAGAGGACAAGTGAGTGGACCATTTCAGTTGGTCGTCAACCTGCACACCTAGATATTTTGTGTTGTTAACCATAGTGATCTCCTCACTACCGATGTTAAGCTCAGGTTTGGAAGAACGAGGCAAGTCTATACTATGAAGCTTGCCCCTGCTACCTATTATCATCCCTTGAGTTTTTACGACATTAAGCGACAGCTTGTTGCCCTCAAGCCAACATCTAAGGGCTTCAAGGTCAGCATTTATTGCAGCATTGATATCGTCAATAGAAGGAGACGAGTAATAGATAGTGGTGTCATCAGCATACATCGCCACATCGGAAGTCTTTAAACAGTAGGGGAGGTCATTTACATAAACTAGAAAGAGTAGGGGTCCTAGGCAAGAGCCCTGGGGAACTCCACAATCTACCCCTTCAGTTACAGACGAATGACCATTCACTCTACAAAACTGCTTCCTATTGAAAAGATAAGACCGAAACCAGCTCAATTCTTTACCCTTGACGCCATAGTAGTTCAGTTTGTTCAAAAGGATTTCATGATCCACAGTATCGAAAGCTTTTTTAAGATCGATAAAGACTGCAGCAGTGTACCTCCCCTTGTCAATATTCAAATACCAGTCATTTGTGCTTTTAAGTAGACACGTTAGGACTGAATGTAGTTTCCTGAACGCTGACTGTAGGAGAAAGATGAGCTGATTTCGGTGAAGATAGTCGTAAAGCTGATCGAAGATAAGCTTCTCGAAAAGTCGAGAAATTACAGGGAGCACAGAAATAGGCCTGTAGTTTGATTTGTCATCGGTGGCTCCATCTTTAAAGATAGGTGCTACCCTCGCAATTTTCCAACTGTCTGGGAATCGCCCGAGAGAGAGAGATAAGTTGAACAGCTGCACGAGAGAAGGTGCCAAAACTGAAATTCCAATTTTTAGGAAAAAACTAGATATACAGTCAACACCCGACCCATTGGAAGTTTTAATACCGCCACAAACCCTAATCAAAGTCTCTTCGTTTATGGAGGAAAACATGAAAGGCTCGCAGCTGGGTGGATCTCCAAAATCACCATTAAGAAGGGGATTAGATTTGGGAGGGATCTTATCAGCCAAGCTTTTCCCTACGTTGCAGAAGAAATTATTCATAGTATCAGCAATGGATTTATTGTCAGTAATGGTTTCATCACCTTCTTTGAGAGCCTTGATGTTAGTAGTTTTTGATCTCTTATTGATTACTTGGTTCATGGTTTTCCAAGTTTCTTTGATGTTGCCTTCACAGGAACGAATCTTACTTGTGAAATATCGAGTTTTCAGCGAGCGGTTTAAATTATTTGCTTTGCATCTTACATGCTTGTAAGCACTCATTAAAAGCTCGGAGTTAGCTTTCACTGCAGCGATCTTCAGTTTGTCTCTAGTCCTGCCGATCTTTTTTAGTTCGGGTGTTATCCAGGGGCAGAACCGTTCAGAGACTCGCTTTTCCCGGAGGGGTGCATGTTTTTCGATGATCTGAGACAGCGTATCAGACCATTGACTAACAGCACCCTCCAAACACCCAGAGTTACTCACAATAGCCTGCCAGTCTACAGAGGCAAGATCACTGAGGAAAAGCTCTTCATCAAAATTTTTCATCTGTCGTGTTGTTATCATTTTATGCTGTGGTTTTAGCGAACCAAAATATTTACGAACTACGTATACCACATAGTGGTCACTAATGCAAGTCTGTAGTACACCCGATTCGACAACATTGCGAGGATCATTCGTCGCAATGTGGTCGATAACCGTAGATGAACTAGCAGTCTCACGTGTAGGCTCAGAAATAAGTTGTTGAAGACCAAAAGTATCATAAAATTCCATGATACGCTTTGTGCAAGGTGGAATATAAGAACCAGGAGGATCAGGAACATCTTGGGGAGCTCCAACATTACAGTTAGTGTCCCCCAATAAGATAATCTCCTTATCCTCCCCGTCCAAGACTCTAAAGAACTGGTCCAAACGATCGAAAGTATCAACATGATCAGATGGTGGTCTGTACCACGTGACTACCAAAAAAGATTTGGCTTTAACAGGCTTAACCTCAATGCATCGAACCTCTAGGGAGAAAGAGAAGTTCTCCCCTCAGAGAAGTTCTCAGCGCTACGGAATAAATTCCCTATCCCTTAGAGGGAGTCTGTTGTGGAATGCTCTTAGTGATGACCTAAAATTGACAACTTCTCTCGTGAAATTCAAAATAGAAATACGTTGCTGGGATGGCAACAACTGCACGTGCTACATCTGCACCGGCTGGTGTAATCTGCATAACGCAGGTTGCATAATGCAGGTTACAGGTCATGTTTTATGGCCACGGGCTGCATGGCTGTACTATGGGGCCATCTTCTTGGTGACACTAAGCTTTTTAGTTTCAGGGGGTCTGGTTTCAAAGCTTACCCTTGGACGTCAAAAATTGCTGTTCTGTGATACAATGGTTTTTGGTTATCAAAATCTGACTCAGAGGCAGTTAATCATTTGCAACTAAGCGATCTATTTCATGATAATGATTTCCTAATCCTGTGGCATGTTCTTTTCAAAGGAACAGTAGTTTTTACAAACCAGTAATTTACCATTCCCCCTGACCGAGAAATGTTAGCCTTCCGTGGGTGACAGCCCCTCGGTACAGCCATACTGCCTTTGGCCATAAAACATAACCTGCAGCCTGCATTATGCAACCTGCGTTATGCAGACTACACCAGCCGCATCTGCACTTAATTTAGGGCTTCATACATTTTGTTATATTATATACTGTATTTTGTAGAAATAGCAGGTCTTTGTGGTTTTCTGAGTCATTATTGCATCCATACACACAACAATACTTCGGCATAATTAAAGTTTAAGGGTGAAAATCAGTGCATGTAAAAGACACGTTTCCTAATCAAAGCTGCGAACTTGACTAGGCCATATGTCAACTATCCGTTGCTACCACGTAACTATGGCCGCAAAGAATTAGCCATCAGCGGCGATCTCACTTTCGCTTCGTATACCATGACCACACGTCCATATGACCACAGAAGAATAGCATGACCACAAGAGAATATTGTCCACACGTCCTTCAAATAGAAATGGAGCCAGACTTCAGGAATTGTCTCAACAATGAGTGGATCCAATGCCTCGCATGACGCGTTGCTCGTAAGTTTTTTTTGTACTCAATTTAAAAATTTTACAAAGACGAATCACCTAAGACACTACTTACAACACACTTTACTGCACTACAAAGACGATGCCCCGGGGAGCATAATACCCTGACTACCCCGACGCCATTCCATAAAAGACATAGAACTAAACTAAGATTAAATATACGATTACAAAAAGCTACATACAACCAATTTACCGATAACTAATAGAAAGAAACCTGTTTCGCAGTTGATGTCGAGTTAACAAATTCGAAAATTTTAGAAAACCAAAACACTTAGCCAGTGCTAGTAAAGTTTGGATATTGGAGGTCAGCTGTGACGCCTGAAATCAACTGCGAAGCAGACGTAAAACATTCTAAAAGGAACAAGGAGGACTTTGACTTTTACGAAGGAAAATTTCTGAAAATTGCGTAAGGCATGCCACTGGTCGAAATTCTTAAATCTTATCCTTTAAAGATATGTTCCTTAAACGAATGTTCAAAGGTAATCTCAACAGAATATTGATTATTTGAGAAGAAATTCATGAGATTTTCGACCAGTGACCTACCTTAATTAGTCAAATCGACCAGTTTTGTGAATGAGAAATTTAGGGTCAATTCGAGTATATCTTTATTCATGTTATCCGAAAGGTCATTATCACCGTACAATAAAAGCTTTATCAATAAAACCGTACAATAAAAGCTTGCTCGTAAGTTCAATTCTAGGATCCTTGGGGAAAGTTTTGAATCGTAATGATGCCCGTTAAAGTTTCTTTGGAAAAGTGTGAAAATTCACGGATAGAATACCACATAAGTCATGAGCGGATAATTCCCCTTTTTTGTGGTACCCTTGGATGTTTGTTCGTTTGTTTGTTTGTCAACTTATTTTCATTGGATTCTCACCTAGTATACATAAATTAAAATTGAAGACATACATGGACAAGATTTACTGGATATCATTGAATTGACAGGCATTACATTTGCAAGTTGGGCCATCCCATTGTGTTTGATCATGTTCTTGAAGCTGTTTCAATTCTCGGCTGATTTTAATTCATTTGGCAAGCAATCAAATATCTTAGGTCCCATGGCTTTAAGGCTATTGGAATCAAACGTTACTTGATTTGGCCAAAAGTGATTCAAATTGTTTGGATTTCGCGACAAATGATATGAAGTTCTAAAACTAAATATATCATTCATGAATGCTGGATTAAGCTTTTTTAATGTTTTGAAAATCTCAATACAAAGTGTTCTTTGACGAGAGACCAGCATTGTGCATCTGTTTGATTTGAGAAGTAAGTCTTTATAAGAGCTTACATGATCATTATGCAGAAATCTCAGGGCGCGTTCTTGTATCTTTTCGATTTTCTGTAATGACATAGATAACGAAAAATACCTAACCAAATGGCAGTAGTTAAAATTCAAGTATATCGGGTGAGCCAGAAAAAGTTTCCACTTTTGAAAATTCATAACAGCAAGAGTATTTCACAGATTTGGATGATTCCAATTCTAATTAGAACCCAAAAGATTTGTCTCACGAGCACTACAAATTTAGGTAAATTCAACTTTACAAAAATTTTATGGTTGCAAAATGACTGAAAATGGCCTATAACATCGATCAAAGCATAAATGACTCCTCGCACAGAATAATGAAGGAAATGCAACTTCCCATGGGTGAGAGATATCCTCCACACATAAATTGCCATGGGATTGAAAATCTTCCCCATTTGTTTGAAAATCGTTGTCTTATAGCACTTAAGGGAGGTGAAACGCCTATTTCCAATTGTCCGGTCTGAATAGAGTCCTTACGATTTGATCAATGTTTTAGGCCCCTTTTACGTCATTTTGCAACCATGAAATTTAAATAAAGTTGAATTTACAAATACTTCTAGTACTGGTAGGACAGCGAGAAAAATCACAAAAATACTTGAGTCTTTCGCCTTTTAACTATAATTTGAATGATTCATATCTGTGAAGTAGCATTGCTGCTATGAATTTTCAAAAGTAGGAGCTTTTTTCTGGCTCACCCGGCACAAAAGTCTGGACTAAGATTTCCTTCTCGGCAAAACCAATGAAAGACGTAAGTCGTTTCAGGACATTCAGTTGCGATGCAGCATTCTTGCTAATGCTCGATATACTGCAAACATTTGATTCTTTTAAAAAATATTACTTTGTACTTAAGAAGTAATATTCTACAACATTTCGAGCAATTCTCTTCATCAGGTGTGATGCTCGATAATTTTAATGCTCGATATGTGTGGATCAAAGTTCAATTTGTAATCTACCGGGTGAGTCAGAAAAAACGTGGGGCGTTTGTCGGGCTGTGGCGTCACATTGAACCACTCGATCATCGTCAAAAAAATTTTTCCATGCAGCCAACAGTCAAACTTAGATAATAAAACTTTCCCCAATGAAATCAGTCTCTTAATTAATGCATTTGTTAAAAAAGCTTTTCTTCATAAGACTTTGTATGGGATTCAGGCAAACTGGTGAAATCTTTGAGCAAGCCCTTTAGGCATTTTAGCCCTGCCAGAGTTACAGGTACACGTTGTATTATCAGGGGATACAGAACAAGTATAGCCTGGTTCACAGTAGGTCGCTTAGGTCGCTATGATCGTGCAGAAAGAACTAAAAGACAAAGACGCAGAGTCCTTTGTCTTTTGTGTCTTTCTGCATGACTCTAACGACTCAAAGGACCAAGTGTGACCAGGCTTTGGGAAAAAGTATTGTCTGGAAGACGTCCCATTGCTATTTACAGAACGTTGATCTGCTTGAAAGAAACCTCTTTGGAAGAAAAAGGAGCACGCATTATTGATGTCTTTCAAACACTCTGTACGCAGGGCAAGTCATGATACGACATCCTAGGGGAGAAAATACTATCACCTAACTATTTCATTCTCTCCTGATAATACCACGTGCACCTGCAACTTTTGCCAAAATAAAATGCGGAAGGGGCTTGGCAAAAGATTTCATCAGTTTGCCAGACTCCCATACAAGGTCTTACGAAGAAAATCTTTTTAACAAATGCATCAAATGACCGATCTCGATGGGGAAAGGTTTACGATCTAAGTTAAACACTTGGCTGCAAGGAAAAATTTAGTTCACAACCATTGGGTGGCTAAATGCGATGTCACAGTCCGCCAAACGCCCCACGTTTTTTCTGACTCACCCGGTACAAGTATTTGTCTGATCTTTTTTTTTACAAAGAGTGCATGAAATTTGTTTGGATTAGCAGTCATTTCGTTTTGATCCAGCCAAGAAAGGATGTTGCCTGCTTCCTCTTCCAAAACCTTGTCAACTTCTGGCGATGATCCGGAAAAGCAAGCTAGCGTGTTATCATCAGCATAATTGTATAGAGTCGCTTGCTTTATAGAAGAATAAATCATTTATATACCGGGTGAGTCAAAAGAAAGTTTAGGAGTTTGGAGGGCTGTGGAATAAAAAGTATGTGACCGATATTCAAAACTGAAATGTTCATCTATCAGTCAAAGGTCAACTTAGATGAGAACATTTTGTTTGGTAGTATCCCTCATCTTACAGACACATAAATTAAGAAAATGCTACTAAATGGCATGTTTGGGAACAAAAATTCCACATTCCATTCAAGCCCATCATTTACCTTCTATTGAAATTGGGATTCAGCATTTCAAACTGGCAATCTAAACTTCAATGCCGCATAAAAAAAGGACCAGAATGGAATGTGGATTTCGCGATTCCCATACAAACCCCTTACAAGCATTTTGATTGTTGTTGGGTCTTAAAGGCTCTTTGAAGGCTCTTTGAAAACTTGTTTTTGACCAGCTGTATCAATATATGAAAGAAAATGGCCTCTTTTCCCCTGACCAATCTGGGTTTCTGAGGCTTCATTCTACACTTACTTGTTTGCTTAAAAATACTGATGACTGGTACAATGGTCTGGACCTTTGACGGTTTGTGGGATTAGTGTTCATTGATTTGAAAAAGGCTTTTGATACCGTTGATCATGACATCCTCTGTGAAAAACTTCAAATTTATGGTGTTCAGCAGCGAGAGCTGTTTTGGTTCAGGTCATACCTATCCAACTGTAAACAATTCTGCATGGTTAATGGTGTTGCCTCAGACATACAGGATGTAGAAGTCGGTGTGCCACAAGGCTCATGTCTCGGCCCTCTTCTCTTCCTCGTCTATATCAATGACCTTCCACTGGCCGTCCAGGATTCGACTGTGTCCATGTATGCTGATGACACCAGTTTGTGTCGCCAGGCACTAAATATGACTCAGCTGAATGGGGCTATAAACAATGATCTTAAGCAATTGGACGCTTGGCTCCAAGGCAATAAACTTTCTTTGAATGTTACAAAAACACACTCCATGCTTGTTACTACCAAGCAAAAACGTAACATTCTCAAAAGTACAGATCAGAATCTGGAATTGAGCATACGTGGCAAAGAGCTTGACATTGTCCAAAAACAAAATACCTTGGTGTTCAAATTGATTGCTCTTTAGATTGGAAAGAACAAATAAAGGCTGTCTCTGCCAAGGTCTCAAGGGCTATTGGCTTTTTAAAGCATGCAAAAAAGTTCCTACCAAGGGTAACTCTTGAGAATCTTTACACAGATATTGTTGAGCCGCACTTTCGATACTGTTGTTCTGTTTGGGGTTGTTGTGGTCCTCGTGAAATCAACAAGCTACAAAAGCTTCAAAACCGAGCTGCCAGGATCGTTACCAATAGCAGCTTTGACACCCCAAGCAGGCCACTCATCGAAAGGTTGGGCTGGAGAACCATTGAACAACTCATCAGCATTGAGTCAAAAACAGTGGTCTTCAAGTCACTCAATGAGTTGGCTCCGCAATACCTGAGTAGCCTTTTCAAAAGAAATTCACAATGCTCCAACCCGCTGCCTTCGAAATACCGAGACTGACCTGAGGGTACCATAGAAAACTTCTGGAAATGGGCAGAAATGCTTCTCTTTTAGGGGAGCAAAATTGTGGAATAGCCTCTCGGCTGAGTCAAAGCAGGCATCGTCCCTAAACAATTTCAAAAAGTCTGTTCAGCGATAACTGCAGGGGTGGGGCCTACGGTGGTGGCGCTGTTTGCCCTGGGGTGGCGGGCCGGCTCGGGGCGTATAGCGGTCATGGTTTTGATCGCTGTTCGCTCTGGGATGTCTTGTCGCCTGGGGGCGGCTGGTGCTGGCGCTGCGGGGTCTGCCTCTGCCAGTGACTCCGGATTCGTTTTCGTGTTACTCTCTTTTATTCCTTTTTTTAGTATGAAAGATGTGTGATTTTACCAAACAAACTTTTTTCATCTAAGTTAGCCTTTGACTGATAGATTAACATTTTAGTTTTGAATATCGGTCACATCCTTTTTATTCCACAGCCCTCCAAACGCCTAAGCTTTTTTTTTACTCACCCGGTAGAAATTAAGATAATAAGCCCTAGAACTGATCCTTGCGGTACCCCTGAAACAATATGTTGAAAGGAGCTGTACACGTTGTTTATCCGCACAGTCTGTTTTCGCTTTTTTTGGATAGAAATGGATCAATACTAATGCATTTTCATCAAATCCATATGCATGGAGTTTAGCTATAATCAGTTCATGCGGAGTTGAATCAAAAGCTTTCGAGAGATCCATGAAAACGGATCCAACAAGGAAGTCATTGTCTATTTAAATTTCCACTCTTCTACGAGTCCAATCAAGATATGTTGAGTACTGCAGGCCCTTCTATAGGCTGCGATGAAAGTCGAAAGTGTTTCATTTAAGAAAGGAATAAAGTTGTTCCTTGAGAAATTTTCATAATCCTTGAAAATGTGTTGAGAACAACACTAACTGGACGATATTTTTCTCGGCAGTACGAATGGTCTCCTTTGTATAGAGGACAAACTACTGGAGCCTTTGCATTCTGGGGAAATACAAAATTTCGAATGCCACAAACTATGGCTTTCATCAAAAGGGAAGCTTGTTCATCACTGGCCAAACCAACTCGTTTTGGTGGATTTTGGCCCACACCAGTGGATTTTCTACCATGAAGGGATTTTACTTGTAGCTGAAGGTTTGAAAGTACGTTCAGCGTTTCACACTATAGCCAGTATATACGGTAATTGGGGATTCTTGTACTTATCAAGAATTTACCTAACAATTTCCCTATCGTCATCAATAGAATTAGCTTCATCAATTTTGCATGGTTTCTTTCCAGGAATATTTTCCCCAATATTTATGTAATAATCATTGAAGAGTTCTCACCACTCATGGTCATCAGTAACTATTCTGTGGCCAATTACCAGGGAGATTTCGTTACTATTTAGGCCACCCTCATGTGATAGAAACGGTTTCACGGGAGCCCAGAAAGCTTTATTTTGAAACGAGACCGTCACTAAGAGGCTAAGTAATCAAGAACACTTACCGGTCAAACAACTATCGTGTGACTCTTCAAAGGTGTAATTTTTTTTTTTTTTTTTTTATATAAATTCAATATAAAAATTTACAATTTACGAATTACCTACGACTACGAACGATCTACCATACAATACCACAAAACGATACCAAGGGGAGCAAAAGATCATGACTACCCCAGGGTCATCCACATGAAGAATACTAATCTAAAACTACAACTAAATATACAATTACGAGAAACTATTACGAACAATGGAACAGAGAAACGAGACTCTATGATAGGGGAACGTTACAAAAATGAACATGGTGTGGTGGCTTAGTTACATTTGGCTTAATTTAGTCGACCGGTTGTATGAATGTATAGTAGAGTCAACTTGAGTATATTTCTGTTGACGTCGTTTGGGAGGTCTTTATCGCCAAATAATAAAAGTTGCGTCAAAACTTCATTTGAAAGATCAATATATCCAAATGGTCGAAGTAATGCAAAAACTCCAGCGAGAAGGTTTCGACGTTGAACCTCAAACGAAGGGCAAAGCAACAAAAAGTGCTCCGTACTCTCAATACCATCGTTAGAAGGGCACATTGGATTTATGGTATCCCGAAAATTGTGCTTAAATTTGTGAAGGTTTAATTTGCTAAGGCCCACTCTAAGCTGAGTGAGATAGGATAAGCCTATTGGGTCATGAATTCCAAAGACAGACTTAGCAGGGGGGCGAATTTTCGAGAGCAACTTTTTCTTGAAGATAGCAACTGATGGTGCAGTTCTAATTTCCGGACATAATTCGTTCCATTCAGACAGGCAATTTGGATAAAAGCTAGATTTGAATTTTTCTGTCCTTGCCCTTATTCGCCCAATTATATCCTGATTGCGAAGTGAGTACTGTGATTGCTGAAGTTGTGGGATCGGATCCATTGTATATTTAGGCATCAGATTATTCATCATTTTGTAAAACAGCGTAAGGCGTCTGCTCCATCTTCGGGAGCTCAGTGACTCCCAACCAAGCTCAGCGTACAGCTTCTCTCGTGATGTTCCCCTCCATGTTCCCGTCACGGCAAGGGCAGCAGAATATTGAACGGACTCCAACTTTTCCATCAAGTTTGACAATATTGTATTACCGCTAAACTCACACACTTTAGCCGGAATGTGATAGATGACGTCTCCGTATTCCAGGTGGGGTCGTACATAAAGCTTAAATAATTCGTTTAGGGTGTGCCTGGGTAGATACTTGGAGAGATATTTCAGCAAACCAACTCCCTTTCTTGTCTTAGAGATAGCTGCCTTAATGTGAGCCGAAAATGATAGTTTTGAATCCAGGATAATCCCTAAATGTTTATGTTCATCTACCTTCATCACTGGCATGTTATTAAAACGAATTTCTGGATGATTCATTTCTATCCTTTTCGTGGAAAATATCAATTCAACAGCTTGCTTTTGCGGATCTGGATTAAATGACATTTTCCAATCATGAGCCCACCGCCTTATCAACTCTAGGTCGTGGTTCATATCACTGGCAGCAGAGTCTATGTCTTCTACTACGGTGAACAACGATGTATCATCAGCAAAGAGTTTAACGTTACACTTAACCTCAGCAGCTAGGTCATTGATATATACAAGGAAAAATAAGGGTCCTAGAATAGAACCCTGGGGTACTCCTGCCGAAATATCTCCCCAGTTAGAATTCTGTCCATTTAGAACTGTTCGCTGCTTTCGATCCTTGAGAAAACTTTGGATAAGTGAAAGAAGGTCTCCTGAGACGCCACAACGTTTTAGTTTAAAGATCAGACCGTCATGCCATACCCTGTCGAATGCTTTAGAAATATCGAGATAAACAGAACGTACATCCAGGGGAGGATTACAGTCAAAGGCTTCAAAGATCGTGTGGGTTATGGAAATTAACTGATTAATCGTTGAATCACTAGGACGAAAACCTGATTGGTTCGGATTGAGCAAATTGCATGAAACGAGATGCGAGTATAAAGAATCGTACATGAGTTTCTCCAGTATTTTCCCAAAAATTGGTAAGAGAGAAATTGGTCGATAGTTCTTCTTTAGATTTTTCTCGTTCTCCTTATGGACTGGTACTACATTCGCATATTTCCATATTTTGGGAAATAGACCACGTCTCAAGCAATTTTCGAATATTATTTTTAGAGGAGTAACTAGTGCAGCATCACTTAATTTTATCATTCTAACAGATATTCCGTCCCAACCATGTGCTTTATTAGGATTTAATGACCTTATAATGTTCAGTATCTTTTCGTCTTTCGTCTTTAAAGGTGTAAGTGAAGTGAGAACAACTCAAGTTTCGAGGAAAAGCAACCGAGCCGCAAGGAGGCAACTCCCCTTATTTTCTGCTGTTGCCAAGGCAGTCAGAATGGGTCGTGCTCTCCTCTGTCCCTTTCGCTTAATAGCGAAAAGGCCTATTAGCGAAGAAAGCATTATATCTTCTGCAATTAAATCCATCAAAGCGATCATTCTCATCATTCTCAGTGGTAATTATTTGCAAATATTTCCAACCAGGCGTCTTTATAGATGTGTGACATTTCTGGTTAAAAGGAAGCAAAATGAACTGCAAATGTATTGTTCTTTCAATTGTCTGAAATTCTGTAATAACATCCGAGAGTCAGTGGAAAAAGGTCCAAAACTCTTTTGTCCAAATTGTGTCCGTTTAATGAAGTACCTTACCTGTGGCAATGAAGAAGATGCCCAGCAATAAAATTATCGCAACAGTCTTCATTGTGTGGCCTAAGAAAGCAAATTAAACATGTCAGTTAGCACATTGCTTACAAGTGAAGGAAGAGTGTTACTATTGTAAGTCAAAATTCATCCTTTGTTACCTCTGCTAAGGGTATGACGCCAGCTTTGATTACAATATTAACTCCGGTGCCGGGACATACAGGTGAATATCAATCCCGCTGGAGTCCATATTCATCCCGCAGGAAATAGCATGCAGGATATTTATTATCCATACCAGCCAAGACCGAAGTCATCATTCGCATTTTTCATAAGATCTTGCAGAAAATAATAGGATATTTCCCAGGGAACCACGGAAAATAACAGGATATTTCTCAGAAGACAGGGACATACAGGTTGATATTAATTCTCATTGAGAAGATATTTCCTATTGAAAAGGTACAATTCCCATCTTTGGTAGGGCCAATCCCATTAGTATCAAGGCTGGAATTCTATTCTATAATCATTTTTGCACTCAAGTCATGTTCAGCTAAGCAGCCTCTTCTTAGCCTGAATAGCTCATATCATACAATTAGGGCTATATCGACTGTAAATACAGACCTTTATGATCAAATGCGTTGGTACAAGTGATTGAAAGAAGGAATTAATGAATGAAAAAGCAGCTCATTGATTAAATAATATGCAAATGATTGGATGAATTTCGATGTAGATTGCATGACTGAAAGAAGTAGCCAATGAATGAATGAAAGCATTTACATAATAATAGCATTTGGAAGAATATGGTCGCACGTCGAACGTACAGAAAGGAGGTTAGCTTGATGGAGAATGAAGGCGAGAAAACAATTATGTATGAGTCGACTACTTACTGAAGTTGACATTAGAGTTAGTGTTGAATTGGGACTGACAGCGAATTAAGAATTTTTTATTGGAATGCTGTAAGATCGAATAATATATGTATTTTAATTTTCCCGCTAAAGGACCATTGTTGATCAATTAGTGCATTTCTCAGGCCCGTCGGAAGTGGTGGAGCCCTCCCCCCCCCCCCCCAATGATTTGCTGAAATTTGTAGATTTTGTAACTTGTAATGGAAAAAGCCTACGAAGGGCCAACGTTGTAGAAATGAAGATTCGAACTCATGATATTCAAGGAAGCTAGCAGAATCTATCAAAATCCAATATCTTTTGATGTCATGCAACACAAACAATTCAACATTCTCTTGGAAAAATCCCATCAGTAGTGATCCTTTCCTTCCGTCAATCCCAGATTTTCCAAAATGGGGCGTTTTCCAGCGATCTAAAGGGCGTGGTAATGAGAAACTTTCCCGAGGGCAAGCCCCCGGGGACCCCTGCTTTTACTCGCTTCTCTCAAACCTCGTTTCAGCCCTCCTGCAATATGAATTTCGTTCCGACGGGCCTGGTATTTCTGGCATCGCTTGAAGAGAATTGTTCTGAATCTGAGATTGTTGAAAATCGCGTTCACTTGCCAAACAGGAACATGAAATGCAAATGAATGGCTGACGGTAATGTCAACAGAGAAGGTGTGAAAAGAGGAATTTCTGCATCAGTCAGTCAGACCGCAATTCTTGTTCCTTCTCTAAACAGGAATGACACGAATGTATTTTTTGGTAAAATTCTGTGAATAGGGCAACAAATATGATGACACTATGATTCTTTGACGGATGAAAAAAGTAGTTCTTTTCCCTTCAAAACCAGTGTGTACTGAGTAAAGGTTTGCGGAATCTTACAAAGTAATTTGGTAAAGAAAAGGATGAATGAGAAGTTTGAGCTTATCAGGTCATTGTGACACACAATGCTAAGCAACCCTCGATTCAAATGAAATGAATACACCCTTTCAATAAAACGGTGCATGCTGGGTAATCAGCATCGATCTCTCACAAGTGCTGTAGTTTCTATTGTGCTCACCTATTCGCTCGCCCTTGTAAGCTGTTTTTCGAACGGTTTTTAACGATTTTACTCAATTATGCGAGGTAAAAAACTTCTCCCATATACTGTCCATACTTTTAGGTACCTTTTCTTGACATTTTGGTGGTGTTTCAATGTGAAATATAATACAGGGCATCTTTGAATGCAGGCGCAGCGGGCCATGGGCCTATCGTTCCCTGTACCTCAAATGGCAAACAGCACATCGTCGCCGCATCATTACTTTCGCGCACAACCTTTTACATTGACAAGACCCTTTAAAACTCCTACCGTTGCCAAATAGCTAAGACATTGATTCAAGTAAGAGGAAGCGAAAATGCATCTCCCTTTTCATTCAGGCGAGTGTGAAAATCCAAAGATCTGTAAAATCAAAACGTAGCTGTTTGTTTATAAGAGTAAGTGAACATTTGTTTAGATTCATGTCAGCTTGCATATATTTATCACAACGCAAAAGTTGAAAAGGGAAGGCATTTCCTTTCCTTTTGCTTGAACTAATTTGTCTTAGTAAGTTAGCTACAGTAAGAGCTTTTCAAGAATCTTGTCAATGCAAATGGTAAAGCGTGAAAGTAATAATGCCGCTACGATATGCTGTTTACCATTTGAAATTACAGGGACTGTAGGCCTTAGGCCCGCTGCGCCTGCAATCAATAATGCGCAGTCCATATTTCACAGTGAAACACATCAAGGAAAAGTACCTAAAATTGCTTGAAGTATATGGGAGAAGTTTCTTTCCTTCATTGAGTAAAATCGTCAAGAACCGCTCGAGAAACAACTTCCAAGGGCGAGAGAATAGGCGAATACAATAGAAACAATACAACTCGTGCGAGAGATCGATCCTGATTACCCAGCATGCATCTTTTTGTTGAAAGGGCGTAATACGTATCCTTTGTGCAGTACATACGTTTCGTATGAATTTCTGTACAGTATTAGTTCGTGCGCGCAATTTGATAAGAAACTTTTAGGCTTAGGCGTGGAAGGCAGCTTCGTGAATTAAACATAATTTCGCCAATGTAAGATCGTTATGAGCTTCTTATAGTCTTAGTGATTTCACCCCACATGAACAGTACGGCAAAATTTTTCGAAATTTAAGAATCTATGTACCCTACCTGAGTTATACAAGCTAGCAAACTTTAGTAATTTGCACTCAAAAATGCCTTAACTCTGCACAGTAGTACCAGCTGTTTTTGACTTTGTAAAGTGCGAACATTTTTTGAGATCTTACCAAGTGCTTTGCGAGCGCCTCTAAAATGCTTGAATGAACTTTGTACCTCCGACATTAGCAAACAAGCAAGCAAGTAATTTTATTTATTAATGAAGGCTAGGTATATTGGCAGCTCTGCAGCTGATGTGAGCCTGTGGCACTACGACTTTTACTCTGAGAGTTACATTTGAGCAATCATTTACCGACCGTGGAGGGTTGTGATTGTTCATACGTTGGCGTAGATTTGTTCACACAAATTGCACGAAAGAAAGTATACAATATTTTTGCTTTTGCATGTCACGTGACTTCTGATTGGCCAATTGGTTCCTTTTGAAGTTAAAAATGAGTCTACTGGTTGGAGGTATGATCTGCAAAGCTTACACTGTCTGTTGTTACATAAAGTGATTCCTTGGGGGGCTGTGAGACTGGGATTTTCTTTTGAATTAAATTTTGCGGTTGCAAGTATTGATGTAATATTAGGTGGTTGCTTGAGGGCTAGCAGTGCTTTGCAATTAACAGACTTTTGTTTCATTGTGCTGTTCTTAAAACTTTTCAAGAGTGTTGAGATGGTCTACAAGACATTGTTATACTTTAAGCTTGGGTAGTAGGTTGTCACGAGGGCTATAATGTCTTTCTTTTTTAGTTCTGGCGTTGGGCCTTGGAGTTTAGCTCGATGGAACGCTTGCTTGATTAAATTTTTTGGGTAACTGCAGTCGACGAGTAACGAATGTTCGGATTCATTTAAACGAATTTCCACGGTTACCCAAAAAACTTAATCAAGCAAGCGTTCCATCGAGCAAAACTCCAAGGCCCAGCGCCAGAACCAACAAAGAAAGACATTATACCTCTCGTGACAACCTACTACCCTCTCTATTGCTATATTATTCATTTTCAGTTGGAAAATGATACCAAAAGATGTTTCAGACAGTTATTTCGGAAGAAAATGAAATAATTGATGACGTCATAACAAGATACTGTGTTTTTCAACCAAAAATTGACAATATGTGGCTCAAAATGCTTTGAAGGCATTGCATAACGCAATTCTATGCATTTAATAACATTTTTCGCAGTGGCGTAACGCAGTTTAGGGCACCTTAGTTCAAAATCTAAAGGCCCCCGACTAAAAAGGGCCCCCGGCTATAAATTCCTTGTTATCTATTATCCAATCTACATTTGAATGGAACTTTTAAAGTAACTGTTTTGTGAAAACGGGCCTGTCCTCAAACTTTTCCATAGAATTTTGCCACGATGCTGGCTTGGACACTGCATATGTTGACAGTAAATCATTGCAATTGTTTTATCTTGCCTGCGCAACGTATTTACTCCAAGTTTAAAATGAACTCCAAGTTTATTGCACTTTTAGCTATGTTCCTATCATGTCAGTTACAACTGCTTTAAGCCTGGTTTTCATATTCATCGCCGATCATTGTCTTAGATCATCGCCGATCGTCACCAATGATGCAATATTGTGATGGGCGATTAATTACGACTTAATTAAAACTAAGCTTTAACTGGGGGGCCTCAAGGTAAAAATCCCTAAGGGCCTGCCACTGATTTGTCGGCATCATCTGAAAGCTTCAAACCAGCAAAATTTTCTATGATGACCCAAAATGGCGGCTCATCTAACGTGCTCATTTAAGACTGCTAACGTCAGCAACTTCTCTTGTTATTGATATCAATCGAAAGCAATGTGTTCGCTGATTCATTTTAAGGTACAATAATCAATGTTTGAAACTTACTCTGGCTGTAAGATTATCAAAAGCGTTAATTTTAACAATTCCTTTGCCCCAAAATATGACAGTGTCATCTGTCACGTAGCACCAATTATTCAAAACTTTCATTTTTAAAATGTTGCGAGTTGATAATTAGTAAAAGTCAGGGTGGTTGGGAAACATAGCTTTTGCTGTCAATGAATGGTCTGCAGAAAACCAGCAGGGAGGGGGTGGAAAGCACCCCCCTCTTGGTTTCTCACTAAAAAATCTGTCCACTCCCTTTGGAATTAAAAGTTCCTTCCTTCCTTCCTTGTTGTTATTAATTATTTCCTTCCTTCCTTTTCTCCTTCCTTCCTCTCTTTCTTCCTTCCTTCCTTGCTTCAAGGGCGGCGCCAGGGGGCGGGGGGCGGACTTGGATGGACATATCCACTCCATTTCTCTCTGGCCGTATTCATCCTTTAGTAAATTCGATGCAAAAGCATAAGGCATACTACCCTGGGTACCAAAGCCTTCCCAGGGTAAATGAACACCTTCCAGCAATCAATTCTATCCTTTGTCCATTCCATTCTTTCAGGGCTGTGCTTTGCGCCGCCCCTGCTTTCCTTTCTTCCCTCCTTCCTTGTTGAACTATCAAAGATCAGTTTGTAAAATGATTTCAAGAATTTTGGATTTCCTCAAATATTGACCGCAAAGTGAGAGTTCTTATTACAGTTTCAAATATCTGCATGGAATGGAACGGGGGTGAAGCAACGAGCAAGACAAATCTTTTCGTTTGATTAGTCATCTACTGCTTGCCTGCTCCGTCAAAGCAATGCAGGGAAAATAGACTTCAACCAAGAGAGGCATAGAGGCTGCTTGATACCTTAGACAACGAGAGGAGAAATTTAGCAATTTCGAACTTAATGAATGAAAAGCGTTATCACTCTTGATCTACATAACATTTGTTGTACCTATCTGACTTCAAATTGTTTTTCATATCTGTTGGTACACTAACTAAAAGTAAAGGCGCTTGAAAAATCATACCGTAATACCTACAATACTTGTTGGGGAGATGAAGTGCTGACCCTATTGTTTTGACCGATTGTGATTCAGCTTTGTTGAGAGCGAACCAACGGTGGGGCTCACACTGTCATGCGCAACTTTGCTATTGTTTTCTTCTCCTGCTCTCAACCGTCAAGCTAATTTGCATATTACGTCATTGACATAATCGCTACCACGCATGCGATCTGGAGCCCTTTTGGGGGGATTACTCGAGGCTTGCAACTTAGCCTATTAGTATCCCCAACAAATACTGGGGAAAATTGAATGAAAGGAATCGTCGCTTGATGGAAAAAAGACAGAATTATTGATTTTGCTTGTGATTTTGCTCGTGTACGCGTATTTTTGTATAAGAAACAGCCTGCGCGCAGACCCAGTTTCCCTTTCTTCTTTTAAACATTGGGTCTGCGCGCATGCTAATAAGGAGCTGCTTAGAAACTCAACTCTCAGATATCCAAAATTTAAGAAACTCCACTACAGGGACCATACAACTTAAGAAGTTAGTTTTTGATAGCAGAAATACTCGTCAGATTTTTATTTCATTTCCCTTTGTTTCCTGTATTACATTATTCTGGAAGTACTTGAGTAATGTCTAAGCATTGGAAAGGCTTCAAAAAGTATTGTTTTGAAATGTCAGGTAGTGAACATGAAGATTGCTATCTTGGAGTACTCAAAATCTGATGATCTTGAGAAACTTTCAACACTGGCCCAAACGTTTTGTTTCTTATCAAAAATACCTGTATTTCAAAGAAGGATTCCGCCGCTGGAAATCCGGACCTTAATTCGAGTTAAATCTTTTCATAAGAAAAGTGAGCCACACACAAAAACCGAGAATGGACGGGTATTTTATCTTCCAAAATCGCTTTTTGGCTTTGCCTACTTGCGGGGCAACGACACTTTTTAAGCTGACCTTGGAAGGGTTATGGGGTTATGTGTCCAGAAGTTTATCTTTTATGTATACTTCGAAAATGTTTCGTCTCTATAGACCCTCCTGCTCTAGCTTGTTGGTCTTGCCTTGCCTTCCTATTCTTAAATGTGGCAAAAACCAATAGTCCGACCAACAACATTCGCAAGTGGCAACGAGGTTCTGGAGCCAGGGACGTAGGAAACTTCTCAAACTTGGGGGCACGACGCTTCGAGAGCACTTTTCCTTTGGAAAAAGGGTATTTTGTAAAATTAAATGGGGCACCTCTATGTTTATTGCAAATCTTGGGGGCACTTGCTCCCAATGCTCCTCGGTTCCTACGTCTATGTGGAGTGTTCTCGGTATATTCAAGCCAATCTACTAACTATCAGACACGTTACAAGAATATCGTTTGGATCCCATTACCACTTTCGACCGACAGACGTTTATTAAAGAAATATGGAAATCCAATTCGCAAATCAAAACTGAACGGTCTTATTTCTCCCAAAGCAACTGACTTATGCGTATTTCTTTCATAAGAAACTGTTTATGAGAAACTCAAATCTAAAAATCACCAAAAAATTAACTCCACTACAGGGAAATATAAGCTTAAGAAACTAATATTTTGTACGTATTTTGGTTTGTTTCCTGTATCATATTACTCCGACGGTAAGTGAGCAATGTCTAAACATTGGAGAACTTCAAAATACCATTTATCATTTTGAAATGTTCACGACGTCATAGGTAGAGAGCATAAAGATTATTATGAAACCCTATGACCCACCTTATTTTGATTATTATGAACCAAATTGGGGTCCACAAGGCCCTGTCCCCCACTTTTGAGCAGCTTCACCCCTAGGCCATTTTTTAACAAGGCCATTTCTAAAAAGATGATTTACAGCAACAGCAACAACAACAACAACAGCAACAGTTTGTGCGAAAGAGACACAGATGGGTGAACATGAACTTGCAGCCAGAAAAATTAACATGTTTTGCATTCAGTTTAGATTTACAATTTGCGTGCGAAAATTTATACTTGCAGGTTGTTCTTAACCCTATCAAGCTTAGGGGGGGGGGGCTGAATCGGGTTTTCGTCTTATGATTTTTACCAAGTGCACTTACAACGCTGAAACTTTCTGACTTTTAGTTTTATCCTTGTTACGATCTGAATTAATTTTTTGAAAAAATCAAATTCATTCCAGGAGGTAAACGTGATCAATATTTATTGGGTGTGTGTCAGGTTTTGAATAATTCCTAATAAAATCTACAGCTAATGTGATGAAATGATGAAAAGAAGGGAATGCCTACTACTTTTGATGCTCTATCCAAAATTAGCTATCTTTTAATTTGAACGTATGGTTTTGCGGATGTGCACATTTTTTGCATTCCTGTGTGGTGGCGTCATCACTTTTTATTAACCCTTCTTCGCAGAGCAAATGCTATTTAGATATAGAGTGCAATGAAATTGGACTGATGTCCTTAATGCTTTTTGTTTTCTCACAATCAACGATTGAAAATTTTTAGTACTGAACCCCATTGACTTTGAAAATTGAACAATGTGACGTCATGGAAAGGTCACGTGACATATCTAAAACTGGATTTCATGTTTGGTTTTACCATATAATGTTATAAACACATGCAAAGTTTCGAGGCTCTAGGTTGTCCAGAACAGAAATACATTAGGGGGCTGAATCAGTCTTCCTAGAGCATCAAATACCCTAGGTCTGATAGGGTTAATTATAAGTTTGAATACAAATTGCAACGTTTGCAGTTAAAAATTGGTGTTTGCAGTTAAAAATTTGTATTTGCATGTCTGGTCGCTATCGGCTTCCGTACCCAAGGCTAGACAAAAAGAAAAACTTACAAAAACTTTCTACGCGCATGCAGTTGTTAAGCTGAATACATCTTGAGCCAGTTTTTTCAAGCAAAGACTCTCTCGAAATGGCAATTTTCTGGTTATTTCTCATGTAGTAATGCACAATCGAGAGGACCTTTCTTTCCTACTTATTAGAAGCTGTGCCGTGGGTAATAACTATGAAGTAGTTATGGCGGTTGGATCAATTACTCTTGACGAATATTGAATATACTATGGAGCAATTTTGCCATTTTTGTATGTCACAAGAGAATCAAGAGTTAACGAAATCAAAGCTAAAATACTCTCAAAGTCGGTCTTAAAGATTGGATGTAAAGTTCTTTGCCATTCTGAAATCTTACTTCTTATTAGTTAGAGCATGCAGATGAAATATAGAAATAAAGCGTTTTTACATTTCATCCAATTTTAGGATGATTGGAAGTTACAGTGGGAAGAAACCTAAAATGCGGGATTTTTGGCCTGTTTTAATGGATCATTGTAGAAGAAATAAGGGAGAGCATAAAATGTAATCTTATACCAATGGAAACATCTTAGCCTTCAAAAGATTTGGGCCAATTCTCAACTGGCTACTTGTTACACAACTCCCTTAAAATGATTTTTGAAGCAGTCTACTTTCAGACAATCTCTTACTAAAGTGTTGGACCCTTTTCGGAAAAAATGAACTTTTGTCCCCCTCCCCTTCCCTCCCCTCCCCCGTTTCAATGTTAAATGAATTCCAAAAAGATTTTTTCATGCAGATCCATCTAGAAAGTGATTTACTACAGCAAACAACGTTGAAATGGGGGGGGGCAATATTTCCGAAAAATATGGGTTTTCTTAGGGTCCAAGGGTCCAATACTAAGAGATTGTAGGTATGAAACAGATCCGTGATCCTCTTTAAACCTCCAACCGCCTGTCTTGGCTGGAAAGAGAAGCCGTAAAAATCTAATAAAAGTTTGAGAAGACATGATGCCCAAGGAATCAGAAAAACTTCCCCTCTCATTGCATCCCCCTTAAAGCTCTCTGTGGTAGAACATGTCAATATCTTTCTCGCTCAGATTTTCCATTTCCAGGAATTCATTACCTTGGTCTTGGGTCAGACGAACAGAATGCATAATCAACTTATGTATGAAGACGCGTATAAAGAGACAATTTATTTTGACAAAGGAATCCCTAGCATATTTTACTTTTTTTTTCACAGGTTTCAGTTCTAAAGGAACTCGACAATAGTGCTAAAAGAATACTCCAAAATCTGATAATTCTAAGACATTTTCAGACCTGGCCAGAATTCTTAGTTTCTTGACTAACATCTACCTACAAACAGACTGCAAGTTGGAGTCCTCCATGAAATAAACTTCGCGTTGCTGGCACTTTTGAAAGTATCAAATTGCGATGAATGGCCGAGTGAAGAAAACTTTGAGAAACAGACAATACTGACAGTAGATCGTCGAGCAAACAGTAGATCAAAGCAAAAATAAGTATAAAATATGTAGTATCACTCAGAAAAATAGCTCTAACTTACTTTCAGGCGTCTCAGCTCCAACACCATTGTGCCTTGGAGAGATCTGCAAATGCTTTTATTCATATCATCTTATAAAAAGGCGTCGGCAAATAGAAACTAGGAAACACATTCCATGTAAGAGGAACAGAATTTCGAACGGGGGCTACATTTTCTAATCGCAGAAATGAGCGGAAGTGGACTTGCCCAAGTCGTCCTGGAGGAAAGGAGGATAGTCGGATTTCTTTCTTATATGGCGACTTGGGCAAGTCCATGAGCGGAGCGGTGTTCAATGGTCTACAACAGGGAGCGCCGAAGGCGCGGGAGGGGAAACGGCCAGTGGAGCGCATAGACCGATGTGTGATGCACATCCAAACGAGGCAGCGGCAGAATTTGACTTTAAACACGCGGGAAAAAGCAGGAAGAAGCAGCAGAGTTGTACTCGGATAACTCATTTTATTGGCAATCATGACATACGTGAGTAATTTATGCTGATTTTGATCGATTACTCGAAGGTCAATTTACGTTTTGAGGGTCCTTGCAAGGTTATACGACTATCCAAACTATTCATTTGAAGATGTTTTGTTTGGGCAGGCCAAAAACGTCAGAACTGTTTATCACAGCTACACCTCGGCGGCATCTCAATTTCTTCGTACCAAAATAAACCCAAACGCCAATTCAGATAAATTCTTATGCTAAAATCATACAGTAAGCTGTCTGCAAAAGGATTTCGTTACATTTTGTTACACATCGGAGTTTCAGAGCTTTGAATTTGCTTCGAGTATTTTGCACCTTCGGGTCAGGCCTATGCTATAAGCAAAATCGCGGTTGACTGTGTTGGCCTTCCATTTCTGCAAAATTAACAATCACCCGTTGAATTTCTGTTTTGATTTTATTCAGCGACACTGTTTTCTGTTTGACAAAAGTAAGCCTTGCCCATTTTTTCATACTTTTCTGTTTCAAGCAGAGTTGTTTGCGGTAGTTCACTTTCTGGACTTGCGTTTTCCTGTTGAAATATTAGGCCAACTCGTTGCTCACAACAGACAATGCGATGGCGGCTTTCAATTTTCTGCTAGGTTGCCAGTTACCCGTTGAATTTCTCATTTGATTTCATTCAGTGAAACCCTTATCTGTTTGTATCAGCTAAAAGTTTCATTTTATTTTTTACACTTTTCTGTTTAAAGCAGATTAATTTTGGGCTGTTTTGACTTTGGATCTTCTTGTTGACAATCTCGCCTGACCTTGATAAATGGCCTTCCATTTTCTGCAAAATTTACAATTACCTGTTGAATGTTTGGTTTGATTCCATTCAGTGAAGCTCTTGTCTGTTTACAAAGCTGATCTTTGGACTTTATTTGCTACTTTTTGGTTTCAAGGTGATTTGTTTGGAAAGGCTCAACTTGTGGTCTTGTGGTTTGCTATTGAAATGTTAGGCCAAATCACTGATCACGACAACATTAAGGTGCCTTTCCCTTTTCTACAAAGTTCATTGTTACCCATTGAGTTTCTTGCTTACTGTCACTCCGCAAACCCCTAATCTGTCTGATGATGGTAAAAATATTATTTATTACACTAACGCTAATGCAATGGTGGCCTTCAATTTTCTCAAGAGAAGTCACACCTACTTTTTGCCCTGTGATTCAAATCAATGTAGCAATTTGAAACAATGATAAAGACTTAGAAGGCTGATTTACATAGCAATAACAAGTTTACAATAATTGTATGTTTTCATCCTTTTTATCACAAACTCAAACGGAGTACCACATAATGGCTGCATATGAATTTTCACAGCCCCTCATGTTTTTCATGTATATTTCAGTTTGAAGAATCTTGATACTATTGCACCCACCCAGAACTTAAATATCTTGCAATATACAGTAAAATGTTAGTTTTTGTATTTTGGTTGCAGTATGTTCAAAGGTAGATCAAGTACTCACTTCCCTGCGGTCATGTGTAGTCAATGTTGTAAAAAACAGTGTGAAATAATTCTCTTCATTTTGTTGCAGGGGTAGGATCCATTTGCTATTGAGGATTGCATATTTCTTGCAGATGGTGTGTTAATGTGATGACAGCAAAGTGACCAATTTACCACTCACTATGAGAAGCAGCGTGGCTGTGGTGTTGGTGGTACTTGGCAATGCAACAACACTAACCTCTCTTTTGAAAAAGCAGAAAAACAAAAAATTGAAACCAAAGAGAAAGTACCTTGCATAGAGCCCTTGGAACCAATTATCTAATGGACAAATTGTGTACTCAAAAAGTCCTTTTGCAACCCTCTGTCAATTTTCAAAGTTTCCAAATTTTACTAGCACAAAATATGAATACAATTGTGGTCTCACAGAAGATTGTCAAATGAATTTGACTCCTATAATGTTTGTAAGAATATGAATAAAAAATATTTTTCTGTCTTCATTTTATGAATCACAGGCCTAATTATAACAATGAAAATTTACATAAAGGAATAAAGAAGAACACATTCAAAAGTCAAGTAACACATCTCAGCAGTCACAGAGACTATGCCATAACTTTTGCCCAAAATAAAACTAATTCAGAAACTTTCAGTAGGATTGAAATCATCCTTCCAATTTAGAGTGCTTTGGCACATTGGACTACTCAAAATTTCATGCAAAAAGTTAGATACAGTAGCATGATGACAACACTTGCCTACAAAAAAGCTTTTTCAGTACAAATTGAAACAAATATCAAGTCTTTCTATGACAGAGATTGTCATATCTAATGGAATTTCACTCAGCTTGTTTCATCAGCAAACAATTGTTCAACTGGAAGTTTCTCCCTATATGAAGAAGGCATAATATTTCACTAGCTTATATCAATGTGAACATGACATCATTGAAGTTACTGTACAGAAGACCTAGTCAAGTCTGCATTGCAACCCGTGTCAATTGTCATTATGCTCAAAGTGGTGCTAGGGGCTGTAATGTGAAATCTATGCCAGTTGTGGATAACACCACTGCACAACAGTGCTCTCAAGCAGGTCCTCTTTTTACAGAGCCAGGACTTGGGGGCAATCAATCGTTGCCAGAACTTGGGGGCAATCAACTTTTTGAATCAGTAAATTAATGTTTTATTTGTTCCATGTTTGGCTTCCTCTCTCCTTTGTTTCACTGAAAATTGTTTTCATCAAAAGTATTGTATCTATTCTTGTTGAGACGAATTGTTTTGCTATTAACCAGTTGATTTCTTGTTGTAAGACTCCGTGTCTCTCACAAATTTCTGTCGCAAACTTAGGCCAAATTGGCATTTTGTTGATAAACAAAGCATGCCACACAGGAATAATCATTAAATTCTTCTGTTCCTTCGGTGAAAATAACTCAAACGACTGCTTTATTCAAAGCTAACATTCTTTTAACCCTCGAACAACAAACTATCGTGCTGTTTCCCTCTGCAAAACCAGCAGTAGCTGCAAAAATTTAGCGCTTCCTCTTCCCAGCAAACACCAACACTTTGCTGGGAAGTCGCCATTAATCAGCATTTTCTGTGCCAAGTCGCCATTAATCGCAGCCTCGTTTTCGAATTTTGCATCATACATCGGAAATCAATTGAATGGCCGTTTCGCCTCCCGCGCCTTCGGCGCTCCCTGGTCTACAATCTAATCTACCATGACGGACAGTCCGAAGGGTGCCGATACGGCAAGTGTAAAACACAGGTTTACAGGTTGACAGGTTTAACAGGTTTACAGGTTCCAGGTTGACAGGTCACCAGGTTGACAGGTTACCAGGTTTACAGGTTGACAGGTTACAGGTTGGAGAAAATGCAGGTTGACAGGTTAGAGTACAATATGCAATTTTGGAAGATTTCTGCACAACTATGGAATGTTTCTTGAGGAGTACAATGAGTTTCCTTGCAGGAAATGAGCAATTTTGAAATAAAAGCTTAGGACCTTGCAATTTTCTTGACTTGAGTATCAAATTTGAAAAGCTAATTTTACCTTGTTACAAGCTTAGAATAAAACATCAATATAACAGTCCAAGTAATATGATATAAGAAACAAGTAAAAACAAGTAAAATTTTGACACTGGGATTTCGTGTTTCGTAATTTTTTGTGATCTGACAGTTGAGTTTCTTATCTTTAAACAGTTATGATGAATGAAAAAGTATGTGTGCAGGAAACAAGTGTAAATGAAATAAATATATGTAAAGCCGTTACTATCAAAAAAATAGTTTTTCTTAAGTTATATTTTCCTTGTACTGGAGTTCCGTTAATTGCAGTGAGAATAACACATTGACTTTAGATCAATACAAAGATTCAGTTCCAAAAGTTTCTTACACCAGATATTTTATCAATTGCAAGGGGGATCACTCCTTTGTCTTACCTGATTGAATTGCATTGTGTCTTAAAATAAAGAAACAAGTGGAATCGCATTTCCGATTCACGGACAAATTAAAACATTTTTCAGTGTTAGAGCCTCTCAAGATGTTGGTGGTATGGCAGATCTTTTTAAGAGAGGTCATATTTTGAATGAAAGGGGTATTAGTAGATGTCTTAAAATTTATTATCAAAGTTTTCAAATTGTTTCATTTAGAACTGTCTGTGCCAATCTCCATCAAATGCACGTGGCTGCTGCTGATGATGGCAATTGTTGCTGTTCCATGATTATAATTGACTGTAATTATTTGGCCAAGTTTTGTTGCTTTCCAATTTTGCTTTCCATTTGCTTTCACCATTTCATACCTTTGTCAAATATTACATCCATTATTTGATGTTCCAAAGTCTGATAGGTGAACTCGTAGAATTTTCAACCAGTAAACCTGTCAACCTGTAATCTGTCAACCTGTAACCTGTCAACCTGTAAACCTGGTAACCTGTCAACCTGGTGACCTGTCAACCTGGAACCTGTAAACCTGTTAAACCTGTCAACCTGTCAACCTGTGTTTTACACTTGCCGGTGCCGATATGTGATCAAGCTGCTTCACTTTGGGGTCTGTGAGGCAGGCACGGAAAAACTTTGGATTTCAAAGTTGTCGTACATTCTTAACCCAGTTAGTACAGGGCCATTTTTAGTTACTTTGTACTGATGAGGGGCGTATTCGCCCAGGCTCTTTTTCTCCGAAACTACATTTTTCATTTCATTTAACAATAAAGACTTGCTACACAATACTGGAGCGTCGTCCTAACAAAAATAAAATATCAACTATCTGAATAATTACACAAAAAAAATTACAACGAGAATGTTAACTAACACCTTTTTTAACGAAACGAATATGTAATAATAAAGAGAACAGAAAGGTAAGTTTAAATCAATGGTAATAATGCAGAAAGGTAGCTGTTGCGGTCATGGTCTTTAGTGTAAACTGTTATTTCGAGATTCAAAGGCGTCTCTTATGAATTTAGCAACTTCTTGTACCAGCTTTATATTCTCTGTTGAGAGGAGGTAAATGAACTTTTGTTTCGGGTTCATTGCACTGAATGACTTAACTTCATTTGCAGCTGATTCAAAAAGCTTTTTGCGTTGAAGGCCATACGTTCGACATTCAACGAGGAAGTGAAGTTCATTTTCCACCTCTTGAGTGTTGCAAAGGCGACAACGCCTCAACTCCGGAGGGGTATTGTCTCTTCTGCCTGTTTCAATGCGCAAATTGTGGTTGCTACAGCGAAGCTTTGCCATACTCTTAACAAGATCTCTATCTTTTAGTTTGGTGTAGGTTTCTGCTTGGAACCTACATTTGAAGAGATTGTAATGGCGAAGCTTGTTTCCTCCTGATTTCGAGGGCCCTACTGATGAGTTGATTCTTTTTCTCCAGGAAGATTCGAACCTTCCTTTAATAGCTTTGTCAACAAAGTGACGGAAGCGACTACTGCTGATCAGTGAAAGACGCGGAATATCGAAATGCATATCAAATAACCTGAAGAGATGTTGGATTGACGAAATCCAACTAAACTGGCCGTTTTTGTGGGCATCGATGCTATCATTGAAAGCTTTCTTTACTAGCGTGCATTCTTCAAGTGTGAGTAACCTATGGAAATATAGCAATGCCTGTCTATAACAGGTCAACTTCAATGGGAGTCTTCCAAGCTCTCCTAATGTAGCAATGTTACTGGCACCCTTGTTTAGTCCAAGCGTATTCTTACAAAATCTCATATGCTGCGATTCAATTTCATTTAGGTGATTGTCAAAGAAAAACTGTTCGTAATCTTTGACCTGATCCAGTCTTTTCAATTGGCGTGGACTGAGCTGGAACCAAACCTCAGTATTATAGGTTAGAATGGGTTTCAACATGAGTCAAACAATTTTAAACTGAGGTCAGTGTCAAAGTCTAACTTTCTAAGGACTGGTCTAAGAGAAAAATACGCTTTGCGTGCTTTGTCGGGTAAATTTTCGATAGCGGGATTGAAGGAACCTGATGAGGATAGGACTGTCCCAAGATATTTGTATTTGTTAGTTATGAGCATTTCATCCCCTCCCAAAGAAAAGGTGATGTCCCTCGGGATTCTGCCAGTTTTATTGAATATAACTATATTACTTTTCTTCAGGTTAACTTTAAGGTTCCATTTTGAACAGTACTGGAGAGTAGTCTATCAAGGCGTATCAAGGCATGTCTGAAGGCCCTGTGCCGAGTTGGAGAGAAGTATCAAATCATCCGCATAGAGTAGGTGACTAAGATTGAAACCATCTAAACTGACCTGATCGCAACAACTATGGAATTCTGATCCTAAGTCGTCAATGAAGAGGTTAAAGAGTAGAGGTGAGAGGTTGCATCCATGTTTTAGACCAAGCGTCGTGGCAATTGGGAGAGCATTCTGCAATTTAATACTTTGTTTGACGTTCCCATACATAGATTTCAAGATCGTTAGAAAAGGCCCTTCGAAGCCGTATTCCCATAGCTTTTTGAACAAGAGGCGTCTGCACACAGAGTCATACGCCTTCCTAAGATCTATGAAGGCGGAGAACAACTGTTTCCCTTTTCCCTTCACAATCTTATTTATTAGCGTATTTACAACGAAAGTGTGGTCACTCGTCCTATGACCCTTGAGGAAACCAATCTGGTTTTCTTTCAGCATGTCATACTTTTTTATCGTGTTTTCAAGACGTTTTGTAATTATCGCCCCAAAGAATTTACCTAGCTCATTTTAATTTCAATGTTCAGTAAAATTTAGCGTCCATCCCACGTAATCACTTAGCGGATATATCCAAAACACAGCAATTGCCGACATCCAATGTGAACCCGACTTTAGTTTTTATCAGTCGAATTTGTTTGTACTTAGTTTTTGTATTATTTGATTGATTGTATATTTAGACTTTAGCTTTAATAGACCTTTTCACGGAAAGAAAAGCATGCTGGGAAAATGGGGGAGATTTGGAGATTTCGACACCACGCAGCTTCGAATTTCGCCAGGTTTTGCGGTGCTTATTTTTGCAACAAACCTCTTTTTTTTTTTTTTTTTTTTTTTTTTACTCAATGCAAAAAATTTACAACAACATTTTACCTATAACACTACCTACGAAACTACTATACGACACTACAAAGACGCTACCAGGAGGAGCAATATGTCATGACTACCCCCTGGCATTTAACATAAATCTAAAAAAGGAGAAAAAAAAAATACATCTAAATATACCACTAAATACAAAATGCTAAATATAAGAAGAAAACTGTTTTACAAACAAATACTAAAGCCGGTTTCACATTAGAAGTCAGGCCAATATAGGTGATTGTAGTGGGAGAAATTTGGACTTGATATTTCAGATAAAATTGCATAATCAAGATGGATAAATCATTCACACTATGTTAGCCGAAAAATCGAATGTGAAACGGGCGCACTAAAGAAAAGGGACGAGACTCTGCGACAAGAAACTTTACGAAAATGGACTTGGTGGTTAGGTGACGGTTTACTAGTTCCAAGGTGATCTTAGTCAAATCGACCAGTTGCGTGGATGTATTGCAGAGTCAACTCTAGTATATTCCTGTTGAGGTCATTTGGAAGATATCTATCACCATACAACAAAAGTTGCGCCAAAACCTGGTTTGAAAGATCGATGTATCCATATGGTCGTAGCAGTTGAAATACTCTAGCGAGAAGATTTCGACGTTCAACCTCGAAGGAGGGGCAGAGCAACAGGAAGTGTTCCGTAGTCTCAATACCATCATTAGTAGGGCACATTGGATTTATGGAATCTTTAAAATTGTGCTTGAATTTATGAAAGCATAATTTGCTGAGACCCACTCTTAGTTGAGTCAGATAAGATAATCCTATTGGGTCGTGAATCCCAAAGACAGATTTAGCAGGGGGACGGATCATAGAGATCAGCCTTTTCTTAAAGATGGCAACCGACGGCGCGAGTCTAATCTCTGGGTCTAGTTCATTCCATTCAGCCAGGCAATTGGGATAGAAACTAGATTTGAATTTTTCTGTTCTTGCCCTTATTTGCCCAATGACATCCTGATTGCGAAGAGAGTAATGCGACTGCTGAAGTTGAGGGACTGGATCCCTTGTATATTCAGGCAACAGGTTATTTATCATTTTGTAAAACAACGTAAGACGTCTACTCCACCTTCGGGAACTCAATGACTCCCAGCCAAGCTCTGCGTACAGCTTCTCACGCGATGTGCCCCTCCATGTTCCAGTAACAGCTAGAGCAGCAGAATACTGAACAGACTCCAATTTTTCCATCAAACTTGGCAAAATAGTGTTCCCGCTAAATTCACATACTTTGGCTGGAATATGAAAGATAACATCTCCGTATTCCAGGTGGGGTCGCACATAAAGTTTGAATAGTTCGTTTAAAGTATGTCTTGGTAGGTACTTAGAGAGATATTTTAGCAAACCGACACCTTTTCTTGCCTTAGAAATAGCTGCTTTGATATGAGCCGAAAAGGAAAGCTTTGAGTCCAGGATGATTCCTAAATGTTTATGTTCATCTACTTTCATCACTGGTATGTCATTAAAACGAATTTCTGGATGATTCATTTCAATTCTTTTCGTAGAAAATATCAATTCAACTGCTTGTTTTTGCGGATCAGGATTAAAAGACATTTTCCAATCATAGGCCCACTGTCTTATCAACTCTAGGTCGTGGTTCATATCACTAGCTGCTGTGTTTGAGTCTTCTACTACAGTGAATAACGACGTATCATCAGCAAAAAGCTTAACATTACACCTTACGTCTGCAGCTAGATCATTAATATACACGAGGAAGAACAAGGGTCCTAGAATAGAACCCTGGGGTACTCCTGCTGAAATATCTCCCCAATCTGAATTCTGTCCATTTAGAACTGTTCGCTGTTTTCTATCCTTGAGAAAACTTTGGATAAGTGAAAGGAGCTCTCCAGAGACGCCACAACGTTTTAATTTATAAATCAGTCCGTCATGCCAGACCCTGTCGAAAGCTTTAGAAATGTCAAGATACACAGAACGAACATCAAGCGGAGGATTACAGTCGAAGGCTTTGAAGATCGTATGCGTTATGGAGATCAGCTGATTAACTGTTGAGTCACCGGGACGAAAACCTGACTGACTTGGATTGAGTAACTTGCATGAAACGAGATGTGAATATAAAGAATCATACATAAGTTTTTCAAGTATTTTCCCAAAAATTGGTAGAAGAGAAATCGGTCGGTAGTTCCCCGTCAAATTTTTCTCATTTTTCTTATGAACCGGCACTACATTTGCATATTTCCATATGTCGGGAAATACACCACACCTCAAGCAGTTTTCGAATATTATCTTCAGTGGAACAACAAGTGCAGCATCACTCAATTTAATCATTCTGACAGATATTCCATCCCAACCATGTGCTTTATTAGGATTTAATGACCGAATAATGTTCAGTATCTTTTCGTCAGAAATAGGAAAGTCACTTATGAGGGAAGAAGGTGCTGGCACATAGGGCGGAATTACACTACCTGTATCGATTGTCGTACACTGGAGTAAGAAGTAATCATTGAATATCTGTGCCTTTTCAGTGAAATCCGTGATAAACAGCCCGTTTTCTAAAAGAGGTGGTATTATTGGAATTTTAGCCTTGTTTAGGACGGTGTTAATTAAAGACCAATATGTTTTACGAGATGTTCCAGGGTTGGCCAAAGTGTTACCTGCCTTAAGAAAGTAATTCCGTTTGGCATCCTCAATCAGTTTGGAACCTTCTGATATCATCTTTTGTATTCCCTCTTGCTTGTCACTAGGCTGGCCGTTCCTCATGAATTTTCTGTAGGCACGATTCTTTTTCCTCAGAAAGTTTTTAACCTTTTCTGTTATCCAGGGTGCTTGATGAGGTCTTATAGTTTTAACTTTGTTTGGTATGAAGTTAGAGAAAATATTTAGCAGAACTTCATTTAGTAATTCTACTTGCTCATTAGGACATGTCAGGTTGTCAAGGTGCTCTTGCCAGCGAAACATTTCTATACTTTCCATAATGGCAACGACATCTGCCTTGTCATAGTACCAAATCCTGCGAGTATAAGGAGGTAGTTTTATGTTTGAAACAGATAATTTTCCAAAGACTATTTGGTGATGACACTGCTCATGGAGTGAAGGTTGAACACCAGACTCGATAACGAGGTTAGGCTGATCAGTGAAAATCAAATCAATGCAGGATTTAGCGTCGCCCATCAAATGTGTTGGTTCTGAAATCAACTGATGTAGGCCTAGTTCCGATGTTAATGGCTCAAACAGCTTCCCCTCATGGTTCTCTGTATCATTTTCCCACCATTGAGTTGATCTGCAGTTGAAATCACCAGTAACGGTAACGCAAAATGGATTTTCAGCATGCATTTTGGATAACATCAGCTCAAAATTTATTGTGAAGTTATCAAATTCTGTTTGATTTTGACTTGGACTTCTGTAAACTACGACGAAAAAGTACTTTTTCCTATTCAATTGAATCTCATACACAATACACTCAGGGAGGGTCACTAAGTCAGAACGGTTTTTAGAGGGAAGGGAATCTTTGATGTAGAGCCCAACACCACCTCTTTTCACATTTTGTGGATGGTTTGCTTTAATAAATGACGAACAAAGATGTTAGATATCTTGTGTACATATCGATAAACTTCTTACACTTCAGAGATAACGAAATAGCAACATGTTTGTGGATCGAATTCCTCTGAATCTTTTTATGGGACGAGAAAGAAACCCGAGGCAGCTTCGAGAATCACAGAATCATGCCTAGGCCCTTGCGACCAAACGCCACATTTAGGCACATAATTCTGCGATCAATGGAGGAAATCAGCTGAAATTCAAAATGAAAGCACTTCATTTGTGTTTGAAATCGCATTTAAATTGGCAGGCTGTTGCCTGAACGCACATGAACGTAGGGAGGTCAAACAGCTCAGATCACATGTCGTCCTTCCCAATGAAAAGTTTCGACTAACGTATCTTTGCAGAAACCGGGTTCAATTTTCTTACAACGCGAAAGAAACCCTTTTACTGCTGATTTTTTCATCCAGTGATTGTCGACAGATGTATTTGTTACATTTTAATTGATATTTCTAGCGACCACCAATTTTGAAGTATCTTCCTACCAGAAATTTATTTCAGCTTGAAAATCCAGGTAAGGGGTAGACCATTTGCTGTCCCTAGACTAAAGGATGAAACCTGCAAGCGCCCATCTAAGATATTTTGTGAGATATTTTGATCATTATCTCTTCATCTGCCATTCATGCTAAAAAATATCTTTGGTATATGATATTTAGGGTTAACGTTTCCTTGAGCTGCATGCCCTTCAGGAGATGAAGAATAATTCTTGAACTCATCTTTGATGCACTTTTTGCTCGCTATTTGTTATCGTCTCGATCTGTTTTCAAAGACGACTTTTCATTCTCATCGCATCTGTATCGCTTCTTTGTTTCAATGTAGCAACCAAAACAAGACATGATTTATTTCCAACAAGTCGAGAATCGATATTAGATGTAGATAATTGAAGATCTACCAACCTTAACAAACCTTCTTTCTTCCAGTCGTTTCTAGGTATATTTACAGTATGAGTTCTTGCACTCCCAAATCAAAACATTGTTTATACGGGCTTTGAGAAAAGCCTAACAAATCAGAAATGACGAAAGAATTATTCTGCCCGTTTTCATGAACTTCGTGAACCTGTATCAACAGCGACTTGTAGCAACAAGCTACGCATCCACTCGAAGCAAATTTAAAGGAAATGCAGCATTTCATTCTTCGTAAAATATTTTCCTGGCTTCTCTTTGCAACTGTTCAAATGAGAATCGATTTGGAAATAATGTGTAACACAACTTATGTCATGTGACAAATGCACTCCTTCCTGAACTTTTTGTCATGCACTGTCTCGTTCGTTGATGAAAGGCCATGAAAGGAAGTATTAATTGATGTACAAGTATCTTTATAAGAAACTAATAATTTAGGCCAGTACTGAAACTTTTTACGATTATCAGATCTTGAGTAATCCTAGTTTCCTACAAGTTTCTTTTAAAGTTTCCTTAATAATCGTCATTTTCGCTTCCTGTGCCATCCTGAATATTCTCAAAATGCCTTTCAAATAATATGATTCAAGAAACAAGTGAAAATAAAGTAAACATGTACAAAAGATTTGGATGACAATTCAAAGAGTAAGACACGTGATTCGTTGCTAGGCAACCGAAATAACAAAGGAAACTGGCAACTTTATACCTTCCTAATTAGAGAAATTCCATTTAATCAACTGTTCAACCGATTTTTTCTAATTTCTTTTAAATGGTAAAAAACATCTAGTAGATTCAAATCAAATACTTTAAAAGTGATACCACACTATCTAATAGTCTATAACCATTTTCCTAAGTTACGAAATAGGAAAGTCTGGCCAGGTAATACTTTTTCATAAACTTCCTTCGATTGGCTTTGGCATTTATGGACAATATCATATCTTCTTGTTTTGAGGGAACCGTTAATATGATTGTTTACTTAATAAATCACCAGCTACTTTCGATTTCTGCCCCATTTCCCCATGCAAGGTCTCAAATTTTAAGTTGAAATCTCTTCTACATAGAAGAAATTCAAAATAATTTTGCTAACGAGTTCTTCCGGTTGCTACAAAAATTTCCCTTATCTGAGGCAACATGGTAAGGTGGGGTAATTTGGGTATACGGGGTAATTTGGGTCTACTGCTTTTTCGCATTTTAGCGATCGTAAGTTGAAAATTTCGATTCATGACTCCGTGGGCGCTGAAGTCTATACTTTCAGGAGTTGTTTAAGTGGTGTCGAAGATTTGATAATTTCTAGTGCTTCATTTTCCTGATTTTCACCGGCCTACGCTTTTATCATGATCTGGCAGCGTAGAAACTTTCCATATAAGCCAATTTGAACTTCTTTTCGTCAACAGATCATTATCAATCGCATGTTCGATCATTTGGAAAGGTGCTAAAAGGTTTTCGGAATATTTTGCGATTCGGTAGATTTCATTTCGATTATTTTGCAAGGTGGGGTAATTTGGATCTACTGGGATTTTCATAAGATATTTTTACGAGTCCCGAATCAAAACAAGAATTGAGATAATACTGCAAGCAAATGGATGATACATCGAAAACAGCATAAGGTACACGTTTTTGTTTATGGTTTAGTGGTTTCAGAACAAGACACAAGGATTCACTTCTTGCAAATATCATTTCGGAAGAAACTTTGTTTACATTTCCATCTTCAAGAATGGGCCTAAGTAGGTGCCAATGGTGGTACGATTTGTTTTAAATTTTCTCCGTACAAGTTTTCAAGTCTTTGGCTGTGAGACTCAGAATATTCAATCACTGTTTTCCATAAAAGCATTCTAAAATTTTATTTTTGTGAATTTACAATACTCCTGACGAAATAGATACCGTTTTTTCTCGAATAGGCCCAAATTTCCCGCCGACAGGTTGAAATTACATGCATAAAGGCCAATTTCCAGTCAGCGGGATTTTCCGAGCGGGCGGGATTTTAGACAATAAAAAGTTGCTCAGCCGTAACTATCCATTCAATTTCAGAGCGACATTTTCTCTCTCAAACAAAAGAATTTCCGCCCGCTCGGAAAATTCCACCGACTTGAAATCAGCCTTAAGTGAGGAAAGTAAAAAATTCTAAAAGAATATTCAGACTTCAAATTAAGGGATGGGAACAAGTTTCCAAGAACGAAAAAAGATCCAATGTAGGTAAAACGAAAAAAGATCTTCAATATTTCCAACGAATTTGTGAGGATACTCTATTTGTCTATTTGTTTCGAAAAGTACCCAAATTACCCCCACCTTACCCTAGAGTCTGTTAAATGGCGTGCCCTACGTGCCCTTATGCCATAGATGTTGGCCTGCCCTAGTGCCCTCGTGCCCGCGTGCCAAAATTTTCGGCGTGCAATCTTGCCCTAGTGCGAAATGTTGTGGAATCAATAGAGCCCTATTATTTAATAGAAATTTTGATTCGAATATTTCATCATATTGAATGGGCCAGATCTTGTTAGATATCTCTTCACGAGCTTGCTAGACTTCTCCACAACTTTGATCTTTATATTAGCTTTGTCTCCTTCAATATTCTGCTGCATTCCTTTGCCAGTTCGCTACGAGATGTAGCGTCATCAAACGAGCTCCAGAAATTTTATGATAGGCCACATTTGTTTCGTTACAATATTCTACCATATGTAACGAAACAAAAGACTTAGAAACATCGATTATTGGAAGCATGGATGTAGCAACCTTGTACCAGTTCATTGTGAGTTCATTGACGTTCACTTCTCCATAGATAAATGCATAGAGTTAACCGTAATCGACATCCCCCCCTCAAGGTTTTCTTGCCGCGTTTTTAAAAGACATCAACCATGCCTCCCAAATCTCTCTGAATTTTACTAATTATCTATTCGCCACATTTTGAACAAAAAATTTTCAAACAATAGAGCTCACAGGTCACGTTACATGCCCATATTTAGAAGCAGGTAGCGAACAAAGCATTGTTTTTGATGATTTCAATGGAAAGACTTTATCAAATTATGAAGTATTATACATCAAATAAATCAATAAACGAAGAGCTTTGATTTGATACCGGAATTTCTAAAATTTGATGATGTCAGCAATTTTTTGATAATGACGTCATAATGGCCGCCATTTTGGGCTAATTAGCAAATTTTTTGAATTTTTCGAAATTTTTCAATTGCAAACACTCCAATGATGCGTTTGTAATGTAGTACTACCACTTTGCAGCTTCCCTTTTGTCTATTTATGCAGAGAACAAATTAATTGGACAAATGACGTCATTCGAATTGGCCACTTTCTGCCAAAATATCACTCCAAAATCATTAATTTCAATGAAATGATATTTTCGTATCAAATTTGTGGCTAAATTGAACCAACAACTGCAAAGTGTTCATGCGAAACCTTCTTTCAATTCAAATTTAACTTTGAAGCCTGATTTTCACTGATTTTAAACTTCATGACGTCACTGTGATGTCATAAGGTGTGGCAGCCAAACCCAAATTACGCTACATGCTAGGAACTACCTGAGCTGTAACGATGCCAAGTTTTATTGAATTCTGATAAAGCTAAGGCAGTTTTCAGAGGGGGGGGGGGTGGAAAGAGCCCCCCCCCAAATAATGGTAGCTTGAAAAAAGCCCATATGGATTAGGGTTAATGGTTGAGAATGCCCAAGAATGCAATGACGTAGATGTATGTGAATTGGGACTATTCCTTGCCTCACTGCGACGAAGACAGAATTGCAAGCACGATATCTGCACAAATACTGTCCCACAAGATCAACAAAAGGTAGGCCACTAACAATCACATCGTCTGGAACAAGCAAAAGTGAAAGGAAACGCTGGCTAGGATGGATAGAAAGTTAGGAAAAACCAACAACAGAAGAAGGAGAATGATTTCGTTTGCAATTGGACAAGGGCGGCGCCACGGGGTGGACTGGGTGGACATGTCCACCCCACTTTTTTCAGAGGTCCGCATCCATACCTAAGCAAAAACGCTTTAAAAATCGTTAGGTACACCCTCTGGCCATCAATTCCATCTCTTTTCCACCCCACTTTTTCAGGGCTGGCGCCGCTCCTGCAATTGGAGTGAGCTTACGTCTTGTGCTAAAGAGCCACATCTTCAGGCTCAACAACAAGATACGCAAGCAGACGAAAGGGGGAGCCATTGGAGTTGAAGATAATGCTCAAATCCTTACTGGTTCTCAGAACACGCGGAAATCATCAAACAGTCATAAAATAATGACTGGATATTTAAAATGTATTCGTACATTGTTTGAAACATGGAATACTATTGTTTTTGAAAAAGTGCTTTGTAATGTAAATAGATTTGGACATTTCAAAGCATTCTCAGGAGAGTCATGACAAAATACTACTCTTCAACCATGACACCAGACTGTCTCGTGTGTTTGTCAACAGTGGAGTTGTTGAATTTGTTGACATAACATGGAACGTGGAAGCTTCTTCAAATTTGCACAAATCTGTTTGTTTTCTTTCGAAGTTAACCTAAATTTAATGGATAAATGAGCTCAAATGGGTGCTGGAGTCAATGGTGAGTGAATTATCTTCCTCAGGCTTGTATATTTGACCGATTCCAGGCCCAAGAATGTGTTTCTACCCAGTATGAGCGTAGGCCCAATTGCCTTGCTTGTTGGAAATCGCTGAAATTTGCCAAACATATTGAGAGCTTAGGAAAACAAATACATCTGGGTTATTGCCCAGGCTAATATACATAACCTGTGAAATTTTCAACGATATATCTCCTTTCTAGCAATTTATCTGAATTTTCGAAGAAAGGTCAATTTTTCTTGGCCGGTAAACGCTCGTAGCTCCGGCCCCAAATAGGATATTTGCCAAAACATGTAAGCAACTCTGGACGGATATCTCAGCAACCGATTTATTAAAAAATCTTTTAAATAACCGTAATATTTGAGCATCCATTTCAGTTTTTGTGAGGGTACTAAAAACTGCATCACAAACGACTGATTTTGTCTCAGGGGGTTTGAAGCGGCGATGCCATTGGCTGATTTTCGTGAGGTTGGATGATTTCTGCGTGCTCTGAGAACCAGCAAGGATTTGAGACTTATCTTGGTGTGGCGGGTGATGTAGCAAACGTCTTCATGATCTGGTGGGACACAAAGCTAAATCAACTGCTCAAACAAAGAGGTATTGAAGTGCAGCTCTATTCACGGTATTTTGACGACATTGACATCGTAGCTAAAGCAGTCAAAGGCAACCCAAGAGAACCGAATGACAGAGAAACTATGAGAGAAATTGCTAACGGCATACACGAAAGCATTAAGGTAACAATTGACTTTCCATCCAAACACGCAAATAACAGGATGCCTGTAAAGTGCAGAAACACGACGAGATGTCAAATCCTGGATTTACATTTTATAAAACCCATTGCCAGCAAACATGCCATCAATAAAAATTTTGCCCTCTCACAAGAAACAAAAATTTATATCTTAGTAGCCGATCTTGTGAGAATAATGCGCAATGTTTCACCACCTCGTAGCAACACTGAACGAACTGAACATGGCCAACATTTTGTAAGCCGTCTGCAATTCTCGGGTTATCCACAAAAAGACAGAATAACAATTTTTCAAAACACAAATCAGAATTACAAATTGCAAAATCCATGCTCACCATATGCGACATTCGGCCGCATTATTGCTGCTCAGTTGCCAAACTTATTTATCAATATCATTTTCTTTCTTTCTAACAAACATAATTTTCCTTTATTTATCTTTTCTTTTTTACATCAACAGAGCCTTCATTATTGAAGTTGTCGATTAAGATTGTAGAAGTAGAAGTAGAAGTAGAAGTAGAAGCAACAGGATTGTTGATAATGATATAAGTGTCAAATGTCAAATGTATAGAGGAAAATTTAACGGAACACATGGTTTGCAAAAGGAGGCTTTGAAACAGTTCTCTTCGTAGCAGTAGCGTAGCCAGGGGGGGGGCAAGGGGGCAGCTGCTCCCCCCAATCATCGCCAGAGATGAGTTTTGTAATTCTTCCAAATCCGTTGAGAAACTGAGGGGGGGTAAGCTGCATTTTCTCCAACACTTGTGGCAGCGTGGTTTGTCAATGTTATAAAAGAAACAGGAATGAAATTCTTGCGCTAATAAGTGACATCTTGGTGCGATTTAGCCAACAAAAGAATCAAAAATTTTCTGCTCGCTTCGCTCGCACGACCATACTTGCGTCATCACTGTATCATCTTGGGATCATCTTGTACCTCCTGGCCTGCTATCATGTCTAGGCAAGGCATGCAGCTTAATTATTTTCTTTGAGACCGACCTAGGCACCACTTTAACTTGGTATGTGTATGAGTCTATTTGGTGCAGAACATACAATTAATCACATCTTTCGAATTTTTCTCGCTTCGTTTCGCACTTCTATCAAGAATCCCTCCTTCCATATGTACTTATGCTGCTGCTGCAACAAGGGCAGATTTTGTAATACAATAGCATCAGTCGCTTTGGTTCACACCTCAATTCAAAGCGATTAACCAATGCAGACAAGAGAAATTCTCTCAAGCAGAAATTGAAAACAAACGAAGCCGCAAAGTTGCCCTGAAACCAGTACGGCGAACTCTCGTTTGGTGCGGGCGAAGGGAGGTTTTTAAGAGAAGGTATGTGCTTATACCGACAGAAGAAGGGTAAATCTAAAGTTCTGTCTCGCGGATTTTGTTTATTTGATTCAGAAACCTAGCAGAGGGCATTACAATTCTTGCATATTTATTGCTCAGCTGTACGCAATCACTCCTCAGCTCCTGAATCAAATCAACAAAATCCGCGAGACAGAACTTTAGATTCACCCTTCTTCTTTTGTTATAAGCACATGCCTTCTCTTAAAAACCCCCCATCGCCTGCACCAAACGAGAGTTTGCCGTACTGGTTTCAGGGCAACTTTGCGGCTTCGTTTGTTTTCAATTTCTGCTTGAGAGAATTTCTTTTGTCTGCATTGGTTAATCGCTTTGAATTGAGGTGTGAACCAAAGCGACTGATGCTATTGTATTACAAAATCTGCCCTTGTTTGCTGCTGCCACTTGTTTTCTTGAACGATTTCTGCATTTTCCTATATATCCAGCTATGCAAGAATTTATGAATCCAACTTAAACCTTCCTTAACTTTAATCGACAGTGCATCTCTTCTACAGTGATGTGACATTTAAACCATCCAATGAAATTCTGTGTGTGACTCTCAAAAATCTTCGGCTCGCCTCGCTCGCATTTTCTTCATGCTCCGTATACTCCATAGATCATTCCAGGGCCCTAGCTGGCTCTCGACCGCCCTTTCCACAAGCATCGTTGCGCTTTCTAGAGTTTTCATCAGTGTTTCAAAACAATTCAAAGTTCAGACTTTCTAAGTTGTTGTCGTTTTACTTGCTTTGTCTCATGCACCCATGGTACTAATTTGCTAAATTTTGGCGAGAATTCAGATATGACTGAAAGAAAAAAGAAAAGCTTTCTTCCCTTCCATTACAAGAGCGGCACCGAAAGTTTTGTTTGCTTTTTAGTTAGGGTGCATTCTTGGTTTTCCAGTGGCGTACCTGAGAGGAATGGGGGATCCGAAGAAATTCTTGAACAAATTGAAGCAATTCTTGAAATTCTTGAACAGGGGCATTCTAAGCCAGAGTAGAATGCATGTCATCAAAGATTTTCCTGGTGACTAGACCCTGGACCCATCAATTTCAATGTCCCCACTTATCTTAGCTTGTAAATTCTTGTCGTCGGCCGATCCTTATTTGGAAAAATCTCTTCAAAAGATGATTTGAAGAACCTGTACACTGAACAAACAACAATGTCTTATTCAAAATTTTCTTGCAAAAGATTCTGTAGACTGAATATCAAGATCGAACGACCAGCACCAAATCATTTTGCAGTAAAGCTGAGAAGATCCATTTCATATTTTGTACTTGATATGTTGGACCGCTTGTAACTGAATAAGAATTCTTCTTTTGTTTTCTTAGAGTAACTTGCAATAATGAGGATAAATTCTTGATCAAAATTTAACAAAACGTCCTGCATTTTGTGTTCAATGTAGTCATGTTTATGATGGAAAATATTACTGAAAAGGGCGTTTCCCTCGTTTTCCGAGCGTCTGAAGGGCGTGGCCCCAAAAATTTTCCCCGGGGGCAAGCCCCCGAACCCCCCTTTTTTTCTCCTTACGCTCGCACTCTGCCCCCCAAAGGCAGGGACCTGGCTATGCCACTGCTTCGTAGATGCTACACCTCGCAGCGAACTGGCACAGGAATGTAGAGGAATATTGAAGAAGGCACAGCTAAAGATCAAAGTTGTGGAGAAGTCTGGCAAGCTCCGGAAGAGATATCTAACAAGATCAGACCCATTCGAACCCCTGAATTGCGAGAGCGAAGAATTCCACTTGTGCAAAGTAAACCCTACTTTGAACTGTAAAGCCAGGGATGCCGTTTACGAAATTTCGTGTGGAGAAAATTACATAGGAGAAACAGCAGGCAGTTTGGGCAAAGGATGCAACGAGCACATAAAGAAACTCAAAAGAAATGAAAGCACGTCTGTATTTCACTACCACATGATTGAAAAGCACAGTGGAGCAGAGCAAGCAATTTCCATATATCTCTTGAGAACATGCCCAAATGACGCAATATTGAGACAGGTAACGGACGCGAGTTACATTCATACGAAGAATCCGGGATTGGACGCTAAGGAGGAGTGGGGAAATTCGAACTTTCCTAGAACTCGATTCGATGAAAGATCAAACGAATCGAACTTAATCAATAATTGGCAAGCTATCGATTCGATTCATTAGCTCAATGATGAGGCTGCCGATGGGCGGCGAATATTTGAGGTAACGACGTTTAGTTTTAAAATTAAGTTATTGCATTTGTCTTAAAGAGAATGGTCACCAAAACAACATTACCAAATTACAACTGATCCTGAAATAAGTGTTCCAAAAATTTTAACAATGGATCAAAGGAAATACATACAGTACATTGTTTTTGACTTGTGACTGCAGAATATTCTTTCAGCAATCACGTCAGCAAGCAGTCACGGCAATAGACGATTACGCTAAAGATGGCAGCGAGGAACTTTTTACCAAGATGCATTGCATTCGAATTACGAATCCTTAACGATTGTATAGGAATTCGATTAAAGAACGCAGTGCATCTTGGTAAAAAGTTCCTCGCCGCCATCTTTAGCGTAATCGTCTATTGTGCTCTCCCATTGGATTGCCAAGATCACATTAAATGGACATGCATCCATGATCATATGACCAAAAAGACCCCTTCTCAGTGATAATTGCTTGTTTATCATCTCCACCTCATTTGTAATATCAAACTCTTGCTAATTTAATTGCAATAATCCCTACATAATTCTTTTGTCACCAATATACTTTATTTTGCATTAAATGATCCCATGTTAATCTTTGAAAAATAGAACCTACTGTTCCTTATTAGCTTTCCTATATGAAGAGTCCAGAAACTGGGTGCTCTTAAACTTTGGCAAGTTGGTAATAGTCTGCTCTGCAGGCCAGCTTGGAAAACTTGCCTTCATCAGCTGTACAACTTTTGCAGCATGCAGGTACAACAAAAGGTTCTTTGCATCTGACAAGGATCTATTCTCATCCTTCTTTAAAACTCTATCTGCATTTGCACCTTTCACTTTATTTCACTCACCACTTCACACAGGCCAAATCATGCATGTCTTCCAACCTGGTGTCTAGGCTGTAAGCCAAAAGGATATGCGTAATTTGTATACGTTAAACCCAGCTGAACCCGGCTGAACCTAGCTGAGCCCGGCTGAACCCAGCTGAACCCGGCTGAACCCGGCTGAACCCAGCTGAACCCGGCTGAACCAAGCAGTAACCCAGAGGGACCCCCAATAGATTTCAATAGATAGTTTTTAGCTTTTCAACAAATTTTGTTTTTATAATTAAATGTCACCATTTGCTTTATTCAATTGTTAGCACCCTGATTTGCGAGTGTCTGTATACCCCCAAAGTACCAGGTGATTGTACCAGTACCAAAGTACCAGTTTCCGGGTGACTGGGAAATTAAGGTAACTCTGCTTTCCGCTCCACTGAGCAGCGAGTAGTCGTTTTGCATAGCCACTCTCCTCAGAAAACACTTAATTTCTCCAATACTATTCGGTCTAGCGAGAAGCGGTAAAAGGACGTTATTCTACACAGTCCTGGCAATCGAAAGACATGCAAATCGCAACGTTTCCGTTAAGGCTGGCTTTGCAAATTAGTTTTCAAAACTTTTTGTTGATTTCAGAAAAGTGGATTTATCTCCAAAACTACTCGAAAAATTTTTGGTTTTCTTTCGCTATATCTGTAGCTAGATTGTTTATCTACAACTTTACGAAGTCTGATTGAAAAAGCTTGGCTAGATTTGTCGCAATCGGATTTTACATTTCTGTTTACTTTTCGACAGCGAAGGGTAGAAACCTTGGTCAGCAGATTACCATCAATGCCTGCCAAAAGTCTTGGAACACCTCTGCAAATTTTGCCTTGTTTTGCGATTTCCCCCTCTCCCCCTCAGAACAATGTTGTGTTGTGGTCAAAAAATCGGCATGATAGGACGATCCGCGACTCTGCTGGAATGCTGGGACAATAACCTTCGAAATCAACATTGTTTCGGGGGCGAGGGGGTATTTGAACCTGATGGCTATGGTTAGAAATGCGGATTATGAAGAAATGGCCTAAGTGTTCCAAGGACTTTTGGCAGGCATTGATGTTACGAATCATGCTTTCAAACACTCAGCCTCATAATAACTGTCCGAAATGTTTCCACTGGCAAAAGAATGAAAGTGATCTGTTGGGAATGCTATATTCAAGTCTCAATAGACATCATCCTTGGAGTGCTTGTGAAAGTATCATTTATTGAATGTTGCCAGGAAAACCTGCAATTTCACAACCTTCTATTTCGTGTCCTTTGAGACTTTCACGAGTATTCACAAACTGAAAGTAAACTTTTTTACAAAAGGGTTCAACTCTCTCTTATGTCCTAATCAGTAGACCAAAGTCTGTACCATTTGTTGTCGAAAAGTAAACAGAAATGTAAAATTCGATTGCGACAAATCTAGCCTAGCTTTTTCAATCAGAATTGGTAAAGTTGTAGATCAACAATCTAGCTACTGATATAGCGAAAGAAAATCAAAAATTTTTCGAGTAGTTTTGGAGGTAAATCCAATTTTCTGAAATCAACAAATAGTCTTGAAAAATAATTTGCAAAGCCAGCCTTAGGCCACATAAAATAAATTAATAGATTCTCATCACCGCCCGCATGGGAAATGTATCCTGTTTCTAAATTTTTTATATTTTATTTACAAAATATAAAGGTGCCGCCCGCCCGTCGTTTGCAAGATTTGTGATACGTTTTATATTTTACATGGCCTATCATAACGCCGTAAGAAACAAGCTTACTTTGATATTTTGCCCCTTAACAGATGATTTGACCAGCTTTCAGGGGCTTCCGTGCTTTCATACTTGTCAATGTCCCGTTGATGATTTGCAGTTAATATCTGCAGATGATTTGCAGATATCCTGCGCATCTGTTTAGGTTGTTTGTAAACGCGATAAGCAGTAAACAAAGAAGCAGCAGAATGCAGCTACAAGCATGTTACAAGCCCAGACAACAAAATCTACGAGAAAATTATGCCTCCCTCGTAGATTGTGCAAGATGAACCAAAAAGTTTATATATAAAGTATAAAATATAAACCTCCCGCCTCGCACTACTTTTCGAAACTTAGTGATGAGAATCTATTAATTCATTTTATATGGCCTTAAAGGCAGTCTGTCACGTATCTGATTGGCCGCTACAATCATAGCTCAACACAACGGATTTCCTTGCGAATGTGTGTATTTGAAACAAAAGAGGGCTAATCTTCTTGACTTTCTACGGCCGCAGAAAGTCAGAGGATTGTCAGCCATTCAAATTTCCTATTCTTTGTATTGTCATTATCACCCAATCAAATGCGTGACAGACTGCCTTTAACAGAAACATTGCGATCTGCATATCTTTCGATTGCCAAGACTATGTAGAACAACGTACTTTTTACCGATTTTTGATCGATTGAATAGTATTGGAGAAGTTAACTGTTTTCTGAGGAGAGTGGTTTTGCAAAGCGACAACTCGCAGCTTAAAGCCGCAAAAGCCAAAGTTTCTTCCTTTCTTAGCTGCTTCAGCTCATTTCCTCTTATGCTCAGTTTCTTGAAAGTGACTCTTCATAAAAAGACGGATAGCATCCAGTATGGAAAGAAACAAGTGTGCACGGCACATGTGCCGTGCACAGAGTCCTTGGCTTCTATTGTTTTCTATTGTTTCCTATTGTTTCTAGGTGCACAAGTGCAGTGCACAGAATTTTAACTTTCCATACGGGGATAGCATTGATTTTGAGTAACATCACGACGACACTTTGTTATGATTATATTACATTTCACGACAGAAAATAAGAGTAGACCATTGTTTTTCAAGAATTGTGACCATTGACCTGTCCAAGCGTTTTCAATTCAAGTAATTCAGACAGAATTAATTGTCCGATAACTGCAAAGGGCAATCTCTCTTTCGTGCTACAATAATTTCTTTTGACGCATTGTTCTTGGTATTCTGACAGGAGCCATTAGCATTATGAAAAAGCGTTAAACCATACCATACTATGGTTAAACGCAAAGTCCCTGCTCATGCTTCATGCTTCATACAAATCACACACCTGGCAGGGGGCCTCTTGGGAACTTATACTTTGTCAGGTGGGTTCAGCCGGGTTCAGCTGGGTTACTGCTGGGTTCAGCCGGGTTCTAGCCTGCGCACACCCTCAACGCTCCTCAGCGAAAGTGTAGGAGTGTTGAGGCTGCGCGGAGGAGTGTTGAGGCTGCGCGCAGGCTACCGGGTTCAGCTGGGCTTAGCTGGGTTCAGCTGGGTTCAGCTGGCTTCAACTTATATAAATTACGAAAGGAAATGACAAAAGTGAAGTCCTAAATACATAGGGTGTAAGGCAAGTAAACCTTTGCAGCATGTTTTTATCACACTGATCCTGAAATAACTGTTCAATAAATTTCAACGATGAATTAAAGGAAGTACTGTTTACAGAACATATGATTGCAGAAAAATCTTTAGTAACCAATACACAATTGATAAATTTCCATTTTCGTCATTTCATTAGAAGCACAATGCAATTTGATATCAAATAAGGCGTAAACTACAAATGGTGCATTCACATCAGACTGCCAAGATTTCATATGGAAATTTATAATGAAAATGAGTCTGTTAAATGGCGTGCCCTACGTGCCCTACGTGCCCTCGTGCCTTCGATGTTGGCGTGCCCTCGTGCCCTCGTGCCCTCGTGCCCAAATTTTCGGCGTGCCCTCGTGCCATCGATGTTGGCGTGCCCTCGTGCCCTCGTGCCCGCGTGCCCAAATTTTCGGCGTGCCCTCGTGCCTTCCATGTTGGCGTGCCCTCGTGCCCTCGTGCCCGCGTGCCCAAATTTTCGGCGTGCCCTCGTGCCTTCCATGTTGGCGTGCCCTCGTGCCCTCGTGCCCTCGTGCCCTCGTGCCCAAATTTCTGGCGTGCCCTCGCGCCATCGATGTTGGCGTGCCCTCGTGCCCTCGTGCCCGCGTGGCCAAATTCTTGGCGTGCCCTCGTGCCTTCGATGCTGGCGTGCCCTCGTGCCTAAATTTTCGGCGTGCCCTCGTGCCTTCGATGTTGATGTTCAGGACACTCTTGAGGGATATGACCCTTGAAATGTTTCTTGAAAGTTTGAAACTTAGTGATCCTTTTTTTCTAAATTTCATCCGAGAAACCTGAGCAGAGAATTTGAAGTGAAAAATTTAAAACATGGATAAAGTTTTGTAGAGACAAACATCTACGGAACTTAACAACAAGCACACGTGACGGTATCTAATTAATGATAGGGACATTAACGGCTAGGCTGCACCAACTAAAGGAGATAATTTAGGATAACACGTGGTAAAGTGGACTATTTTGGAAGTTTTTTAAGGATACGCAGAAGAGACTGCAGCTGAGGGCAAACTTTTCAACTTTGTTTTGAAATTATGTCCTTGGGTAAGTTTATCCAGCAAAAACGTTTTTGAAATCTTTTACCACTGTCTTACAAAAGAGGTTTCTCTGGAGACCACTTCGCTTAGTTCATTTTACCCCGACACGGGGTACAGTGAACTAATGAGCAAACTTTTCAATAAAACCAATCAAATACCAGGGGAACCTGGAATCGTTATTCACTTTGCGACTCTAAGCAGTCCTTTGCATGTCAAAACCAAAAAATCGAATAAAATTAAAAAGTGAAATGGTGGCCTATGTTGAGAAGAATCTTTGCAGAATCAATATATCTACCAAAAACTATTTTTGGGTACAAATTTGAGTCACATACTGAATACAAATCGATCGATAATCATGGGAATACACATAAGAATTTGTTATATTGCATATAGATACCATATCACCACGGAGAGAAACACTTTTTTCGAGGTAGTTCACTTTACCCCGAAACTTCTCCCTGAGGTAAAACCAAAACTACAAAAAAAATCTTATGCAGTTATCAAGCTCATGGTTATGACCATCTATCTTTCCTGTATCGATAGATATTCTTGTTTCATCAAATTTCATTCATTTCATTTCATTTTTAAATATTTATACAGGTTACAAAATTTCAGTAAAAGATAACTGCTTTACAAAAGGACCTGTGCAAAAACAGAAAGCCTAAATTAAAGAGAATTATATATATATATATAATGTACAAACGAGCATAATAGAACTAAAAATGAAAATATAATGTACCTCTCATATGAATTTTTTAAAGGTAGCCAGGGACGATGCCAATTTAGTTTCCCTATTCAGCTCATTCCATAATTTTGCTCCACGATACGAAAATGCTTTTTGGCCTGTGCTTGTTCTTAGCAGGGGTATCTGCAAGTTTGTTTCGGTAGAGCGAAGAATGCGATCACTGCCCTCTGAGCATTTACTGAAAAGTTCCCCTAAATATTGAGGAGCAAGTGAATTCAATGCCTTGTAGGTAAACGTTGCTGTTTCTTTTCTGATAAGATCTTTGATTGATGGCCAGCCAAGATTTTGGAGCAGAGGGGCAGCAGAAGCATCGTATGGACTATTTGTAGTTATTCTTGCAGCTCTATTCTGGATCTTTTGGAGAGAATTAAGTTTGGTTTCACTACAACAACCCCAAACCGAGCAGCAATAACTGAAATGTGGCTCAACAATTCCTCTATACATTTTCTGCAGATCACCTGATGGAAGAAATTTCTTGGCATGCTTAATAAGACCGAGAGCTCGCAGTGCCTTAGCCTTAACATGTTCAATGTGGCGATCCCATTGGAGTTTGTCATCAATTTGAACTCCCAGATACTTAGTATCGGTTATCATATTGATCTTTTGATCACCTATTTCGAAACTAGGCTTAGCTTCAGTCTGCTTTTCGATTTTCTGAATATTTGGTCTGGAACCAATAATCAAAGACTGTGTTTTTACAACGTTTAGGGACAATTTATTGCCATGTAGCCAGTTCTGTAAATTGACAAGATCCTGGTTTAGATCATCCTGCAATTTAGAAAGGCATCTCGAGGAGTGTGAAATCGCAGTATCATCAGCGTACATGGTGACCTTTCCTTTGTTTAGGCAGAATGGTAGATCATTTATGTAAACAAGGAAGAGAAGTGGGCCAAGACAGGAACCCTGGGGGACACCACAACCTATAGCTTTAATACTAGAAGAGGTGGAATTTACCTTGCAGAACTGCTTTCTCTCATGCAAATAGGAAGTAAACCAGTCAAGCTCTAGTCCACTTATTCCGTATTTTTCTAGCTTCTTTAGTAAGATATCATGATTTACTGTATCAAACGCCTTTTTTAGGTCAATGAAAATCAAACCAGTGTACTTGCCCCTATCTATATTCACATACCAGTCATTAGTGCCAGCCATAAGGCTGGTGACGACTGAGTGTAAAGATCGAAAACCAGACTGATGCTTGTATATGAGCCTATTACTATCTAAGTAGTCATACAGTTGATTATAAACTACTTTTTCGAAAGCACGAGACAATACAGGCAACACAGAAATCGGTCTGTAGTTAGAACAATCATCTCTCGCTCCGCTCTTGTAAATAGGGGCAACACGCGCTATTTTCCAATCTGTTGGAAATTTTCCAGAGAACAAAGACAAATTAAAGAGATCGCACAATGAACCAGAGATTAGAGGCAGAGCAATCTTTATAAAAAAGCTTGCGATACCATCACAACCAGAGCCGTGCGATGTCTTCATTTTCTTCATAACTTTCGTTACGTCATTCTCTGAAGCAGCTTTGAAAGAGAAATTTCTCACAGCGTTACCCAACTCATATTCATTGGATAAAAGCGGGTTAGGTTTTTCTGGAATTTTGTCACTCAGTTTATTTCCAATGGTACAGAAAAAATTATTCATTGATTAGGCAATTGTTTTATTGTCTTTAATCGACACACCTTCAACATTAAGGGATGGGATGGAGGTGGTCTTGCTGCTTTTGTTTATGACTTGGTTAATAGTCTTCCAGGATCCTTTAAGGTCTCCATGACATTCAGAAATTTTCTCAGAGAAATATTTTCGTTTTAGCCGGAGATTTAACTTGTTTACACGATTGCGAATTTGCTTATAACAATCCATCAAGAGGGTGGATTTACTCTTTACTGCCTGGATTTTCAATTTATCCCTCGTCTTAGCAAGTTGAAAAAACTCACTGTTGAGCCAAGGTGTATATTTGTCTGAAACTCGTCTGGTCAGGTTAGGCGCATGTTTATCAAGGATAAGCGAAAAGATGGTTGTCCAGCTACGGACGGCGTCATCAGAATCACTGGCATTCGCAATTATTTCTTCCCAGTTGACCTCAGACAAATCAGAAAGAAAAGCTGTTTTATCAAAATTTTTAAGTTGCCTTGATGTGATATATTTATGTTGACGTTTAACCCCTCCACGGAACTTCCTGATACAATAGATCAAAAAGTGATCACTGAGGCTAGTTTTAATCACACCGCTCTCCGAAATATTTCTGTACTCTGAAGTGGCTATGTGATCAATTAGGGAAGATGAATGCAGGGTGATTCTTGTTGGCTCTTCAATAAGTTGCCTAAAACCAAATAAGTCATATATTTCGCGTAAATGTGAGCTATGATTTGCATTGCTAGGTGTGGGAAGGCTGAAATCACAGTTCGTATCACCCAGTATGATAATCTCTTTGTTTTCTCTGTCAAGAAAACGGAGATTTTCCTCTAGGCTTTCAAAACAAGAAATTGGTACACTAGGAGGTCTGTACCATGCGACAATGATGAAAGGACTTGCGTTTGGAGGTTCAATTTCAATGCATATTAATTCTAAAGAATTATTGGGGAGGTCATCACGGAGCTTAAAGCTTACCGTGTTCCTGATATACAGTGCTACCCCACCCCCATGTCTATCCCTGTCAGATCTCTTTAGGTCAAATTCGTCGATATCGACAAGTTGATCTTTAACCTTATCGTCGATCTTAGTCTCATTTATTGCAAAAATATCAATTTTCTCATTTTTTGCAAGCTGTCGAATCTCATCAATTTTAGAGAGGAGACCATTGACATTTAGTGAAGCCATTTTGAGACCTTTTTTCCGACCTGATGGGGGAGCCTCTTCGTTGGCAGAACACTCACGCAACTCATTTACATCTGTGTCATCATCTGCAAGAAGCGGAATAGAACTGTGACTCCGACCTTCCTTGTTCAAACTAATGTTTGGCTCATTGCTAGAAGGAAAACGATCTCAATTTATCAATAATGTTCTTAGCAAGCTGAATGTTACCTTCAAAGTTCAAGTGTAGTCCTTTTCTTCCAAGATGTTGGCTTGTGATGTTTTGTTGCCTGAGGATATCTACATTCATGGTTTTGAGTGCACGATTGAACTCACTTAATTTACCATTTAAACTCTTTCTATCTTCTCTCCTAATAATTTCAGAGACAACCACTTTACAGTTAGGAATCGAAGACTGGATCATATCCAATAGAGATTTCAGTCCTTTGAGGATATCTGCAACCCAAGGAGGATAGGCAGTCCTTCCCACAATGCAACAGCGACCATTTAACTATACAAACCGAGCGCACGCAGATTTCAGTTCAGTTGCGATGAGCAGACGTCGTGCTAGCATCCGTTGTACTCCTGTGAGCATCTGCCGGGGAAATGTTCACTGTGATAATAGTTTTAATGAGTTTTGAAGCTTGGTTCTTAGCTGCAGAGCTTGTTTAATGTTTACCGATCAAGAACAATTGACACAGTTGAAGATCACTTCCCAATATCGCACCATTGCTGTGGATGGGCTTAACCGAAGAAGGCGAGGAGAGTTTGAAAGTTTTGACTGGAAATCACGGATGGAGCGATGGGTACCTGCCCTCAAGACCCCACTGCGTTGAAACTGATAGCATAGCTCCTCAAATATGAACAATCTGGAAGCTGTGAGGTTCAGTATTATTTCTGCCAACATGTTGCTTCCTGAAGAAACCTTGTTGGAGGACAGAGAGGATTTGTCGTTGCTGACGACGTGATGTTGGTGAACCGTGCCAGCTTCATTCACCTGCTGCCAATAATCGAAGTTCCTTCGATTTTTAGCTGTTATCATCAAGTAAGATGGTTATTTTTGTATTGAGTTAAACCCAGGCTGGTAAAAGCCGTACCATTTCTTTTAGGCCCATCAAAAATCAAGATTGAAACTTTTTTCACAAACATGCAGTTCCTTTCATTGGAAACGTTTTTGTCGTTTCATACGAATCAGTGTGAAGAAAGACCTGTGCTGAATCTGCTCTTGATTTACATTACTGCAGAACCAAACCACATGCAAAATTTGAGGGGGCCAGAAGATTTTTTATGACTGATCACACAACTGGATTACCCATCTGAGAAGGCCAGTTAAACTGGCTGTGAATGGTTTGAGTGTCAGTTTGGCTGCTAAAAACTTTGAGACTGTTGTTGCTCTTAACTCAGACATTGTTTCCCTTTCCTTTCAGGTTGATCCTGGTACGTACAAGAAACGAAGATAACTGTTACATGTGGCTAGATGTTTTACAACCTCTTCATGTACCCTCAAAACTTGCAGCTGACTGCAATTACAGACTCGCATAAGTAGGATCTGTGAATCACAGCCCCAAAAGAAGGAATATGTTGGAAGGAAATAATTTTAGTTGGGACTATTCTCACTTACAAGTATCAAAGTACAAATTGTATAGAAAACAACTGTAATAAACAAAGGCCCTCATAGATCAGTTGTTTGCCAATTTGTCTCTCATGAGGTATTCAAATCAAACCAAATTCTCTGAAGTAAAATCCAACTTATAAAATGATATTGTATTTACTCAATAGACTTCAAATTTCAAAACAGTCCACCTTATGCAAATATCCAACATACAAATCTAACTTGGGTGAAAAGTTGAAAGTATTTCTACAGATGGACTTGGGCCTTTTATTTTTTGTCTGACTTTGTGAAAACCTGACCTTCCCAAGTCCAACTGAATAAATGCCTAGTTCTTCACCAAGCGCTACACCAGAATGCAACTGTTCAAGTTGTGGAAGAGATGAATTATCAGAATTTGCAGCAAAAAGAGAAGAAAAAGGAGAAACAGCATAATCAGTTCATCAGTTAGATAAACAATATTCATTTTAGATAACTAGACCCATAATACTTGTTGCAAAAGACAGCATTTTATCTAATTTGGTTCATTAGCATAATCCAAGTTAGCAGTTTGCATGATATGATAATGATACTACTGTCTTATACCTCAAATCCCCACTGTTAAATGGACTCACACTGAGTTCTTGAGAATTCAAAGCAAAATTAATAAAAAAGTTATTTCAGGCTGTAGATTCTTAGCAGTATCTTTGAACAAGGAAAATGTGGGGTCAAGTATGCTGCCAGTAAGATTGTTGTGTTTGTAGCTACGTAATACATGTAATGTCTCTTAGCATGGGTGTTTCTGATTACCTTTCCTGTTTCTTTGATTTTATTTCAATGAAAAGAGCAAAAAGGAACTATATATTTGTTATCTATATTGTACTAGACATGGCAAGTAAAGATTTTTATGACTCAAAATAAATAAATGCAAAATTGATGAGTGATATAACCATATTGTTTGCAATTTATAGTACAAGCATTTTACTAAAATATCCCTTTTCATCAACAGGATCAGGGGATGTACGAAGGGCAAATGCCCCATTTCAAAAAAACCAGCAACAGCTTCTTATGAAAACACAATAAAAATATCTGGGTATACTTTTTACACCCCCATCCCAGCTTGAGGACTTTAGACCTGTAGTCCCTCAAAATCTTTGCTTGCCTCTGGGACTGCCCCTTTTGCCTTGCTCGCAATTTACAGTACCATAATTTACAAGTTCAAGTTATTGAGTGGAACTGGAGGATTGTTTGTTTGTTTTGATGTGTTAGGTAAGCAGTGTGCCAATAATTCCTTCCATCCTTTTCTCCACTGAATCACTTGGAAGTGTTGCAAGCCCAGGCCAGTCTTTTCCTGCAAACAGCAGTATTTTATCATCAAAATTTTGTTGATATTCAATGTTTGATTTGGTTAATCAAAGTGTGCAATTTGTAAAAAAACTACTTAAAAAGATCCTAGAACTTACATCACCTTGTAATCGATAAAAAATAGATTTGAAAGAACATTACGTTGCTTCAATAAACTTCCAAATAGTCAACAGGCATAACTCACTCATGCACACCAGGCCCACAAACACCATGAAAAATAGCAAACTTCAGGGCGCCAAAAAATGACTTTATCGTGGGGACTTTTGGGGACTTTTAGTGAATTTAGCATCATACAGCATTAATCTTACTTGGAACGAGAGGATAACCTTTAGTCCCCATCATTTTGGAGAAACGGAGCCAGAAAGTGACGCCCATTTTCAAGAAACAAATACCTTAGGCCCATCTACATTAAGTTGCATTTTCATGCATTAATTGTTAATGCCAGAGAAAACAAAGTTAATAAATCAATACTTATATAAGGCATAACATTAAAAATGCTTACCGCTGCGCGTTCCCCTTTGCGTCAATGTGTTGCGAGTACAAAACGTATCGATGACTTCCTTCGGCTTCGCCGCCATTGCGTCTGTCCTCTCATGCCATCTCAAAACCAATCGCGTTGCATTGTGGGAAGGACTGCCTATCCTCCTTGTCTGCAACCGACTTATTCTGTAAATCATTGGTACCAATCAGCAAAATGATCTTATCAGGTCGCTTTTTTAAGAGAGGCTTGAGGTAGTCATGGAGATCTTCGATAGACGATCCTTTAAAGGCTCTTACTTTAGTGTGATACCGGTGGCTGAGCTTAGTTTCATCGATATTAGAGAGCATGCTGTCTCCTGCAATGAGGACAGTATTTTTAGGCCAAGCACCATTGTTGATCCTGTTAGTCTTGTTTGGAGACTGCTTGCTTGAGCTTTCAGGACTTTGATTCGCTTCACTCGGTTCAACAACTGTGGGATCTTCAGCAGCGGATGATGTCTGCGAAGAAGATGGCTCAGTTGTGCTGCTCTCGGGGTTGCTCTGGCTGTTAATATTTTCTTCGGCGTTAGTTGTTGATTTGTTTACGACACTTCGACCTCTCCTCCTTTTGTTCTTACGTTTTGCGCTCTTTTGTGGGGAAACAATGTCCTTTTCAGTTTGAACAATAACAGATTCAGTAGTGTCTTTGTGATCTTGAATCTCTTTGTTAGAAGTGGAAAGTGTATCGGTATTCTCCTCTTTGGCTCGAAGCTCATATTTTAATTTGAAATTTTCCTCCAAAAGGGTTTGGGATTTCGTCCTTTCCTCGTGAAGAATCCGATTTAATTCTGTTACACCCAAAGACAGTTGACCAAGGACCTCATATAATTTTTGTTGATTTAAAGCAGCCATGCCTGTGTTGTTTTTCAGCCTATCATCCTCACAGGAGTCAACGGGGTCTGTTTGGCATTCACAGTCCACAGTCTCAACTGTTTTTGGAGCTTTTCGTTTTTTGCCAGTTTTTCCATCTTTCTGTTGACGAGAGTCTTCTGTTACAAAGAAAGAATCACCATCCTTGATATAGATCTTGGATTCTTTCAACAAAGATTCAAGAGCGGTCTCGACAGAATCACCAGCTAGGCCGTAGTTTTCAGTGGCTTCTCGTACGATAAATTCTTTATCGGGCTTCTTTCGCTTAACTTTCCTTATGTCATTAATAATGTCTTTGATAGAATCTTCAATTTCCATTTTGATATAGCTGTTTTACTTGTACTTGCATAGAGGAGTCGTTTATTTGAGGAGGAAAGACGTTAACCAAGCGACAGCGCTGTTAACCATGCGACCGATTAATCTTAAATCAAACAGAATTCTTGGATCTGTAACTGCATTTGTAAATGAAGGTCAAGCCTTGAAAGTACCCCCGTTGTTCACTTTACCCCGTCTTACCCTAATCATCACAGAAAAAAATTGAAAATTGCGAGCACTTAAAATGCAGGGTACGTGGTGCAGTCGTCAAAATAAGTGAAAAGTCGTCAAGTTCATGTCAGATGTTATCCATCGTTTTAAAGCAACATAATCATAATCATAATCATAATCATAAACTTATTTACAGTTGGTTTGTTAGTAGCTAACAACAGCTAATTTACACCAACTATCTACAAAATATACAGTATAACAGAATATATAAAACCCAAAATTAAGTGCAAATGTAGCACGTGCAGATGTTGCCATCCCAGCAACGTATTTCTTGTTTGAATTTCACGAGAGAAGTTGTCAATTTTAGGTCATCACTAAGAGCATTCCACAACAGACTCCCTCTAAAGGACAGGGAATTTATTCCGTAGCGTTGAGAAGTCACCGAGGGGAGCTTGCATAGTTCCTTAGTCCGAAGGTTGTAGGGAACATCTTTCTTGACAAAAAAATCCCACATGTACTCAGGATTGAGATGGTTCATTGATTTGTAGATCTCCACCATGAGGTTTTGTAGATTCTTTTTATGTGTTGTCTTTGTATCACCCCTATCTAAAAGTTCCTCAAACGTGGATTCATAGTCTCTGTATAAAGTTCTCAGTGCGCGTTTGTGGGTCCTATTGATTTCATTGTTTGCAGCTTTGCTACAAAATAACCAGATCAGAGGGCAATAGGAAAAATTCGACATTACCACGGAGCTTAAAAGTAACTTTGACTTTTGTTCTCCTAAAAATGGTCTTAACCTTCCAAATGCATACAATTTTTGGTTGACCTTCTTACATATCTCTTTCACATGCGTTTCAAACTTCAGTGAGTTGTCAATGTTTACACCCAGAAGTTTTACATGTTCGCTTGATGGAATCAGTTGGCCGTTCATGTTAAGGCATAGTTTCTTTGCTCCCTTTAGCCCCAAAAACATTATTTGGAATTTTGAAGGATTGGCACTCATGCCGTTGTTAGTAAACCATTGCATTAATCCCTGTAGGTCATTCTCTAATCTAATCATGACTGCCTCCACATCTGTATCGCACGCGTAAATCGTCGTATCGTCAGCAAAGTTACATATCTCCGATTCCAGTTCCATATTGAACAGGTCGTTTATAAAGATGTTGAAAAGTAAGGGCCCAAGAACAGACCCCTGTGGTACCCCAATTAAGATATGCTGTGGTGAGCTATATGTGGAGCCTATTTTGACCCTTTGTGTTCGGTTTGTCAGGTAACTATAAACCAGTTTGAGAGCATTTTTCTTGAACCCATATGCCTCTAACTTTGCAATTAGTAGATCGTGGGGTATGCAATCGTATGCTTTTGACAAATCCATTAGGATTGTTCCTACTATACCCGACATATCTAGACACTTTTTCCAAGTCTCCACTACTCGAAACAGAGCATGTTGTGTGCTATAACCTTATCGAAAGCCAGAAAGCAATGAAGATAATATACCCACAAAAAACTGATTTATTTGCTCACTCATGATCTGTTCAAAAATTTTGGACATGGCTGATAGGACGCTAATAGGTCTGTAATTGACTTTTTGGCATGTATCATCCTTTTTATGGATTGCACAAACGTCCGCTTCCTTTAGTTTGTCTGGAAAGCAACAGTTGTCCATAGTTGCATTTATGCAATCAGTTAAGTATGGGCAAATCACCTCTTTCGCCTCCTGTATAATTTTTGTTGGAATGTTACCACTGTTTGACTTACTATTGTCTAAGGCTTCTATTTTAATCATAACGTTTAACAAGTTAACATTACTAAATTCAAATTTTTTCTCAATCTGGACTTTACTTTTTATAGCAACAATACTTGGGTGGTTGTTGTATTTTTCTGTAGCTATGTCTACCTTATTTTCCAGACTCACATCAATCCCATCATCCTTAAATGAGGGATCTAGACCAAGGGAGTCTGTGATGTTCACAAAATGCGAATTTAAGCATTCAGCAATCACTTTATCATCTGATATAACCTCGCCTTCTTCGATAAGGACGATTTTCTCCCCCATTGGGTTTCCGTTGGAAAACATTGGTTTGACTGCTTTCCAAAATTTTTTGTCATTGTCAATAGCGTTAATGTCTACAGAATGGTAAAAGTCACGCTTTGCTTTTCTGTTCATACTGACAATCAGATTTCTCTGTTGTTTATATTTCTTGCGATCTTCGTCATTTCCAGATTTATTCGCCCTTGTTTTGAGTCTTGTTCTTGTCATTATCGCTTTTCTCATGTCAGACTTTACGTGGGGCTTATTATTTCCCCTAACCATCCTTTGTTTCAAGGGGGCATGTTTCTGTAATACACTCTCGGTGACAGAGTGTAGTGCTTGATAGTCAGTAGGAATGGTGTCACGCAGTTTGATATCCAAGTCTCTTTGGAACTCTTCAGCGCAGAAGTTTCTATACTCACGGTACCTGATATTTCTATAACACAGGAACGAGGGCACGCCGAAAATTTAGGCACGCAGGCACGAGTGCACGAGGGCACGCCAACATTGAAGGCACGAGGGCACGCCGAAAATTTGGGCACGCGGGCACGAGGGAACGAGGGCACGCCAACATGGAAGGCACGAGGGCACGCCGAAAATTTGGGCACGCGGGCACGAGGGAACGAGGGCACGCCAACATGGAAGGCACGAGGGCACGCCGAAAATTTGGGCACGCGGGCACGAGGGCACGAGGGCACGCCAACATGGAAGGCACGAGGGCACGCCGAAAATTAGGGCACGTGGGCACGAGGGCACGAGGGCACGCCAACATTGAAGGCACGAGGGCACGCCGAAAATTTGGGCACGCGGGCACGAGGGAACGAGGGCACGCCAACATGGAAGGCACGAGGGCACGCCGAAAATTTGGGCACGCGGGCACGAGGGCACGAGGGCACGCCAACATCGAAGGCACGAGGGCACGCCGAAATTTTGGGCACGAGGGCACGAGGAGATTGAAGGGCACGCAGGGCACGCAGGGCACGCGATTTAACAGACTCAATGAAAATGGACCTATGATGTACTGATGCCCACCACAACATCCCATCTCAATGATATTGTTGTTGTTGTATGCTGAACTGTTCGGACGTGTTTTCATCGACTCCTCGAAATATCCTCGGAAATGTCCTCAAAATATCAAAAATCATCTACAACCGAGAAGGAACTGGTTGGTAATCTGCTAAGATGCATCGAAATGGTAAAATCGAAACATGATGGCCAGTATATCGACAATATTGCTAGTGCATGTGCGGATCAACTCGGATGGGACAGGCCTAAAACTGTTGCTGCGCTGCGAAAGGCTGTCGAGTTGGAGGCAATTCGCGAAGTTGCCACACATGGGAAAACATCTTACAGATGTATTCAGCCGACTAAGAATGTTATCATTCGAGACAGCGATGATGTTAACTCTCCTACGGGTTGTGAAATGGAAGGCCAGCCTCCCCAGTCAAACACTGATGTTTTGGATGAATCAGTACACGAAATGCAAAGCCAGTCTCCACAGACAAACTCTGGTGTTAAAGATCCTACGGATCAGCGAAGAATCGAAAGCGATTTTCATGACTTCAAAGAGTTTGTCTGGGGGGAGCTGGCATCTTTGAGAAATCAGAAAATTGGAAATACGGCTGGCCCTGACCACATAAATTATGAAAAAGCGTTCATTCGTAGTTTGGAACATCGAATCTTATCTCTTGAGAAACAGTTAGAGCAAAAACAACAAATCATCGAAAAGCTGTTGATCAATAATAACGTCCAAGTTCAAGCTCTACTGCAGATGGACAAAGTTACCAAAACATCAACAAAAGAAAGTCACACCTTGAACAAAGCTTCTTTCAATGGAGACAATAGCAGCAAGGGTGAAAATAATGGCAAGCCAACAAAAGAATCTGCACAAACATCAAAAACAGAATTACCGCCGTCCAAACAAAAGAAGCCAGGCTCGGTGAATGCAAACGAAAACACCGATCAAGACGAAGCTAAGAAAGTGGTTTATTTGGTTGGAGACTCGCTCCTTCATGGAATCCATGAACGTGGCCTTACAAAGAAGCATAATGTCAAAGTGAAAGCTCATGGTGGGGCAATGACGCGCGACATGATTGACCATATAAAACCAGTATTGAGAAGACAGCCTGACACCATAATCGTGCACTGCGGTACCAATGACCTGACTACCAATGTAAACACGATCGAACAAATGGAAGAAATCCTGAAAGTTGCAAAGCATGAATCTGGCAACACGAAAATAGTTATATCAAGTGTTGTAACGAGGGCTGATCAAACAGGTATGAAAAAGAAGGTGTCAAAGTTGAATAACAAATTAAAAACTTTCTGTCATGATAATGGTATCAAGCTGATTGACCACAGCAACCCAGATTGGAAAGTTTGCAGAATGCGCGGGGGATCTCTCCTGCGTCCAAATTGCTTGCGCGGCTGTATTTGTGTCACTAAACAATAGTTCTATTGTTTCCTTTTGTTGTTTTACGAAAATTTCGCGGCTGGAACTGCGGCTGAAATTTAAAGTGCGCGGCCGAGAAATCGGCCGCGCAAGGCAAACTTTCCAATCTGGACAGCAACATCAACGATGACTGTCTTGCCACAAAGCGCCTCCACTTAAACAAACGTGGAGACTCTTTTTTAGCTAATAACTTTCTTAAATTTTTAGGGGACCATTGAATTGCAGACACCTCGCCACAAATTGATGAAAATTCAAAAGTGCCACTGGGGATTTCTGACAATCAATCCGATAGCGACAGCCTAACTTATGGCCCTGACTTGCTTCAATCAAATACTGAGCAAGATCCCTTTGCAAAAATGAAGGAGTTGCGGCTAAAAAATCCTCATAATCCCATAATTTCTTACCTGAATATCAACTCAGTAAGAAACAAGTTTGAAAACTTCACCGGAATGATTTCAGAGTGTGTCGATGTTATCGTCATAGCAGAGACAAAACTAGATGACACTTTTCCAAAAAACCAATTTTCACTACCAGGGTTCAAAGCACCTATTCGGCTAGACCGCACTACAAATTCTGGTGGACTGTTAGTTTTGATAAATGAAAAGATTACTTCGAAACAAATCAAAACCATAACGGTCCCTGGTGATATTCAGGCTGTCCCTATCGAGTTGAACATTAACAACTCTAAGTGGCTGCTTTTACCCATTTATAAACCTCCTTGTCAAAACGAGGCTTACTTCCTTGATGAAATCCAAAAGGTTGTTGACTTTTGTGCTAAATCGGCACAAAACCTACTTCTTTTTGGAGATTTCAACATGGATACTACTAACAATATGCTTTCGTCTTTTATCGATAGTAATGGCTTGTTTAGTATGATTAGAACACCTACTTGCTTTAAATCCTCACAGGGGAGATGCATTGATCTCATGTTGACCAACAAAAAGTACAGTTTCAAAGATACTCAAACATTTGAGACAGGTTTTAGCGACTTCCATCACTTGATCTATACCATACTTAAGTCCCGATTCACTAAATTGCCTCCAAAGACCATAAGATATAGAGACTACAGCAAATATTCTGAAGACCAGTTTCTCACAGAATTGTCTTTTAATCTTGCAAAAGAAAGCCCTGGCAGCATAGAATCATTTACAGAATTATTCGACAAAACATTGGATAAATATGCGCCCTTCAAAACTGTCGTCATTCGGGGCAATGATAAACCACATATATCTAAGACATTGAGGAAGGCAATTATGTTGAGAACCAGACTGAAAAATAGATCGGTAAAAACCAGAAATGAGGTCGACTTCCAGAGATACCGCCAGCAGCGAAATTTAGTTGTAAAACTGAACAAGCGTGCAAAACGTGAATACTATGGGAATCTTGATATGAACTCTATTAAGGATAGCAAATCGTTTTGGAAGAAACTTAAACCGTTGTTTTCAAATAGTATGGTTAATGAAAAAATCGTATTGATCGAGAATGATAAAATTATAAGAGACGACAAGGACATTAGCCAGTATTTTAATGAATACTTTGCTAACATAACTGACACGCTGAATATTCCGAAATTCCCTGCTCCCCCGGTACACCTTACTGGGGACCCAGTTCTTGATGCTATACAAAAATATGCCAGCCATCCTAGCGTTCTTAAGATCAAAGCGATGGCTAAGAACAATGGACGATTCGAATTCTCATCTGTTGATCCTACTCTTATTTTCAGTGAGATCAGCAAGATGGATTCCTCTAAAAAGACAAGTGGTGCTATACCCACCGATAAACGTAAACTAGCCTCAAGTGCTTGCTATAGGGAGATTACATATCATATCAATAATGCTATCAGTACTAACATGTTCCCGAATATTCTTAAGCTTGCAGATGTCTCTCCAATTTTTAAGAAGGGTGAAACCTTCATCAGGGGCAATTTCCGACCAATAAGCGTGCTCTCTTCTCTCTCCAAACTCTATGAGAGGGTGTTGTCACAACAAATTGTACCCTTTATGGTCCCTACTTTCTCCAATTTACTTTGTGCATTTCGAGAGAACCACAGCTCACAACACGCACTTTTGAGGCTTGTTGAGCAGTGCCGAAAAAGTCTTGATAAGAAAGGAATAGTTGGAATGGTTCTTATGGACCTCTCCAAAGCATTTGATTGTCTGCCTCACGACCTCCTGATAGCAAAGCTTGAGGCATATGGTTTTGGGATTGGTAGTCTACGACTTATTTTCGACTACCTAACATCTCGGAAACAGCGTGTCAGAATTAACTCTACCTACAGCTCTTGGCTTGAGATCACATCAGGTGTACCACAAGGTTCAGTCCTAGGTCCTCTACTATTCAACATCTACATCAACAATCTTACTTTTTTCATAGAGGACTCTCATCTATGCAACTTTGCCGATGATAATACCTTATATGCATCTGATTTCAAACTAGAAGGAGTGATATCAAGGCTAGAAAACGACATGCAAAAGACCCTCGTCTGGTTCGATTCAAATATGATGGTTGCAAATCCATCTAAATTTCAATTTATGTTTATGGGCTTGGGGCATGACTACGAACTTTGCATGGAGGTAGATGAGATGATAATTACAACCGTTCAACAAGTCAAATTACTGGGCGTCATCATTGATTCCAAACTGAAGTTTGATGACCATGTGAAATCTATCTGCCTTAAAGCTAACCGAAATGTTAGTGCCCTATCCAGGGCAGCTAAAGTCATTGACCCACCCAAATGCAAGTTGCTTTATAACTCATTTATCATGTCAAACTTCAGGTACTGCCCCTTAATTTGGATGTTTTGTGGAAGAACAGCCAATAAAGAAATTAACAGGGTTCATAAGCGAGCACTTCGTATCCTATCGAAAGACTATGATGCTTCATTCGATGAACTGCTCATTAGAAATGAAGAAAAAACTGTTCACGCTCAGAACTTGCAGAAACTCATGATTGAAGTGTATAAATCACTCAATCATGAAAACCCTTCATTCTTATGGGATTTATTCACAAGGAAAGTAATTAACTACGATCTGAGAATTAAAGATATTCTCACTCTTCCCAAGGCATCTACTGCGTCCTTCGGTACAAATTCGATTGCGTTCAGGGGCAGCATACTTTGGAACAATACACCTGATGTGATTAAGAACAGCAATACAGTCTCCGTTTTTGGCAAAAACATAAAAAATTGGACTGGGGAGGGTTGCAATTGTAATATTTGTAAATAGTGTTGCTGTAAATTAGTTTAATTTAGTTGGTATTTATTAGTTTGCACTTTTAGTACAAGCTACACCGCAACCAACTGTAAATAAAGTGATAATTATTATTATTATTATTATTATTATTATTATTATTATTATTATTATTATTATTATTATTATTATTATTATTATTATTATTATTATTATTATTATTATTATTATTATTATTATTATTATTATTATTATTATTATTATTATGATAGCTGTATGTTTATTATTTCTACCCTTTTTGTAAAATCAAGATCTTGGTAATTTAATTGCATCAATTACCCCACATAACACTTTTGTCACCAAAATACCTTATGACGGTTCTTTCTGTCAACAGTTTACTTAGCAATAATCTCCAATTCAACATTTCTCGCTTCCTTCTCAGCTTACAATTCAATGAAACCTTAAAATTCGTTGCTTCAGCTAGATTTGTGAATGCAAAATTATCCTTGTGAAAATGCCACTGAAACAGAACGTATCGGGCACAACCCTTCATGATCAAAATCTATCAAATTTCAATAATTGAAGTCTCGAGGTCCTGCAAGATTTGAAAAGTCTTAGCTAGTGTTTCAGATGGACCTTTGTAACATCACAATAAAAGAGCCGGAAAGGAGTGTGGGTTGAGTGGATTAGAAATGACGAACAGCAGTAGAACCTTATTGCATTTCACCCACGGGGGGGGGAAGGGTTCTTCCATAGTAAGTGTAGCTGGGGATGTGCCGCCCACAAGGGTATACTTGTTTGGGCCTCTAGTCTAGCCAAGGGTATACTTTTTGGCAATTTTAGTCGAGTTTAGTCTAGGCAAGGGTATGCTTTTTGGCAATTTTGGTCAAAGAACTGTAAAAGTTCGGTAACTTCTGTAAAGCACCAAATTTTAAAAAAATTTTCGTCCTGAGAATGCAAAGATTTGGCAAGTTTTGTCTAGAAAACGCCCTTTCAGGGCACTTTTAATGGAGAGATTAGTCCAGCCAAGGGTAGCTATCATTTTCACAAAAATTGGTCTAGCCAACGGTTCCTTTTTGAAACTGTGGGCGGTACACCGCTACCTGAAATTAGCTGAGAACCTCCCCCCCCCCGTGATTTCACCTTTGAACAATAAACAATGGTAGTATCTGGCTCTAGTTAAAAACTTGGGTCAGGCTGGACAGAAAATCTTTTCGCATAATCAGTTGTATCTAATCGTATGTTACAAGACGTTTTACATTTCAAACTTAGTACTTTATTGTCAGTTTTAACCTTCCCAACTTAACTTTTTTAGTCATAGCATACAATGCTAAATCGTGTATATTTAAATAGCAAAGGATGGCATAGCCTACAGTAGGACACCGAAAGCAAATTGCCGACATGTTGTTGCGAGGATGTCAAGTGACCACAGATCACCATGTTTGGTACGATGCTCTCTTTAAAAGATGCAGCATATGCTTATGGGACTTCAGAATGATTTATGCTGTACTTGCAGTCTTGTTCGATATATTTCTGCCACATATCCGCGGTAAAGACCCGTACACTGAAAAATTTGCTCTCTCAGCATACTTTTTTATTGGACACAGCCTTCCATCCATTTTAAGGGTATCTTTGTTCGTGATTTAAATTATCATTTGATCTGAACGAAGTGGAGAGGTCTTCCGGAAAACCCATCTGTAGCCTCTACAAGAGTCGTTGCGCACAACCCAATCCATAACGAAATACTCTTGTTGGACTATCAACAGCAACAGTGCTCGAAGTAGTCAGATCGCGGAAAGACTACGTTACTGCGAGGCGCTCTTTGTTTCTTCTTCGCCTCCTCTCCGCATCGAGGCTCACTGTGCTTGCACAGTTTATTACTGAGGTGGAATACGGGCGTGAGGATGGAAACCACTCTTTAAACTCATCTCAACTTGCTGAGTGGCTGAAAGAAGCCTCTCCTCTCTTAATGGCTCGTACCAAACGTACTATGACTCAGCCTATCGACATGTCAGCCTCAATCAGTAATGCGATTATCAATGCCATCAATGAAATCAGAAAGATCAAGAGAAAAGTTCCTGGCAAAGAATCAATTTCGACTCTTGCTTCGAAGCGCAGTGGCCTAAGCGTGACAGACATTCTGACCGAACTGGACAGCATGGTTGAAAGTGGACAGTTACACATTGAAAAAACAGCGACAAATAAAGATTCGTATTTTGTCAAGAACTTGGAAAAAGTTGCATCCACTTCACATGATGAGTCAATAATCTGTAGTTCCGAAAACGAGGAAGAATTACTGGAAAATGCCACAATAAACCAGTCTTCCATCACTGACCAAATCTCGGACGACGACGACTTTTCAAATCCCATTAATCAACAAAGTAACTACGGCCATCTCGATGTATCAGCCGAATTTCCCTCTGAATGTGTGGAAATATGTGATTCAAAATTGCAGGAAAGTGACATTTTTAATGCTTTGAAAATGCTGGACAATCCAACTTTTCAGAAAATGGCGCCTAAAGCATCGGAAACAACCACGCCGATAGATTCAAACAATCAGGGGAACCAGCTGGGTAATGATATTTACCTTGCCTACAGCCAACTGGCATCATCGTTTGCTGATCTGAGCAAACAACTCCATGAAGAACGAATTAAAAATAGTCTATTAAACGACGAAAATTTTGCTCTGAAATTGCAGCTTTGTACCTCTGGTATTTTTTCAAAGGATAATAACGCCATTGTTTCTGATGATCAAGACAATGCACAGAACAAAAGCTCCTTTCAAAAGTCTGAAAAGCCAAACAATTGTAATCAAAAGACCCATACGATTCAAAACAAAGGGGTTCCCATCGTAACTGAAAGCATTGAACTGGAACAAAATGAAAATGTAAACAGTAACAGCAAAACAAACAAGTCTGGCAAGAAAAAGAACAAGCGAAAGCGTAATGCAAAGCGGAATGAGCCAGCTGAAAGGAGCAATGACAACCCTTTCAATTCGCAACCAGAAACGCAACGAAAAGCAGGAATTTGGAATAAGAATACGGTACTAGTTGTTGGCGACAGTATGATTAATAACGTCGATGAAAGGCAACTTGGCAAAAGGTATCAAACAAAAGTGCGTAGCTTCTCAGGCGCAACTACGACAGACCTCGAGGATTACTTGAAACCACTTTTGCGAAAAAAACCAGACAAAATCATTCTTGTCGTGGGAACAAATGACATACAGCATCGACCTGTAGCTGACATCTTGAAAAACATCAAGCGTCTCATGGAACAGATCACGGAAAGCCTCCCAGATTGTCATATTGTAATTTCTGAAATTATCAAACGAAAGATGAAAAATGGAGATGAAAACCAAGCCATAGCGAAGAAAATCGCCGAATTTAACAAATCACTGAAATCGATGAATGTGGATATCTTGCAGCAACAGAACATTTTAGTCGAACACCTAGGTATGAGAGGTTTACATTTAAATGTTCAAGGAAATTTTCAATTAACTAAAAACCTAAATGAGAAAATCCGGTGTATTTAGCATGGTATCCGATAATTTGAATTTCAGAGAGGTTGCCTGTGGTTTTCCATCAGAAAATTTAACACCCACCACTGAGAGTGTTGCGTCGAGCGGGTCTCATCAGCATCTAGGATTTAAAAAGGGTATGGCAATTGCATCCCTGAATATTAACGGTCTTCGCAGTCACCTAGATGAGGTTCAGTTATTAATGAGGGACCTTGGGATTCTGATCCTTGCCTTAAATGAAACTAAGCTCGATCCTGGCTACCCAAAGGAGCTAACTAGGGTGGCTGGCTACCAGCAAGAACGTCTGGATAGGACAGGAAATGGTGGTGGTGTTTCTATCTATGTCCGGGACTCCATCAAGTACAAACGTCGTCTTGATGTCCCCACTGATGACCTGGAACTCATTTGTATCGAGGTTGAACCGCCCAAAAGCAAGTCCTTCATTGTTCTCGCTTGGTACCGGCCACCCAGTGGCCCTGTTGGGTCATTCAATAAGCTGGAAAAGGCTCTTTCTTTTTTGGACAAAGAGGGTAAAGAAATAATCCTCTTAGGAGACACAAATTGTGATCTCAATCCAAAACAAGCTGATCAACCAATAGACAATGATTCAAAGCACATGCTTGATCTCTATGGGCTGTTCAGCTTCAAACAGCTTATTGAGGAACCAACAAGGGTCACTCTGAGTACTTCTTCTATTATTGACCATATTGCTACAACGTGTGCCAGAAACATTGTAAAATCTGGAGTGCATGAGATCTCCTTGAGTGACCATTATATGGTCTACTGCGTTCGGAAATTTAATGGAGCAGTAGAGAAAGGCCATAAAATGATCAAAACTCGGAAGATGAAAAATTTTAATGAAGAAGCATTCCTGGCTGATGTTTCTGGCATATGTTGGGAGCAAATGCTTACTGGTACAGATGACATTGATGTTCTTGTGAGCAATTGGTCTAACCTGTTTTCTTTGATCATAGAAAAGCATGCCCCGATGACCGCAATGCGTGTCTCAGAGAAGTACTGCCCTTGGATTGATAAGGACCTGAAGAAACTAATGCATACCAGGGATAAGCTAAAAAAGGCTGCAGCCAAAAGAAAGTCCCCATTTCTTATGGACTCTTACAGACAGATCCGTAACAAGGTCAATGTCCTTAACATCCAACTAAAGAAGCAGTATTATACTAATAAGATCTCTGATTGTCAAGGTAACATGAAAGAATCATGGAAAGCAATCAATGAACTCCTTAATAAGAGATCAAAGTCCAGCAACATCGATTGTCTTAGAGAATCTGGTTCTGAAACTGTTCACAAAAAAGATATTTCTAATGCAATGAACAGTTTCTTTTGCTCCGTAGGTAAGGATCTTGCTGACAAAATAGATCCAGCCCCAAATCCCCTTCTTGCTGGTGACTATGAAATTAACAAACACAAGGCAACATTCCGCTTCAGGACTATTGAAGTGCAGGAGATCAGGGATGCATTTGCCACCGTTAAGACTGCAAAGAGCTTTGGGACTGACAATATCTCTAGCTACTTTCTGAAGCTTGCGATGCCCTTTATTGAAAATTCGCTTGCTTTCTTGTTTAATACATCCATTGAAACAAGTCGTTTTCCTGACTCATGGAAAGTTGCTAGAGTCACTCCTATTTTCAAAGATGGAGATAAGACTGACAAGTCTAACTATCGACCAATATCAGTCTTGCCTGTCATCTCAAGGCTTTTTGAAAAGTTAGTAACAAACCAGCTGTACCAGTACATGAATGACAACGGGCATTTTTCATCTGGCCAATCCGGCTTTTTGCGCCTTCATTCTACAGTAACATGTTTACTTAAAAATACGGATGACTGGTACAATGGAATGGATCTTGGTAGGCTTGTAGGTCTAGTGTTCATTGACCTTAAAAAGGCGTTTGACACTGTAGATCATAACATTCTCTGCAAAAAGCTTGAGCTCTACGGTTTACAGCAACGTGAACTCTCTTGGTTTAAATCCTACCTTTCCAATCGGAAACAGTTTTGTAGGGTTAATGGTGTAGATTCAAGAATAGGGGACATAGAAGTTGGCGTTCCACAAGGTTCATGTCTTGGCCCTCTTCTCTTCCTCATCTACATCAACGATCTCCCACAAGCTGTCCAAGATTCTACCGTGTCCATGTATGCTGATGACACCAGTTTGTGCTACCAGTCTCACGATTTGACTCGGCTAAATGAGGCTATTAATAGTGACCTTAGAAAACTGGGCACATGGCTACAAGGCAACAAGCTTTCCTTGAATGTTGCGAAAACTCATTCTATGCTTATTTCTACCAAGCAGAAACACAACATTCTCAAAAGTCAAAATAAAGACTTGGTTCTGAAAATTCGCGATAATGAGCTTGAAGTAGTCAAAAAAACAAAATACCTTGGTGTGCAAATCGACTGCTCCTTGGATTGGAAAGAGCAAATCAAGGCAGTCTCTAGTAAGGTCTCGAGGGCAGTTGGCTTCTTAAGACATGCCAAGTCTTTTCTCCCGAAAGAAACATTGCAATCTCTCTACACAGGTATCGTGGAGCCCCACTTTCGATACTGCTGTTCTGTCTGGGGCTGCGCTGGTTTAACTGAAATTGATCAGTTGCAAAAACTTCAAAATCGTGCTGCTAGGATTATAACGAATAGCAGCTTTGATGCCCCAAGCAGACCTCTCATTAGGGGACTGGGATGGAAGACCGTTGAGGAACTTGCCGCTGGTGAATCTAAGACAATGGTCTTCAAGTCCCTGAATGGGCTGGCTCCACAATACTTGTATGACCTTTTCACCCGAAATTCGTCCTGCTCATCATATGGCCTTCGTGATACGAGGACCGACCTGAGGTTACCGATGAAAAGGTCAGCAAATGGCCAGAGATGTTTCTCTTATAGAGGTGCAAAATTATGGAATAGCCTCTCTGCCGAGTCAAAGCAGGCAACCTCTCTGTATAGTTTCAAGAAAACTATATAGATACTGTTTTCTTTCGTTTTGATTGTAAATTATAAACATTGTTGTAAATAGGATTGGGATATTGTAAATAAGGTTTTATAGTTTAATTTAATTAATAGCTTTTTATCTTAGATTGTAATTAATGTTTTTATTGGAGGGCCCCTTGAAAATCAACTTGTTGAAGGGCAACCCTCCTTAAAAGAATTAAAATGAAAATGAAAATGAAAATGCGGTGGCGCTTATATACCGTCGTGGGACCATTGTTATTTGTTTCTTTAAATAGCGGTTGGATCATGTGATCGGAAGCGATCTCCTATCAGAAAGTAGTAAACTGTGCAAGCACAGTGATCTCGATGCTACGAGGAGGCTCGAAGAACTCCAATCGGAGTTCGCCGAGGCTCCTCCAATTTTTATTTCACTGCCAGCAATTCAATGTAGAGATTACGTCACGACGCCCTCTGCAAGCAGTAGCAAGGAGGCAAGGTCAATGATGTAGAAGCGCTGGGCAAGGTAATCTGGAAGGGCCACGATTGCCTCGCGGCGACATAATCCTCAAATTCAATAGCTATCATATTCAACAAAAAGATATCAAAACACAGAAGGATTAACAACCAGAAGAGAAAGCAATATGCGTCACAAAGTACCTTCAGAGAGCTCCGCCAATAAACGCTTCACGGTTCAAAGCACTTGGAACATAATGTGTCAGTTTTTGGATTTATTTTTGGAGACATAAAAAACTTCAAAAACTCTGGAAAAGTAGGTAATCACTAATAACCTTGATTACCCCTAAGTGCCGCCTCTGGACAGAAGCTTTTTGCCCACCCAGAGTCCAGAAGAAGTTCAAAACTTCCTCCGGATGCTAATTTTGTCAGAAATCTTCCTCAGTTTATCACTTCATAAAGTCAAATACACGTTTTTTCTTATAAGAAACTGGTTTATAAGAAACTCAGATGGCCAAAATTTTAAGAAACTCTAGTACTATGTCTGAGAAGTACAAAGAAACTTTTCAAACTTAGAAGCATGAATTTTATAGCAAATAGATCGTTGAACCTTTATCATTGGGCAATATTATCTAACCATATGTGTTTTCAACATAACAGAACACTGTGTTTTCCTATATGATGTTTTAAATATCAAGGAACATATCTGCAGCAGTGTTAGCGACCACATTGACAATTCATGCATTCAAAAAATAAGAAACCACTTAAGAAACTTTTAGTACTATGTTGCGATATGGACGCACCCCCTTGTTGATACATCACGTGCTACACGCTTTTGCTGCTAAATCACAGAAATGTACTCTTACAAACGATGCCAGAAACGTCCCTTATTTGGTCGAGAGCAGACGCTCTCCGTGTTTGGACTTTGTATCATGCGAATAACATTTTTATTGTTTGTTCCTATTTTTACTTAATTGTATTTTTCTTTATAAGGTAAGATAGGTGTGCCTTATTGTTTAACGTCCTGCTATTTAAGTTGAGTTTCTTAGGATTTTAGGGAGTCGAGACGAACACTTTGCCGAAGCCGAACCATTGATGCCGCGCATCAAGACGAATTAACCAAAGCCGTTGAAGAGACGAACTTAAGACGAATACTACCTAGGTTTTCTTTAAATATAGTTATAGTGTTTTAAGTTAGGCAGGACAAGCTTCATTTATCTAGTCGCTGCTGGAAGTTATTTCGTTGTTTGCATAAAGAGTTTATTGTAGAAGATCGTCATCCTCCTGCCGATTTGCCTGCTGTACTTGTTAAGGTCGTAAGTTTACCTTTATACCTTTTAATTTTGGGGTTCCGCAACAACTCACGCATTTGTTAAGCACGTCGATAGCTTAACACTGGTGCCCCGTGTGAGGAACAAGAAGAGACAAGAATCATTCGCAGAAATTTTCATTTTTCTGTTTCGAAGATTGTATCAAAAACCGTTAGCATTTGAATGGACTGACAAAGTTGCGTGAGACAAGTGATCTGTGATATTAACTATATTGAATTTTGTTGACTGATGTCGAACTCAATCACATTTGTCGGAACTTTTTCATCGATTCATGCATCAAAACTGTTTTGCAGTGATGATATTTTCTTTCTGTTGGTTTGCAATTCGTGATATTTTATGAATTTGGCATTTTGCCTGGTTGCATGCAACACGAATTGCCTTTGGCATTTTAACATTGTTATATCTGATTATTCCATTGCCGAACTGCGTCACATTGACACAAAGGTGAATTGATATCTGTATCGTTTCAATTGTTTGAGCGTGCTTTTACTTTGACCAAAGAATATTATTTGCGTGCTCTTTGACTTCTGAACTTTTTCACGTGTTTATTGATTGACCATCTATTGAGACAATGGAAGAAGCAGTCGGCGAGTTACAAACCCGATTAACTGCCGTTCAAGCAGCTCTTGAAGGCAATTTGCAGTCTGGTCTTTTCCAGCTTCGCTCATTTAACGGTTTGCCAAATGAAGACATTAATGAATGGCTCTCTCGTTTTGAAACTCTTGCCAAGTTTCACACGTGGTCAAACGCGAAAAAGTTGAGTGCGTTGCCACTCTCGTTGGGGGGCCCTGCTAAAGCATGGTACGATTACCAACCAGAAGAAACAACAGGTGATTTTAAACTTTTAACAGAAGGCCTCAAAACAAGGTTTGGCTCCCAAACACTGGAGTTTCTCTTCAGACAAGAGCTTTATGCTCGCAAACAAGGTCCTACAGAGCCACTTTCGATGTACACCGAGGATATAATCAAGAAAAGCCAACGTCTTGCCCTCTCTGACAAAGATTTAATGAATGTCTTCATCAATGGTTTGTGCGATGAAATCAAAAACCATGTTATTCTCAACCAACCAAAATCCTTTGCTGAAGCTGAAAATCTTGCCCGTTTGAGAGAAGCTGTTTTCAAAAATTCCGGAGTTTCTAACTCGCTCACTGTTGCTCAGTCTGTTCTTCAGGAACAACGAATTAAGGAGTTGGAAAGCCACGTAAACCTCCTTGTTTCCCTTGCCGCCCAGAAGAAAAGTGACATGTCTCCCCACTCAAATTTTGGTAATCAAAACGTTAACTCTGGAATTTCATCTCGGAATCAGTCAGCACAAGCTGTTTCTCAACAGCAGCCTGTGAATATTTCCGTTCTGGATGCCCCTGTGAATTCAGGAAACATGAAAGCCTTAAAAGATGAAATTGTAGCTGCCATAAACACTGGTTTTCAAAATAATCAACCTCGCAGAGGAAGGGGTCAGTTTCGGCCATCCCTGGGAAATCGTGGAGGTGCTCGTGGTAGAAATTTACGCACAACCGATGGGCAGCCTATTTGTAATTTTTGTCAAAAGGTGGGGCATGTTGCCAAGTATTGTAGTGAACGCCCCCAACAACCAGGTTCTTCCGTTGCCCAACCGCAGCAAACCTTTTATGCTGCTGCCCAGCCACCGCAAGCCGTTTATACTGCTCCAAATCAACCAAAAGTTGCTTATGCTCCTGCTCAGCGACCAACCCAGGGAAGCCAAAATTTAAACGGGATGGGGCCTTCAACATGGGGGTACTGAGGGCCCAAACAGTAGTTCAAGAGTCAAAAAGCCCCAAGCCTGTAGATAACACTGTAAATAGAAAAGATTTTGAATTTGAACAGTGGGCAAAACAGCGTACAGACGATCAAGAGGGGAAACGACGACCAGATATCGACAAACAATGCGACGGAATTTCCCTCGCAATTTCAACCGATGACACGAAGGAAAGTAATAATTTCGAAAACAATCCGTTTGCACCAAGGAAAACAACGCTGAATGCTGTCGAACAATTTTCCCACTCGCCAGAATTTCCCAACATTCCAAAATCTTCTGACCATGTTATTCCCTCCATCGAAACCGGCAGCAATATTTCTTCGTCCAGCCCAACCAATGTTTTGGTCTGGGGCACTGTCCTAAAACAACCAACCAAATTGCTCGTGGACACTGGAGCCGCAGTAACTGTGATTAGTGACACATATTACCATGATATTTTGCGGCCTGTATATGAACTAAAACGCAACGAACAGCTTGAGAGTGTAAAAACAGCGAATGGGAAGAGTGTTCCTGTAACTGGGTCTGTGTCGTTTCCTGTCATGATTGGTCAGCTTGCTTACACATGTGACGCTGCAATTGTTCCTGGGTTAGCTTATAATATCGTACTTGGACGGGATTTCTTGCATAAATTTAGTGCAGTGATTGATGTACGCGGACAAACAGTGAAATTTTATGGCGACAATACCGTTTACTTTGCGAATGGTGATGCGCCTCCGCATGCTTCAGAGGTTAGAGCAGCGCAGACTGTAGTAATTGATGCTCACAGTGAATCTGTTATACCAGCTTATCTCAGAACATCGCCACCTGAGCCTGTCATAGGACTTATTGAAGCCATTCCAAAACTTTCGGATCGTTATCAGCTATTTGCTGCTTCATCAGTTTCGAGTTGTAATGAAAGTGGTAAAGTGTCTTTTCGTCTGTTGAACCCAACAGAACAGCCAGTTCTTTTGCACAAAGGAACAACGATAGGTCAGTTTTCAGAGCATAATCCAGATGATATCATCTTCTCTCTGGATCCTGAACCTTCTGTTTCTTCAGTCGAGCCTTCTGCTCCAATGGAAGCTAAGAAAGAGTTTCTCTCTCGCTTTGCCTCATTTCCGAGTCAAGCTTTATCTGACTCTGAGAATGAGCAGTTAGCAGATCTTCTTGAGAACTATGCTGACATTTTTGCTTCATCTAGTCTAGACCTTGGCCGCACATCCATCGTGCAACATGCTATTGATACAGGTGATGCTAGGCCTATTAAGCAGTCACCATACAGGGCTTCTCAAGCTCAGCGAGCTGAGATAGAGACTCACATTTCAAACATGTTAGAACAGGGTATCATAAAGGTTTCTTCAAGTCCTTGGAGCTCACCTGTCGTACTTGTTAAGAAGAAGGATGGGACTACACGATTTTGTGTAGATTATCGGAAACTCAACGCAGTTACACGTAAAGATAGCTATCCGTTACCTCGAATAGACGATGTTCTTGATTCCCTGACAGGTTCAAAGTATTTCACCACACTTGATCTTCAATCAGGGTACCATCAAGTAGCTATGAGTCCAGATTCACAAGATAAAACGGCTTTTGTCACACATGCAGGTGTCTATTCCTATGATGTCATGAGTTTCGGGTTGTGTAATGCGCCTCCGTGTTTCCAACGTTTGATGTCACGTGTGCTCCATGGGCTCGAGTGGAGAATATGTCTTGTCTATATCGATGACGTCATTGTTTTTGCTCCGAGCCTCGATGAACATTTGTCTCGGTTGCAATTAGTATTTGATCGGTTACGTGAAGCAAACTTGAAGCTTAAACCTTCGAAGTGCTATTTTGCAAAGGCTTCTGTAAACTTTCTTGGCTTTGTTGTGTCTGCTGATGGAATTTCACCCGATCCAGAGAAGATCTCTGCTGTAAAGTCTTTCCCCACGCCAAAATCGGTGAAGGATATCCGTAGTTTTTTGGGACTTGCCAATTACTACCGTCGTTTTGTACATAACTTTGCTAAAATTGCTTCACCGTTGAACAGACTGACTCGCAAAGATGTACCGTTTGTTTGGACACCAGAATGTGAAGGAGCTTTTCTTGAATTGAAACGGTGTCTGTGTTCGCCGCCCATCCTTGCCTATCCTGACTTTAGTCAGCCTTTTCACCTGTACACGGACGCAAGCAACTCTGCCCTTGGCTACATTTTGGGACAGAGTATTAATGGCCAGGAATGTGTCATTGCATATGGTGGACGCGAGCTCAGTCATGCTGAAACAAATTATAGTACCACAGAACGAGAAGCTTTAGCTGTAGTTGACGGTGTCAAGCGTTATCAGTCCTACCTTTCGGGTACGAAGTTTTTCATCCATACTGATCACGGTAGCCTTTCTTGGCTCATGCGTATCAAGGACCCTACAGGTAGGCTTGCACGTTGGGCCTTGCAGTTACAACAGTATGACTTTGAAATCCTTCATCGTGCTGGCACTGCGAATGGAAATGCAGATGCCCTTTCACGTCGTTCTTATGTTGCTCCTTTGTCTGTCTCTCAAGAGACACCGGTCAAGTTACCTTTAGGAGTTATCGAGCCACCATGTCCTCCTGCTGCTACTCTGTACACCTTACAGCGTCAGGACACAGATCTTGCCCCAATTATCCAATACTTGGAAACGGCAGAATTGCCATTTGAGGACAGTGAAGCACGTTCTCTGCTTTTGCAGATCGATTCATATTATTTAGACGACAATGGTATTCTTTGTCATCTTTGGACTCCTGGAAAACGTCACGTTCAGCCATTGTGTTCACAAGTAGTGATCCCTGCTTCTTTACGCCATGAGGTATTATCTGCTTGCCATGATGCTCCTACAGCTAGTCATTTCAGCACACATAAAACTTATGAAAAGATTCGCCGTCGTTATTTTTGGCATGGTATGTTTAAAGATGTTGAACATTGGTGTAAAACTTGTGTCGATTGTGCCATGAAGAAAGTTCCGAGAGGTAAGCGTAAGGCACCCCTTTTGCCAATTCCTGTGGAAGGAGCTTTTGACCGAGTTGCTATGGATATTCTTGGTCCTCTGCCTGTGACGAATGACGGTAATAGGTACATCATTGTATTCTCAGACTATTACACCCGTTGGCCAGAAGCTTTTGCTTTACCGTCTATTGAAGCTCCTCGAATCGCTCAGCTCCTTGTAGATGAAATCGTTGCTCGCCATAGTGCACCACGCACGTTACTATCTGATCGAGGATCCAATTTTCTTGCCGCCATTGTAAAGGAAGTCTGTAAGATCACTAACACTCGCCGTCAACATACTACCGCGTACCATCCTCAGACCGATGGCCTCGTTGAGAGATTTAACGCCACGTTGACCGAAGGTCTCTCTATGTATGTCAGCTCCAACCAAAAGGATTGGGATAAACATATTCCCATGATCCTCTTTGCCTATCGAGTGTCACCAAATGCCACAACCGGAGAGTCTCCTTTCTATTTGTTGTACGGTCGGGAGCCACGTCTTCCAGTAGATGCCGCTTTGTTACTGCCAACGTCAAATCTTTCGCCATCAGTTGCCCAGCACAGAGCTCGGATCGTGCAAAACCTCGAAGAAGCGCAGCAAATCATCGCCAGCAATACACAGCTTGCTCAGCAACGTATGAAACTGCAGTACGACAAGAACAGCGCACCAGTCCATTACGAAATCGGTTCAAAAGTTTGGGTCTACACACCCAAAACGAAGAAAGGACTATCGAAGAAACTTACTCACAACTTTCACGGTCCGTACCGTATTGTAAATAAACTTTCGCCGGTGCATTTCAAGTTGCGCACCCTAGACAATCGCGTGGTTTCTGTACCAGTTCACGTTAACCGTTTAAAGCCTTTTTATGATCCGGCCGATCGTCCCATCGACCCGTTGCCGCCAACGGATGACTCGTCACCAGATCTCTTGGAATCGGATTTACCATCGGACAGTTTCGCTGCAGAAGAACTCGCTGCTGACACAGCTGCAGAAATCGAACCTTCCAATGAGTCGAACGTTCCTAGTAAAGTTTCGAAAACTGGAGAACCTATCATTATTCGTCCGGAGGATATTTTTACTCCACAGACTATTACGAACGCTTAATCGCCGCGCAAGCCAGGAGGCTTGTTTTAAAAGGAGGGGGTAATGTTGCGATATGGACGCACCCCCTTGTTGATACATCACGTGCTACACGCTTTTGCTGCTAAATCACAGAAATGTACTCTTACAAACGATGCCAGAAACGTCCCTTATTTGGTCGAGAGCAGACGCTCTCCGTGTTTGGACTTTGTATCATGCGAATAACATTTTTATTGTTTGTTCCTATTTTTACTTGATTGTATTTTTCTTTATAAGGTAAGATAGGTGTGCCTTATTGTTTAACGTCCTGCTATTTAAGTTGAGTTTCTTAGGATTTTAGGGAGTCGAGACGAACACTTTGCCGAAGCCGAACCATTGATGCCGCGCATCAAGACGAATTAACCAAAGCCGTTGAAGAGACGAACTTAAGACGAATACTACCTAGGTTTTCTTTAAATATAGTTATAGTGTTTTAAGTTAGGCAGGACAAGCTTCATTTATCTAGTCGCTGCTGGAAGTTATTTCGTTGTTTGCATAAAGAGTTTATTGTAGAAGATCGTCATCCTCCTGCCGATTTGCCTGCTGTACTTGTTAAGGTCGTAAGTTTACCTTTACACCTTTTAATTTTGGGGTTCCGCAACAACTCACGCATTTGTTAAGCACGTCGATAGCTTAACAACTAAAATGGACAAAATGTCATGTTAAATTAAGAAACTTTTAGTACTATGGCCTGATCCTAGTTTCTTGTAAAAAAACGTGTAACAGGGTTATTCAATCTCACAGCGCTGCTTATAGCTCTAAAATGTATTAATTGGCAAAAAGGGCAACATTTTCCTTCATTCCGTTCAAAATTTATTAAACTTCCCTCAAGTGTGACGTTAAAAAAGACAGCCTTCCTCCAGCCACAGCCGTGGAACCATGGGTATTTCTCGACTCTGTACCAATCAACCCTTTGCTATCCCCCTGACACAGACCATTCCGTTGTTTAAAGGGGAGTGCCCAATGGTACGGCGATACAGTCCGTGGCCTTGAGGCATAACCTGCAACCCGCGCTTCACTGGCTACAAATGCAGATTACAGTTGCCGTCGCCTTTCCATTGGAGGAGGAAAATCATTCCACGGAGGAGCAATTGTAATTTTGCTGCTGCGAAGGAGAAATAAGGACATATGTAATGGCGGATTCTTTGAAGACTGGCCAGGAAAAGTTCTTCTACTTTTTGCCTTTGAGCCTCAGGTTTTGGGAGAAGTAAATTTCATAACGTTGTTCAATTGTTTTGCAAGGACTGCAGGGTTGATTTGTGAGGTTTTGAAAGCATTCAAGGAGACAAAGCGATCGCAAGTGGGATCTTCAAGAACTGGGAAGTTGATATCCGCGAAATCAGGCCAAGTGACAGGGGAAGTTTAGGTGAGAAGAGATAAGATTTTATGTGATTTTGCACGCGCAAGCGAAAGGATTTGTTTGCTCGCATTATTATCCACGTAACCGATGGTAGAAGATACAAGTACAGGAAGGCCAACCCTTGCAAAAAGCGCAGCGAATGAAGTGCCTTCTTCCCTTCTTGAAGTGAAGTGCCCTCCTGCTTTGCATTCAGAAAGTGGGGTTAGGGGCCGCACACAAATCGATTCTTTCACGCATAACGTCCATTGGACGTTTTCAAAATACCCCCACCCCCCTCCCCCGAAAACGTCCAATTGAAAATCGATGTAACTTTTCCGATCACGAGAAAATTTCAAACCGTTGTTTTGCTGCATATCAAATGGGCCTAAGTGCTAATGAAGTCGTCAGCGACGTGCTTTCCATGACCATGCTCAACGAAAACGGACAAGATATGTCACTGCTATCGAAATTCTTTCACATTAACAATATATACAGCAAACGAGTAGCTGCAGAATAAAGTTTCTTGCAGAAAATTCTCGGGAGAAATGTCGATAAAAGAAAATTTTTGAAAACGTCCAGTCCTTTTACCCCCTCCCCCCCCCCCAAACGTCCATTGGACGTTTCGCGTGAAAGAATCGATTTGTGTGCGGCCCCTTAGATTTACTGATGTTTTGAGCCATCCTGTTTGCTGTTGTGTTGTTTCAAAATGAGGTGTTGGCTTAAGGCCAGTTGAGACCACTGTCAAGAGAGGTGTTTGAGTTATTTGATGAATTTAGCTTTCCAAAACAAGATTCAGATTCCACTTTTCTAGCTTCATGAAAAGGTCTAACACTCTGGTCACAGCAATTTTGCAGTGGTGTAATCCTGTGACTTTCCTGGGTGGAAAGTTTGTTTTTGCCACACCAAAGGTTTATGCCATGCCAGTTGTTTTTAAACAATAGACCTATTGTTTTACCATTGTTTTTTATGTTTCTCCACGACGGAGATCTCCGGTATAATGTGTTTTCCAGTATGGCTGACTTTGAGGTCAGAGAAGTCAAGCGGAGTGGGTTCGATACCCGGTAGGACCCCACCACTTGAGTGTCATGACAAAGGGTTGCGGACTAGATTAGCACTTAGCTACTTCCCAGACTGGAAGGTTTTGTATCTTGCGCGAGCAAGTTGGGATGGCCTAAGTAAGACTGCGGAAAATGTGCGGTTGAGAACAATAGATTAAATTAATAGATCCTTCGTTTATTGCCAACTGTGTGGCACAGGTGAAAACCGCATATGTTCCTTTGTGTGCAAGATATTGCCCCCGCGGTACAAACTTTCCTGTCTGGGCTACTTCTGCAATCCAAGCACTTGGCGCTAAGAATGGCAACTTCAACTTCAGTTCACCAGATAACAGTAATTTTAACCTGCATTAAGGACATAGAACCTGTAGCTTTTTTCTGCAAGGAGCTGTCCAAAAATCTATTTCGTCATTGTATGTGGAATTATGAGAAATTATGCCATTATGGGGGGAGGGGGTATATCAACAATCCTTTAAGTGTGATGGAATGGGAGCTAATGATGTTTTTCAATCATATTTTGCAAAGTTTCAAAAGTGGATATCGTCAAATAGAGGTAAACTGCCTAAGAGGAGGCTGCCCTTGTTCATAGTTGAAGGTTTCTATTGATCTTGTTGAAATAGTCAGTACTCGGCCCTTTGTTTTTTCTAGTGTACATCAATGACCTTGTTGAAAATGTTGATAGCGATGTAAAAATGTTTGCTGACGACACTTCACTCTTTTCTGTTGTTTATGATGAGGCAACAACTGCGCAACAACTAAATAGGGATTTGGAAAGGGTACGTTTATGGGCATGGCAATGGAAAATGGAATTCAATGCCACCAAAACTGAAGAAGTAATTTTTTCCGCCAAAAGGATAAAGCCCCATCATCCTAATCTCTTCCTTGGTGATACTGAAGTTGAAAGGAAGTCGGAACACAAGCACTTGGGGCTGATATTGGACTCTAAACTGAATTTCCAAAGCCATATTCGTGAAGCAATTATGAAGGCAAGAAGGGGTATTGGCATCATACGGTACCTTTCAAGATATGTATCAAGGGACGTTCTTGACCAAGTTTACAAATTGTATGTAAGACCTCACCTGGACTATGGGGACATAATCTATCATAGATTTGATCCAAATATGTCTTTGGACCTGACGAGAAAACTTGAACAAACACAGTACTCTGCGGCACTTGCAGTGACTGGTGCTTGGAGAGGCACCAATAGGCAAAGACTTTATGAGGAACTGGGATGGGAAAACCTTTATGAGAGACGGTGGTATAGACGTTTATGTCATTTTTACAACCTAAAAATGTCATCGACTCCGCAGTATCTATTTGAAGAAATTCCCCCTGAGCGCGATATTTCTTACAATCTCAGACATGCGCGGGCTTATGATCCAATTATTCCAAGAACTGTTCGCTTTTCAAATACCTACTTCCAAAACGTCCTTTACGAATGGAATTTGCTCGATTATGAGATAAAGAATTCGGCTTCCCTTGGTGAATTTAAAAGGAAAGTTTTGGCCATAATAAGACCATCGAGGAATCCGATATTCAATGTTGATAATATCACTGGTATTAAACGATTGACAAAACTTCGTGTCAAATTTAGTGATCTAAATGAGCATAAATTTCGGCACAATTTTGATTGTTTAAGCCCAATTTGCGACTGCGGTAAAGCAAATGAGGATAATGAACATTTTCTCCTGCACTGCCCTTTGTATGACATTATACGGCAAGATCTTTTTGGTCAACTCGACAACATTCTTGATTTCAACGTTTCGGACATGAACTCCAAATCGCTCTGTAATTTACTTCTTTTCGGAAAACCTGACTTAGATGTGAGTGTGAACAAATTGATTATAGAGGAAACACTTCGTTTTATCGAAAATACGAAACGATTGTAGATTCAGTACAATTAGTTGAAACGCAGCAACATACATCTTGTAATTGTATTTATATTTCTTTCTTTTGTTTGTTTCTTGTATTTGTCAGTCGTATTTGTTTTTTTTTCTATATTTGTGTTGCCATGTAAATAAACTAAGTTATATTGTAAGTGCCACTTGTGTTTGATTGTAAATAGAAACCAATTTATATTGTAAGTGCCATTCATAGTGGAAACTCGATGACCTTGTGTCTTTTTCCGCTATGATTGGCACAGTTGAGTTAATTGTATTACTTGTAGTTTTTTAAATCTGATAGAAAAGAAAAAAAAATAGTCAGTGAGATAGGTGAACACAAAATTGTGTATGTTTGTTCAGTGGAGAGGGGAGGGGGCATCAGAAGTTAGTGGCCAAACTCTGCTATTCATGACAAAATGGAGTTTTGGACGGCCCCAAACAGGCTGAAGTGGCTCCTATCCTATGGCTTTGCATTTCATGGAATGGTTACATGTACTGTGTGTGCCAAGAAAGCAATCTGCTTACTGTAGATTGCCAGGCTACAAAAATTGTACACTGGACCAATCTTGAAAATTTAAACTATGTTGATCTTTTGCAAAAAGTCATAAATTAGATTCTAGAATTTTGTCAGTTGTTTGTTTGAAGTTTAGAGCTGAGTGAGTTTCTTAAATTTCCATTTTCAAAAATAGTAAAAATGACATTAAAGCATAATGGACCAGAGGAAACTTTGATGATGATTTGGGCATTTAGGAATCGGTTTGTGTAATCTGCAACACAAATAAGCATAGAAGACACTTTTGTTTGTCCAAAGCACCCGTTGGGTTCTCAGCCATACTCTGATCAGATTACATTTTCTCCTAAAATTGGCCAATCAGGTGCCATCATCGTGTTTACTTCCTCATTTTGCGGCAAAGCTTGGACCATTTTTGACCATTTTGACCACCACCCCAAAAAAACATTCACGCTTGGATTTGTCAATTTTCATCAAAATTTCAACCGGAGAAGATTCTCCATATGTACCTTGGCCCATAAATTTTTTAGTATTGTGATGCAATCACTAATAATAGCCCATTTGTAGCATTTGAAACTCATTGCAGTCATTTTTGCATAACAAATCCTACAAAACTTAGCAAAAAGTGAGCACAAACTGATGATTTAAAGTCTATAAACCTACTTCAACTGTTTTGAAGACAAGTGTCCACTTCTCTACTGCAATCCACTCCCATTTTCACCACCAAATTGCTTGCACTTGCTATGCAACTTTTTTGATAAACAGTGTGCCAATCCTTCTCCCAACTTCTGCCATAGTTGCAACTCAGCAAGGAGTGGAACTCAGCAATGTCAACCAGCATATTTTCATATAAATTTATGAATCACTTCTTGCATAAGAGCCAGGCCTTTTTGTAAGAAATAGCTTGCGCAAGTGGACAAAAGCTCGCATAATTTCTCTTGCCAAAGCGATCGCTGAGGTAAAGATATATACACAATCATGTTGATTTCAGAAGTAACATAAAGAACTGCGTGACCAGGGGGCTTGGCACATTGTAGAAAAACACTCACATAGTGCTAAAAGCTTTATGAAAACAGTTTATAATCCTGTTAGAAATCACTTGCATGTCAATGAAAGCGAGCCATTATAATCATCCTGAAAGCACTCAAGCAGTGGATAAATACCCTGTGAAAAGTTGCTGATAGCTTTAAATGGCTAGGGTCATATAATGCAGGTCATAACAGGATTATACTGTATAAGGATCAAATTACAATGTTAGCTTTAAATGGCAAGTTACAAATTAAAATGCTTTACAAAACGTTTATTTCTATTCGTTCAGAGTTCATTCACTTTCACTGTCTGAAAATTCTGAATTGTTCCAAATTCGTATTCAGGTTTGTCATCAACCAAACCGATGTTAATTTTTTCTTGCACAGTTCCACCTAAGTGTAGCTTTTTACCTGGTGGCTAACTCTCTTTTGTCTTCCCTTGTTTTTTCAACAGCTCTTTCAAGGATATCATAGTGCTCCTTTTGCAACCAACTTTTGTCATTCACTGAAATCACCAGCGCTGACTCCATCCTTCCATGTTTGAATCATGTTTCATGGACAGCTGTCTGTCTGATAAAATGTTTGTCAGCACTTTGAATCCTCTTTCAATGGCAGAGTTCAACCCGCTCATAGAAGTTTAGATTTCTGTGAAGGCGCATGGATCAAAGTCTGCTGATTTTGGAATACGTGTGCTAATGTAAGGCGAGGTACATAGGTAAAAGCATGCCAAAAGTATGTTGACGGAATTAAGTTGCACGTCCAAACAGTGATCTAGGAGAAATCCTTTATAGAAGAGAAGGTATCAATTTTAGGTTGCTGCAGAATATCAGTACATCTTGAAAAAGTGACTCTGTTATTGATAAAATTTGCTAGGAAGTAAATTTATGCAAACACTAATAGGTAACAATCTTTTCGTTTTCTTTAAAAGTATGCAAAGTCTACCATTTTGCAATATTGGGACGCTGTTGGCTGCGATTGCCCAAATTGAAAATCTACCGGGTGAGTAAAACAAAGGCGATACATTTGGCGGGCCATGTGAATAAAGAGTATGTGACCGATAAATCAAACTCAAATGTTGATCTTTCAGCCAAAGGCCAACTTAGATGTTGGTAAAATCACTGACTTTTAAGACTCAAAACTTAGAAATATCCTTGTGATAAAAAGAGCCATACGTGGGAACGAGAATTCCACGTTCCATTCTACTCCATAATTTACTTCCTATTGAAAATAAAATTCTATTTCTGAAGTTGGCAATAGCATTCAATTTAAATTTCAAAAGCCAAAGAAATCATAGACCAGAATTTAACCTGAAATTTTCGATTCCCAGACCTACCCCTTACATCTTTGTTTCAAATCTTATGGATCCTAAAGATGAGTGGAGTTTCAAACAAAATTTTCGTTTTGTTTCTCAACGCGAGTTTCAAGTATTACTGTCAAGTTTCTGCCATTACAGTCTTAAATTTAGAAATTTTAGGCGTACTATCGTTGTTGACAACTATTTAGTAAATCAAGGACAGAAATGTCAAGTGTCAAAGGTACCCTTTGTACCCTTTATACTCTTGTCATAGACTGAGATAATTCAGTTTTAGCAGCAAAAATAATATCAATTCAGTCATGACATACTTACAAATTCCTACCCAAGAATCTCTCAACATCGGGTTTTTGACCTGGGGTTATCCGATGATCCACTGATCTATTGCACTAGAAAAGCCACCCGCATCAAAATACATAAACACACCTTTATCAAGATCAGTACTTTCAAGAATTATACAAAGCAACTCTTTCTTGACAAATTAGGTAAAATCAAATTTTCAAACTACATGGAATACAGGAATATCAACGCTGCATACTCCCATTTTGTAGAACTGATCACGGGCATTATTGATGAGTTAGCCCCTGCGAAGGAAATTCGGGTAAAAAAGGACTCGCAGGAATGGATAGACCAGGAAGTCCTTGAGGGAATTAGAACTCGAAGAATTCTGAAGGGAATTAGAATTCTGAAGCTCTTAAAAAGAAATAAACCCTTCAAAAGCGACAGGGTTGGATAATATTGCTGGGAAATTTCTCAAAGATGGTGCAACTGTTTTAGCAAGGCCAATAACCGAATTGTGCAATCTCTCAATCCTTCTATCTACTTTTCCCGATGGTTGCAAACAAGGGATCAAAGGGCGATCCCAAAAACTACCGACCTATTTCTTTGCTTCCGCAACTCTCTAAAATTGTTGAAAAGATTATCCATGGACAAGTACAAAAGTACCTTGATGATAATAATATTCTATATAGATACCAATCTGGCTTTCGCGCACATCACTCAACTGATACTTGCCTCTCCTACCTGAATAATAAGATTCTCTAAGGATTTGAAACTGGTATGTTCACAGGTATGATTTTGATTGACTTAACAAAAAGCATTTGACACAATTGACCACGAAATTTTCTTGGATAGAATAGCATGTCTTGGTTTTAGTGACTCTGCCATTTTATGGTTTAAATCTTACCTTCAGGACCGATCATTCTCAGTCAACATTGGGAAGGAATACTCAGACCCTGGAAATTTGTCTTGTGGAGTCCTTCAGGGGTCAATTCTCGGTCCTCTCATTTTCCTCCTTTACGTGAATGACATGGCGCGGGCTGTTGACTGCGACTTGCTTCTGTACGCGGATGATTCTTGCCCAATCTTTAGAGACACAGATGTCGAGCGTATTGAAAACAACTTGAATAGAAACTTCAACTCTCTCTCTGCAATTGGTGTGTTGAAAATAAGCTAAGTATACACTTTGGCGAGGATAAAACAGAATCCATTCTTTTTTGGACGGAAAAAATACAAAAACCTAAAAAAGATGAATATTAGGAGGGGTGATATAGAAATCAAACAACACTCAGTGGTCACATATCTCGGATCTGTTTTGGATGAGAATCTCTCTGGGGAGTAGATGGCGACCAAAATGCTTGGAAAGATAAATGGCAAGCTTAAATTCCTGTACGGAAAACAAAATTTTCTGGATTCCTCACTCCGTAGGTTGCTCCTAAATGCTTTAATTCAACCTCATTTTGATTATACTTGTACCTCATGGTACCCAATGTTAAATAAGAGGCTGTCCAAAAAGATCCAGGCGGCTCAAAACAAATGCACCCGATTTTATCTTAATTTAAAAAACACTGCACACGTTGGGGCCACATAATTCAAATCTATAAACTGGCTCCCCACTAAGCACAGAGTAGAACAAAATATCTGTGTTAATATATGAAATTTTTCAACGGAACTGCCCCAGCTTATGCTGACGAAATATTCCATCCAGCCGACCAAAGTCGAATAACGCGAAGGTCTAAGTTTAGACTAAACGTTCCTTTTTGTAAGAGTAGCACAGGCCAAAAATGTCTATCTTACCAGGGGCCAAAAATATGTAACAGTCTCGCATCAGACTTGAAATCTACCAACAATGTCAACACATTTAAACACAAGATCAAAGAAAATTTTTTCAAAGATATACAAAGGAAGGAAGATGATGTATATATATGTGTATTATTAACACCTCACACACTCTCTTACTACCGATTTGGTTCAAATTAAAAATATTTCAACATCTACTAGAATTTTCTTTTCCTCCATTAAAATTTTTCTTTCATTGACACCTTTGGAGGGACCATTATGGAATCAAGGTTGCACTGACCTTTTAATGCTATCCCTGCCATTTTACCTAAGGGTGTTTTTATTCAGATAGCTGTATTTATTTTAATATCACACGCCTGTTATTAGATTTCTCTTTTCTTTTTAAATAGATTTATTATATTTTAATATTTGAAAGTTTTTTGTTTTTTGGCGAAATTATACATATATACATACATGCAATATTTTGGAACATTTCAATGTGGCAGATATTCTGCAACCCTCCAAAACTGCTTTTTAAAGTTACTGTAGCTTGTAGCTAAGCAGTAGCTGAAGTCAGAGACTGACTGAATCAAGCCTTTGGATCATTGAATGTTGCAAGAAACGTGATCTCTAACTGCATGAAGCACATTTCAGTTAGCTTTAACTTAATACCTCTCATTTGTGCAATGAGCATGATGCCTTTCATCGAACCATAAAGCATCTCAAATAAGCTTTTGCATTAATGGACAAGCTAAAGGAGCATATTTTTGGAACAGCAAGTCGTAAATACACTCAGTTTTCAGTATCATCCAAGTGAAGTCTCTTCCCTTTTTTGACCCATTGACCCCCTACAATTTATACTTCCCCCAAAACTTGAGACTAGAAGCGCATGTCAAAATAGCTCAGAGCTTCATTAGGTATCATCACAAGTCCCCCATTTAAACATAAAATTGCAGAAAACGTAAGAGACAGGCTTCATGTATTTTGACCTTCGACCCCCTATATCTTGAAAACGCCCCCCTAATCGCCCAAGCAACTTCCGGATTCGTTTTCTACGCAAAAAGTTGAGTTAGAAGAAGTTGGTCTGGTAAATTGCTAGCTCGTATGATAATGCTCCCCCTCCAGCCTCTGGTCTATGATTATTTGAAGACTCCAATTGATTTTCAAGCCTAAATGGCTTGATCCGGATTAGTGTGGTTCATGTGATCCTGATGTGTACTTTACCAGTGCCTTTTAGTAAAATGCCTTTTTCTCTCTGGACTCACAAATTCACGAGGTACACGCGCGAAAAAGCTATTTTGTACCCTTTGGGCCAATCGAATGGCTCAAAAATTTGCATGTGGCCAGGACAGACTTGGAGCTTGCAAATTGTATCCCAGATTCTTTGTATGTGTCCTGGTCCGTCCTTTATAGCCGGATACAACTGTGGGAGGGTAGAAAAATCATTTCCTAATTTTTGGCAGCATGTTGTCTCAAAAGGAGAAGGAATTCGAAAAATTCGAGACACACTTTAAAAGCTTAGGATCTGCACTACCTGCTGATGTGAGTCAGATTCTGTTACCTTGCTGACACAGTTTTTTCAGGACTAGGATCAAACGGGGTGGTTGATATTTTTACCGATACCCTTTTTTCTGTTTTTTCTTCGAACATTCCCAACAAAGTCATTACGTGCAACGACAAAGACCCTCCTTGGATTACTCCGGAATTAAAGACTGCTATTAGACGAAAGCACAGAGTTTACCGAAAATATGTGCAACGAGGACAAAGAAAAGAGGACTGGAACCAAGTGAAAGATATTCGAAATGAAACCTCAAAAATGATTATTAATACAAAGGAAAAGTATTTCCTGAATCTTGGAAGAAAGTTGTCTGATCATAACCAAGGTATCAAAGCATACTGGACGACGTTTTAAACAGGTTGCTTAATAAGAGGAAAGTAGCGAATATCCCTTCACTTTTGGAAAATGGACTTTTTGTGACAAATGTGCAGACCAAAGCTACTACCTTGAATGACTTCTTTTTTAAGCAATGCTGTACAATAACAACTGGGAGTACTATTCCTAACTTTCAACCAAGATGCAGTTCTGTCCTTCAAAATTTGACTATCGACAGGGAAAAAGTTCTTAAGTTGATTCTTGCTCTTGACACTAAGAAGGCAAATGGGTGCGACAATATATCTGCCTTAATAAAAGCCTGTGGCTCCTCTATTGTTGAGCCTCTGTGCCGGATTTTTGAAAAATGCCTTGAGACAGGGATTTATCCATTGACTTGGAAGAAAGCAAACATCGTTCCTATTCATAAAAAGGGCAGTAGACAGTGTAAAAATAACTGCAGGCCTATTTCTCTGCTCCCAATTCTTGGAAAGATATTTGAAAAACTGTTGCTCGACAAAATTTACTCCCATCTTTGTGAAAATGGACTTCTGACTCCAAATCAATCTGAATTTCGTCCGGGCGATTCAACAATTGATCACCTGCTATCCATCACTCATAAAATTTACAGTGTATTCGAAGAAATCCCCAGTAAAGAAACACGGTCTGTCTTCTTGGATCTGTCCAAGGCTTTTGACAGGGTCATGCATGAGGGCTTACTTTACAAATTAGAATGCACTGGTATCACTGGAAACCTTTTGCCTTTAATTCGAGATTGCCTAGCAAATCGAAAACAACGTGTATTACTAAATGGAAAAAGTTCCGAATGGGCAACAACTTCCGCTGGGGTGCCACAAGGGTCAGTACCAGGCCCACTGTTTTTCCTTGTTTACATCAATGACCTTATTGATAATGTAAATTGTGATATCAAGTTGTTTGCTGACGATACATCCGTATTCTCTCGTGTAGATGATCCAGTAAGAAGTGCTTTAAAGCTAAACGAGTATTTGGACACGGTAAAATTATGGGCGTGGCAATGGAAAATGCATTTTAATGCTGATAAAACTGAAGAAGTCATATTCTCTTGCAAAAGGTTCAAACCAAACCACCCACCTTTACTGTTAGGAAATTATCAAGTTGCACAAAAAATGGAACATAAGCACTTAGAAGTGATACTTGATTCCAAATTAGATTTTCAAAGCCGCACCGGACAGGCCATTGTAAAAGCAAAAAGAGGCATTGGTATGATAAGATACCTATCGAAGTACGTATCCAATAAAACATTCACGCTAGGCAACAACTGCTTCAAACGGTACCATTCATAGAAGGAAAGGACACAAGGTCATCGAGTTCCCTCTATCAATGGCACCTACAATATATTTAACTACTTTGTCACTCTGGCGAAGCGAATGGACAACTAACAAACTAAAAAAAAGAAACAACGAAGCAAAAGGGAAAAAAACGAAGAAACAAATGACAAAAACAAACAAGCGAATAACAAGAACTTACAGAACGAAAACTAGACATGGGGGTAGCTGCATTCAGTCAAATCGTTTTATTTCTTTAATAAAAGATATCGTAGCTTCCATGATTATCCTGTTGGCAATTACATTCAGCAATGGAGATCAATATAGAAGCAGTATGCATAAGGATTTTGAATCATACTTTGAAATGTCTAAACCAGGAATTTCTGAGAGTTGACCAAGGAGATCGCAGCGCATTATGTCATACAATGGGGAGTGCAGGAGGAAATGTTCATTATCTTCTTTTGCTGTTCCACAAATGCAAACAGGGCTTAAACAATCAAAATTATGTCTGAATTTGTGCTCGTTTAGTGCGCTAAACTGCAAACGTAGTTTAGTTAAATATCTAACACCTATAATGTCGTAATGTCGTATATAGAGTTTCCCACTAATCTTATAGTGGAAAGCAGTTTGTTCTTAAACTGAGCAATGGATACGGAACGTTTAACCTCATTGTCAAGCTCATTCCATTCTATAAATATGTTTTGGAAATAAGTATTAGCAAAGCGATTGGTCCGTCCAATATTTTGGTCATAAACGGGTGGATTTCTAAGATTATATGTTAGCTGGCGCTCATTTGGAATCTCAGTGACCAGATATTGAGATGAGTGCTGTTTCTTCAGGACAAAAAGGTCGCACAAGCATTGATACCATCTCCTATCATAAAGACTTTCCCAACCTAATTCATTGTAAAGTCTCTGCCTACTTGTACCTCTCCATGCAACAGTCACAGCAAGGGCTGCTGAATATTGAGTTTGCTCAAGTGCTTGTGTAAAATGAGATTGGATGAGATTGCATTTCAGGATCGTATCGATGAGATATTATGTCACCATAATCTAAATAAGGCCTCACGTAAAGCTTATAAATCTGATCAAGCACATTTCTTGCATATAAAAAAATGTAAATCCAAACATAACGACCCAGAACAAAGCAGAACGACCCAAAATGACCCAGAACAACCCAAAAGCGAGCCAAAATGACCCAGAACTAACCGAAAAAGGGCCAAAATGATTCAAAATGACCTTAAAGCCAATGACCTATGAAATCGTTAGCAGAGGCTGATTTTTCAGGGCATTGCATTCCTTCCTTCTCTGCCTCTTTCCCTCTCTGCACATCTCTCTATTCTGTGTCTCATTTTGACGACCAAAAGAAACTATATCATTGACTATAAATAGGCCTAGGCCAGCGTAATTTTTGACAGTAAGGACCACCTGAACCTGGCTGAACCCGGCTGAACCCAACTGAACCTGTGGACCATTCAAATCGTGAGATGACCCCTCGATGTCATTGTTTTCAAGGTTAATCAACAAATAACTACGTGACACATTTTGTCCATTGCAGAAAGCACGCGCCTCACACGTTATAACGACCGGGTAGATACAAAAACCTCAGACTGGAATGATTTCAACTATACGAGAATAGGCCTACTTAGGCCATAGTTGGTATAAAGCCTGTCTTCATATGACCGTTCCTGTCTTTCCCGTCTCCTATAGCTTCTCTGGTGACACGAACGACGCGAGCAATAGGAGTGCTGGAGTTGTTTCCGTATGATCACTGCTGTCGTCCCTGTCGCTGAAATTTATGCAGACGCTACACTCCTGTTCACTGATTGAATCAGTTTGGGTCGTTTTTGGGTTGTTCTGGGCTATTTTGGCTTGTTTTTGGGTCGTTATGGCTCGTTTTGGGTCGTTTTAGATCGTTTTGGCTGATTCCATAGTTTAGCAAAACTTTCGAATATTTCTTGGGAAGCATGTCGTCGATCACAATCCTTTTTGCTGAATTCAATTGCTAACTGTGAAAGATTCGTTTTTTCCGACATTTTGAATAGCATGGTTCAAAAATTTTTCCTGAGGGGATACCCCAAATATAGATCGCTTCGCTCAGCCACCATCCCCCAATGTGTTTCTTGTGCAAACGTGCCTTTACATATAAAACTAGGGGACAGACCGCCTTTAATTTTGCCGATAAAAATACCGCTTTGATGTTGGAGATTTGGTAGACTTTTTTGACCTATCTGCCGCGTCAGAGGGCCCCTGTATAGCTAAATTACTAAGAGCCCCGATCTGAGCCGTTACGCCACTGTATAATGCTAATTGTTCCTTTCGGAAATACCAAGAACAATGCGTCAAAAGAAATCATCGTTCTTAAGAACGAAAGAAATATAAGCAATTAGTGATTTGCACAACAGTGCTTTACTTACGAAATCGTAAATTCGCAAATGGCCTGTCCCCTGGTGGAAAGACTGTAAAAACAGCTGAGCAACAATGGTCATTTTCTCATTGGTTAAGACGGTCAAATTTTCCGAGCTCATTGGGATTTTTTTTTTATGTGAGAAAATGTCGCTTTGAATTTGAATAAAATGCTACGCATGGCAAACATTTATTGTGTAAAATTCCGTCCGCTAGGAAAATTCTATTGAGTGGAAATCACCTTTTATGTTAACCCTATTTGGACCAGGATGAAATTTGTACATTTCCGACCCCCTCTTTATTTCGGAAACTACAAGAGATGTAACAATGAAACTTGGCTCAGTTGTTCTTTGGACGATAAGCTTTGCAAATGTAGCAATAGGGCTCAATTGGTCACGTGGTTCATTGCTAGGCAACTAAAACAATTGCAAAATGGTCAAGATCTGGCAATTGGCTTAAAATAAAAATTTGTCAAGATTGTAATAGGCAGAATTGTAGCCAAAAGTGGCAGATAAGGGCAAGATATTTACGAAGGAATGTTTTCATTCAAATTGCTAATCTTGCTGATTAAGAACAATTAGCAATTGAATAGACCTATTAGGAACAAGCAGCCCTAGGATGAGGTTGCGTGACTATCACCCACAATCTTGAACAAAATATGTCTGAACTGTATGTTATCGTAAAAATTCTGATTTTCATACGCCATTCTCCTTTCCCCTACCTATCAAGGTTGTTCTGAATTAAAATTTTTTTGGAAAAAGTTTTGCTCCCATCATAATCCATCAAGCTTGAAATTTGATGTCAGTAACAAAATTGATCTTAAGAGGGGGAGGAGTGCTGAAAGATCCAGTAGAACTCCGGTAGTTCCAAGTGTCTAATATTGCATTTCAGCAAAACTGCTTGCATGATCGGTTCCACGCAAAGTAAAATGTATTGATAGGTGATGTCAAGGGGTTGATTTGAGTGATTTGATTGATCTTTTTACCCACGGTAGACCCTCAGTTCGAATAAAGTCTTACCATGTCGCACTGAGAATGATCCTCCTACCTTTGTTTAAGAACCAGTAGCTCACGAAAATTTAGCTCTGTTCCAAAACCATTTTCTGCTGTTATCATTCTTGAATCTGGTGGACAATTTGAACATGACTTATCACTGGCTATATTTGTCCCAAAACAGGATGTTTTCACCACGTTTGGACCAAATACAATTTTTTCGAAAACAAATGGTAAATGTAGCCATGAGCGTTCAATGTCCCAAAACTGTGCCGGACAAAGGTAGAACCTCTTGGATGAAAAACTGGAGTTTGTGGTCTTTTTTCGTAAATTTGACCAAACTCATCCCAAGGGCCTTTTGACATAAGAAGCCCTGGGGACAAGGTTGATAGTCTTGCACCAAAACTGTGTTGTTGCTGTTGTTCTGTCGTTGTTGTGGCTATTGTCTTTCAACCTCTGTAATAAGTTTTATGTTTTTGTTTGTTTTAAGATGTTTAAAGTCAAGATCACACAATATTTTGACAGAATTTTGCATCAGATCAGCCATTTGTTAGCAAGTATTATAAGTTTGCACAAATATCCACATTCCGCAAAAATGCAGCCAATATCCGCAGTCTGCAGAAATGATGATTGATTTCTGCATTACCGCACCCAAAATGGCCTGATGTATTGATCTGAAAAGCCCAGTTACCCCCTATAAAGAATTATATGGCATTATGTGTATTTCTTTCATGAAATCTAGAATTTTTTAAAGCTTCATGACTCTTCGTAATTTGTCACAGTACCAAATAATGCTAAGTTATAGACCAAATGATAGCAACCACATGACACACATGAGTAACTGAAAGGCAATGCAAATGCATTCTAACGAGTTGCCTTGCCTAATACAGCTTCAGTTGGAAATCTAAGAAGAGTTTCTTAATTTATCATGTGTACCATTGACCATGGTTTTGTAGTGATTGGAAACTAGTTCTATTTTGAATGCATTGAGCATTCATAACAAACATTAAGACTGCATTAAAATTCATAACTTTGAACCCGAAAACCTAAAACAGGGTGTTTCAGAAAAATACAACCTACTTTCATTCGAGATTCTTTTTTTTTTTTTTTTTTTTTTTATATCAATATAAAATATTACAATATATGCTACCTTCTACTGTACTTTAACTACTATGCAACACTACAAGGACGATGCCAAGAGGAGCAAAAGACTATGTCTACCCCATGGCCAACACATGAAAATACACAACTAAATCAACAACTAAATAAACACCTACAAAATGGTACACATACGATACGATACTGATGGATACTGGAATCTGTTTCGCATTGGCATGCAAGGTCATCGACGGAGGCGCCAGATGCCGAACAATACTGTTCAAGACATTGCGCCTTTAAGTTGTCGGGGTTTATGGAGCACAATATCGTAGATGTTAATAAAAAGGTTTGAACTTATGTGTAGATTCTGATAAGATTTGAATCAATTTGAGGCATACCATCTGAAAGTACAATTTATCTTCTTTCCAATGATGCTCAGGTTGGGTGGATTAATTGAATTTTTCATTGCTTAATTGACGTTTTCGTAAGTATGACCTGTTTCAGATGCCGGAAAGTGATAAGGAATTTACATAGACGGTAATCCACCTTTGCGAGAGAAAAATTCACCATTGCCTGCAAACACATCTCACAAGGATGAGATTGTCTTTTTCCCTTAAAAAGGCATCACCTCAAGTGCTTCTAGGCCTTTAATGTTTTGGAAAAATTTTTCATAATTTTTGACCTGAAAAATGTATAGATTCAAAACCAAAAACCCAGAAAAGTGTTCAACTGAGAAAATGCGAAGAAGTTTGTACAATCTATTTCAAGCGTTTTTCAGTGTAAGATTTATTATGGCCTGCCTAAAGTTTACATATTCATGATGCACCCAGTACAAAGTGCTTAATTGGCCAAGAAGGAAACAAAGACGTTCTTATTCCACAGTTTCTTTTGTTGCAGTGAAGTAACAACCTCTTCCATTTCTATGAAAAATTTGCAATGTTTGAGAAAATAATAGAGATTTAATGACAAGTCTAGTGCTGCTGCCATTCTGATCACACAATCATGAATTACTAAACGATGATTTTTGAGATGATTTTTTTCTTCTCTCTTGTTTTGTAGTCGTTGTTGTGAAGTGCGATACTAAAGGTAGCATTTTATTACGTAAATACTGGCCAAGCTTTCGACGTCAAATTTGGCGTATCCATGAACATATGATGTGTGTGGTAAAAAGGTTTGATCAAAATCTTTTGATTGGCGGAGTGGAAAATGAAGTTCTTCTGAAGCCAGTAAAACATTTGAAATGAGCCTTCTCCAAAGCCATGAAAACAAAAGGTTTTGTTTAATATGTCTCTCGATTGCCATGAATATGAGTAATACCGTACTTTTTGCAGAATTTCGATAGACCGATTGGTTCCCAAGCAATCAATAAGTTTCTAGAGGAATGGAATTTCTGAAAACCGACTTTCCGCGTTCATCAGAGTGGAAAGCAGAGTGACCTTAAAGCTAAATTCACATCACGGAACCCAACCAAATCTGCATGGGTCTTTCTGGGGCACCTAGTTAACTAACTATTTTAGCAATAACATAGGGAGTTGGCAAAAACATTGTTTATGCTTGAGCACGTTGAAATTTAGGCAGGTAGAGTTTTATTGTAGGCCTGGCCATGAGAATATTAGCAGGCTGGTGGTACATCACTCTCCTTGGTAATTATTTTTGATAAACTGTACAAAAATCAACAAGACAACCATTCTCCAACGGAAATGGAATGATAGTTATATTGTCGCAAATCACCCATGCCTTAACACCAATGTTTTTTAACAGAACTAAGAGTAAATAACATAGTTTATGTAATTTGTTATTATTTTGAGTGCTGAAGGTTTTTTAACGGTTCTTAAAATGCCACTGACTGTTGTGTTGTATGTATCAGTATGGAATCTCCTGTACTTTCATTAACACTCTATAGCCAGTAATAAGAAACCATGCGTCTTTATAGGTTACTTAAGTTACCGAAAGGAAGTTTCTGCAAACAAATGCAAGCTGTCGAGTAATAAGGTTTCTACAAACAAATGGAAGTATGTTTCAGGCGAAATAGAAGAGTGTCTGTAGGGGTCTCGGATGATAGTTTTCCAGTATTTGTATTTCTTAATTTTTTGTCGATCGGAAGTTTAGTTTCTCAAAAAGACTTCTTACAAGAAAGTATCGGGAAACAACGCGAAGAAAGTTAATGTAACATGTCCATTTCGTTCTTAATGCTTCGAAGAACAGTCTCATTGCCATATTTCTCTAAAGTTCTAAGCTCTCGACAATCAGTCCTTTCTGATTACCAACCATGTTGAAATGATTCAGTTTTTTCATGATGGGAATTTACCAACCTTTTCTAATGGCTGCATCAATTGGCTTTCGAAACAACTGTGTGGCGTAGAAGAGAAACAATTGAAATAATTTGTTTCGCTATTGCTTTTCTCAGTAATTCGTTTATTTTTCTGGTGTCTTGTTAATTAGCTAATGATTTTAAAGGAACGATGACTTCCTCGATTGAAAGGTGAGGCATTATATTTTGAAGTCAAAATATATGGAATTAATTTCCCGGTTTAGTTTGATTTTGAACAATATTTCAATTAAGCTTCTTCTCTTAGAAATAATTGCCAAGAATGAATTTACCTGAAATTGAAAAGAAGACATGAGATATTGAGGAGGAAAGCTTTCAATGTGGCAAGTTGAACTGCAGCAGAAGAAGGAAAGATCAGGTTCTGGCAAGATGTCAGATGCACAGTCCAACTTCCTTAGCTTCAGGAGCAGTTTGCTCATTTCTCCGGCCCGCAGAAGTGCAAAAGTAAGTAACGGTCGAAGCAGATATAAGATTGGAGGATATCATTTCATCCAGTTCCGCAAAAACAAGCCGGCGAATTACTGCTTTCTAAGAAGAAACATGAAGTAGATCACTCCGTTATGCCCTTTAATAACGTATATCCATGAAGAAAGTAGATGAACATAAACGCGTACGTATTATCCTGGACTCGAAGCTTTCTTTTTCAGCTCATATGAAATCTGCTATCTCTGAAACGAGAAAGGGCATTGACTTGCTAAAATATCTCTCCAAATGTTTACCTAGACATACCCTAAACGAACCATACAAGCTTTATGTGCGACCTCACCTAGACCATGGGAATATTACTTATCACACCCCAGCTAAAGTATTCAGCCAAAACATCATTTTACCAAATTTAATGAAAAAGCTTGAGGCTGTCCAGTATTCTGCTGCTTTAGCTGTAACAGGAACATGGAGGGGAGCATTGCAAGAAAAGCTCTATGCAGAAGTTGGCTGGGAATAACTCAGTTCCCGTAGGTTGAGTAGACGCATGACTTTGTTCTACAAGATAATGAATAATCTCACTCCTTTGTATACAATGGAGCCGATTCCGCCACCTAATCAGTTGCAATTCTCTCGTCGCAATCAGAATATTATTGGACCAATAAGGGCGAGAAGAGAAAAAATTCTATCTAATTTCTGTCCTAACTGCGTATCTCAATGTGATTGGAATCAACTCGATCCTGAGGCAAGGATTACACCGTCCATTGCTGCCTTTAAGTCGAAGCTTCTGTCAATAATTCGTCCCCCTGCAAGGCATGTGGTTGGATTCATGACCCATTAGGTTTATCGTAGCTTTCCAAATAAGAGTCGTTCTCAGTAGATTAAGTTTTCACAAGTTTAAGCACAACTTTAAGTACACCATAAACCCAATGTGCCCTACAAATGACGGTATTGAGGATACAGAGCACTTCTTGCTGCTTTGTGCTTCATTTAACATCCAACGACGAGATCTTGTCGCTGGCGCTTCAGCAGTATTGCAACCATTAGCTCAAATCAACACCTTCTCGAACAACGTTCAGGTACGGCCTTTATTGTATGGTGATAAAGACCTTCTAGTGACGTTAATTAAAATGCTCTCGAAGTGACTTTAAATTTCATTCACCAAACTGGTCATTTGATTAAGGAAATTATAAACCTTTGTTTTACATTTCATACTCACCGAGTCCATTACCTATATTTCTGTTGCTTTTAATTTTGTTTCACATTTGATGTTAGGCTCATTGGGCACAAATCCATCCAAATCCGAGGTCGAATCTCGAGTTCACCCATTTTGCGAAAATACAGTATTACCCCGCCAATTAGAAGCTAATTTTTTAAAACCAGGCTGCTTGATTTCTTATAATTACAGCAAGAAACTCACCAAATATGCATCAAAAGAAACCATGAAATCTGTTATTGCTGCGAGCATGCGCGAGCAGTCATATAGGGCAGAGAATCGAGGGTGGACGAAGTATTTTTGCCCTAATGCGCATGTGCGATCAAAGACCTGCTTGAGACACATGACTTTTTACAATATCTGCTAACCGCAAGATCCTTCATTTGCTATCAAATTTCAACTCGCAGCTCGACAAGGCTCAAACAAAATTAAGGAAATACCAACAAAAACAGGAAAGCATTTTGACTTATTTGTGAGGTAACATAGACAATACTGAAACATTCTTCACGTGTCAGAATCGCTCATGGTTTCAGAAGAGCTAGAGCTTCGAAGACGAAAAGGCAAGGCAATGCGGGCCTAGCGGCCTAACCCTGCTACAATAAACAAACAGCACATTAGCCTGCGTGGCATCATACTATGTCAAACCCAATGGGTTTTAGAACAGAATGGACAATAATTTCCCGTTTCAAAGGAAATCATCAAACAGAAAATTGCACAAAAGTGAATGATAAGGATCGTTGACTATGATCATATTTGCAGCTGAAAGAGTCTCGGTCTCGATATTGCTTTCATTGATAAATGTTCGCACAGTGCAAATGATCTGTGTGTCGTGTGATTCTATCTTCAGCATAACACTCCACTGACAATAAACTGCTATTGTCTACCAAGGAGTCACATTCATTTTATGTTGCCAACCATGACCCACAATCCTCATATCCATTGCAAAACTTTTAAACATACAAGCTCACTTCATTATGTGTTGTTGAAGGATTGACAGGCAATTTATTCACTTGTATTTTAAGTATTTCAGTACACTTAGACCTAACGAACTTGTGTTCTTTTCAGAGTGTGACTGACATTTTTTCATATTTTGTGGACTAATGTTTGTCACATTCTGAAGAGAACGTAAGTTCGAAGGCCTAAGTTTGCTGAAATATAAGTCGTGTTTTTTTGCCTCCAGTCAGTCTTTTATTACAAATTTGTTGCTATGTTAGGTTCTCATCTCTTTACTAAAAATCCGTGCATTGTCGATATTTGTCGAAATTTAGGAATATTATACAAGTTGAGGACTTCTGGATCATTTTTTCTTGAAAATTGTGCCGGATAAGTCAAAAGAACGAAATCATACTATAGTGCCGAATAGGTTTAAATTGTGTAGGATCATATAAATTGTGCCGGATAAGTCAAAAGGTGCTTTCGAGAAGCGACCAGTCAAGAAAAATAGTTTTCATTCGACATACTATATGGCCTATTCTAAAGCAGAAAGGCTAACTTTGATGTTGAAATTTATTTCACTTGAATCAGCCCTACTGTCTAGAGTTTTTGATGATTTCGCTTTGAAACTGTTTTCGGAACAGCTTAATATTTGCTGATAGCTCCTTAACAAGATTTTAATAACCGTAGAGCGAAATGAGCTATTTTAGCGATATGAATTTGAACAGCTTACTCCGTTTTAGTTATACGATACTGCATTTAAGGCTGAGCAGCACTGACTTAACTTCGTTAACAGCTAGTTATGTGGGTTACATTAAACCAAATGTTGGACAATGACTATTCAAATTCAGTTACTGTAACCTTAATTTGACAATGCCCTCCTATGCAAAATAAAACAGCAGAAAACATTGACTACATTAGTTACTAGCCATGTGATATTTTTTTAACTTTAAAAGCAACTTGTTCGATTGTTTTGTTTTGTTGGACTCTTAATAAGTTTTGTATTATGAAGTGCTTGAAAAATACCATTTTTCCAATCAAAGTTCTTTTTAAGAAACCAAATTTAGAATTGCAGGCTGATTGATTTCTTATATCAGGGTAGATGTTGGGCCATCTGGCAGGCTGCAGTTTCTTAAAGTCAGTTTCTAAGTGGCGGGGTAATTCTGTACCTGCTTGTCCAATGTTATCCTGACATGCAAAGTGAAACAAACCTTTGTAATTATCAGTAAAATTCGTTCATGGTATTTTTCGCAGCTTCATATTCAATTTTAATTTAGTTGCCCGTTGTCTATGTTAATGACTGCGGAGTTGTAATGGTGTAATGGGTTGTAATAGTTGCAATGCTGAGGACATCAGCTGGTAAGGGATGTTTTTCATTCAGAGGGGCCAGTCTCTGGAATCGCTTGCAAAAAGAATCAAAAGGAGCGCCAACTCTAAAGAAATTCCAGGATGGGCTGATGAAATCGCGCAAGGCATAAACAAGGTGCTTTACATGAATCATTAACTCTTTTCATTAACTCTTTTTATAGTATCATACCATTAAGTGTAAAATATTTAATAGTTTTTAGAGTATTATAATTGCATGGCCCCCTGTAAGTCAGTTTTCTCTAACTGAGGGGCTACCATGCCTAAAAAATTGAAAATGAAGATGAAATGAAATGGCCTCTTGCACTCCGTGATATCGTCCTCGTAGTTTAGTAAAGTAGCTCGTATGAAGTGTCTTATGTGCTTCGTTTTGTACTATTTTATATTGAGTACAAAAAAAGATATAACATGCTCTGAAGCTTTTTCTTATTGAGAGAGCAACATCCATACGGCTCTCAAAAACAGTTAGTACAGCAGTGATTATGCTATGGCCATACTTCAAATCGTTCAACAGTTCTCCAAAGTAGGATGACCTGAAACTGACAGTAATTTTTGCAGTAACTTTGAACTTGACATTGATTTGATTATGCAAATTTGCTCCAAATCTACAGTATTTTAGCAAAGAGAAGTTAAGAAATATAAGCCTTTGCCATAAAATGAATTGTACTTTGAACAGAGTATGATAAATTGACGACATAGGAGCTTGCAAAAATGAATTGAAAGTAATAAATCCTATTTTTTATGTCGAAGAGAAGTGCTATGCTTGGAGAATGTTACTGTAAATAATTAAATTGCTTGAGCAGGATAAAGAATGGCGGGTTTGAAAATAATGCGCTTTTCCAAAGTGAAATACGTTGACATGTTATTGTCAGGGTCATTCCTTTTTATGTTCCAATAAAAAGTTACACTGACATGATGCTAGTTACACTACTTACAAAATTACCCACTATTTACTCACTGACAACATTACTCTACAGTGCTACCAGAATAATACCGCAAGGAGCAAAAAGCTGTATCTCCCCTGCGGCAATAACATAAGAGGTAGAAACTACTAATGGATATACAAAACAAGAGAAAAACCAAACGATACATGTAACTACCAAAATACAAAATTGCCAAGGAGGCTTCGGAGGTTATGGAGCTTGTAACGGATTCTGAGATTTTCCAATCAAGTCGACCAGTTTGGTGGATAAAATTCAAAGTTAGAAGAAGTATCTTTTCATTGAGGTTGTTAGGAGGGTTCTTATCACCATATGATAAAACGTGCATCCGAAGCTTCGTTTGAACAATTGATGTATCTGTATGGTCGTAATAGAGCTAAACTCCAGCGAAAAGATCTCTTCGTAGTGTTTCAATGGTAGGGCAGAGCAGCAAAAAATGTTCCGTATCCTCGATGCCATCGTTCGACGGACATAATGGGTTTATGGTATCTCTAGAATTATGCATGAATTTTGTGAAAGTTTAGTTTGGCGAGACTAACCCGAAGCTGTAAAAGGTGGGATAAACCTTTAGGTCATGAATACCAAAAAAGGGTTTTGGAAAGGGTCGAACTATCGAGAGTTCTTTTCTTAAAAACAACTATCGACGGTGCAGGTCTCGTTTCAGAATTAAGTTTATTCCATTCAGATAAAGAGTGAGGATAGAATCTACGTTGGAATTTTTCTGTTCTTGCCGTTTTTTTTATATACATTCCATCTAAAAAACTTACAATACATATTACCTAATACCACTACTTACAAAATACTATACCCTACTACAAAAACAATACCATTTGGAGCGAAGAACTACGTCTACCAAAAGGCAACATAAAACTGAAAACACGAATATAGCACTACACGTAACGACTCTGGAGACAAAGATTGCACATAGATTACATGTAACTGCTAACACATAACTACTACAAAAAAGAAAGAACGTTTACTTAAAGGGGACTAGGTGGTTGTATGGCTTATAACTGAGATCTAAACTTCTAATCAAAACGACCAGTTTCATGAATAAAACGGAGCATTAAAAGAAGTATATCCTTATTGAGACTATCGGGAAAATCTTTATCACCGTACAATAAAATCTGCATTAGAAACTTGTCTGAAAGATCGGTATGTCCAAGTGGTCGTAATAAAGCGGAGACTCCAGCGAGAAGATCCCTACATGGTACTTCCAGAGAAGGGCAGAGCAACAAAAAGTACTCCGTATCCTCAATGCCATCGTTGGTAGGGCACATTGGGTTTATAGTGTCTCTGAAGTTATGTTTGAATTTGTGAAAATTCAGTTTACTAAGACCCACCCTAAGTTGGGTAAGATACCATAGCCCTGTTAGATCATGTATTCGAAAGACAGATTTTGGCAAAGGGCGAATTTTGGACATCAGCTTGGTCTTAAATGCAGCAATAGAAGGAGCATGTCTAATTTCTGTTTCAAGCTTATTCCATTCTGATAGACAGTGAGGATAAAAGGTGGATTGAAATTTATCTGTCCTTGTCCTTATTTGCGGGACAGCATCCTGCTTGCGAAATGAGTATCGTGACTGCCGTAATGGCGGTATTGGGTCCGTAGTATAATTGGGGGCCAGATTATTTATGAACTTATAAAATAAAATAAGACGTCTGCTCCACCTTCGGGAGTTTAGCGATTCCCAGCCAAGCTCAGCATACAGTTTCTCTCTCGACGTACCCTTCCATGTTCCTGATACAGCTAGGGCAGCAGAATACTGAACGGGCTCTAATTTCTCCATAAGATTTGGCAAGGTTATGTTTCCACTAAAGTCACATACTGTAGCAGCATACAGCTCAAATCCTTACTGGTTGCTGAAAGCACGCGGAAATCATCCAATTTCACGGTAGTCAGCCAATCAAATAGCCCCTTTCTAACCACGTGATACCAAATTGGCCGTTCGAAGTGAATTCTTGATTACCCTCATTAAAGTTGAAATGGCTATTAAGTTACAATAATTACATGGAATTTTCTTTGAGTCGTTGCAAATGAGATATAAGGATAAAAATCTCAGCGATTATGGATATTGCCCTAAGCAATAACCTAAGCACAGTCCCTTAAATTACATCTCAAAATCGCAGGTGATTTTAACGATTTCTGCCGGAATTGTGATCTGGGCCTAAACTTCTTACCGATTAAATCTCATACGTTGACTCCAAAAGGGCTTAGTTTGTATTCTTGAGCTGAACGATTCACTTACCAACGACTCAATGATCTATTCGGCTTCATTTTCCATTTAGATGTCTCCAAATTTCGTTTAAAACATCCAGTCTTGAGCAACTTCTTGCAAATTTGTCTCGTTCCATATTTTCTCTGCAAGCGCCAGCAATCTCCTCAAAAACGTCTCATCGATAGGCTTTGTCCTACATATAATGCGATTCGATACAGTTCATACACTCGTAAATTGATATGGCATTGTCTGATTTTGCTCAAGTCATTGAAATGGAAACAAAAAAAGATAAAACATTCTTTGGCTGTTTGGTTCACCAATGAATTGATCTTACACAAAACAACAAAGCAACAAAAAGTTTGTGCAAGAAATGTGTCAGATCTATTCATGAGTCAATAAAGTTAAACAAAAGGTTAACAGCGGCAAACTTTCAACAAAACAAAACATTTAGTTTTGTTGCTTTGCGTAAGATCTATTCATTGGTGAATCAAACAGCCAAAAATGTTTCATCCTTTTTGTTTCCATTTGAATGAATTGAGCAAAATCAGGCGTGCCATATCTATTTACGAGTGTATGAACTGTATCGAATCGCATTATCTGTAGTACAAAGCCTATCGATGAGATGTTTTTGAGGAGATTGCTGGCGCTTGCAGAGAAAATATGGAACGAGACAAATTTGCAAAAAGTTGCTCAAGGCTGGATGTTTTAAACGAAATTTGGAGACATCTAAATGGAAAATGAAGCCAAATAGATCATTGAGTCCTTGGTAAGTGAATCGTTTAGCTCAAGAATACAAACAAAGCCCCTTTGGAGTCAACGAATGAGTTTTAATCGGTAAGAAGTTTAGGCCCAGATCACAATTCTGGCAGAAATCATTAAAAATCACCTGCGATTTTGAGATGTAATTGAAGGGACGGTGCTTGGGTTATTGCCTAGGGCAATATCCATAATCGCTGAGATTTTTATCCTTATATCTCATTTGCAGCGACTTTTATTGATGTTTGAACGAATGTCATTATTCTTCGACCGGAAAATGACTGTAATTTCGGCTCCAAATGAGATATTTTTCCAAGCACGCTACAAACTATAGAGGGGCATCCCTTCTACTGATTTATCAAAGAAAATTCCATGTAATTATTGTAACTTAGTAGCCATTTCAACTTTAATGAGGGTACTCAAGAATTCACTTCGAACGGCCAATTTGGTATCACGTGGCTAGAAAGGGGCTATTTGATTGGCTCACTGCCGTGAAATTGGATGATTTCCGCGTGCTTCAGCAACCAGTAAGGATTTGCGCTGTATGCTTACTGTAGCAGGGATGTGGTAGGTGGGTCCCCATGATCCAGGTGAGGTCGAACATATAGCTTTTATAATTCATTCAGCGTATGTCTGGGGAGATATTTGGGAGGGTGCTTCGGCAGACTAATCCTTTTGCGTGATTTACTGATAGCTGCACTTATGTGAGCAGCAAAGGATAATTTTGAATCAACAAAAAGTCAGAAGCAGAACCAAAGTGTTTATGATAATCTACTTTCTTCACGGGTGTACCGTTAACCCTATTTTAACCGGGGGGGGGGGCGTTTTTCGCCCCCCCCTCCCAAACTTTTTTTAATAGCTCCTAAACGATGACAGCTATGGCACTGAAACTCACTGACTTTTCCTAAAATTTAACTGGCAATCAGAAAATAAAAATTTCAATGCCTATTGTTAGACCACGTGACCACCAGATGCCCATATTTGGAGAGTGGTCACAAAGAAAATCGTGAAAACTGCTCTAGTTTCTTTATTTCGTGCCGAATCTCGTCAACATATATACCATTCAATTTGTCTCGATGAGTACTTTCATTTGATATATAATTTATCTATATTTGCTGACGTCAGCAATTTATAATTTCTATGACGTCATACATCTTTATGACGTCATATTTCTAATGAATTAGCAATTTTCATATGAAAAATCATGTAATGACTTGAAATATTGATAAAACTATTTGATTTCACTCAAATTATGTGAAATTGATGGTGTTTAAGCATTATTTTTGAGGAATCAATTTAGCATTGAATCGAATAACCGTTATTTATTTAGTTAATTATTAGGAACCACAAATATTCGTACAAAACTGAATGAAATCTCAAACTAAGGCTATCAAGTAAGTATTTGGATAGTTTTTAGCCTATTTTAGTCAGTTATTTAATGTAAATCTACTTGTTTTTCCTGATAGCTCAATTTTGTCAAAATTTGCCCTATTTTTGGTTGCCTAGCAACCAATCACGTGATTCAAAATTAATTGATGCTATTTTTGGATTCTCCTTTGTTTAATTATAACACAGTGCAAGTTTCATTGTCATAGCTATTATAGTTCCGAAGATAATTAGGGGGGCGAAAAACGCCCCCCCCGGTAGAAAATCACTTTTTTTTCACCCGGTTAAAATAGGGTTAAAAAGTATCACTGGGTGGTCAATTTTGTTTCTTTTCCTCGAAAAAATTATTTCAACAGCTTGCTTCTGTGGATCAGGATTAAACGTCATTCTCCAGTGATGAGCCCATTGCTTTGTCGCCTCCAAATCATGATTCATGTCATTGGCAGCTGTAATGGGGTTTTGGACGACCGTAAATAACGACGTATCATCAGCGAAGAGTTTAACATTACACTTCAAGTTTTCGGTTAGATCATTTATGTACACAAGAAAAAACAACGGTCCTAAGATTGAGCCTTGTGGTATTCCAGCTGAGATATCTCCCCAAACAGAAGATTTCCCGTTCAGAACAGTTCGCTGTTTACGATCCTTTAGATTATTATTGTCCTTTCTTCACGCCTTTTTGTTGTTTGGCGGCTTTTTCTGGGCAGCGGATTGAATCCTTCAATCTTAGGTGTCCAGAGTCCTTCTAATTATCTTCGCCATGCCAAGTTCACAAGTCTTTTATAATAAAGATGTCATCTGTCCCATTTCGAGTTGCTCAACATATCTCTTAAAGTTTTTGCGCAGAGTACCAAGAGCTCCGATGATGATTGGTATTATCACCACTTTCCTGACATTCCATAGTTTTGCCACTTCCCTTCTAAGATCTTCGTACTTTTCCTTCTTCTCCTCTTCTCTTTCGATCACTCTTCCATCAAACGGGCATGAAACGTCAATGATTTTGCATTCATTTTATCTCTTCATCGTGTATTACGATGTCAGGTCGGTTGTGATTCAACTGCTGATCCGTTTGACTTCTAAAATCCCATAAGATCTTTGACTTTTCATTCTCTAAAACACCTTCTGGAATATGATCATACCATTTCTCTGTACAATCGAACCCATATTTCTTGCAAAGCTCCCTGTGAATTACTTTCCCAACTCTATCATGCCGCCAATTCTTGTACTGGTTCTGGGCCAATTTTTCACATTCAGCCACTACATGCGCAATAGACTCTTCTCTTTTTCCGCACATTCTGCAAACAGGTGAAACATCCATTTTATCTATGCGGCTCTTTATGGCATTCGTCCTCAACGCCTGATCTTGGGCTGCCATTAACATCCCCTCTGTCTCCTTCTTCAGCGTACCTTTCCTCAGCCATTCCCATGAATCAGAACTTATTATGCCTGCAGTCAACTTCTCATACTGGCCATGTAGAACCTTCTCTTTATAAGATTCCATTCTTTTTACCCTGATTGCTTCCTTTGGCATTCCAGAGCCCAACAAGTTTTCTTCCCTTACTGCTTTTAAAAATGGTTCTTTGCTCAGCTCTATATAGCTATACAAACTGTTTACCTCAATCTCAACGCAATCCTCAACACTGATTAAGCCCCTGCCACCGTCTGCTCTTTTGGGCCTATTTTGAAATTGGTCGCACTTAGAAAAAATCGTGTTTCTGCGAATTACAAAAATTGTATGAGTTCCAAAGTAATTTAACTGTTTTCAGTATCTGCAAGCGGAAGACAGTGACTCATTTTACCATCATTTTCACGCAGAAATCATGAGGTGAAAATTTTGCTGCATGAAAACTGATTTTTGACCAAAAACGTGACATTTTTGAACTTGTCTTAATGGTACTGAATGGAGACGAAGTTTTCATTCAACATGGGGCTGAGGACAACATTTTGCACGGGATTATGCTGAATTTTACTCGAAATGGCACCACACAGGCATAAGGGCTTCCAGTATGGAGTAGGCGTTGCCAAAAGGATAGGAAAAATTCTGTCCATCCGACAGTGTCCGTCCGACAGACAGACTGCATGCACTTGATGTATTCACATGCCATGTGATTAATCATTTTAAGCAAACTTTGCATCGAAACGCAATCTAGAAGGGTTGAGCGATGCATAGATACCAAGAGTGTAAAGAAAAGTGCTTTTCAGCAGCATAGAGATGCAACTGAAAAACATGCATGAAAATTTCACTTTCTTTCTATCTTGTCCGTCCGACAGACGAGGAAAGCCTGGGTTCCTGCAGAAGAGGGAGGGTCAAACGCAGATCCAGATGGTCCATTTTATAGGCAACCATTTGCTTTAGATAGGTTCATAACCGAGATAGCCATACGCATTAAGGTTTTGGCAGGTAGAAGCTTCAAAGTATCTAATGTCCGTCCGACAGATTTTTTAATTAAAAAAAATTTGTAATAGAGTCTGTCAATATCCGCCTGCGGGTGCAATGCTCTATATATTGTTAGCAACTTTCTGGTTTTCCTATCGGTGGCTTTCAGCTCATCTACCCTCCAGTTAATTATTCCTGCACCGTATCTGATGACTGATACAGCCCTAGCATTTATTGCTTGGATGATGTTTCCACCATTCAGCTTGGATTTCAGTATTGATCTAACCCGCCTGATATATTCCTTCTTCAGTTTCTCCTTCATTTCTTCATGTTTTACGTTGTCGATCTCTAAAATTTCTAAATATTTGTACCCCTCCTCTTCAAGACCTTTCATAATTTCATTACCTGGCATAACAATACCATCACATTTCACAATCTTTCCTCTCTTCATGATCAAGATCGCACATTTGCTGATTCCAAATTCCATTCTAATGTCATCGCTAAATACTCTTACTGTGTTGACAAGTGTATCTATTTGGTTTTCATTTTTGCCATATAATTTCAGGTCGTCCATAAATAGTAGATGATTTATCCTCACTTTTTCTCACAAATCATACCTTGCTTTAACATCTCTTAAAATCAAAGTCAATGGAATTAGGGCCAATACAAAAAGGAGAGGAGACAAGCTGTCTCCCTGAAATATCCCTCTCTTTATCCTAACTTCTCCAAAGACATTTTTGCCAGATGTTAAGTCCGTTCTCCAAGTATTCATACTGTTTTCCAGTAAAGATATCATATTGCTTGCCACTCCAAACATATTCATGCATTTCAACAACCATGTATGCGGTATCAAATCATACGCTTTTCTGTAGTCAATCCAAGCCATTCCTAACCCACATAAACGCCTCTTGCAACTTCTCATTACCATCTTATCGATTAGTAACTGATCTTTTGTACCTTGTACCTTGATTTCCTTCTGCAGCCTTTTTGTTCATCCACGAGCAGTCCTTTTCCGTCAAGGTGTTCATGCATAGAATCCGCAAGGACTGAGGTCAACAGCTTCCACATTAGAGGTCGGCATGTTATTGGTCTAAAGTTGCTTGCTATAGGCCCCTTTTCCGTATCCTTCATCATTAAACTCGTTTTTCCTCTGGTCATCCACCCTGGCACATTGTTATTATAGATTATTATAGATTATTATTATTTTTTTATTATTATTCTTTTTTAAGAAGCACCATCGCATGATGGGAATGTCACACTTGATATCGGAGTTCTACCCGAACCCTGAGATGCCAAGCACCCTTCTCAAGATGAAGGCTGTACCTAGCAATGCAGCCTTCTGCAAGCATGGGACAACGAGAGGAATGTCTATTCGTTTAAGATGTTTCTCCAGCTCTTTGGATACTGTTCCCAGTGCACCAACCACTATCGGTACTACAACTGCTTTGACATCCCATAGCTTTTCAATCTCTATACGTATAATTATATATGTAATTATTATTATTATTACTGTTATTGTGTCTTTCAGTTTTTGTGCGTTTCTATTCGAGGCCAAGACCAAACCATGGTCCTGAGGCTTTAAGTCCAGTCTTTTCTCAGGTTATAAATAGAGCTCTCCTCAGGATGTGTGATGTTCCTAGCAAGACAATCTTCTGGATTTCTTCGATGCAGATCCTTCCAGGGATCTTTGACACGTGATCATTCATTCGCTTTCTGATAAGGCCAAGGGCTCCAACGATAACAGGGACAGTAGTCGTTTTCATGTTCCACATTTTGTTTACTTCTATTTCCAGGTCTTTGTACTTTGACAGTTTTTCTGTTTCTTTATTACCGACATTCCGTTCAGATGGCACAGACATATCAATGAAAATACATTTGTTTTCTTTCTTGTCTTTAATCACTATATCGGGCCTGTTTGCAGTAATCTCTTTGTCAGTATGGATTGGCATATCCCATAGTATGACTACATCTTTCCCTTCCATTACTGTGCTTGGCTTATGTTCATACCATCTAGAGGGCACTGCGATATCATAGTGTTTGCAGATTTTCCAGTGCATGTAAATTAGAGCTTTGTCATGTCTTTCAAGGTATTCCTTTTTTGCCAGAACTGGACATCCTGATATAATGTGATCTATGGTTTCATCATGTTCGTGACATAATCTGCATTTTGGGTTCGTCCCGTCCTTAATGATCTTATTCCGATAGTTATTTGTAGCAAGGCTCTGGTCCTGTGCTGCGATAATAAATCCTTCAGTTTCCCCTTTCAAACTGGCACTTTTCAGCCATTTATGGGTGCCTTCCTTATCCACATCCACTTTGTTAACTCTCACGGGATACTGTCCATGCATCGGCTTCGCTTCCCAGTTTTCTTTCATTATTTCCATAATTCTTTTCTTGGCGCATTTCTTTGCTTCTCTAGCGCACTTTGTAGGTGACGCATTTTCCTCTACTTCAATATCATGCATTTGAATTTCTCTCCTAAACTTATTTGCTTCTTTTTGGACTGAGTACAATTTCTTCCGTTCTTCATGGTGGTAAAGTTGTCGCAATAGTTTCTCATTTTTCCCTCTGAGATATGTATCTAGGCCTATGGTAGTAGTCTTGAATGTGCACTCTAATTGGATCAATCCACGCCCTCCTTCTTTTCTACTGATGTAAATCCTATCAACATCTGCTTTGGGGTGGTTCATCCTATACGTAGTTAGCATCTTTCTTGTTTTCCTATCAAGTTTCCTTATTTCTTGTAATGTCCAATTAACGACATTGAAACTGTAAGTGAGAACTGGTACGGCAAGTGTGTTTATGGCAGTTATTTTGTTATCAGCATTCAGCTCACTTTTTAGGGCTAGTTTAACCCTCCGACAGTATTCCTTTCGAATTTTCTCTTTCATTACAGAATGCTGTAATATTATTATTATTATTATTATTATTATTATTATTATTATTATTATTATTATTATTATTATTATTATTATTATTATTATTATTATTATTATTATTATTATCATTATTAGTAGATTGTGCTTTTAGATTTTAGATTGTGCTTTTAGTTTATTTATAATTTTTGTTGCAATTGAGAGGGTTCAAGATGACTGAGGACACCCAGGTCCAAAAAAGGAAGCAGCTTTTCTTTCTTGCTGAAAAAGTCACTCGATATAAAGGTCATTGGCTATTTCTTTGTTTATGCCGCAACTTCGATGTTGTTCCTAATGGACTGAGACTTAAAAAGACGGCACAGATCGGTAAGCAATCCAATAATTTCCTATCACGAAAAGTATGTATTATTGTAAGTTCATAGTTTTGAGATTTATCAAGGGTATTCTAATTTTGATTTAATGTTAATTTTATGGTAATTTTGTTTACAATGTATAAAAACCTGGCTGTCCCCGTTTGTAAAGCAAACTGACGAAGATTTTTTAATCGAAACGTATTTGGCAAATCACAGTTGTGTTTTCCTATTTTATTTTCTGTTATTTTTAGATTGTGCTTTTAGTTTATTTATCATTATTATTATTATTATTATTATTATTATTATTATTATTATTATTATTATTATTATTATTAATATTATCATTATTATTATTATTATTATTATTATTATCATTATTATTATTAATATTATCATTATTATTATTATTATTATTATTATTATTATTATTATTATTATTATTATTATTATTATTATTATTATATATATACGCGGATATACCATCCTTATATATATACGCGGATATACCATCCTTTGCATCCCCATGCATCGTAACAGGTAATAATGAAAGGCCTGACATTGTTGTCGTTCAGCAGAAAGTCGTCACCATCATAGAACTTACCATTGGTTTTGAAACAAATATGGAGGGAAACAGCAAAAGAAAACGCGACAAATACAAAACGTTGAAGTCAAACTTACTACCGAAATATGATGACGTTCGTTATGTTAATGTGTCCATGGGTGCTTGCGGTTTCATAGAGAAAGACAGCAGAAACTTTTTCGAACTTTTACGTTCTATAAGGGTACCAGAGAATGAAATTCTGTTCCTCACTAAGCGAATAACAAATATTTGTATAAGATCATCGTACTATATATTTTGTCTAAGAAACAAAGAATGGACATCCCCCGAACTTTTAAGCTTTTAATGGTAGTATATAAGGACATTATAGATCTTACTTTTGAACTGTGTGAGTATGCAACCAATGCCCAATTTTGGAGAGTTGGCTGGATAGACTAGGTTTCAGCTTTTATTGTATTTTAAATTGTTTTGAATGAAAGTTTCCATTGTGTTCATTTTTCACAGTTAAAACTGGACGTGTAAGCTTGAAATCAAATTGCAACAAGCAAAATCAGATTTCAAGTACTTTTCGTAAAATCCTTGCTGTTCCTAGCAATACTGTCTTTTGAATTTGAGCTGTCTTGATTGAAATTCCAATTTCCTTGATTTGGCTTTCCAACATTGTTGGCACAGTTCCCAATGCACCTATCACAACAGGAATTATTGCAACTTTGACATTCCACAATTTGCTGACTTCTCTCGCTAAATCCCTGTATTTGTCAATCTTTTCATCTTCCTTCTCGGCTACTTTATTGTCGCCAGGGCATGCTATATCTATCAATTGGCACTCTCTTGTTTCTTTGTTAACAATTGTCATGTCAGGTCTCCTAGCACCGATCATTCGATCAGTTTGAATTGTGAAATCCCATAATATTTTACATTTCTCATTTTCCATTACACTTTCAGGCTCATGATCATACCATTTATCCACATGATCTAAACCATTTTTCTTGCACAGCTCCCAATGAACTGCTTTGGCTACGTTGTCGTGTCTGATCTTGTATTCCGTCTGGGCAAGCTTCTTGCACTGACTTATGATATGAGTTACTGATTCGTCTCCTTCCTTGCACATCCTACACTTAGGGTCATCACGACTTTTATCAATCTTTGCTTTGATTACGTTTGTTCGAAGTGCCTGATCTTGAGCAGCTATCAAAAGACCTTCAGTTTCTTTCTTTAGGTTCCCGTTAGTAAGCCATATCCAAGAATCCTTACTAGCTATATTCTCCGTCTGCCTCAAATGTTGCCCGTGTAATGCTTTTTCTTTCCACTCCGCTTTTCTCTCCATTTTCTTTCTCCGTTTGAAATCTTCTTCATTTTCACTAGGTGTATCTATTTCTCTTCTTGCTGCAATTATCAATCGTTCATCACTCTCGCTTATATATCTTTGAAGTCCCAGTAGCAAGGTCAATACAATCTTCTACTGCAATTACTCCTCGACCACCCTCTTTCCTTGGTAAATACAATCTGCAGACGCTGTCTCTAGGATGTAATGCCTTGTGCATTGTCATCATTTTTCTTGTCATTCTATCCATAGTCCGTAATTCCTCCCTTGTCCATTCAATGAAGGGAGCTGAATACCTTAATGAGGAGACTGCCCACGTGTTGATAGCTTGCACCATATTTCTTCCGTTCAATTTCGATTGTAAAACTTTCCTCACCCTACGTTTGTACTCATTTCTTAATTTTTCTTTCATCTCTTTTTGCTTTACTTGATCGGATTCAAGAACACCCAAGTATTTATATGAACAATCCTCATTCATTGACTTGATTCTGTTTTCATCTGGTAGCATGATCCCGTCAGATGTTATCACCTTTCCTCTTTTAACAACGATTGTAGCACACTTATCTATCCCAAACTGCATCCCAATGTCACTGCTGAACACATGAACTGTCTTTATCAAAGAGTCTAATCCTTTCTCATTCTTGGCATACAGTTTGAGATCGTCCATGAAAAGAAGATGGTTTATCTTTTCCCTATTTCGAAACTCGTATCCATGACGAACGTTCCTCAGGACCATTGACATTGGAGTCAACGCCAACACAAACAAAAGTGGTGACAGCGAATCTCCTTGAAATGTTCCCCTCTTTATCTGGACATCCCCGAGGCTTTCTCCGCAAGATGTTAACTCTGTTCGCCATGTTTTCATACTATTTGATAGCAGTTTCTTCACGTTGTCAGCAATTCCAAATATCTCCAAACACTCCTCCAGCCATGAATGTGGGACCATGTCGTAGGCCTTTTTGTAGTCAACCCATGCCATGGCAACATTTTTCTTTCTTTGCTTCACTTCTTTCATTAGCATTTTATCAATAAAAAGCTGGTCGTGCGTTCCTCTTGACTTCTTGCGACATCCCTTCTGTTCATCTGGCGAAAGGTCCCTACTTTCTAAGAAACTGTACATGCCATCAGCAATAATCCCAGTGAGCAACTTCCAAATTAATGGAAGGCAGGTAATTGGGCGATAATTGCTGGCCACATTACCCTTACTCTTGTCTTTCATAATGAGGGTTGTGCGCCCTTTTGTCATCCAGATCGGTACATATCCATCATTCAAACAACTATTCAGCTGTACCATGATTCTATCATGCAGAACTGTGAATTTCTTTAGCCAGAAACCCTGAACCAAATCAGGGCCTGGTGCTTTCCAGTTAGGAAATTTCTGAAATATCTTCTTCAGTTGAGTCTCTGTTATTTCTATATTGTCTTGACTGTTGACTTCTACCTCCTGTTTAATCTTATCAATCCATTCAGCTGATGCATTATGTTTTGCCTCTTTGCTCCAAATATCAGTCCAGAATGCCTTAGCTTCCTCTTTATTTGGAACTTCGTTCGATCTTTCTTCTCCATTAATCTCCTGATAAAACTTACTTTGATCTTCTTCAAAAAGCCGGTTCTGCTTGAACTGTTCGATTCTCTCTTTGTACCTTCTTACTTTCGCAGTTTTGACGACGATTCTCTGTTTTAATTCGTCAATTACACATTTAACTCCTTTCTCTCTCAATCGATATTTTTTCTGCAGGTCTTCTCTGTGACGGGTTTTTGACAGTTTTCCCTCTTTCAGTTGTTGTAATCTACTTAAATCTCTCCTTAGTTGCTGTATTTGTCCTTCTAACCTCCTTTTCCACCAAGGGTCGTTCTTGTTTTCTTTCTTTGCTGTCTTTACACCGAGATTTTCGGTTACTACTGTGGCAGCAGCATAGATCAAATCGTTCGTTTGTGTTATATCACTCGTTGGCATCTTGCTAAGCACTGCCTCTACTTTCTTGAGTTCTTCCGATAAGTTTTTCTTATCTACTCTTTTAAGATTTGGCAGCCTATTCCTATTTGTTTCATTCATAATTGATTTAATTCTTTCTACAAGTAGCTTCTCTTCTTCGCACCACTCCTCCCCGATCTCATCTGTTCCTAGTACATCAGATTGAGTTTGCTCATCATTATAATTACTTATTTCCTCCCTCCGTATCTGCTCTTCGTTGCGAGTTGGCAAGTTCGACGATTCAGTGTTATTCACATTTCTCTTTATCCTTTCAATTTCGAGATCCGACAGCCATTTCTTTTATTTTATTTGTCTCAACTGATCCACCAGACGTTGTTCACTTACTTCAAACATATCATTGTCCTTCCAAATGTTTATCATTCGCTTTCGATATCCCCTTTTTTCTGGTTGGCTTCGCAAATAGCATTCCATCACTTTCTCATTCTCTCGTTGTGTCCACTTTGTTCTTGTTACTCCAACAGTAGCAGGATAACGACCGGGCCTGCTCTGTTGTTCCACAGGGCACCTGCCGGGCGAGAGGCCTTCGCTTACAGCTCCGGACTCATTTACGCCGTTATCATCAATATGTTGACTGGACATTGCACTCCTTTAGAGGTTAGTGAATTTAAGGTTACACCACCACCGGTGTGTTTATCGAGAACACCATCTCTAGGGGGGTTGCCGACCAAAGCTTAAGAGTCCCCCCTACCCATGAGACAGACTAGCCCCCGCCGGACGCCAACCCGGTACTTCATGGCCTCGGGGAGAGCTGACAGGTACTACACCTTGCTCAAGGGTGACCTGGAGGTAGTTGTGGCAAAGGGTAACCTCATTCGCCCACGTCGAAACTCCACAACCGGTTGCAGTTTATAGTCTTGCCCAGGACTATTATTATTATTATTATTATTATTATTATTATTGTACTCATTCACAGTGTTGTTGTAATTTACTGGTTTGCGTCCTACCAGCAGGCTACTTCCCGTAGCTTTAGCAGGTAGGCTTGTACTGTTCAACTAATCTTTTCTTGATGTTATCTCCTGTTCTTCTACTTTGTGTCCAAAACTTTCCTCAGTATTCTTGCTGATCCCAGAAGGCAGGTTCTTTGCACTACTTCCAAGTGAACATCGCACTTCAGCTGCTCTAGGTAACTTTTGAATCTTTTGGTCACTGAGCCTAACGCTCCGATGATAATTGGAATGATAAAAACTTTGTTGACTTCACCTTTATATACTTTGAATATCTCGTACTTCAGATCACCGTAAGCATCTTTCTTTTCCATTTCTTTTTTCTCAATTCTGGTATCGAAGGGACATGCCACGTCTATTATATAACATGTTTTTGACTTTTTCTCAATGACAACTATATCTGGCCTGTTATGTTCGATTTTAGACTCAGTCTGCATGGAGAAATCCCATAGAAGTTTAACTGCTTCATTTTCTAGTACAGCAATTGTGTTATCTACAAAGTGTTCATAGTTCTTTGATCCGCAAGAAAATCCAAACTTGTGACACAGATGCCAATGTATCACGGCAGCCACCTTATCATGACGCCATTTCTTGTACTCATTTTGTGCCAGCTTTTTACACTCCGAGAGAATGTGGCTTATAGTTTCATCCCTCTCCCCGCACAGCCGACACATTGCAGATCCTTGTCTTTTATCTATCATAACCGATACCCAGTTTGTTCTGAGTGCTTGATCTTGGGCTGCCATGAGCATTCCTTCTGTTTCCTTTTTTAGGTATCCATTGGCCAGCCACTCCCAACTTTCTTTTTCATCTTTAACGTCTTTTGTCTCTTTGAAGTAAGCAGAATGCAACGGTTTTTCCCTAAACCTTTCTTTTCTATTCTCAATGATCATTCTTTTCTTTTCCTTAGGGCTTTGTCTCTCTTTGATGATATTTTCCTTGCAAACTTCTTTCAGTAGTTGATCTTGTTTCGTGTTTATATAATATCCAAGACTATTTTCTTCAATAGTGATACAATCCTCTATACTAATTAGGCCCCGACCCCCTTCTTTCCTCTTCCAATACAATCTATCGACATCTGCTTATTATTATTATTATTATTATTATTATTATTATTATTATTATTATTATTATTATTATTATTATTATTATTATTATTATTATTATTATTATTATTATTATTATTAATTGAATTTTTAGCGTTGATTTCAGGTAATGTTTAGTTACTAGCCGAGTCACTACCAGAGACTTAAGGCTAGCAACTATGTCATGACAGTCCTTCTGGAAAGTTGACCAAGTGTCATAATCTTTTGATGGTTCCGCAAATCGATAACTACATTGAAAGGAATTTCCTCAAGAGATGGGATGTCGATGTTAGTGCAATTTTTTGAACTTCACAGATGTTCGATTTTCCCGGGATTTGATCAATAAAGTCACTGGATCCTTTCTTTAACATTCCTAATGCTCCAACTACTATTGGCAATGTGATTGTTCTTAGCTGCCACATCCTGCTTATCTCTATTTCTAAGTCCTTGTACTTTGCTAACTTTTCGTATTCTTTCACCGAGATGTTTCGATCAGGTGGCACAGACATATCTATCAGGAAGCAGGTTTTTTGTTTCAGATCTTTGATAACAATATCAGGTCTATTCGCATTAATCTGCCTGTCTGTATGGATTGTAAAATCCCAGAGAATGGTGACATTATCTCCTTCCGTAACTGGCTGTGGGTGATGTTCATACCAGTTCGTAGGGTGCGGGATTTCGTAATGATAACAAATGTTCCAATGCAAATACTGGCCTATTCTGTCATGTCTAGTTACGTACTCAGTTGCAGCAAGTTTAGAGCATCCAGAAATAATGTGGTCGATGGTCTAAATGTTCTCATCGCAGAGTCTACATTTGGGGTCTACTCCATTGTGTAGGATATTAGCCTGGTAGTTTCTTGTGAGCAAACATTGATCTTGTGCCGCTAATAGAAAGCCTTCGGTTTCTGCTTTCAGTCCTGAGCTGCATAGCCACTGATGCGTTTTCGCCTGGTCTACATATGCTTCCTTGGTACGTTTAGGGTATTGGCCATGAAGTGGTTTTTCCTGCCAGTGGTTCAACATTCGTTTTAGAATTTCTTGCTTAGCTTTTCCTTTGCTACTTTTCGCTGCTTCCGTTGGTATTATGGCATCTACGTTGTCACTATCTTCTAAGTTTAGTTCTCTTCTGCATCGCTGTGCCTCTTTTGTAACTGAGTGGAGTTTCTTGTTTCTTTCATGTTGGTTTACTAACTGTATCATCCAGTCGTAGTTATTTTGGATGTAAGTATCGAGTCCTATGGTAGTGGTCTTGTAAGACATTTCTAGTTGGATAAGGCCCCTACCGCCCTCTTTCCGTGGGAGATAGATTCTATCAATATCAGCTTTTGGGTGATGCATTCTATTTGCTGTCATCAATTTCCTTGTCTTAGTGTCCATGCGTTGGAGGTCATTTAACTTCCAGTTGATGATGTTAAAACTGTACTGCACCACTGGTACAGCTAGTGAGTTGATGGCTTGAATCCTATTACGGGAATTCAGTTCTGTTTTCATAATCGATCTTATTCTCCGATAGTACTCTTTTCTGATCTTCTCTTTCATGGCATTGTGTTGGATCCCCTTACCTTCGTTGACTCCCAGGTATTTGTATGCCCCTTCTTGATCCAAATCTTTGATTTTAGTGTTATCATTCAATGTAATGGATGTTGTTGAAGTAAGTCTACCTCGTTTAAAAGTGGCTTTAGCGCACTTGTCCAGACCAAATTCCATGTTGATATCATCACTGAACCTTTTCACAGTTGCTAGTAGCCCCTCCAGGTCACCATCATTTTTTGCATAAAGTTTAAGATCATCCATGTAGAAGAGATGTGTGATGGTTGTATCAAAGATCTTATAACCATATTTTGTGTTGTTTAATTCACTGGACAAAGGTACGAGAGCTAAGCAAAACAATAGTGGGGACAAAGAGTCCCCTTGAAATATTCCACGGTCAATCTTGATGTTACCGGATGTTTCGGTGCCGTTGTTATGATTAAGAATGAGTTTGGTACTCCACATGCTCATGCATTGGTGAAGAAAACCTTTTATAATTGGCGAAATTTTGTACATATCTAAAGTCTTCTCGATCCATGGATGGGGGACGCTATCGAACGCTTTTCGGTAATCGATCCACGCTGTGCTAAGGTTACGGTTTTTGGAGGAACAGTTTTCCAGTAACATACGATTAACAAGAAGTTGATCTTTGCAGCCATAGGAATTTCTTCGGCAGCCTTTCTGCTCAAACGGTAAGATGTTATGCTTATCGAGGAAACGGTATATTCTTTCTGTCAAGATTGATGTCAATAACTTGTACATTGTTGTCAGGCATGTAATTGGCCTGTAATTCTTTGGATTCCTAGTTTCGCTATTTTTTGGCAGTACATAGGTTGCCCCCTGCATCAGCCATTCTGGTGTATTTTCTGGATTTCTCATAATATCACAAAATGACTTAGTTAGTTGCTTGTATGCGGATGTTAGGGAATTTAACCAGAAATTTGGTACCTTGTCATGCCCCGGCGATTTCCATTTATGAGCCTTAGCTAAGGCTTGGTTTAATTCTTTGGTTGTGATATCCTCCCAGTCCTGTTCTTCTATGGCCCTCGTTCTTGTTTCTTCTCCTGTGATCCATTCAGCGTTCTCATTAAAACCTTTTTTGTTGCTCCAGATATTTTTCCAAAACGTTTCTACTTCTTGCATTTCAGGTGGGTCTTTAATTTCTATAGTTTCTTTTCCCAATTGCCTATAGAATTTCTTCGTGTCTGTACTAAAGATCTTATTGTGTCTATAGAAATTACTTCTTTTTTCATATCGACATATGCGCTGAGCCTTAGCTTGTAGTTTTTGTTTGACTAGTTCTTTTGATTCTAATATTTCATTCATATCGAACGATTTATATTTCCTCTTGACTTTTCTGGCTTTTCTAGTTTTTATAATATTCCCTTTAGATAATTCATCTAAGATCGATAATTCTCCCCTAAGCATTTTAATTTCTTTGGTCATTCGTTCCTTCCATTTTGGTTGCTTTTGAACATTTCTTATAGGAGCCTTTTTCTTCAGCTTAATCCCCATTTTCTTGGTAGCTGCTAACGATGTTGCATATATGAGGTGATTTAGCGATGTTAGATCGTTCTCAGTTTCTTGTAGAAGTTGCATTAGAGCATAATCGTAGATTCTTACGGTAAGTAGCTTAGATCTTTTACTCTGAAACTTTGGCAGTTGCTCTCTCTCATGCATTTCTGTATGTTGTGAAATGCTGTATTCACGGAGGATGTCATTTCTTGCTTCACGTATTTTCTCTTCATTGTCAGTTGCAAACGAATCATTCAATGTCGTGCCAGGACATGACTCATGATGATTTTCATTTTCTGGCCTATTAGCTTCCCGGCCTTGAAAGCCTTCGTCTGTGTGGTTGTCCCTTTGGAATGTGCTGTTAACTTGCTCCATGTTTTCTTCGTTTTGGTCACATAAGTTAGCACTAACAGCAGTCTTTATTGCTTCTATTTCAGCAGGAGTAAGTCTATGGTTGCGCATGATGTCTCTGCGCAGATTTGCTAGTTTGTTTGCATCCATATATTCACGGAAATTTTCTCCAACGGCCTCTCTCCATATGGTATAACATTGGTCAGTGATGTTTCTTTCTGGTTTATTCAGTGCCGTATAGAATGCTGTCATGATATTTTTGTACTCCTCACGGGTCCATGTATTTCTAGTTCTTTTGATGACATTACTTGATGTTTGACTTGAGGTGTCAGGGTTGATTTCTCGGTTGTGATTTCCCTCAGGTCGTTCTTCAGAGGAGTTTCTTCCAGTAGCCAATTTTTCGACCTTCTATTATTTATTATAGACTTTCGGAACTTCTATTATTATTATTATTATTATTATTGGTCAATACATGCTAATATACTTAGCAGAGATGTTCCCTTGAGGTTTGGTGACAACAAGTCTCCTCAAACCTCAAGGACTTTTCTTAGGATCCTTGCAGAACAAAGGATGGCACTTTTCTGCAAGTCCACAATACGGGTCTCTATTCCAATGTCTTTCAGTCTCTTCGGTAGCAGCCTTGGCGTGGTGCCAAGGGCACCAACTACAACTGGGATGATTTTCACTTGCGTGTTCCACAGTCTCTTTATCTCTCTGGCTAAATCTTGATACTTTTCGATCTTCTCAGCTTCCTTGTTGTCAACTCTATTGTCATACGGAACTGCAAAGTCAATGATCTTGCAATGACTGTTCCTTCTATCCTCCACAATCATATCTGGTCTTCTTGCTTCGATAGTATGGTCAGTCTCTACGGAGAAATCCCATAAAATCCTATAGTCATCATTCACCATGACAGCCTCAGGCTCATGTTCATACCATTTATCTTTTACCTTAAATCCACAGACTTTGCTTACATCCCAATGCACTCTCTTACCCACCCAGTCATGTCTGCGCTTGTATTCTTTTTGGACTAATTTACTACACTCACTAAGTACATGGTTGATACTTTCGTCCACTTTTCCACACATTCTGCATTTGCTGTCGATCTGGGTCTTATCGATCTTTGCTTTTATTACATTAGTTCTGATAGCTTGTTCCTGAGCGGATATTATTAATGATTCAGTCTCCCTTTTCAAATTTCCATCTCTCAACCACAACCAGCGTTCAGGACCTGCCACTTCTTCGGTTTGTCTCAAATACTGACCATGTAATTCTTTCTCCTTCCAGCTGCTTCTTCTTTCATTCTTCTTTCTTTTCTTGAAGCCTTTCGCTGTTTCAGTAACTTCCTCGATGTTTCTCGCTGCAGATAATATTCGTTCAGTGCTGTCAACAACATACTCTTCCATGCCCAAAATGGCTGTGTTTACGGTATCTTCTACATTTAACAAGCCTCTACCTCCTTCCTTTCTCGGTATGTAGGTCCTCTCAACATTACTATTATTATTATTATTATTATTATTATTATTATTATTATTATTATTATTATTATTATTATTATTATTATTATTATTATTATTATTATTATTATTATTATTATTATTATTATTATTATTATTATTATTATTATTATTATTATTATTATTATTATTATTATTATTATTATTATTATTATTATTATTATTATTATTATTATTATTATTATGGTCATGTGGGGAAAAGCAACCATGGACACATGCTTTGCATGCAAGGAAAATAGTCAATCCCTTTTGCACGTTGTTTCGGGTTGTAAAGTTCACCTTCAACGAGGCAGATACACGTGGCGGCAAAACTCCATCCTTGCGACTCTTTGACCAAAATTGAGGGCCTGAGGGACTTGAAAGTATTTGCTGATATCCCAGGCTACCCATGCCCCACAGTTGTCACCGGAACACTAAAGCGACCAGATGTCATCATGGTCTATCAAGAGAAGCCAGTTATCGTTCTAGAGTTAACCTGTGGTTTTGTTACCAACGTGAAAGAAAATTGTGCAAGGAAGGTTGGAAAATACAAATCTCAGTATGAGCGCCCTAGGATTGATATGCAAGGATGATGATGGAAATGGCATACTGCAAGCATTAAAGAGCATTGGACTTTCGGAACTTCTATCAAAAAATATTATTAGAAACATCATAAACGTCTGTATAAGGACAACGTACTATATATTTTGTAGGAAAGACAAAGAATGGACCAATCCAGAACTTTTAACATTGTAAAGAAGTAAAATTGTTGAAGGCGTAAGGCTTGACTAACATGCCCTTTTATGGAGAGTGGTAGTCACGAATAAATTCTTTATACTGTAAGTTTTACATTTTAAATACTTATCTTGTTGTAAGTTTATGAGAATGAAAGTTTCCATTATTATTATTATTATTTATTATTATTTTTATTCAATTGTACATTCTCGGGTTAGATGTGTTCCGGTTTACGCTTTGAAAGCAAGTTGCAACAAGCAACTAAAGGTTTCAAAGTCAATTTTCATCTTCTTCATGTTTCCAACACCTTCCTCAATATTCTCGCTGTTCCTAATAATGCTGTTTTTTGTACATGTCCAGCTCTCAAATTAATCCCAATCTTTTCTATCCATTTATCGAATTCTTTAGCTACTGCTCCCAGTGAGCCAATAACAACAGGAATGACAGTCACTTTCTTCATGCCCACATGGTCGCTATTTCTCTTTTCAAGTCCCCATACTTTTCAATTTTTTCTCGCTCTTTCGCTCTTACTCGAGAATCCCACGGCACTGCTACAGCAATGATCTTGCATTCCTTTGCGTCTTCATTTACCACCACAATGTCTGGTCTTCGTGCTTCAATTTCGTGATCGCACTGGATGTGGAAATCCCACAATATCTTGGTATTTCCCTTTCTTGAAACACCCTCCGGTTGATGTTCGTACCACTTATTCGCCCTGTCGATGTCAAGCTCTCCACACAACTCCCAGTGTATATTTCTTGCAATGTTATCACGCCTTCTCTTGTATTCTCGCTGGGCTAGCATCTTACATTCGCTCACAATATGGTTGATAGTCTCTCCTTTTTCACCACATAACCTGCACGCAGAGGTGACTCCCATGTTTTATCAATATGATGTTTCACATAGTTTGTTCTTAATGCCTGATCTTGTGCAGCGCATATTAATGCTTCTGTACCAGCTTTCAAATCACCATTTTTGAGCCATCCCCAGGTCTTATCTTTATCAATGTTTTCATCCATGTCTCTAATGTATTGTCCGTGCATTCTTTCTCTTTCCACGCTTGTTCGCTTGCGTTTATCTGCATTTTCTTGAATTCTTCCGGTCTTACTGTCTCCTCTGTTTTGATTGTCGCTTTCATGCTTGCTACTTATTATTATTATTATTATTATTATTATTATTATTATTATTATTATTATTATTATTATTATTATTATTATTATTATTATTATTATTATTATTATTATTATTATTATTATTATTATTATTATTATTATTATTATCATCATCATTATTGGTTAATACATGCTGATATACTTAGCAGAGATGTTCCCTTGAGGTTTGGTGACAACAAGTCTCCTCAAACCTCAAGGACTTTTCTTAGGATCCTTGCAGAACAAAGGATGGCACTTTTCTGCAAGTCCACAATACGGGTCTCTATTCCGATGTCTTTCAGTCTCCTCGGTAGCAGCCTTGGCGTGGTACCAAGGGCACCAACTGCAACTGGGATGATTTTCACTTGCGTGTTCCACAGTCTCTTTATCTCTCTGGCTAAATCTTGATACTTTTCGATCTTCTCAGCTTCCTTGTTGTCAACTCTATTGTCATACGGAACTGCAAAGTCAATGATCTTGCAATGACTGTTCCTTCTATCCTCCACAATCATATCTGGTCTTCTTGCTTCGATAGTATGGTCAGTCTCTATGGAGAAATCCCATAAAATTCTATAGTCATCATTCACCATGACAGCCTCAGGCTCATGTTCATACCATTTATTTTTTACCTTAAATCCACAGACTTTGCTTACATGCCAGTGCACTCTCTTACCCACCCAGTCATGTCTGCGCTTGTATTCTTTTTGGACTAATTTACTACACTCACTAAGTACATGGTTGATACTTTCGTCCACTTTTCCACACATTCTGCATTTGCTGTCGATCTGGGTCTTATCGATCTTTGCTTTTATTACATTAGTTCTGATAGCTTGTTCCTGAGCGGATATTATTAATGATTCAGTCTCCCTTTTCAAATTTCCATCTCTCAACCACAACCAGCGTTCAGGACCTGCCACTTCTTCGGTTTGTCTCAAATACTGACCATGTAATTCTTTCTCCTTCCAGCTGTTTTTTCTTTCATTCTTCATTCTTTTCTTGAAGCCCTTCGCTGTTTCAGTAACTTCCTCGATGTTTCTCGCTGCAGATAATATTCGTTCAGTGCTGTCAACAACATATTCTTCCAAGCCCAAAATGGCTGTTTATACGTTATCTTCTACATTTAGTAAGCCTCTACCTCCTTCCTTTCTCGGTATGTAGATCCTCTCAACATTACTCTTAGGGTGGTGTGCGTTATGCATTGTAAGAAGTTTCCTTGTTCTTCGATTTAGTTCTTGTAACTCTGTCTTTCTCCACTTCAAAAAAGGAGCGGAGTATCTCAGTACTGGAATCGCCCATGTGTTAATAGCCTTTATGATATTACCTCCATTTAGTTTGGTTTCAAGCACCTTTCTAACCCTTCTTTTGTACTCCTTTGTGACCACCTCTTTCATCTCTTTTTCCATCACCTCATCATTCTGCAGCACCCCTAAATATTTGTACCCATCATTCTCCTGAAGTGACCTGATGACATTACTTCCTGGTATCTTTACTCCATCTGATTTAATCTGTCGACCCCTCTTCATAATCAACACTGCACATTTTTTCACCCCAAAATGCATACCAATGTCCTTGCTAAAGACCCTCACTGACTGAATAAGAGAATCAAGGTCTCTTTCATTTCTGGCATACAACTTAAGGTCATCCATGTATAGTAGATGGTTTATTTTCTCTCCGTTCTTAGCAAACTCATATCCAGGTCTAGACTTTTGCAAAATGTAAGTTAAAGGTATCAGTGCGATGACGAAAAGCAATGGAGACAGCGAGTCTCCCTGAGATATTCCCCTACGGATTTTCACATTTCCTAATGATTCATTTCCACATTTCAATTCCACTTCCCAGGATTTCATCGAATTCTTTAAAAAGCTGGTAACTAATAACTTTCTCATTAATCCCGAGTATTGCCAGGCATTCCAAAACCCATGAATGAGCTACATTATCGTATGCCTTTTGATAGTCTATCCAACCAACGCCTAAGTTCTTTTTCCTCGCTCGTACTTCTCTAAGGATCATTCTGTCAATATACAATAGATCAGCAGTTCCTTTTGAGCGCTTTCTGCACCCCTTCTGTTCCTCCGGTAGCAGATTATTTGTCTCCAGATAGTTATACATTTGATCTGCTATCATACCGGTCAGCAATTTCCACATCAATGGCAGACATGTAATAGGTCTATAATTACTTGCATCTCTTCCTTTATCTTTATCTTTCTGTATAAGTACCGTTCTTCCCTTTATCATCCATGTTGGTGTACCGTTTTCTAAACAATCAATCAGGTACAATCTAATATACTTATGCATACTTGTGAAATTTTTGAGCCAAAATCCCTGAACACCATCCGGTCCTGGAGCTTTCCAGTTCGGCATCCGGTTATTATTATTATTATTATGGGATCTTAAGCATTGTTGCACTGGCTGGTCTTATTGCCGTTTTTTTTCTTCCTGTTAGGCGAGTTACAACACATGACTAAAGGCTAACAGATGTCTTCTCCTTTAAAGTTCTAGCACTTTTCTCAGTATTCTTGCCGTCCCCAATAAAGCAGTCTTCTGCAGTACTCCAACTTCAGGCACAATATCCATCTTTTCAATCCAACATTCAAGATCTTTTGTAACGCTTCCGAGGGCACCAATCACTACTGGAACAACTTTTGCACATCGCAATTCCCACAACCTTTTTATTTCCCTTCTCAGATCTTGGTACTTTTCTACCTTCTCTAACTCTTTTTCTGCAATCCTCGTATCCGCAGGTACAGCAATATCAACTATCAGAGCCTCTTTCTTTTCCTTATGAACTACTATAACATCTGGTCTTCTTGCCTGAATGACGTTATCACATTGTACATTGATATCCCACAGAATTTTTACAGCCTCGTTCTCAACAACGCCCTCTGGGGTGTGTTCATACCACTTATCGGAATGCTGAAGCCCGTGTTTCCTACACAAATCCCAGTGTACTTTCTTTGCCACGTTATCGTGGCGCTTTTTGTAATCCCTCTGGGCTAATTTCTCGCACTCTGCAACAATATGTTGTATGCTTTCACCTCGTTTACCACACATTCTACACAGTGGACTGTCGCTGCTCTTATCTATATAGTGCTTGACATAGTTAGTCCTTATTGCTTGCTCTTGTGCAGCACATAAGAGAGCTTCCGTTCCAACCTTCAAATCACTCCTTGAAAGCCATTCCCAAGATTTAATCCTGTCTACCTTTTCTGGCATCCCTCTAACAAATTGCCCATGCATTGCCTTTCCTGTCCATTTTTGTTTGAGTCCTTCTGCTTTTCTCCTTTTGAATTCTTCTTTCTCCATTGTTTCCTCTGTTTGTATGGTTCCTGATGCACACACACCTCTTATCAGCAACTCTTCTGAGTTTGCCACATAGAAACCTAAGCTGTTTTCTTCTCCTTTTACACATTGCTCCACACTGATAAGGCCACGACCTCCTTCCTTCCTTTTCATGTTAAGTCTGTCCACGTCACTCTTTGGGTGCATGGCACCATACATTGTCAGGTATTTCCTTGTCTTTCTATCGATGCTTTTCAGTTCACTCTCTCTCCAGCTTATTATTCCTGCTCCATATCTGAATATTGCAACTGCCCAGGTATTAATTGCAGTTATCTTGTTTCTCCCATTCAACTTGGATTTTAGAATTAACCTCAGCCGTCGCTTATATTCCTTCATTGTTTTCTCTTTCATTTCATTCTCCTTCACCTTATCTAATTCCACAATACCCAGATAAGTATATCCTTCTTGTCCCACTTCTTTTATCTCATCATTCGGTAATTCTATGCCATCACATCTTACAATCTTCCCTTCTATTTGTTTTCCTTGTTTTCTTTTACTCGTATATTTAACGTCTGTCTCTGTCTCAAACTAGATGCCACACATTATTTGCGATTATGTCTTAACTGCCAACGGAAAAATTTAAGTTATTTCGATCGCGGACCCGTGGCATGTAATTTGAGACAGAGAGTAGTTTAACCTCTATGTTCAATTGGCCTCGGGGTAGTCATAGTCTTTTGCTCCTCGGGGTATCGTTTCCAGTAGTATTGTATAGCTGTATGGTATAGTAATCTTGTAGAGTAGTGTAGGTTGTAAATTCATAATGTAATCTTTTAATGGATATAAAAAAAAAAAAAAATCTTCCCTCTTTTTAGGACTAGAACCCCACATTTCCTGATTCCAAATTCCATTCCTATATCAGTACTAAAGATGTGAGTACTTTGTATTAGGGAGTCTATCTGTTCTTCACTCTTGGAATATAGTTTCAAATCATCCATAAAGAGTAGGTGATTCAGTTTATACTCCTTTTTTCCCCACTCATAGAATACATTTACCTTTCTGAGTACTGACGATAATGGTATCAAGCTCAAGACAAATAACAATGGTGACAAACTATCCCCCTGGAACATCCCTCTTTTAACATCCACATCACCAAGTTCCTCTCCATTGGAAGTTAAGGACAGCTTCCACTGCACCATGCTTCTTTGTAAAAACTCTCTCACGTTACCTGCTATTCCAAACATTTCCATGCACTCACTAATCCAACTATGGGGAACGAAGTCATAAGCTTTCTTATAGTCTATCCACGCCATAGCCAGATTAGTGTGCCTTTTCCTGCAATCCTTCAGGATTGTTTTGTCAATCAATAACTGATCTTTTGTGCCCCGGCTCTTTCGCCTGCAACCTTTTTGTTCATCGGGTAGTAGATGTTCTCTTTCTAGGTAATCGTACATTTGATCAGCTATGATTCCTGTCATCAATTTCCACATCAGTGGAAGGCATGTTATCGGCCTATAGTTCTCGACCGCATTCCCTTTCCTTGGATCCTTCTGACACAACACAGTTCGTCCATGTGTTAACCATGTGGGCAGGGTATCCGTTCCCATCAAAATCTTATTCAATTGATCAGCAATTCTGTCGTGCATGTTGGTCAGATTTTTGATCCAATATCCCTGGACACCATCTTTGCCTGGAGACTTCCAATTTGGTATTTTCTTAGCTGACAGAGCGGAAACGATGCACGCCTGCGCACTAAAAGCTCGAAAATCGAAGGATGGAAGGTAACGAGTCACGCCGTCGAAAGTCTGATCGAGGAAAAAAAATAAATGTTTTCAATCCTAAAATGCTTCTTTATGGCAATTTATACAAGAAAATATTGATAACATGATACACATCATGTTCAGTTTTCTTTCGCCTTTCTTTTAACAGCAAAAACATCCATGTAAACAAAATTTCTCATGCTGAAATGAGGGGATGAAATGAATGGCCACATCTCCGCAGCGACGATTTCGAAATTGTTCATGTCACAAAAGTCCCAAAGATAAGGCCGTTTTGCAGTTGATAAGGAATTTTATTCTTTCAACTTAAACTTTGGGGATGCCTCCACCATATATCAAGAGTTCCCGTAAATCCAAGGTTGTTCCTGCTCGCAACACCGAGACAAAATTGAAATTTCATTAATTCCGAAACTTTTCAACGCTCTTGAATTTCTGTAACGATGTTAATTCACAGCAGCGACCAGAGTTTATCGAAATTGCTTTAAATTACTTACCAATGAATGAATTCTTGTTCGAACTAGTTGCAAATTTCTTTATCCTCCAAATACAAGAGTTTTTGTCACAAACTGACCATCGTTTGTGCTGAAGACAGGCGATATTTACAGTAAATCCAGATTTCTTGCCTAAAATTACTTTTTTGATGTTTGTAGTCGCTGGAGATACCCCAGATCGTCACCAAAACTTGACTGACATATAATGCACTTGAGAATGATGTAAAAGATGTAATCTTAGCATTTAAAAATCAAAAGCGTGAAGTCTCTAGAAAAGAATCGGCTTCTCCACATCTTCTACTTGCCAACGCAACACAATCGAAAAGTTGCAAGGATTTCATAATAAGGGGAGAAAACGCCAGCTCTCTGATGCGACACTGCATTCGAATTTCGAACAACAGAGTTTGCTAATTTTCAGTTTCACAAAGGTTTCATCGATATTTTAATAAAAGGTTTTGAAAGCAGTCAGCCAAAAACAAATATTTTCAAAATGAATGAGTACACGTGTTTTACTTTATAAGAAACTCGTTCATAAGAAACTATTAGTAGGATGGCAAAATATTTAAGAAACCCAGTACCATGAACTAGATGTGCTAAGAAACTAACCAAATCAAAGATAATTGTGGGGAAAATTGTTGTTGACCCTTGTTTTTGGGAAATATTCATAATAATGCTGTGCTTTGAGCCCCAAAAATTTGTTTTCGTGATAAAAATTGCTCTGCATGTCAAGAAACAAATACCTGGTAATGATAGAAGACCCCCTCCCCTCTATTGAAAAAATAAGAAACAATTTAAGAAACTTTTAATTGTGAAAGCTGAAATTTTCATGTGAAATTAAGAAACTTTTAGTACTACAGGCTAATCCAAGTTTATTAAAAAAGAAAAAACGTGTATAACTATCGCAGTTAAAGTAACAGACGGATGTCAAGATGAGAAAAGCATTTTCATCTATAATGTGTTTGTGATTACCACCTACTCAGAAATTAGGAAATTTTGTTTGAAAAATTAAGAGAAAGGAATGAAGCTACTGTACTGACCAATCAATTTCCTCAAACAGCATTTGTAAGTCTACCAAGTTGCAATTTTTGAAAGAAATCTCGTATGCTTAAGTTTTATGATTTCCTTGTCTTAAACTACCGAGCATGCTCCAGCAGATCATCACATTATCAATGTTTTAAGCTGAATCCACTTGAGCCAGGTCCTGCAGGGGGGCAAGAGGGGCAACTGCTTTCGTGTTGAGACCAGATAAACGGAAAGCATTCTGAAAGGGTTGGCTGGCAATAAAATGCCGCTGCAAAGCCACTAATGGCGATGAAATGCGTTAACAGAGGTAAAAAAATCAGGACTAGGCCTGTTGACCTTCTAGTTGTTTCTAGAAGTTAGGAAAATTGATTGAAATTGTTTATCGTATGATACCTTCAGAGTCAAAGAACTGAGGGAAAAGGAAGAAAGAGAGAGAGACTCTTCCTCTGGAACAATTCATACGATGCCTCGTTCATGTGAGGTGATCAATAGGACAAAAATATGCCTATGACATCTTTCCATCCAGCTCCTAAAGCAGGGATATTCGTTTTTATTGTTTCAGAACACTTCAAAAGTTCCTACCTCTGTTCCTACCTCCATACTCACTCCTCAGCTGCCCATATTTTGTCATAGTTCTTTGGCTCTCGATTCTTTTGGTTGGGAATACAGACAAATTAAGTTACGGTTTGAACTTCAACTGCTGCTGAAGTGTCTTGGCAAGAACACAATGACAATGGGCAATATTTGTCAATTTTTTTCAATACACGTTTTTTATTAAAAACTGGTTTATAAGAACTGGTACTAAGATAGCCAGAATTTTAAGAAACTGTAGTACTATGTCTGAGAAGCAATAAGAAACTTTTAAAGTCAAAAACATGGATATTATGGCAAATATATCGTTAAACTTCTATTCTTGAGTAATATTAACTAACCATTTGTGATTTCGACATAATAGAGCACTGTTTATTCCTATATGATGTTTAAATGTCAAGAAACATATATGCAGCAGTTTTAGCGACCACATTGATAATTCTGCATTTAAAAAATAAGAAACCACTTAAGAAACTTTTAGTACTAAAATGGACAAAATTTTATGTTAAATTAAGAAACTTTTAGTACCATGACCTGATCCTAGTTTCTTATAAAAATGTGCTCACGCTTTATAAATCTATCTCTTTTTCTCAATTCAAATGAGACTTAAACTCGTACCAAAGCCTGCCTTGCGAGGATGCGATTAATTTCATGCTAAAAATATTTCGTCCATAATCGTGCCTACTATGCAAAAGCTATTAGATCCACTAGAAAAATATGAAAGGTCGTAAAGCTAGGTAGACTTCAACTACTATTCAGGAAACTGGAATGGTTATTGGTAAAAAAGTTTCTTAATTTCTTTTTATAATATAACTTAATTTTGGGGCAGAATGTAAGATCCTTTCCCGCCTCATCATGTCATCCTTCTTTTATTTCAACTGCTACATATTTCATTCATTTTAAAAATACTTGTTTACTTGGCTGCTTTCAAAAAAATTTATGAAAATAATGATGAAACCTTTGTGAAACTGGAAATTGTCAATCTCTGTTGTTCGAAATTCGACAGTGTCACATCAGTGCGTTGTAAAGTAGAAGATGGGGAGAAGCCGATTGATTTCGAGAGACTTCACGCTTGTGATTTTTAAATACTCAGATTACATCTTTTACATCATTCTCAAGTCCATCATACCTCAGTCGAGTTTTGGTGACGATTTGAAGTATATCCAGCGACTAGAAACATCAAAGAGTAATTTTAGGCAAGAATTCTGGATTTACTGTAAATATCGCCTGTCTTCAGCACAAATGATGGTCAGTTTGTGACAAAAAACCCTTGTATTTGGAGGATAAACAAATTTTGCAACCTGTTCGAACAAGAATTCATTCATTGGTAAGTAATTTCAAGCAATTTCGACAAAGTCTGGTCGCTGCTGTGCATTAACATCGTTATGGAATTTCGAGAGCGTTGAAAACTTGCGAAATTAATGAAACTTCAATTTTTTCTCGGTGTTGCGAGCAAGAACAACCTTGGATTTACGGGAACTCTTGATATATGGTGGAGGCATCCCCAGAGTACAAGTTGAAAGAATAAAATTCCTCTGAACAACTGCAAAACGGCCTTATCTTTGGCACTTTTGTGACATGAATACTTTCGAAATCATCGCTGCTGAGATTTGACCAACCATTTTATCCCCTCAATTTTGCATAACAAATTTTGTTTACATGAATGTTTTTGTCGTTAAAAGAAAACTGAACAAGATGTGTAACACGTTATGAATATTTTCCATGCATAAATTGCCCTAAGTAAACATTTTATGATCGAAACCATCTAATCTTTTTCCCTCGATCAGACTTTCGACGGCATGAGTTGTTGTCTTCCATCTTTCGATTTTGGAAACTTTTAGTGCGCAGGCGCGCATCGTTTCCGCTCTGTCTTCTTAGCTTGTTTTCTGACATTTTCAATAATAATGATTTTATTATTATTATTATTATTATTATTATTATTATTATTATTATTATTATTATTATTATTATTATTATTATTATTATTATTATTATTATTATTATTATTATTATTATTATTATTATTATTATTATTATTATTATTATTATTATTATTATGAAAATTCAACGCTCGTCCATTGACGGATTTAATGTTCTGAACATCTAGTGACAACAAGTCTCCTTAGATTTCCAGGACCTTTCGTAGTATTCTTGCAGTGTTCAGTAATACGGTGGTCTGCATTTGGTTGATGGCACTACTTGATTCAATCTGTTCCAATTGTTTCTGCAGTGTTTTAGGAATCGTCTCAAGAGCACCAATAACGATGGGTATAATCTTGGCTTTCATGTTCCAAAGCTTTTGCACTTCTCGTTTCAGATCTTGGTACTTCTCGATCTTCTCTCTTTCCTTTATTTCAATGCGATGATCAGAAGGTACAGCGAAGTCAACAATTAAACATAATTTTTTCTCCTTGTCGATAATCATCATATCTGGTCTCCTTGCCTCAACGATATGATCAGTTTGTACAGTGAAGTCCCAAAGGATCTTGAACTTCTCGTTTTCAGTAACTGGCTGATATTATAATAATATTATTATTATTATTATTATTATTATTATTATTATTATTATTATTATTATTATTATTATTATTATTATTATTATTATTATTATTATTATTATTATTATTATTATTATTATTATTATTATTATTATTATTATTATTATTATTATTTCATTCCAAATACACTTCCAATACATTTTACTGAGTCATGGAAGGAGTTCTTCTTCCTTGAAACAAGCACATTGCGTGCCTCAGATATCAAGGGTTTTCCTCAGGATATTTGCTGTTCCTAATAAGGCAGACATTTGTAAGCTTGAATTTATCCTAGGAAGTCCAATGTTCTTTAAATATTCTTCAAGCTTTTTTGTTGTACAACCAAGGGCTCCAACGACGATTGGCACTACCCAGGCCTTAACGCTCCACATTCTCATGATTTCCAACTTTAATTCTTGATACTTATCAATCTTTTCCTTCTCTTTCTTTGTAATGTTTTGATCTGAAGGTACGGCAATATCAATTATTTGGCAGGTTTTGTTTGCCTTGTCAATAACCACGATGTCAGGTCTTCTTGCCTCAATTACTCTGTCTGTCTGGATAGTAACATCCCAAAGAATTTTGGTTTTTTCGTTTTCTTCTATGCTGTTGGCCTTGTGTTCATACCAGTTCTTGCTGCATTCAATATCATATTTGCAACAGAGTAGCCAATGAATATGTAGACCTAATTTGTCATGTCTTTTCTTGTAATCTTTCTGTGCGAGGTTTTCACATCCACTTACCAAATGCATTACGGTCTCAGAATGTTTGTTGCATAAACGACACAAAGGACTGATATTTTCTTTGTAAATTTTTGACTTGATTGCATTGGTATGCAAGGCCTGATCTTGTGCGGCACACACCAAGCTTTCTGTTTCTCTCTTCATTCTTCCATTCTTCAGCCAGTCCCAAGATTGATCACTAGCTACATCTTGAACATCCCGAAAGTATTGTCCATGAAGTGCCTTCTCTTTCCATCTCCTTTTCCTTCCGTTGGTGAGTTCAATTTTCAGCCTTGGGCTCACAAACTTTTGACAGTCAAGCTCAACTGCGACCTCTTTCAGAAGGTGATCTTCGCTTGTCATTGCATATTCACTTAACTGGGCCTTTTCGAGCATGATACAATCTTTCACGCTCATTAACCCTCTGCCCCTTGCTTTACGCTTGATGTACAGCCTTTCAACGTCTTCTCTCGGGTGCAAGGCACCGTAACGTGATAACATTTTCCTTGTTTTCCTGTCCATGTCTTCCATTTCTTCTTTGTTCCAGTTGATAATTCCTGCACCATATCTCAATAACGGGACTGCCCATGTGTTGATTGCTTGAAACAAATTCCCTGAATTCAGCTTTGATTTACAGAGGCTGGTCAAACGTTTGAAATACTCTTTTCTGGTTGATTCTTTCACTTGCTCATGGCATATGCCATCTTTTTCTGCAATACCCAAATACTTGTATCCATCAGTACCCACCTCTCCTATTATTTCGTTGTTTCCAAGGTTGATTCCCTCGGAGCAGCTGAATTTTCCTCTCTTTAGAACAAGGGTGGCACATTTCTTAATGCCAAATTTCATCCCTAGGTCTTGGGTGCATACTCTCACTGTCTGTACCAATGAGTCGATCTCATCGCTTTTCGAGGCATATAACTTTACATCATCCATGAATAGTAGGTGGTTTACTTTTGACACCCCCTTTTTCATGTAGTAGCCTTGTTTGACTTTTCTGAGTGTCATTGTTAGTGGAATCAATGTGATGACAAAAATCAAAGGGGAAAAGGAGTCCCCTTGAAAAATTCCTCTGTTTATGTCTACTACTCCTAAAGGAACAGAACCTGGCAGACCAAGTACGAAGAATTCGAAAGAAGGAAATCATTACGAGAGTAGAATGTGAGGAAATTGAGAGAAAGCTTAAAGAAGAGAATAGACCCGCGATAGCTGAAGAGAGTTCATCAGTGACTGAAAACATTGAGCAGAACACAAGAACTATTGAAGTGCGCACAGAAATGGCTAGCGAAACTCCTTTGATAAGCACCAACGAAAGTAATCAGCAGAATCTGGAAGACAACAACAACGTTCTTCTGTCATCACTAAAAGAAATAATTCAAAACAACGAGAAGCAAATGACCCCTTCCCTAAGATCCTACGATAATAAGAAGCTGAAAGATGTAACGAAAAGAGTCAACGATGTGTTAGGAACTTTAGAAACAAACTCGATATCCGAAACCAAGAATTTGATAATAGCAGGCATCACATTGGTGTATAAAGAGTTAGGTATAAAAACAATGCGCAGAAAACAAAAGCCAAAGAGCCTTACTGGAAAAGGAGGTTAGAAAATGACATAGGGAAATTAAGAAAAGAACTAAGTAAGATAGAAAGTTGGTTTACAGGAAGATGGAAGAAAAAGAATAAAGAAGTAAAGGAAATGCTCAACAGAAAGTATAAAATCAAGGAAAGAGGATTCAAACATGTCATGGAAGAAATAAAGCAAAGAATTTTAGCCAAGGCGACAAAAATCAAGAGATATATTCAAAGAAATCAACAATTTAGCCAAAATAAAATGTTTGCCAGCAATCAGAAACGTTTTTATGACAACATCAGCAACAAGAATAATACTAGGCAAGTAGATCCTGACCCTGAAAAGGCAAAAGAGTTCTGGAAAAGCTTGTGGGATGTACCCGTCTCGCACAATAAGGATGCACAATGGCTAAATGATATTAAGTGTGAACTGACTGAAACACCCAAGCAAGAGGATATTGAAATAACCAGTGAAGATGTCAAACGGAAACTAAATCAAACACCGAACTGGAAATCACCAAGATTAGATGGAATACAAGGTTACTGGCTAAAAAACTTTACCAGTTTGCATGAAAGAATTGCAACGCAGCTTAATGAATGTGTCACAACTGGAGACATACCTGAATGGATGGTAGAGAGCAGGACAACATTGATTATGAAAGATCCACGAAAGGGCAATGATGCTGATAACTTTAGACCAATAGCATGCCTCAATTTACTGTGGAAACTGTTAACAGGAATTGTTGCAGATAAAACCTATGACCACCTTGAAGCAAATAACTTATTCCCCAGCGAGCAAAAAGGTGGCAAAAGAAATTCAAAGGGAACGAAAGACCAACTATTAATCGACAAGGCTATCTTGCAGAACTGCAAAAGGCGAAAGACAAATTTAGCAATGGCTTGGATTAACTTTAGAAAGGCATATGACCTGGTTCCCCATAGTTGGATCATAGAATCACTAAAGATGGTTGGAGTGGCCGAAAATATCATAGATATGCTTGGCAGGAGTATGCAGAATTGGAAAACGCACCTTCAAGTAAACAATTCCATTATTATTATTATTATTATTATTATTATTATTATTATTATTATTATTATTATTATTATTATTATTATTATTATTATTATTATTATTATTATTATTATTATTATTATTATTATTATTATTATTATTATTATTATTATTATTATGGGATTTTAAGCATTGCTGCACTGGCTGGTCTTCTTGCCGTTTTTTTTTCTGTTAGGCGAGTCACAACACATGACTAAAGGCTAACAGATGTCCTTCTCCTTTAAAGTTCTAACACTTTTCTCAGTATTCTTGCCGTCCCCAATAAAGCAGTCTTCTGCAGTACTCCAACCTCAGGCACAATGTCCATCTTTTCAATCCAACATTCAAGATCTTTTGTAACGCTTCCGAGGGCACCAATCACTACTGGAACAACTCTTGCACATCGCAATTCCCACAACCTTTTTATTTCCCTTTTCAGATCTTGGTACTTTTCTACCTTCTCTAACTCTTTTTCTGCAATCCTCGTATCCGCAGGTACAGCAATATCAACTATCAGAGCCTCTTTCTTTTCCTTATGAACTACTATAACATCTGGTCTTCTTGCCTGAATGACGTTATCACATTGTACATTGATATCCCACAGAATTTTTACAGCCTCGTTCTCAACAACGCCCTCTGGGGTGTGTTCATACCACTTATCGGAATGCTGAAGCCCGTTTTTTCTACACAAATCCCAGTGTACTTTCTTTGCCACGTTATCGTGGCGCTTTTTGTAATCCCTCTGGGCTAATTTCTCGCACTCTGCAACAATATGTTGTATGCTTTCACCTCGTTTACCACACATTCTACACATTGGGCTGTCGCTGCTCTTATCTATATAGTGCTTGACATAGTTAGTATTATTATTATTATTATTATTATTATTATTATTATTATTATTATTATTATTATTATTATTATTATTATTATTATTATTATTATTATTATTATTATTATTATTATTATTATTATTATTATTATTATTATGACATTCAGAACTCTTATTCGAAAAATCTTAACAGTGTGTGTTTTTATCCTTTTTTTTCTGTTAATTTGAATGAGGTTTTAGTTTACATATTATCATCATTATTATTATTATTATTATTATTATTATTATTATTATTATTATTATTATTATTATTATTATTATTATTATTATTATTATTATTATTATTATTATTATTATTATTATTATTTCTCATGTCTTTTTTATTTACAACGAGTTCTGTCTTCAAGTGTTTCCACCCCAGAAATGGGGTAAGGTATCACTGTTTGTTTGCATTGAGTCCCAGTCTTCACTAGTTCCATGGTTTCACTATTATTATTATTATTATTATTATGACATTCAGATAAAAGCGTCGCATTCTATATTTTACAACTGGAACATAAGTGATGATTTGGTCCGTTTTGCTATCAAAGCGCGTTTAAGCTTACTCCCAACAAATTTCACAACTCATATTTGGAACAGAACAAATGATCCGTGTTGCCCGTTTTGTTTTGGTCACACTGAGAGTGTTGCTCATTTGTTCAATGGATGCAAGGAATTTCACAATTTCTACAGTCGCCGTCACGATCGGATTGTTGGGAAACTTTTCGATGAAATAAAGTTGATATCAAGTGCAAGGAAGAAGGTTTATACAAACAAGTTATTAGAAACTTTGTTGCCGGAGAATAAAGAAGAGTTGACCGTGCTTCAACATCGGAAACCGGACATTGTGATAATGGATGAAACTTCACGAGATATTATCATAGCAGAAGTTACAGTGTGTTTTGATCTCTACTTTGGATTTTCGTTTCCAGCGAAGTGTGATCGCTACCAGGAAGTGTGTGACGTTCTTCGTGAAAATGGTTGGAAACCTTCTCTTCATGTTCTGTGTTTTGGTGCGCTTGGGTGTATCAAAGAGGACGTCTATGAACGATTGAGGAATATTGGATTTGGAAAAGCAAAAATTAAGGAACTGTTAGCTTGGTGCTCGATTTCTAACATCATTGGAGCGAATTATATCTGGAAGCACAGGGTGAAAAAATTGAATCACTGATTTCTTTCCATTTCATCTTCCGTTTTGGTCTGCTTTTTTTTTTTTTTTTTTTTTTAAGCTACATCAAGTGTGATCCTTTTCATGTTTGATACTCAGTGATAAATTCATTCACCGTATGTGCTATAGCGTTTATTAACAGTAACTGTAAACCAACAAACATTCTGTATTTGAACTAAGCAGTAGGTCTTTGCCATTTGCTTGGGTGCAGAATAATTTAGGATCGTATTATTATTATTATTATTATTATTATTATTATTATTATTATTATTATTATTATTATTATTATTATTATTATTATTATTATTATTATTATTATTATTATTATTATTATTATTATTATTATTATTATTATTATTATTATTATTATTATAATAAACTAAACCATCCTCTTGAACAAACAGAAATAAAATTATAAAAACACAACTGTTGCCGACATACGTTTCGATTAAAATCTTCTTCAGTGTAAAACTTTTCACAGGGCAGCCAAATATTTATAGCAAAGACATGTTTACTTACATTATAAAGACTTTTTAAAAAAGATGAAATCTAATTTACAATTGAATGTGCGATACATAATCAACCTCAGTGAACCTAAAATCAATGCCTACGAGACCATCGTACTCCTGAGAGATTTTTAATTATTTCATTAAATTTGCAATTTATACCAGGTCCCTCGGGCCAATCAAGCCGCCAAGAAAGACCCAGAAGACAAGAACCCACACAGAGTTCCCGTCCCCCGGGGTCCCCCCGAAAACGACCCAACGAGCCAAAGGACCCAGTGGGAGCCAGAACTATAATGTAAAGAGGAACTGGAGCTTAACGAGCCCCTTGAGGCTGTGCTAACTTTTCTGTGAATCCCAAGGGTAACTTTCCATAGATTCGCTAGCTGCTAAACAATCATAGCCAATGCTGAATCCGGGACAGCCCGATAGGGAATTCCACCCCACCACCACGTGCAGAAAGGCACGAAGTTACCAGAGGAAAACACAGAAAATAACGCTAGCAGGGCCTCCCTACACCCCATTCAAGTGTAATGGCAGAGTCTAAGCTGTTCCACATGCAAACATATCTAATTCCACATCCGCCGCTCTTTCATTAAGACCCTTGGGAGAGAACGTTTCAAGCCGATATTGCCAATAAAGCTCTTTTCTCCGAAGTGAATAAACGTCCTCTGCCCCATCGATAATTTTGATCCCAACCGTAAATTTCCCATTGTGTCCATTTTCAAAAAAATGCCCAAAGAAGCTGGCTTGTGGAATAGGCTTACCCTTGTCAAGGGAGCCTTCGTTATGTTTGCGCGAGTAAGACCTAAAATACGATTTGTACACATTAAATTATTATTATTATTATCATTATTATTATTATTATTATTATTATTATTATTATTATTATTATTATTATTATTATTATTATTATTATTATTATTATTATTATTATTATTATTATTATTTCTTGTGTATCTCAGCTATAAAGATGTAAGATGCTGGTTTATTCTACTGAACATCAGGTTGCTACCCACAACCTCAGATATTCAGAGCGTATCTTAGGGTCCTCGCTGTTCCAAGAAGACAGGCCTTTTGTAAGGTTTCAAAGTAGATGTTAGGATCGATCTTATCAATCCATTGATGGAAGTTCTTTGAGATGGTACCCAAAGCACCAATAACTGCAGGTATCACTGTCACTTCACTACAGTTCCAGATCCTCTTCAATTCATACTTCAGTTCCTGGTACTTGTCCACTTTCTCCCTCTCTTTTTCAACAACTCAGGTGTCAAAAGGGCACGCCACGTCCACAATCTTGCATGTTCTTTTCTCCTTCTCAAAGACTACAATGTCCGGTCTCGAGTGCTCCTGGATCTTATCAGTTTGTATCTTCATATCCCACAGGATTTTGACTTTTTCGTTTTCTGTTACCTTGTCTGGACGATGATCGTACCAATTTTCCACGTGTTCTAGTTCATGAGCCTTGCATAGCTGCCAATGAATAACCTGGGCAATTGTATCATGGCGCCACTTCTTGTACTGTGTCTGACAAAGGGTCTTGCACTCAGACACCAAATGGGCTACTGTTTCATCTCTCTCTCCACAGAGCCTGAACAATGGGGAGATGCTCTCTTTGTCGATGTAATGTCTAATAGACCTTGTTCTGATGGCTTGCTCTTGTGCTGCCATAATTATTATTATTATTGTTATTATTATTATTATTATTATTATTATTATTATTATTATTATTATTATTATTATTATTATTATTATTATTATTATTATTATTATACATTGCTTCTAAGTTGATTGAGATTTGTGTACGGTCTTCGTATTACATATTCTGCATGAGAATGAAAGATTGGACTGACCCTGAGCTCATGGACTTTTAACTGTTTTTACCAATTATTTTACCATAGAACCTTTAGAGACACCTTTGTGTATACAGCCATACCATGCCTATATCATAGAGAGTAGTTTGGTCTGATTAGCGTATCTTTAAATTGTATGTATTTAAGTTCGAATTTATCATGAAAGTTTCCATCATTATTGTATTATTTACAGTTGGTATACACAAAAAATAGTTCTATAAGAGATCTAATTAAAACCAACTATCTAATTACAAAATATACAGAAAAAATGAAATGCCAGTTCATCAAAAATAGTAAAAAAGGACACGAGTTGAGATCTGTGCTTCTATTTGCAGTTTTTGCACAAGCATCTTTCCCCTTTCAAGTTTCTAATTGCATTTTTGAATAATTGTATTGACTGTGCATTTTTCGTGTCATCAGGAAGATAGTTCCAGAGGATGCTGCCCCGAAATGACAATGAATTTGAACCATAGGTTTCCGTTCGTGTAGGTGGTAGTCTTAGTAAATTTTGGGTTCTCAAGTTGTACGTGAGATCTTTTTTCTCGAAAAACTCCCACATAAAAGATGGATTTTCAAAATGAAGGCATTTATATATCTCCAGCATCAATTTTTGGAGATTTCTTTGGTGAACAGTACAGTACAGAACTTCGAATAAGAGAAAGCTTCTTAGAAAACTTCGAATAAGAGAAAGGAGTTGTCCTGACATACCACATTGTTCAAGTTTATATACAAGACCATCATGCCATACTCTGTCAAAGGAGTAAGTCAGGAAAAACTAGTCAAAGGAGTAAGTCAGAAAGGAAAAACTTAGAAAACTTCGAATAAGAGAGAGGAGTTGTCCTGACACACCACATTGTTCAAGTTTATGTACAAGACCATCATGCCATCCTCTGTCAAAGGCTTTGGAGATGTCCAAATAAACAGCACGAATTCTTGCCTTTATTGGCTAAATGACATCTTGGTTGCAAAGACGGTACTGCAGCGGTTTTTGAGGTGGAAGTCGATCCTTCACTTAAGCTGGGGTGAGAGTTTTCATTATCTTAGGCAAGGAGGTAAGGCGTCTGCTCCACCTTCGGCAATTTTTTTGGTGATTCCTAGCCATGTTCTGTTTACAAACTTTTTGCGATGTTCCTTTCCATGTTCCCGTAATGGCCCGATTCTAATTTTTCCATTAAGCTTGGTAAAGAGAATTTACTACTGAGATCACACTTGTTGGAATATGGTAAATGGCATTCCTGTAGTTTAGATGGGGTCTTACACATAGAGACATATCTCCGAGAATGAATTTGGGGAGATATCTCCGCGAATAAATTCCCTGTCTTATTTTACAAAATTCGGGTGACTCAAAACAACTGCACGAGCTGGATCGCGAGCCGTTATGACTACAAAGAAGGTGTCAGCATGCAGCTGAAAGGCTCAGCTATCTTTTGAGATGATGCTGGGTCAGTTTAAAAGTATGCCTTCTGTCTAAAAGAAAAGTTTGAAAAATATGCAAATTCATTCATTTCTCGAACTATTCCCTTGTCTTCCAGTCGATGTTTTGGAAGATTTGAAAAAGTCGAATTCAATGTTTGCTTTGGAGCACGAAATTTGAATGATGAGCAGGTACAAGTCAATCATCTTGCAAGCAAAAAGTATCCAAGACGACTTCAGATCCATCGCTACATTGAGTTTTCGAAAAATGGTGATTGGAAAATGATGGCGATTATCGAACTCAACATGACGAACCCAGGATTCGAAATTTTCTTTGAATCTGGTTTTCGGATGGTAGTCATTGCTCTTAAAATGACCATGCAGCGTCTCAAAAGATAGCTAAGCCTTCAATGAAACTATGATACAGAGCATTTGACAGTAGCTTTGACAATAGCTTTGACAATAGATATGTGCTTGACCTTCACACAAAAGCTTGAACAAACGCAGTATCTTGCTGCACTAGCAGTAACTGGAACATGGAGAGTTGCAAACAGGCAGGGACTGTTTAATGAGCTAGCTTGGGAAACATTGTATGATAGATGGTGGTATCGTAGATTGTGTCATTTATTCTCCCTTATTAATTCCAAATCACCTGAATACCTGTATAGTGAGCTTCCCCAAGCGCGACAAATGCAGTATAGCCTGAGAAATCTCTGTAGTTTCGAGCAACCAGTCAGCAGAACAGTTCGTTTCGCTAGCACGTACTTCCATAATGCGCTATTCGAATGGAATTTACTCGACGATGAGACAAGAAATTCAAAATCTTTGTTTCAGTTTAAGCATAAATTAGTTGAAATTGTAAGACCAATGGGAAACTCAAGATACAAAATCTTTGACATTTCGGGTATCAAACTGTGGACAAAACTCCGCGTGCATTTTAGTGCCCTAATTGAACATCGCTTCAAACATGCTTTTGACTGCCTCAGCCCAGTTTGTTTCTGTGGTAAAGACAATGAAAATAACAAGCATTTTTTTTATATAAATTCAATATAAAAATTTACAATTTACAAAACGATACCAAGGGGAGCAAAAGATCATGACTACCCCAGGGCCATCCACATGAAGAATATTAATCTAAAACTACAACTAAACATACAATTACGAGAAACTGTTACGAACAATGGAACAGAGAAACGAGACTCTATGATAGGGGAACGTTACAAAAATGAACATGGTGTGGTGGCTTAGTTACATTTGGCTTAATTTAGTCGACCGGTTGTGTGAATGTATAGTAGAGTCAACTTGAGTATATTTCTGTTGACGTCGTTTGGGAGGCCTTTATCACCAAATAATAAAAGTTGCGTCAAAACTTCATTTGAAAGATCAATATATCCAAATGGTCGAAGTAATGCAAAAACTCCAGCGAGAAGGTTTCGACGTTGAACCTCAAACGAAGGGCAAAGCAACAAAAAGTGCTCCGTACTCTCAATACCATCGTTAGAAGGGCACATTGGATTTATGGTATCCCGAAAATTGTGCTTAAATTTGTGAAGGTTTAATTTGCTAAGGCCCACTCTAAGTTGAGTGAGATAGGATAAGCCTATTGGGTCATGAATTCCAAAGACAGACTTAGCAGGGGGGCGAATTTTCGAGAGCAACTTTTTCTTGAAGATAGCAACTGATGGTGCAGTTCTAATTTCCGGACATAATTCGTTCCATTCAGACAGGCAATTTGGATAAAAGCTAGATTTGAATTTTTCTGTCCTTGCCCTTATTCGCCCAATTACATCCTGATTGCGAAGTGAGTACTGTGATTGCTGAAGTTGTGGGATCGGATCCATTGTATATTTAGGCATCGGATTATTCATCATTTTGTAAAACAGCGTAAGGCGTCTACTCCATCTTCGGGAGCTCAGTGACTCCCAACCAAGCTCAGCGTACAGCTTCTCTCGTGATGTTCCCCTCCATGTTCCCGTCACGGCAGGGGCAGCAGAATATTGAACGGACTCCAACTTTTCCATCAAGTTTGACAATATGGTATTACCGCTAAACTCACACACTTTAGCCGGAATGTGATAGATGACGTCTCCGTATTCCAGGTGGGGTCGTACATAAAGCTTAAATAATTCGTTTAGGGTGTGCCTGGGTAGATAAACAAGCATTTTCTCCTGCATTGCCCCCTATAGCTCTCTGATGTTCCTGGTCTAGATATCGCCAGTATCAGTAACATGGATGATGATACTCTTTGTCATCGACTCTTGTTTGGAGATCCATCTCTAGGTACTATTGAAAACAGAGTAATATTGGAAGCGACGATCTCATTCACAAAACATTCTGGCCGATTGGATTGATACAACAATGTCAAGCCAGCAGCAGCTGTTCCCTATTCCTAATTCCCTGTGTTTGTGTTTGTGCTGTTTTCTATTTTTCTTGTTTTTGTTCCGCATTGATCGTCAGCGAGAATATTGGGCCGCTGTGATCGTCAGCGAGAATATTGGACATAGTCATTCTTGATCGTATACAGAGGCAGTGCACAATAGTGGAAATAACTGTTTGTCATGATTTATATATGGAAAATGCTTATCAAGAGAAAGTTAGAAGATGGAAGGAGTTATGTGATTATCTGGAGAGAAATGGATTCTCATTGCAGCTGGTTGTTCTCTGTTTTGGTTCGCTTGGGTGTGTAAAAAGTGACGTATGGAAAGGATTGAGAAATTTCTCCCAAAGTAAAGAAAATATAAAGAATGTGATGAAATGGTGTTCAATATCGTGTATAATTGGAGGAGACTATATCTGGAGGAGCAGAGTTAAAAAGTTATTGGGACAGTAGTCATTAGTAGTAAACGGACTTTAGCAGATACATTCCTGGGAATATGGCAACACACCAGTTTTTTAAGCAGTTATTTTGCTTAGCATCTTGGTCAAGTAGTAGTTATTGTTATTGTAATTTTCACACGGTATTAGATGTTTTCACCGGATGGTTCAGTCTTTTCATCAAGCCACCTCCCGTGGCCTAAGATGACAAGCTGTCTTCCTTTTGTCTAGATCAATTCCATGTTCTCTTCTCTGTACTCGTTTCCTTTTTATCTAACTTCATTGCATATCAAGGACTTTTCGCATTATGCGAGCCGTTCCAAGCAAACAAGTTTTCTGTCCTACATCCACACTCAGATTTATTCCTAACTTTTCAAGATTGCTGTGTTTAAAACAATTTAGCAAAGACAAGAAACAATTTCTGTGTTCAAAAGGTACCGCGCGCTCCTAATGATGGGCACTGCCTACAACATGTTAGAGCTAATAATTGTTCAAAGAGGCCACGTGATATTTTGATTTCATTAAGGAAGAAATACACCAAAATATTCTTCCTTGCGATACTTATAGAAGAAAAGGTGTGGACTTATTGACAATCATATTTAGGCTAACTGAATAACTGTATAAGAGTTGATGTTGACAACAAAGCTGAAGTTTAATCCAAGAAGCTGCAAAACACTTGCCTTTCCGTCAACTAAATTTATGATGATTTCGAATTTCGTGAACTGCTCCACGAAATCTGAGAGTTTAAGTTGCTTGTAGCTCCTGTAAAGTCAAATTTTCAACGTCTGCGTATCTGCCCTTAAAGGTAAAGGCGATTATCTGCTTTGTGCTGCTTTCATTTATTAAAATTCTGGTTTGCAAATGCAAATCGATAAAGTCACGTGACATGTTAGCTGTAAAAATGCCAAAGATGTATGTTGGATCAAGAGCAACGTCGTAGAGATGACATAGTTATGTTGCTTTGGGAAGAATGTATTGGTAATGCTGTTATTCATGAGTTTGGTACATCAGAGGAAACGAGAAACAGTTTTACAACACTGACTTTTGTCTTTTATCTTTTAGGATGTCCAACTTATTTATCGACATCTACGTGAAATGCAAGCAAACTCAAAGCTTACAGAATCAACTGTGAGGTATTACGTTATTGTTATTTACTCTCAAATGCGTAACTTATTGTTGCTTTAAAGTGCCTTTAAATATATGAAGGAGACCAATTCTAACGAACCGAAATAAAGGAGTGCATCTGAACTCTTTGGCTTGGCTTTACATGAAGTGACTGTTAAGATAGAGCTTCACACAGCGCATGCTCCACGATGCAAAATTTTGCCAGCTGGCTTAATATCTCACGACCGCTCTCTTTCGCCACCAGGACGACGCTTGTACTATTACGGAGCGGTCATTTTTAATCCTGGGTACCGAGGCGGAGCTTTTTTGGCAGGGGTATGAAAGTTTTTCCATTATTTTGTGAGGTACAAAAATTTTAAGAGCAATTTTTATGGGGTACACAATTATTTCCTTGAAAAGATTTGGATGAAATCATCGATCAAGGATTGAAAGAAAAGTTAACAGACATCTGGAAATGATGAATCACTTGATAGATATGAAGATCGCCGGGGGCAACTTGCTATCTCTCCATATATTTATTTTTTATGCGCACTTCTGAATGTGGTACTAAACTATTTTGCTGAAAGGCGATGGGCACGCAAACTTTTTCTTTATTCAAGATACGGTATGAAATTTTCTCTAATTGTGCGAAATTATCTTCCACCCTGGTACCCAAGTTTAAAAAATGACCGCTTCCTAAACTGCTGAATTGAGATAATGTAGAGTTGGAAAGTATGCGGCAATTTCAGAAATGTTTGGTCCAAATTCAGCTGTTTTTGGTCTAAGAGTCACTTTGTTATCTGCCAAAATAATTTCCTTTGCTGATTTGTTTATGATAATCGCATCTCACATATTTAATTGATTTTCCGGGACTTAAAGTCATTTTTATTGCAATATCTTATACAGGATAAGGCTTGAAATCACTCTGTAAAAGTGAAACCATGACAACCGTACGCCAAGTAAAATTAAACTATGACACAGTCACTGCTCTCATTCTTTATTCTGGTGTTCTTTCACAGCAATTAAGGAAATTTTCTTAACTCTGTGGAAATTGCAATGAAACTGCAAAGAACGATGTTTCAAAGTACTAGATGCAAAAAAATGATTTTTATTTTCACGAGTTCTCTGACAGTCACATGATTTTTATTTTCACGAGTTCTCATGAATGTTAAAAACATTCACAAGTTCTCTGACGGTTCGTTGTGTGGAGTGGTCACTGTTGCGGTTCCCCTTTTTTCTTTCGTGTAGTTCCTGTTAGATTATTTTCTTTTATGTGTGTTAGTATCTGTAGCCTGTGTATTAGAATTAGTAGTAGCATCTATGTTAAGTAGGATTCATGTTAAGTGTAACAACGTATGTTATTAGTGAGTAATGTACCAACGTAGTGTGATGTTAAGTGTAATAGTTGCAGGGTTGCAATGTATTGTCATGCTCCTTGCACTATCGTCTTGTAATGCAATTTTTTCGTTAGTTAGTATATTTGTAAATTTTAGATGAATATATATTTATATGTATTTATAAAATTCATTTTGCTTGCAGCGTACATGAACCCTTGTTAACAGTATTTGTTGTTGAACTCTTTTGTTTAGAAGTCTTTGCTAGAGTAAGCTGAAGAGAAGGTGGTTAATTTATACGAGTATTTGTTTCTATTTATTCAAATCAGAGCAATGGCACAGAATGCAAGATACGAAGTTCACAATTCAAATGAATTGTTATACACGTAAGATAACTTTTGATGATTCTTTTAGTAGTCATTGGGTTTATAGTTCAACATAACAAATATTCTATGCGAATATTTATAGCAACATAGTGAAAAGTTGAAAGTAAATTTTGAAGGTACAGACTGTAAATGGAAAACAGTTGTTCCTTGAATTTTATATCGCTAGCAGGCAAGTTGTTGTACACATTTAAGCCAGGGAAGAATGTCAACGCCAAGACGGCCTCATTAAAACGGAATGATGGATAAAGGGAACATTTATTTTTTTCTCCGCTATGATTGTTATGTAAATTGTGATTAATATTCACTTTGATGATGCTACTTTTCTCTGTTTATCATTAATTCCTTCCACATGGCTGGTAATGAGCACAAAAAAGGTATCTGCACGTTGTTGAAGGGCTCAGCTATCTCTTGAAATGTTTCTTGGTCAGTGTAAGGTATGCCTACTCCGTGCAAAACTGTTTCAAAAGTATGGAAATTCGTTCATTTCTCGGACTATTCACTCTTTTCCCAGTCGAAGTTTTGGAAGATGTGAAAAAAGCTAAATTCCGAATTTGCTTTGGAGCTTAGTAAATTTGCTTACCAAAGATTTTCCATTGATCTTGCTTAGGAGAGTTTCCATGTTAATCTTTTTATGTTTTGGGACAATTGTGTCAAGTTTATGTATTTATCTCGTAAAATTGTATGTTGGTTCCGCAAAATATGGAGTAAAAGGACTAAAAAGCTACCATTCATTTTCTCGTCATTTGACTTTGTAAATAAGTGCCTCTCCGCCCTAATAAGTTCCCCTATTGGAGTTGCCCAAATTGAATATTTCTCTTGGAAGGAATATGGAGCTTTTATTGTATGGTCAGGTTGCTCATAGTTTGGATAGGGTATTGCCAGTGTGAACCATGTAATCGCCTTGGAAGCATCTCTGTTTGTTTTTCAATTTGTTTTGAGTGAGCTTGTCAGGATTTCTAGCTACTGAAAGCTAATTCAGGCCAACTGTGCATGCCGCATCCAGGCATGGGACCCCTAGTTTAACGTCCCTTTCGAAGGACGTCGAGGTGAGTTGCGAGGTCAGTCCTCATAGGTCACCCATCCGAAATCTGACCTCACTCGACCAAGCTTAACTTCAGTCACCTGACGAAGACTGTATAAGCCACTCGGCCACTCACCCCGTAAATCTCTCTCTCTCCTCAATCAATTTTTTATGATGCTGAATGTTTTTCAAGCAAACAACATTTCTGTTGCAGTGCGGAAGATTGGAGCTTTTGTTGGTACATCTTGCTGTCAGGCTCAGTCTTTCTTGACGGTTGCATGTATCTGCCTGGAAGTAGGTAAGTATTTCCTGAATTGCTCTTTGTAAAGTTTGAAAAGCATGGATTGTTGAAGGAAACGAGCTCATGGGTTAGTGGAACGTTTTCTACATTTGCATTTCTACAGAATTGAGACAACAGTGACGGCAGTCCTCGAATCTTAGAAATTATCAATATCAGATCACTTGAGAATCAATTAATGAGGTCGGTTTGTCTCTTTTGTAAGCGCCATTTTTTCATCGTTGTACACACTGACCCTTAAAATCAACTGCTTTGCGTCAGAGTTTTCTACTTCAGATGACAGCCTTGATGAGCTTAGAAAAATAGTACTATGGTAGTGTTAAAAGCAGAGGATCTTACGCTGATCAATCAAACTTGGTTATAATAGTCTTAGTTTCCTGGATTCTCTCTCGTGGAAAAACATGGCAAATTCAGATTTGACCTGGCAAATGGAAATTCAAAATTTCTTTCAATAATGCTAGATGAAGGATTGGACGGAAACTTATCCTAAGGATTGGACGGAATCTTATCTCAAATAATGACTCTGTTTCCTTATTGGAATTGTTCATGTGCTTGCATTTTGAAAATTTCAGCTTTGGAAAGCAATCAGTACAAGGGAAGAGGGGATTTGACTGTCTGATATTGGAAAAGTCAGAAATGATAGTGGTGAGTGGCCAATGAAAATATATGTTATTGAAATTTGCCCATGGAAATATATGTTATTGAATTGAATTGAATTGAATTTTGCCCATGGAAATATTTTTTACTGAATTAACTTGAAACTTGCCCATGGAAATATATTTTGTTGAATTGAATTGTAATTTGGCCATGGAAATGTAATCTGACCATGGAAATAAAATTTTGCCCATAAATTTTGACCATAGAAATGTTATTTTGCCCATACGAATATGAATTTGACCATGGAAATATAATTTTTCCCAAGCAGACATAATTTTGCCCATTGAAATATTAGAATTGCCCTTGCAAATATAGTTTTACCCATTGAAATATTAGAATTGCCCATGCAAATATAGTTTTGCCCATTGAAATATACAATTGGCCATGCAAATATAATTTGCCCATTGAAATATTGTGTCAGCATACAAAAACTGATTTTTTTGGCATTTGGCACTCCATACCAGAAAGACTTAAAGGTCAGATAAAGGCAAAAGACATTTTTATTGATTTCGATCATTTACGGCCTGGAGATTTCAAAATTTCAAACGAAATTTCGACATGAGTTCTGGAACCTATCGAAATCATCTGTCGAATTCCATTTTTCAGTCAAATTTTCCCAAAAATCCGCGCAATCAGAAGAGCCTGGAACTAGCAGAAGAGGCGTGACGTGGAATGAGTCATTGCAAAGCTGCGAGAGAATGGAGGAGCCTGTTTGCACTTACCTTTGACAGTTAAGTCACGAAAGTTAGAAACGACTACTTGTTTTTAACTATCTCAAACAAAAACGCCGAGAAAGTGGGTAGTTTATGGTTGTGGCTAGGCTAGTCAGCTTGTGCAGTGAAGAATGGATGTGCATATTATTCCGAACTTTGGCGCGGACAGACTTGTAACAGCAGTGAGCGATGGACTGACTCGCAGATGGAACCCGTACGACTTGCAACAACGAAAACATTGGGAGTCTACACAAGATATTTCAGTCCTAACGACTTTAAACATTCATTGGCTGCTATAAGTGCATTAGCTGGCTTCCAGAGCACCTTTCTGAGAACTCTTCGACGTGCTGAACATGAAATTGTAGTTGAAAATGAAATCGAATGATACACTCACCCACTCTTCCAAGATGATCATGATGACCTCGGAAATTGCCATGTCAGGACTAGACCAAATGATCACACTCATCATGGACAGGTAACGGCAAGTTCTTTCTCCACAGTTATGTTTCCTCTTCTTCGATAACGCTCTGGTTCCTTGCGAACTTTTTAGGTGGCCCATGTATTGCCTCACACAATATAATTTGTATTTACAGATCATTCGTGAAGCCATGCAATTGTGCCTTCGATAGGCGCTTGAATGAATTCTGATAGTAACAATCAAACCCTGGGGAGATCAAGGCGTGTTTTTCTATAGCCTTTGCAAATAACACGATAGTTAACTATTTGATCAAGACTATGGCTTGATCCAGCCATCCACAGCTAAAAACAATCGATATTTAATTGCTAATTTGCATCAAAATAATTCAAATGATGTTTTCATGTTTTCATTACAGAGTCGGTCCCAGTTGAGGAGAGCAGAACACAGGAAGCTTGGCCTAACTGTGTTCAATTCGTTGTTCTGCATCGAGGGAAAACTCTGAGGGTGTGTCGCTCAATACTTGATCTTTGGAAATATCAGAGAAGCTATTGGCCGCCATTCGAAATTCATTTTATTTATTGGTCGATGTGTCTGCCACGCCGCGTGTGTTCTTCACGGTTTCTTCTTACAGTGCCTTGGGCGTCTCAAGTGATGAATTTCTTATGACTCATTCCACGTCACGACTTGGCTAGTTCCAGGCCTCTATCATGACGCGGTTTTTTGAAGAAGTACCCTTTTTCAAAACCCCCAAACCTACCCTTTAGCACCGTAAAGATATATGATATTATTGCCATCGGATTGCCCATAGTTTAAAATTATAAACATAAAAAAATCGCATTGTCTTTCATCATCATCATCATCATTCGGTGACTACTTGTAGTCAGAAGATTCGTCGTTACTCCTCTCCAGTAGTCACGATCTTCAGCTCTTCTTATGCATTGCTCAAAATTTAACTTTGTCCATTCCATGATGTTCTTCATCCATGATTTACGTGGACGTCCCCTTGGTCTTTCCGCACATACGTTTCTTTCCAACAATGTTTTTTGCATCACGTCTTTCCTTACTAAATATCCAAAATCTTGAGTCTTTCTCGTTTTTATGTTCTTTTCTAGTGAACTTTTATGTTTTTATGTTCTTTTCTTTTCTAGCATTGCCTTTATCTGACCTTTAACTTTTTGTACACCGACAAAAAAAGCACTTTCAGAACATTAAAGGAAGAGGCCAATGGGAAAAAGTACTGTATATTAATCACTAAATCCTAAAACGATCCCCTAGACCCCCTTGGTCTGTTTCAACCTCGTAATCCCCTAGGATCTTTTTCAGCCATTGCACTGATATAACTCAATGTTATTGGTTGTACATACTGTATGTTCACTTATCTTTTATTATACTGTCAGTCTAATACGCGATTGGGCCTCCAGTGGTAAACCATCTCACAGGAGATTTATCAGAAATTTCTATCCTTCAAAGATGAAGATTCTGGATGATGTTGGTGCCTAGCCTGCGTGCAGTCTTTCTTTGGTAAAAAAACTGAAAGACCGGAAAGATGAAGGACTGCGCTTAACCAATGGATCTATTGTGTGGTTGACTCGACAAAACAAAATTAATGAAAGGAGTCTGTTCTATCAATCTGTTCAATTTCATGCAAATAGAAAACAAAGATGCTACGCAAGTTGATTTGTTTTGCAGTTCGGAAAATTTCTAACCGGGGTCTAATTGATTCATATTACGATGGATTTATTCAACAAACTGCTACAATTTGTTCACCAATGCACTGTCTCTCTGTTTACTTATTCTTTTCAGCTTACACAAAAGAAAGACTGGACGCAGGCTAGTTGGTGCCATACTTTCGAGGATTTTTCGTTTGTAAGATATGTTAAAGACTCATGACTGACCATCCTTTGCGGCCCTCGAATGCCTTTTCCCGCTCATGTATTAATTTCTGTATGCAGAAAATAGCAACGTTCGTAATCCGTTTCAGTCTTCGATAAAATCAGTCCAGTTCCTAACCCCCTTCTATCAGGTGACTTTGAAATGAATAAAACCAAAGCAAAGTTCCACTTCAGGACTATTGAGGAGCAGGAAATCAGAGATGCGTTTGCCAAGGTTAAAACAGCAAAGAGCTTTGGAACTGACGATATTTCCAGCTACTTCTTGAAGCTTGCTTTACCCTTCATTGAAAATTCCCTTGCTTTCGTGTTTAATACATCAATTGAAACAGGTATTTTTCCTGACTCATGAAAAATTGCTAGGGTTACTCCTATTTACAAAAATGGAGATAGGGCTGAAAAGTCAAATTATCGCCCTGTCTTACCTGTCATTTCAAGGCTCTTTGAAAAACTTGTAACCAATCAGGTGTACCAGCGTATGGAAGATGATGGTTTGTTTTCATCTGGCCAATCTGCCTACTTACGCCTCCATTCTACTGTAACTCACTTACTTAAAAAAAAGATGACTGGTGCAATGGGCTGGATCTTGGTAAGCTTGTAGGCCTTGTTTTCATTGATCTTAAAAAAGCTTTTGACACTGTTGACCATGAGATTCTCTACCAGAAATTGGTGCACTACGGAGTCCAACAACGGGAACTCGCATGGTTCAGATCATACCTGTGCAATCGAAAACAATTCTGTCGGGTCAATGGTGTCAGCTCAAAAATTGAGGGTATAGATGTTGGTGTTCCCCAAGGCTCATGTCTGGGTCCCCTTCTTTTCCTTATTTATATCAATGATCTGCCGCAAGCTGTCCAAAATTCAGCTGTTTCCATGTATGCTGATGACACAAGTCTGTGCTACCAGTCTTCGGACATAAATGTGTTGAACGAGGCCATTAATAACGACCTCAAGCAACTGGATACTTGGCTTCAAGACAACGAGCTCTCCTTAAACGTTGCAAAAACAAATTCCATGCTTGTCTCCACCAAGCAAAGGCATAATATCCTTAAAAATCGAAATGAAGACTTGGATTTGAAAATTCGCGACAATGAGCTCGAAATAATCCAAAAAACAAAATACCTTGGTCTGCAGATCGACAACTCTCTTAACTGGAAGGAACACATCAAGACTGTCTCTACCAAAGTTTCAAGAGCTATTGGCTTTTTAAAACATGCCAAGACGTTCCCACCGAAGGAAACATTGAAGACTCTTTACACAGCTATTGTCGAGCCACACCTTCGATATTGTTGCTCTGTTTGGGGTTGTGCCGGTTCGACTGAGCTTAATCAGCTGCAAAAACTTCAAAACCGAGCTGCAAGGATTATAACCAACAGCAGCTCTGATACCCCAAGCAGACCACTTATCGGCCAGCTTGGCTGGAAGACCATTGAACAACTCATCGCTAGTGAATCTAAAATAATGGTCTTCAAGTCCCTGCATGAACTGGCTCCCCAATACTTGTGTGACCTTTTCACCCGAAACTCAAAGTGCTCTACGTATGTCCTGCGCAATTCTGAGACAGATTTAAGATTACCCATGAAAAAGTCAAGTAATGGGCAAAAATGCTTTTCCTATCGTGGAGCAAAAGTGTGGAATGAACTTCCTGCCGATATCAAACAGGCATCTTCCCTGAATAGTTTTAAAAGATCTATTTAGGAATTTCTCCGTTTCCCTTTCTTTTATGTTAGATTTTGTAAATATTGTATCAGGTTTTTATATTATGGTTTTTATATTATAATTATTCTTTTTAGTATGTAATTGTATATTGAGGTTTTTAAGTGGAGGGCCCCTTGTAAAACAACTCTGGTTGAAGGGCTACCTTCCTTAATAAAATGAAAATGAAAAAAATGAAAAAAAAATTCGATTGAAATAACGTAAATGGACAAAAAAAAGTTACAAGATTGTCTTTTTAGTACATGAACAATGCATTTAGGCAGGGCCGCGGAGAGGATTATGGGCCCCGGGTCAAGATCAAACATGGGCCCCTTGTAAAATGAGTTCTGAAAGGTACGCCGAAGGCGTACACGTGCGCCTCTCCATCTAGGGGGGTCCGGGGGCATATTCCCCCGGGAAAATTTTTCAAGTCAAGGTTGCTAGAATTGCTATTTGCGCCTCTCAATACAATTATCATGTCATCGAAACCAGCGAGTCATTATGCACAAGAATCACAATATGATATCAGTTAATAGCCATCCACAAGCCAGAGAGGCATTTCTTAATTAGAAACAGCAATCGAAATTTGCTTGATAGCCGAAAGATATCATGCATTTTTGTATTTTTTTCCTTTGCTTTTATGAGCACTAGAAATATCATTTGACTTTACGACAATTTCAAGGCCTAAAACTCTTGATCAAATCATAATTAAATTCCTCTCACAGGACAATAAAAAAGTATAAATTTTCGCTGGTGGGAGATATGATCTGCACATTTATTCCCATAGGATTGAAACTTCAACAATATTGTTTAGAAAACATACTCCTGAGAGAGGTAAAATTCCCTTGCGTATTCTTTCGTGTGGGGAGAGGAAATTCCTTACAATCTGATAAAATGTTACAGTGCCATTTCAGGCATTTTTGAATCTAAGAATTAAGTGAAGTGGAATTTACCTAAAGTTTAAATGCTTGTCAAACACGAGAAAAATCACAAAAATACTTTATGTATGTATATATGTATGTATGTATCATTTGCCACATAAAAAATATTTACAAATTATATTAATAAATATGATGCAATACAATACTTTAAGGTTAAAAACGTAAATGGAAAACACCCCTAATAACAGTGGCAGGGATAGCATTAAAGGGTCAAGCTGACCTTATTTCCATAATGGTCCCCTTAGAGGTGCTGGTATAATGGAAAAAGATGAAAAAAAGAAAACGGGCAAGTACTGTAGTTGTTATCAGTACAAAACACGGTTTGTGGGACAAAAACATGGTTGGGAGTGATGAGGAAGGGAGGGTCTTAGTAGAAGACGTATATGTCATCTTCCTCTTTTTGTATTTTTTGGAAAAAAATTTTCTTTGATCTTATGTTTGATTGTATTCGGATTGTTAGCTGATTTTAAGTCAGATGGAAGACTATTCCATATTTTCGGCCCGAGGTAAGATAAGCATTTTTGTCCAGAAGTACTTTTGTGAAATGGAAATTCTAATCTAAACTTAGATCTTCGCGTTATTCGGCCTTGGTTGGCTGGGTGGAATGTCTCAGCACTGTAAGCTGGGGCTGTTCCATTAAAAACCTTCATTACATTAGCACAAACACATTGATCCGTCCTATTCTCTGTGGGGAGTCAATTTATAGCCTTGATTCTGTGGCGCGGTAAAAACGAATGCATTTGTTTTGAGCAGCTTGGATCTTTTTGGACATTTAAATGGTCTATCTGCTTTACAATTGAATTTGAATCTTTCATATCCGTTGAATACCCTATGAATTTTCGAATGCGAATTTTTTTCCAGCTCATCCGGTATATTTCAATGGTTTAGATGTTGTATTTAACTATTATATACTGTTCCTTTTCTTGATTTTGATATATTATGACAATTTGAGAAATTATTGGGGTCTATATTCCAACCAAAGTCAAGCGACCAGGTCTGGACCATATTTTGAAAAAATGAGTTATTATTTATGGGCCCCCTATGGCCATGGCCCAAGGTTTTTGGCCCCCTGACCCCCCTCTCCTCGGCCCTGCATTTAGGCATGTATTTAGGCTCTGGATAGTCAGAACTACGCAAATTGGAGGAAATGATTACAGCCCACAATAGAATAGAGGAAACCCGAGAAAAGGAGAAGACATTTTGCTTATCTGCAGGCAAGCAGACATCAGAGACTGAATTAGCTTTACGATCAAGCATTAAGCTCAACAGGGAATAGCATTTCAAAACCTGAGAATGGAATTGCAACTAAATATTGAAGGAGCTTTACCTCATGTTTTGGTGGAGGTGGAATCGTAGAGGAAAGTGATCCCGTCGTGGGTGGGCCAAAATTTACGGACTTCAGCTGGTCTGTTGGTCGTCCTCGTTGAAAGAACCAAGAAACGATGTCCCATAGTTATTCCTTTGATATTCATTTTTCGCTGTGTCGCTTTCATCAATTCTGGTATGCGATTTCATGCTTTCTGCCATAGCCTTGAAAGCCTACATGCATGCGTAATAGCTCAGGTTTAATTGCTGCGGTGTTGTTTTACTTAAGGTTCAGGCCGTTGATCGATGCTTATTTGCAGCATAACAAATAGATGTTTGGAGCACGTGAGAACGTTAAACATACTACATCGTCGTAGTTATCAGTATTGACAGCTTTGTGAGAGTCTCGCTTAGCTGAATGACAAGTTAGGCTAATCGTTGTCAGTCTATTAACTATTTTAAACAAGAGCAAAGGCGCGCAAAGGCTGCTGGCTAGTCATGGGTCTTTAGTTTACCATTAAGAGTTTGAAAGTTCAGAAGAAATGGATGTTAGTATGCTTGTAGGTCTAGTGTTCATTGACCTCAAAAAGGCACTTGACACTGCAGATCGTTTCATCCTCTGCAAAGAAATTGAGTTTTACGGCGTACAGCAACTTGAACTCTCTTGGTTTAAATCCTACATTTCCAACCGGAAACAGTTTTGTAGGATTATTTGCGTGGATTCAAAAATAAGGGACATAGAAGTTGGTGTTTGACAATGTTCATATCTCAGCCCTTTTCTCTTCCTCATCTACATCACTGATCTCCCAGAACCATTCCAAGATTCTACTGTGTCCATGTATGCTGATGACACCAGTTTATGCTACCAGTCTAACGATTTGATTCGGCTGAATGAGACTATTAATAGTGACCTGAAAAGCTAGTCATTTGGCTGCAAGGCAGCGAGCTTTCCCTGAATGTTGCGAAAACTCATTCTATGCTTATTTCTACCAAGCAAAAACAGAGCATTGTGAAAAGTCAAAATAAGAGTTGGATCTGAAATTCACAACAATGAGCTTGAAGTAGTCAAAAAGACACAATACCTTGATGTGCAAATTGACTGCTCCTTGGACTGGAAATAGCGAATCAAAGCTGTTTCTAACAGGTCTCAGGGGCAGTAGGCTTTTAAGGCATGCCAAGTCCTTTCTCGCGAAAGAAATTCTGCAACTCTTGACACAGGTATTGTGGAGCAACACTTACGATACAGCTGCTCTGTTTGGTAAGTGAAATTAATCAGTTGCAAAGTCTTCAAAACCGTGCTGCTAAGATAATAACAAATAGCAGCTTGGATGCCCCAAGCAGACATCTTATCAAAGGGATGGGATGCAAGACCATTGTCTTTAAGTCCCTGAATCAACTGGCTCCACAATTCCTTTTTGACCTCTTCACGCGAGATTTGCTCTGCTCTCATCATATAGCCATCGCAATGCTGGGACCGACCTGAGGTTACCAAAGAAAAGGTCATCAAATGGCCAGACATGCTTGCCATATAGAAGTCCAAAATCAAAGAATGGCCTGTCCGCCAAGTCGAACCAGGCAACGTCCTTATTGTAAAGATATGTCCTTTCTTGTTCGGATCTCAGGGCAAATGCAATGAAGACACCTCTTGAGGTTTTACATATTTATATTTTATGCACTATTTACATAGGCCTTTATCGACTATCCGGTTCTCTACTGCTACTGATGCGACAATTCCGTGTGAGTTACTCCCGCCCCTCCACTGGGTCACCCCAGGGAGTGGCACTCCTTTCTCGCGACCTTTCTCCTGGAGCTCCTTCAGTAACTGAACTACAATTTCGGATCTTGATCTGTTATGCTCATATGCACTTCCGTTATTGCCTTACATGGCATAATGACCTTTGCCTATGACCTGTGCACGTTCACGTGTGCACATATTGTTTCCGAATGAGGCTGACCTATGACCTTGCACATATCACGTGCTACTCTGTTCCGACTGTGATGTGCACGAAAGGGGTGTCTATGGGTTTCTTACAATACCGAATTGAACCTAAACTTCACAACACACTCCCCCGGTTGATTTACCCAGTAAATCAAAAAAGAGTGCTTCAAATCTACGGGTGACCAAGTGCGAATTTCTATGGGATTTCTAAATATTTCTTCCGCTCCAATGTCCGATGTGATGCAATGCAATGCGCTTCTATTTCCACAATTTCGTACGATTTTCTATCGTGGTACCTAATTCTCTGACGAATACTCTACTAGTATCTATAATGAATCCAGCCCGGGGTTGTGATCCCTGATGATCACTGGCGACCGAACAAGCTTTCCCACTTGCTGTCTCGAATTTGCTGATTCATAAATCTGACTTTCGACGAATAATTTTTGATGCCTTGATGGCGGCGTGTTTCTACCATTGACCTAAAGTTCTACGACGATCGGGCTTTCGAACAATAACTGCAGGCCTACTCCTGACAGTTCCAATGATCCCCTAGTGAATCTGCCCTTACATGAAGTTCTTACAACAACATGTTCCGAATGAATGCGAGCTCCCAAATAAACTATTTGGCGAAATGAGCTCCTCTAATGAACTACTTTAGGCTACGATGAAGAATTTCTATATATCTATGACGTTACTATCGTTTCGAATACTTCAATTTCTATTTCGATAAATGTAATTGGCTTCCACAAACGGTCAAGAATAATCTGCCTACGTCTACAGACTACTACCTACTGCGCGACGAACCAATACATTCCATGTTTTTCGTTTCGGGTACCTCAAATATATTTCTAAATACGCATGCTTCAACACTGTTTGTTTCTTAACAATAAAATTTCGATGAACTCTCTGCTGTACTTCCTATGACTGACGACTGTATGCATGGTTAAATCGCTGCTTCGATATATTTCTATGATACGCTGTTTTCCGAACATTCTTAACCGAATTCTTCCAACTCGTGGTGTCCTTTGACCTGTGCAACCACAGTTGTCTTAACGACGAATACAATACACAATTACGTTGTAAGCTATGACGACCTTTCGTCTTGCCGTCCTATATTGGCGAACCTCCAAATTCCGATCTGATGAAATGCTTTCAATATCTTGGCATCATGTTCGATATTTATGACCTTGCTCTTTTGTTAGCTTAATGGCACTTTTGTCTTATGACCTTATGATTCAATGTTTACTTGTTTCCTCTAACAAAAGACTTACGTAAATGCCTAATTGCCTGCAATACTTCCTGCATGAAACCTGAACTTTCAAACTAAATTTTCGAAAACAGGCCTACTAGGTTCTAAACAAGCAAATAATTTACCGTCCACTACGGGGAGTTCTTACGTCGTCAACAATGTTCGCCAATCCGTGAATGTTTTTCTTGTTTCTCATGTGTATCCAATCCAGCGGCATTGTTCTTTCTGTGCTGATCAGTGTTCGATTTTCGTCGCACTTTCAAAACTTCGGGTTTCGAATTACACAAATGTTCACTAGTCCATTTATCTTCAACAACAGTCTCTAACAATCTGAGCGATCTTCGACAATATTTCGTTTCTATTTCGATTTCGATTTCGGCGTTATTCGATCCGACTTGTTTCGTTTCATGTTCGTTTACTCTTCGCTGTGTTTCGTGTTCGGTTCTTGTTCAACTCTTGTTTCAAGGCTTCGATTTCTTTACTTCTTGTTTCGCAAATGTTCTTCTACCGTAATCATCTTCTCGGTCTTTCTCTCGTTCTTCTGAGTTCTCTGCCCTTCACGTTGGGCGCCATGTATTGTAAAGATATGTCCTTTCTTGTTCGGATCTCAGGGCAAATGCAATGAAGACACTTCTTGTGGTTTTACATATTTATATTTCATGCACTATTTACATAGGCCTTTATCGACTATCCGGTTCGCTACTACTACTGATGCGACAATTCCGTGTGTGAGTTACTCCCGCCACTCCACTGGGTTACCCCAGGGAGTGGCACTCTTTTCCCGCGACCTTTCTCCTGGAGCTCCTTCAGTAACTGAACTACAATTTCGGATCTTGATCTGTTATGCTCATATGCACTTCCGTTATTGCCTTACATGGCATAATGACCTTTGCCTATGACCTGTGCACGTTCACGTGTGCACATATTGTTTCCGAATGAGGCTGACCTATGACCTTGCACATATCACGTGCTACTCTGTTCCGACTGTGATGTGCACGAAAGGGGTGTCTATGGGTTTCTTACAATACCGAATTGAACCTAAACTTCACAACAGTCCTTACAGTTTCGAGAAAATAGCTAAAAGCTGTTTTCTTTAATTTTGCTTTTACGTTTCAATTTTCAACATCATTGTAAATAGGTTTTGAATATTGTAAATATGGTTTTATAGTTTGATTTAACTAATTACTTTTTACTTTGTTTATTAAGTTGTAATTAACGTTTTGATCAGAGGGGCCCCTTGAAAATCAACTTGTTGAAGGCAAGGCAAATATGAAATATGACAATTTGAAAATTGTAGATTTTTGCCTCAAAACGGACAAGTTCGTGTAGTTTGTTGTCGAAGAGATTGCAGCTTTAAAACTCAATTGAGTTCCTTCCACATTCTCTTTCGACTTATCAATTTGAATTGCAATTTCAATTCAAAAGGTCTTCAGAATATCATGCTATAAATGGATTCGTAACTTTATTTAAATGTCATTTTGATATGGTTAACATTTACCATAGAAGCTCCTTTTAGCCCCCTCTCTATTAGGCCCCCTCTCTAACAAGCCCCTCCCCTCTGAGCCAAACTTTGAATAAGCCCCCTTCTGTACTAAGCCCCTCCCGCTTCAAATTCCAGAAATTTACCTAAGATTTTCCATTTACCCAGCTAAGTAATCTTGCACCTTTATTTTGATGTGGTTTGGGATAGAAACAGTGCCGAGTTTATGCATTTGATTCGTAAAATTGCATGTTAAAGCCGTGAAATATGGAGTGACAGAACTAGCTGTCATTGTATCCATGTAATTTGATTTTGTGAATAAGCCTCCCTCTCAAATAGGCCCCCTCTGGGTGTCCGAAATTAAATAAGCCGCCCGGGGGCTTAATAGAACTTTTAAAGTGCATCCAAGCCCGCTTTCTTCTGCACTTTCAACTTCTCAACTTGTAACTGATTCAGTCAGTAATTCGATTTGGAGACTCTAATTTAGTCGAAGCAGTCACATCAGTCGAATGTTATAGCTGCGCCATACAGCCAAGCAAGACTTAGCACGAGCCAGTTTGGTCAAATAGCGATACCTTTGCAACAAAGGCAAGGTTGACCGACAAAGTGTTAGGCGATAGAGACAGTCGAGAGATTACTGCTCCCTTTACAAACCGAAACGATGTGAGGTCATCTAAAAATGGCACATTGCAAGATGGAAAAGATTGTAGAGGATGGTGAAGATTTACCTTGTCTCGAGGTTAGATTGCTCGACTAGTTTGCGCTTTAGCGGACACATTTTCTATTCAGCATTTCTATGTGTTTGAGTTTTGTACCGATTTATGATGGAAAAAATCTTTCTACTGTAGTCTAAATTTAGTCTTGGAATTTGGAGATCAGTCTTATTTCTCGTATTATACTTGCTTGTCGAGGATCTTTCAGCAAATTTACCGTGCAGACTCTCAGGACATATCTTGTTAATTATCTTAAACATCTGAACCGACCGATCAAATTGGAATATCTGATCGATGCTAAATGTTGGTCTAATCCAAGAGTCCTTTATCTTTGAAGCTTGAATAATTTCAAATGCACGATTTTGCAGTCTCTGAAGGGCTGTTATTTTAGTGTTCGATAAGCTCCCCCACACTACGTCAGCATAACGAAAATGACTCTCAACAAGGGCTTTGTACACTTGAAAAAGCATTGATTGTGGGAGGATGTCCTTAAGTTTTTTCATTGCCACGAGGCCCCCAGCAACCGTTTTCTTCACTGATTCATACTGTTCTTCCCAACCTAAAGTATCGTCAACTATTACCCCGAGATATTTTGTTTTGTGAACCTGTTTAATTATTTCTCGGTTTATAAATAATTGCGGTAATGATTCTCCTTTTTTTCTTCTACGAGGATGGTCTATTATCATGTATTCTGTTTTGGTGGGATTGAGACTGAGTTTGTTAATCCTCATCCATTCCGCGATATTTAGTAGCTCAGCTTGTGCTGTCTCTATAAGCTCTGCTTGGTTGTTTGAGGATATTGTTATCTCAGTATCATCCGCATACATGTTGGCTCTTGAGTGTTCGAGACAGTGCTCAAAATCATTCAAGTAAATGATAAAGAGCAGCGGTCCCAAGCATGAGCCTTGGGGAATTCCACACTCTATTTCCATAATATCAGATACTTGACCATCAATAGAACAATACTGGCTTCTATTAGTTAAGTATGATTTAAGCCAGTTGTTCTCTCTACCTTTTACCCCGTATTTGGCTAATTTACTGATCAGAATCTCATGATCCACGGTATCAAATGCCTTTTTTAAGTCAAGAAAAAGAGCGAAGTTAGCTTTTTTGTTATCGATATTTGAGTACCAATGATCTGAGACACCAATCAGCGAGGTAATTGTAGAGTGAAGCTTACGGAAAGCGAACTGATTCTTCGTTAGTTTTTTGTTAGACTGGAGGAAGTCGATGAGTTGGTCATGTGCAATTTTTTCGTATAGCTTAGATAACACTGACAAGATTGAAATTGGCCTATGGTTATTCGTATCATCTTTGGGGCCAGATTTATAAATTGGGGTTATTCGTGCTATTTTCCAACGGTCTGGGAAAGTCCCTAGCCTGAAAGAGCTGTTAAAGATCATCGTTAATGGTTTACATATACAGTCAGCAGCATCTTTCAAAATTACCGTTGGTATATTGTCAGGACCAGCAGATTTTCCTTGTTTTAGATTTTGAATGTATTTCATAACTGTGTTTTCATTTACTTGTTTGAATTGAAAGATTGTTTCTTCTTTGTTTCTTCAGATTGTTATATGTTAATTGCTAAAGATTGTTTCTTCAGATTGTTGCCCCGCGCCGAAGCGGGGCTTATGTAGAACAACGCACGTAAAGAGAACAAAAGGTGCTGTGGGCTCAAGGTCACGATAAATTTCAGCCGGTTTGCCATCAGAAAACAAGTCTGAAAAACTAGTTTTTCCTGAATTTTCAATTTCATCGCGTAAGTGGCCAATCATGCGTCAGGTAATACAATGATCGCTCTGGAAACTGGTCAGACCAGTTCCTAAAGGAAGTCTCAGAGAGCAGCAATTGTGAGGGTGTATTGTCTTTTCGATCATGAAACAAAGAGTATCATGTCTTCCCAACTGAAATTACACAACAGAAATATTTAAGAAATTAGCTGATAAGAAAAGTATTTGTACTTCGTTGCCACTGACGTCAACACTGTCTTGCCATGAAAGGTTGCTTTGGTTCACGATCTTCAAAACACGGAATGGGAAATGGGGAATGAAACTGCAATCGGATCGGGGAATCAAGGCCCGGGGAACTTTTCGGATAGTTTTCTCTTGAAAAAGAAAAGTGGAAAAGTGGAAGCAGAGAAGTTTTATCTCTCTTAACTCATTCATGACTTCACTCTGATCAAGTCGAATACTGGGGAAGGCAAGGGGCACTATAGTATTTACTATTGCTAGTTATATGTTTAGTGATAAGGCATCAATTTTTATTACCGGTCGTAATTACTTGTCGTGGGTATAAAGATATTCAGATTATGTTTTATTACCATTTGATGAAATTCACAAGGAAAATCGATTCAATTGTGCTTCAAAGCGATAGCCAAGAGGAAATAGGCTGATAATGCTGTGTTACGTCGCAGTCATGATTCAGTGAAGATGTGTGCCTGCCAGGCCACAAATCTTATTTGAAATAAAATTTGTGTTCATGTTGGTGTGCAACTCTTGTTTATCAGCCGAGATGATACGTAAATATGATCTGAAGAGAGGTCTGAAGAGGATTTCTTTATTCATGGAAAAGGTTTGATTTTAATTATCAATTTAAAAGTTGCATCCATGCTTCCTGATCCAGATTACGAAAGTCTAAGATTAGATTTTACTTTGTGAAAATTCCAACGAGTGGAAAGAACTGCAGTGTTTTGTGCCATTAATTTTGCGGTATCCCAAATTACACGTGAATCTGATTTTAGACGGAATTTTAGTGGGTTCTTTCTCAAAGTGCGTAGCAGGCATCTGCAAGCTGAAGAGATGAACATGTCTTTAAATCAAATGATGAAAATTGTGCATTGAGACATTGGGAAGACCCTGAAGTAGATTCTACCATCGAAATCAAGAGAGGAGAGAGGTGAAAGCAAAATATTGCGTTGTATCATGGTCGGAGCGAGAGAAGACAACAATTCTGAATTCATTTAACCTTATTCTGCGTCGATGAATCAAGTACCACCCCTCCCCCCTCATATTTTCTTAGCAACGATGATGTCTGCCGCTACGCACTTTGTACAGATTGAATTACCAAGCTCTTGTGATTTAAACAATGCACTATGTGCTGATCGATCACCTGATCTGTTACTTGGCAGCACGAGAACAATGGAAATTGGCTGATTTTGGTTCTTTTCTTTGAAACCTCTCTGATCCAAAACACTTAAATTGTCGCTGTTCACTGGCATTGGTGCGATAATTTTGTTTGCGAAGTTCTCAGGGGGGGGGGGGGATGGAAAGGCCCCCCGCGAAGCTCTTGAGCGCCGTTCTTCGAAATTTTGCAAATGGCTGAAAATTGTTCGTCCTCTTCTACACTGGGTCTAAAGATTGGCATTGCAGAGACGGACTATTCAATTTGGGTAGGTGTTTTGATTCGAATATGATTAACTGAGCATTTACACACAGTTTTATTGTGAATTTCAGTCATTGTCGGTTAGTGATAAGCTTCAATCGACTGTTTTTGTGGAAAGTTTCTGTGGGCCTAAGCACCGTACTTCGACCAAAATTTATCAGATTTGTTCTTCGTTTTCTGACAGACGGGGACGGGACTTAGCTGCTTGGCAGTGTTTTGCTTTCATTTACACTTCACAGGGCTTTGACTGCTAGAAAAACATCTAAGTCCCACTAAGTCCCAACATCTAAAGCTTTATTTCACCTGAAAACAAAATGCGGTTCTCGTCCAATGTGACCGAAGAAATTATGCTTGCCCCACAGCAACACTGAACAATATTCTATTCAGATTTTCACTGCTATCTCTTCTCCTGGTAGTTGGCCAATGCATTAAAGCTGTTGGGTGGTTTTATTTTGTTTCAAAATCAGCGAATCGACTTCTTGCAAGGCTTCCGTTATTTTAGGCCAACGTCACAGCTTCGTCCTTCACCTTCGTGCAAAACTTCCGACTGATCAAATTTCAATGCGCAACTCCGATAATATGAATGGTACGCAAAGCATTGTGGGATACTATTCCATCCCCCCCCCCTGTGAAGTTCTCAAATTTCATTCATAAATTGTGCTTGCAAAACATTGACGTCATAACTGCGTCATCGTTTGACGTTAGTGCTTTATTGGAAGAGCGGAATGTTTGTTTATTTCCCTTTCAGCTGTGAGAAATGCATCGAAATCACCTGAGTACAGTTGCAATAAGCAATAGATAAACTTGCTTGAAGCCTTGATCCTTTAATTTGACGGTGGACAGGACAGTCGATCCATTTTCTAACCCTCTTTCAAATCATTCAAATACATTGGGCTTGATTTGATTTCATTTGATTTTATAATATTTATACAGGGTAAAACATTCAGTTGTACTGTTTTACAATGTACCCTGTTAAAAAATACTTACAAACGAAAAGGAACTATCTAAATTTACATGTAAATCCAAAATAAAACAGCTATTGACAAAGTGTATAAAAACTGTAGGTATGATATCCATATGATATAAGATAGAATCAGCTAAATGCATGGTTTGCTATGCTTTTTTTGAAAGTTTTCAATGTCGGGGACAATTTTGATTCTAGGCTGAGCCGATTCCACATCGTCGCACCTTTATATGAGAAGCATTTTTGGCCATTTGCAGATTTTCGCATGGGAATTTCTCAATCAGATCTAGTATTGCGTAATTCTCTCTTACATGTATCCGAGAGTCTTGAGAACATTTCTGTAAGGAAAGTGGGAGCCAGATCATTGATAGATTTGTATACCATACTCAAAGTCTCCATTTGAATAATTTCACTAACAGTGCGCCATCCAAGTTTCTTGATGATAGGCTTTGCAGAAGCATCATATCTACTGTTAGTAACTATTCTTGCAGTCCGATTTTGAAGTGTTTGTAGTTCGTTTATTGCTGTGGAGACACAGCTTCCCCATACAGGGCAGCAATATCTGAAATATGGTTCTACAAGACTTTTATACATGCTTTGTATTGTAAGAAGAGGGAGATACCTTTTGGAGTATTTCAACATCCCTATTCCTCTAGAAACTTTTTTCTTGATGGCAGTAATTTGTTCTTTCCAGTTCAAGTATTGATCAAACATAACTCCCAGATACTTTGCCTCCTTTATGATAGAAACAGTTTCTTCCCCTACATTAAAGAGAGGCTTTACACCTCCTACCTTTTCTATGTCGTTCAAACGCTTCCTACCACCTATCACGAGACTTTGTGTCTTGGTCACTTGAGGGACAATTTGTTTGCGTTAAGCCAAGATTTAAGGTATCCAAGATCCTCGTTGACGCATTCATTTATCAAATGAATGGACTTTGAAGAGAAAGAAAGGCTTGTATCATCCGCGTACATGTTAACATCTGAGTGTCTCAGAGAGAAATGAAAATCATTTACGTATATTATGAAAAGTAGAGGTCCTAGGCAAGAGCCCTGAGGAGCTCCAGTCGTTATTGATTCAAGATCTGATAGCTGCCCATTTACTTTACGGCACTGCTTTCTATTAGTTAGATACGAGCGGAACCAGCGTATCTCTTTGTTTTGAACCCATAATGCTCCAGTTTCTGTATAAGGATGTCATGATTCACCGTATCAAAAGCCTTTTTAGATCAATAAAAGTTACTGCTATATATTCACTTTTCTCTAGATTGAGATACCAGTCATTGGTACATTTTAAGGGACAGGTCAGTACGGAATGAAGTAACCTGAAACTAGATTGTTGTAAGAATAGAAGTTTATTCACATCTAGAAAGCCGTAAAATTGATCATAAACCAGTTTTTCAAAAAGGCGAGAGATGACCGGTAAAACAGATATAGGGCGATAGTTTGAATTTTCATCTTCAGAACCATCCTTGTAGATAGGTGCAACCCTAGCTATCTTCCAATTGTCTGGAAAAATGCCGAGAGACATAGACATGTTAAAGAGCCGACTCAGAGACCCGGCCAAAACAGGCATCCCAACCTTAAGAAAGAAGCTTGAGATACAGTCAAGGCCGGACCCCTGAGAGGTCTTAAACTTTCCCATAGTCTCAATTAGCTGCTCATGTGTAACAGGAGCAAAGCAAAATGTAGCGTTTTGAGGATTTACAATATATTCATCATTTAAAAGGGGATTTCCAGTCTCAGGTATATCATTGCTCAGTTTTTCTCCAACAGTGCAAAAGAACTGATTCATAGAGTTAGCAATTTTCTTTGAATCAAAAATAGTAATACCATCGACCCTTAAGGATTGGATTGTTGTCGTTTTCGATCGTTTATTTATGAGTTTGTTGATAGTAGACCATGTTTCCTTCACATTACCTTCCGCTTCATGAATTTTGTTTGTGAAATAAGTCTTTTTAAGATCGGCATTCATCCTATTTGCTTTATATCTTACTTGCCCATATGCAGCCATAAGGATTTCGGATTTTGATTTGACTGCAGCAGCCTTCAGTTTGTCCCTACTCCTAAGCAAGTCCTTCAGACTGGAAGACAGCCAAGGGCTATATCTTTCAGAAACTCGCTTTTGAATCATGGTGGCATGAGTTTCTATGATTAACGCAAGCATACTAATCCATTTTTCAACTACTACATTAATATCTTCAGAGCAATACAGGATACTTGACCAGTCATAGCCAGGCTGAGAGATCCCGAAGGAAAGCTTCCTCATTGAAGTTTTTCATCTGCCTAGTATGTATTTGTTTGTGTTTTCGTTCAATACCACCTAGGTGCTTCCTTACTGCATACACTAGATGATGATCGCTAATAGCAGTCCTGACAACACCGGATTTTGAAATGTTTCTTACATTACTGACAGCAGTATGATCTATTAGAGTGGAAGTTTGTTCAGTTTCACGTGTAGGTTCTGATATCAGCTGCGTCAGCCCGAAAGATTCGTACATATCTTGATGTGTCTGGCAATCTGCAATTACTTGGTTACAAGCTACCTTAACTCGTAGCTTAACGTCGTATTTACTTGTAGTATGTTGTTCGTCTATGTTTTTCGTCCCCCTGTTGTTTCGTTGCGTACAGTTTTTTGTATTGTGCTCGTCTTGTTTCATGTAACCATGGGGTAGTCGTGTAATTTCGCTCCTCTTGGTATCGTCCCTGTAGTGTCATATAGTTATAATTAGAAAATATGGTAGAATGTAACAAATGTTGTAAATTTTTATCTGAATTTAAAAAAAAAATGTGTCTAGCATTACCTAAAAATGTGGGTGCTGAGCCATCAGTTGAGCTGGGATTTACCGAAAGATCACAGTTTGTGTCCCCTAATAGAATCATCTCCTTCCACTCCAATTCTACGAAACGCATGACTAGTTCAAGCTTATCAAAAGTGTCTATCGGATCACTGGGAGGCCTATACCACGAGAGAATTATAAAGGGTGCAGCTCTTTGAAACTGTCTCTGCAATAGACGGCTACTCCTCCCCCATGGCGAGTTCTATCAAAGCTACTCCACTTTAGATCCACAAGGGCTCTAGATCCACACAGGAGAGGCACTTTTTGGAAGTTTTGCCCCCAGAAATCCCGGAAGATCACATAAATTCTAGCCTTGGAAAATTAGGTGATTGCTATCAGGACCCTGGGGTCCAGGGTACATTTTTTGTATGTCCTGGATTCCGGGCGGTTCTTCATCATAGTCATGGATTTCCAGGGGGCTCTGTACAATATCCCCAGATTTCCAGGGTTGTTTATTCAAAGTACCCTGGAAATTATGTTTAATCTCATCCCTGGAATTTGCCTCTCGTGCCCCTTGTACAGATTGAAAATTGAACAGCCCATTGTCGTGCAAGCGACTGTCAATATGTGGTCGCTAGGACGGGCAAATCAATTTGCTTCTTAATTTGTCTGATTTCATTGGTGTTGGTGTTAAAATGTATTAACTTTCTCATAGGATATTTCATTGCATTCGCACACGTTCCTATCCAAACTTCCTGAATTCTATCATAAATTCAACATTAACAGTTCTATATCTGTACATAGTACAATTAAAATCAAGATAAAAACTGCGTTGGCGTCATTAACAAGTTTCCTTTATCGCTATTCTGTGTTTTTATGTGAGATTTATGATTTATGAACGGCTGTTTGATTAGTGTTGTGTAAGACATAGTGTAAGAGCACCAGGGAATACGAGAAAATTGCCTCGTTGTGGAGACGAGAAAGGTTTTGTCCAGGGAAGCTTGTGTTTCCCCCGTGCAGTGCGTTAAAGCTCATGCGCAGTGGTGCTTTGTGTTTGAAGTGCTCAGAGCTCCAACTGCAAAACGTTACTGCGCATGACCTTTAACCTACTGCATGGGGGGACACATGGCTTCATCGGACAAAGCCTATCTCGTCTCTCCAAGAAAGCCATAAGTGTGAATAGTTATTGTACCACTCTTAAAAATGTGATCCTCATCGGGATTTCAAAAAACCATCTGATTCCTTTTTCGAAATTTTATATGCAGGATGGTGTTGCTTCAAGGGCTGCTTTATCTGCTAGGGGTGATCGCTCTTACCGCAGCGAGTACAGGTTTTGCCGTGTTGGAGGGAATTCAACAACTAGACTACCAAGCTAAATCACTTTTTTCTGCATTGAATTTAATGGATTTGGCGTAAAACTGAAAGTCTTTCCTTAACAGCCAAAATATGAGGACTCTTCATGTCATCTGCGCGCAAAGCTGCTCGGGGCTAAACAGATCGCTCTTGTCTCAATAAGGTTCAACACAGGACTTGCCTATTCTTGGCGTCTGATTTTTATAAGATAAAAGTTGTGATGTACGATTCCCCCCCCCCCCCCCTAGCCACCAGCGTGCGACAGAACTTCTGACCATGGTGTTATTTTTTACATTATGCTTTGACAGAAGTTCCTAGCAGGGGTTGGTTTATATAGCTTTCCAGGACAGATCTCCTTTTAGGTAGAACTGCATTTTTGTTTCATTAACAGTTACAGTTGCCAACACATGGTACTGAATTGAAAGTCTGGAGATTTTCTAAATGTGTGTGTTTTTTTGTGCCATGTCTTGTTTTGACTGCATCCTCAACCGCCTGCGGACGCTGCTGGTTCGCAGTGCACTGTTGTATCACAGGGGTACATTGGACTGCGAAACACTATTTGCAGGTAGTTAAGGGAGCAGTCAAGACACCACATAGCACAAAAACGCACATTTGGTGAGTGAATTATCTGTTGCTGTTTGGCACATCCGATGTGTTTATATATTAATTCGAAGAATTTGATTTTCAGATTGATTACCCAAATGAAAGGCTGTTCAAGCCAGGCCAAAGGAAATCATATTCGATGCAAGATTTAGAAACACTGCTTGCCCTTGATGCGGATGAAGTTAAAATCAGAGAGCTCACTGATGAGTATCTACCTCCAGAGGTATGTCATTTTCTGCAATGTCTCTTATTCGTAGCATGAGTGTTGACTTATTACCAGAGTTCCTTTCTTCCCAGCGCTCCGGGATTCTTGATATTTTTCTAAAAAATCTGAGTTTATTCAGGTGGAGGCCCACAGAACAAGATTTTGTTGCACAAGGGCAATTTTCTCGGTTCTGAAGATCATTATGTCTTAAGAAGCCGATCGCCTTGGAGACCTTTGCAGAAACTGCCTTAATTTGTTCTTTCCAATCTAAAGAGCAATCGATTTGCACTCCAAGGTACTTTGTCTTTTGAACCACTTCGAGTTCATGGTCGCGTATCTTAAGTTCCAAGGCTTCACTTCGACTTTTGAGAGAATTGTGTTTCTGCTTGATGGCTATGAGCATTGAATGAGTTTTTGTTACATTTAACGAAAGCTTATTGCCTTGAAGCCAGGCCTCCAATTTACTAAGATCGCTATTTTTGTCTCATTAAGCTGAGTCAAATCGTGAGACTGATGACAAAGACTGGTATCATCAGCATACATAGTCACGGAGGAACCTTGGACAGCCTCAGGAAGATCGTTGATATAGACGAGGAAGAGAGGAGGACCAAGGCATGAACCCTGTGGTACTCCCACTTCTATTTCCCCGATATCTGAATCAACACCGTTAACCTTACAGAATTGTTTCCGGTTAGATATTAGATAAAGTATCAGACGTTGTCAAAGATAAGTCCATTCATTTTTTAAAATACGTCCTTATGAAGAGATTTTCCAAGTGTTTCCGACAAACCTCTTAAAGGGACACTTTTTTTGTTAATGAATGGAGATATAAGGATCGTGTGTAAAAAGATAGGAGACAAGGAGGCCAAATGTCATTTATTCTTCTACTGGTTGATCATCTGTTGAGATTAGTTCCTTCCTTGATCATGCGAATACGGCAATTTCACCCCGTTCATTTGCTTTCAAGTACTTGGGTTTCAAATCCTTACGCAAACCTGTAACTGTTCTCGTTATGACACTTGTCCATTGTTTTCTGTATTTATGTCGGTTGAGGGGTTGAATCCACCCTGAAGATTACTGTCCGAAATCTGGTCGCAACTCCAAAATCTTACCTGAATTTTTTGTTTGTTTATAAGGATTCACCTTCAATATTTGGTCTGCGATATTGCCTATCAGAAAACTGCTAAATAACTATGTCTTGAATTTAGAATGTTGAAATGTTACTGGTTATGTTATAGGAGTACAGAGAACAGCAATATGCGAGCGAGACCGGGAAGCAAAGATTAGGCTCGCAAAGCAGTAACAGCAGTAAACGAAGCAACACTTTCGAAGATACAAATTATGATCCGCAATACGACACACATTATGATACACATTACGACGCACACTATGACCCTCATTATGGACAAGAACGAGATATTGATATTGATCTGTCTGGACTTAAAGAAACGATGGGTAAGTGTATCTGCTTGTTTAATAGTTATCGTCATAAAGGACATAGTTTTGGAAGGGACAGCAAGTCAGACGGCGAATTTAGGAAGATTTATAGTGCTGTTAAATAAGGAAGATTTGTTTGTTTGTTTGCTTTTCAATTTATTCTAATTCGATTATAAACTAGCTATACATATTTACATATATACAACTAATCTAAATCGAATAAACAAATGAAAAGAATTAGAAATGAAGAATTAAATATAGATTAAATATTGAAGACATATATGGATAAAATTTACCGGATATCATTGAATTGACAGGCACTACATTTGCAGGTTGGGCCATCCCATTGTTTGATCATATTCTTGAAGCTGTTTAAATTCTCGGCTGATTTTAATTCATTTGGCAAGCAATTCCATCTCTTAGGTCCCATGACTTTCAGGCTATTGGAACCAAACGTTACTTGATTTGGCCAAATGTTATTCAAATTGTTTGGATTTCGCGACAAATGATATGAAGTTCTGAAACTAAATATATCATTTATGAATGCTGGATTGAGCTCTTTTAATGTTTTGAAAATCTCAATACAAAGTGTTCTTTGACGAGAGACCAGCATTGTGCATCTGTTTGATTTGAGAAGTAAGTTTTTATAGGAGCTTACATCATCATTATGCAGAAATCTCAGGACGCATTCTTGTATCTTTTCGATTTTCTGTAGTGATGTAGATAACGAAAAATACCTAACCAAATGGCAGTAGTTAAAGTTCGAGTATATCGGGTGAGCCAGAAAAAAGTTTCCACTTTTGAAAATTCATAACAGCAAGAGTATTTCACAGATTTATTTCATGAGATCAGGGTCCCGACTAATGGCGACCCTGATCTCATGGCCTCTGTATTTAATAGTGTTAGAATCTCATCTCTTCTGGAGGTGCATGCACCACTAAAGCACAGAAAAATAACAAGTATTACTGTGGAAATAAAAAACCTGATGAAGGAACGTGATTTAGCAAAAAAAAGAGGTCCGAGAAAGATGCTTCCTATTGGTCAGACTATAAGATATTGCGGAATAAAGTCACTTCTGAACTTCGTGCCAGGGTACAGGAATACTACCATAACCTTATTGCTGAAACCCAAAACAATCCGAAAGCTATGTGGAAAACAATAAATAAGGTTTTACATAAGAACTCAATCACACTGTAACTCAAAACATCATTTTTGAAGGTACAGAACTAAAATCACCTTCACAAATTTCAGAAGCTTTCAACAAACATTTTACAACGGTTGGACCTAAGTTAGCGGAGAAAATAGAAATTCAGCCTTTCGATGACCCTCTTAAGTACCTTGGAGATAAAAACCGGAGGAACCAAATTTAAGCTACAGCCAGTAAATGTAGGGTATGTAGAACGTGCTATAAGAGCTCTGAATTACTACAAGTCGCCTGGTGCTGACAGAATCCCCGTAAAAATACTGAAAGATGCCATAAACTTAGTGTCGGAACCACTGACACTGATCTACAATGCATCTTTATAAAGGGGTATTTTCCCCCAGATCTGGAAAATTAGCCGGAGTGACACCTATGCATAAGGCGGGCACGAAAACAGATGTAAACAACTATCTCAGTTGTGTCGACAATTTTAGAAAAGATTGTACACGACTAACTAATGGAGCTTCTAAAGGGACAAAACAGGCTTTGTTTAAACCAGTTTGCGTTCCAAAAACTGCACAGTACACTGACATGTCTATTGAACGTTATAGACCCATGGTTTAAGAACTCTGATGAGGGAAAAGTAAACTTGAGTTAATTCCTTGATCTCAAGAAAGCATTCGATACCGTTGACCATAAAATCCTATTGTCAAAGTTGCGAGAGTATGGTGCTGAGGGTACTTCCCACAGCTGGTTCACTTCTTATCTGACCAATAGGGAGCAGTTCTGTTATTTTGACGGATCCACTTCCAGCAAAAGCAGCCTTGAGTGTGGTATTCCGCAGGGGTCGTGTTTGGGACCCTCACTCTTCATACTATACATCAATGATTTTTAGAATTGTCTAAAAAACACGATCCCAAATATGTATGCTGATGATACATGTGTGAATATCGTATCAGAAAACCTGAATGAACTTCTAACAGATTTGAAAAATGAACTGGAAAATATTTCGAATTGGATGAGGATTAATAAACTTATTTTGAATTCCAGCAAAAGTGAATATATGGTTATAGGCCATAGGCGACAACTAAATAAGATAGGTAATGATTTGCCAGATCTTGTCCTCGATAATGAAGTTATCAAAAGGGTTGACAAAACAAAATACCTAGGGATCAACATCGACGAAAGCCTTAATTGGAAAGAGCAATACAAAGCTATCAGAAATAAGCTGAAAGGGGCTTGAGCTCCTTAAGAAAGCTGAAAATCATCCTTCCGCAAAGGAAAGTTGATCAAGTTTACAAAGCTCTCTTTGAAAGCCATCTGCGCTATGGCAACATTGTTTGGAGTACTCTTTCCAACACCAAACTATCCTAATTGCAACGATTACAGACAAGGGCAAAGAAGCTAGTAGCGAATGCCAAGTATAAGGACGGATGGACTTGCAAATGGCTCTCTGTAAAGTCATTGATCTCCTTTGACCAAGGATTCATGACCTCTGGCATGACCTCTGGCCCGAAAATCTTCGCCATAAATTCACTGAAAAATCCGTGATTTCAGAGTATAGAACCAGAAACCGTGGAGATCTGCAAATTCCTACAGTTAGGTTAGAATATGCAAAACGAAGTTTCTACTTATCTGGTGTCAAAAACTGGAATGATATCTCTGACAACGTTCGAGAAAGAGACTCAATCGCTCGTTTTAGAACAGGTCTTAGAGATTATCCTTTGAACCTTTCACAGGACCCAAACACGACCCCTTGGTAGAGTAGCAATATTCCAATTTTTTTTTCTTTTCCTCATATTATTCTATAGAATTATTATCAATAGGTTATTAATTTGCTGAAAGGATCTCGTGTTTAAATATTGATAAAATGAAAAATGAAATGAAAATGCCCGCTTCCTCTTCCAAAACCCTGACAAGTTTCAGCAATGATCCGGAAAAGCAAGCTAGCGTGTTATCGTCAGCATAAGCGTACATAGTCGCTTGCTTTATAAAAAAGAACAAATCATTTATTTTGAAATTAAAGCTAGTGGACCCGGAACTGATCCTTGCGGTACCCCTGAAACAATGTGTTGAAGGGAGCTGTACACAGAAGGGACACAGCTTCATTTTATTTCTATTTCATGTACCTGCTACACTGAAAGACGACACTGTCCTCTCTTGTGCTTTCATGCAAAAAGTATGGCCTGTGAAAAAATAAGCGACATTTTGGTTAATATTGTCGGCTTCCACTCCTTCAGACTTTCAATTATTGCAGGAGTTGGGAGAAGGACTAGGGCACTGTTTATCGAAAAAGGCGTATAGCAATAGGAGCGATTTAGTGGTGAAACTGGGAGTGAATTGCAGTAGAGAAGTGGATATTTGTCTTCAAAACAGTTGCGGTAGGTTTATAGACTTTAAAGTATCAGTTTGTGCTCGCCTTTTGCAAAGTTTTGTTGGATTTGTTACGCAAAAATGGCTGCAATGATTTTCAAAATGTCACAAATCGGCTAATTTTAGCGATCGCATAGCGATGCCGAAAACACTTATTGTCCGAGGTATGGAGAATGTTTTCCCGTCGAAATTTTGATGAAAATCGACATAGTCGAGTGTGCAATGTTTTTTTCGGGATGGTGGTCAAAACGGTCAAAAATGGCCTAAGCTTTGCCGAAAAACGGGGAAGTAAACACAACGACGGCACCTGATTGGTCAATTTCAGGAGAAAATGTGATCTGATCAGAGCGTGACTGAGAACCCCACGGGATCTTTGGACAAATGAAAAGATTGTTCCGCTATGCTTGCTTATGCTCTGCTTTTACAGTCACCTCATTGCCCCCAAGGAATAGGGGAGGGTGAGTAGGCTTGAGCCTTTTTGAAGAGAAAATAATTTCTTCCGTTTTATTTGCATTCAAATCCATCTTCCATAGCCATACCCTAAGTCGAACTCTTTCAAGATCACTATTTACTTCATCAGAAGCTTTCCATTGATCCTTCACGACAGAAAAAAGGGATGTAGGATCGGCAAAAGTTTTTACGTCATAATTTAAGTTTTCCACAATGTCGTTAACGTATTAAAGGAAAAAAGGGACCCAAGACCAAACCATGTTGTACTCCAGTAGATATTGGTGCTCATTGAGAGCTTTTGCCATTCAGTAAGACTCACTGGCTAAGATTTTATAGAAAATGGCCAAGTAATGACAAAGGATGCCAAGAGATTCCGTTGCTTTCCAGTTTGTAAAGTAAGCCATCTTGCCAAACTCTATCAAAGCAGTAACTGAAATGAGATAAGACAAACGCCCTCATTAACTGCCTTAGTTTTTCAGTGTCCATGCAAGATACCTACCTTGATTGCATTTTGGCGAGATCATGGAGTTTTTGGCCAGCTTTTTTGCAGAGAGTCTTGGCATGCTGTTTGAACAAAAGTGATGAATGCTACACGGCTATGAGACACGTTATAAATTGGTGCTCACCACCTGCGAAATGGAAGTTATTGCCTAAAAAAAATTGAAAAAGAATCAGTTTTGCTGCTTTGCTGCGTGAACTTTCCTGTGAAGCTTCAGCGTTGCATGAAAATAACTCCTTATTTCACGTTGCAATTTCGCGCACGAATTCAAATAGTATGGTAATCTGTCATTGACCATGATTATTAGGGATTTAGCAATTGATTTTGACAGGATTTATTTTCCAAACAAGGAAACAAGCTCTACCATGGATTCATCATTCTTTCGAAGTATACCCTTTAAGTGCTGTGTAAGATGCCTTTAAGCATCACTTAAGACTGTTCGCCAAATATTGAACGCATTAACTCGAAATGATATGATTTTTGTGACGAGAGTTTTGAGATCTGATGAAGTTGTGTTTTTGTTGTTGCTTTACTTTACGGTTATTTTCACTCATCAAGTAGTGCAACATTCATGTCATTCAATAGTCCATGAATTCCTGGTTACGTATTTGCATTTATCATTTCACAGAGTTGTGAAAATAGCCACCCGTTTTCTGTGTAGGTCTTTTAACACTTAATGCTGCATTAAGGTTAACGTATTGCACAATGGTTCGTTCTTGCGTCATCTATGGTTTCTTTTGTGTTGACTTGTTTGAATTGTCGTTGTATCTCTGATGATGCCTTATGCCTATGCCTTCTGTTAAAGCTAGTTCTCATCTATGAAGGAAATTGCGCTTCCTGCTACGCTCATCGTGCTGCTCTCCATCAAATGCCGTATACTTTTTGATGATAGACTGCATTTTCGCGTCTTTCTGAATTATTTTTATGCGAAATCACGCTGTTGCCTTCTTATACCGAGAACAGTGAACGTTATATGTCATCGATGAAAAGTCAGTATTTGACATCAAAGAACTGACTTCAGTATTTCTACTGCGAATGGCGATCGACTTTGAATGAATGAATGATATCGAAACACAGCATTCTTCAATGATACATGCACTCCAAGATTCAGCAGACCATGGGCCAATGCCTCACATAGATCGGAAAAAATATGGATCGTTAAGCGAGGATTACGTAAGGTCTACAATTATTACGGAGAGGGAATTGTCGATTCTTTCTAACAACATTCGGTAGACTTTGGATCGATACGTGACGAAACTAGTGCTACTGCAACTCACTTGTAACAAAATGCAGTACACCCGGCACCATTTGACGAACGACGCAAAGATACATACAATGGCTTATATAAAAAATTCAGGAGATTCCAAATCGCTATCTTGCAGTGACCAAGATTCTCCGATGTGGTTACCGTCAAATATGTTAGATGTCGGCGAAGATCGTGACGCTGGTTACGATTATGCAAGGATGATACTTAGAAATGTAGGAGATTTGAAACTGCATGGCATTGTGAGCTCGGATATGTCAACATTGCTCCCGGAAGGTGCAGTGGATGTTGAATTGATACCCGAAAGAGACCAGGAAACCTTCACTCCTTTGTACCAAAATTCATCTCGTGTTTGGCCAGTAACAGAAAAAAGCAAAGTAATTCTTGAGAGTGCAATGGTCTATAAGCTCAATACCACTGCGGACTGTGGTTTATCTACAAATTTTGGTAAACGTGTATTAGCAGTTGAAGCATCTACTGATAGTGATGAGTTCAAAAGTTCATTCAAAGGTTATTTTGTTATTTATCAAGATATCTATCAAGAATCTGCACAACAGAAATGTAACAAAAAAGCCTAAAGTTGGTTGCAACAGTAAGTCCAAATGAAGATGAATTAGTTTCACACAACCCTTTTGCGATTTGACATTTGCTCTGCAACTATGCTTTCAAGAATTAATGCTTGATAAAGTTACAACTTTAGCTTATCATTAGTTTGTATTTCTAATCTAACCTGATAAAAATCCAAAATAATCGAATCTAAGTCTATTTAACAAAGATTGGATCATGCTTTGTGCAGCAAGTTCTTCTTTCACGATGATCTGTTAGAACCAAGGTTGTAGCTGTTTTGGCTGATGTAACTTGTTTTGGACGAATTTGAATAACAGTCTCTGGAAATCCTAAACGAATGTGACTAGATGTCTCTTCAACCTACCGAAACTGTCAACACAGTAGAAATGACAAATCTTTGAGATGGTCTGAGGGTGCTGAAATTTGTCTAAAGCTTCCAGACACAGCATCAGTTCGAGATTTACGAGCTCTCCTTTCCGTAATTTTAACGCCCTGTTCACGCAATGCCGGATTAATGTGGTATCGGGTTGGTTTCATGCGAGCTACAAGCTCTGTTCACGCTAAGACGAACGATCTTATGCGCAACGTTTCGCCTTACGGAGTGAATCACTCTGATCTGAAGGTCCTATGGTACGAAACGTATCACATCTTTTTCGTACCATATGAAAGTTTTGTTCACGCAAGGACACACCATCTGATGCACTACCCACCGCTTTGTGGAGTGAGTCTCTCTTTTCCGAAGATCATATGATACAAAAATGCATCGGATCAATTTTCTGCTCTCTTGGTTGCATGAATCCTATATGGATTTAGCTCATGAATTTCACTTGAGATTAGTGCCTTGCTTTGAGAAGCATCACCTTGTGGAAGCTTTGATGACTTTGAATTTTTTTCTCATGAACAGTAGTGCCCAAGAAATGCATAAACAACCGATTATATTGCCCCCCCCCCCGGTTGATCAGTTACTTATGCTAAAGCCTGGTTTACATTAATTCATCGCTGATGATTGTCCTACAGTAATATTTCTTGCATCAGTTTGTTCACCAAGTTTGAGTTTTGATTGGATGACAGTGCTCAGTGTTAGACTTGATGAGCAAATTTACAATCGGGTAATTGCCTTATTCTTTATTCTCATAGTGGACTCAGTCGACTCAGATGATGAAGATGACATCAGCACTGCCAGCGAGGTATGACATTTGATCTTCAAGCCTTTGGGAAGTCTCAAGCATGAAATTATCTCTCAGGTTCTAAGTAGTTTCTGCGCAGCAGCATTATATCCTGGCTCAATTCTAGTAAAATGGATTCTGTTTTTTATTACCGTTGTCAAATGATGCCACAACAGTCACCATAAACATTGCTAACTCATGCGCATAACAGAAAACTATGATATGAATATTTCATCGCTGCATGGCAAACCAGGAGTATACACATGGTCAGTTGATTCGGTTAGCATGCAATATACCGATCTGTCATGCAACTATTTAGGGAGTGTAATGATTTTATGACTTCAGAGGATTCTCACATGAAGTCATTGTCTGCACAAGCTGCTGTTGATCCCATTGAGTAAACGCCGTGCAATGCACTCATTGACTATCGATGTTGCAAGCTTCAGGTATTACATCTGCCATTTTCGTTTTGTGCCACCTGAAAGATGGACTAGACAGAATTGTAATTTTTATTTGTCTCCAAGTATGTTAAATAGATCTTGATAACGTTTTAGCTAACAAAAAGACAACAAAAAGTCTCGATTGAGCGGTATTTTTAAACATCTTTGCACGAGAGGTTTGCTTGAGTGGCATTAGAGCATCTAGTACCGTTGTTCACATTCGAAAATTCTACAAATACACCGAAAAGTTTGTTTGATTTAGATTCTCTTATATACCTGAAAAATCTATTTAATAGACGGGCGCATGCAGGGTAGATTTGCCCTTCAGGATTGTTGCTAAATTACAGCGGCAAGCTACCTGAATTTTGGACTGATGTTTCATTTACATCTCTCATTTCTATAGTCAGCGACGGTTCGCGATATCGTTAGAGACTGCCTAGAGAAGGATCCATCTGAAAGAACCGAGAATGATATCAGTAAGTATTTTCTTACTCATTTGTAATCTCATTTCAAGGAGATGTTTAGCAAACGACTAACTTAAGGCAACTTATTCCACTTCAACTCATTGGTTTAAACTTTATTAGAAACATTTGATGTTGAAATACATATTAATAAACCTTTTAGCTATCCTGCAAAAAACTTGGATCGAACGTACGTTTTATACGCGAGTTTTGATCAAGTGGCGTTAGAGCTTCTATCACTGTTGTGTGCATTCGAAAATTCTAAGAAATGTAGCAAAATACCCTTCTGATTCTTTTCAGCAACGCTGAAGGGTCTATTACTAGGTTATTATTTTCATTTTCAGTTTATACTATTTGGACACGGTAGAAAGTTTCAGTGTACATACTGTTAAGTTTCAGTAACTAAATGAGAGTTGTCACACATATCTTAGGGGAAAATTATGCAGTATCAATTTTGCCTTTCATATAAACAACCAAACTTTCTTGTGATAAAGAACAAAGATCTGATATTCAGGATTGCGTAGATGCAAGAATCTCATTTGCCTGAATCCGCAAAGGAGGAACTTGATTAGACGCAATTTATTTTGCTGCAACAGGATAGCTTCGTAGCTACTTTCATGATAGTGGAATTTTTTATTTAGAGTTGGATCGAACCGCCATTTATCCTATTGTGTGCAAAGGCATTATGGCTGCGTTCACATTATACCGAATTAATTTTGTATCGGATTGATACGAATACTTGTGGCTCGTTTGCACTTTAGCGGACACACTCGTAACACTTCTCCGCACTTAACCATTGTATATACTCATTATTAAATGCAACAGTATTGAGATTGAAAGTATACCTACTGAAGTAGCAGGGGTTCGGGGGCCATTTCCCCAAAAAAATTTGCGACTAAACGAATACTTTGATGACCCATACCTACAGATTTAGGTCACATTTAGGTCATGTTGACGTTCCCCAATATAGCGGGAATTAGTCGCATCTCGTTCGAATTTGGTACTATCCAATCAGATGATAGTATATTTATCATTATTGTTCAGAAAGCCAATCAACAATAGACCTTTTAGCTATTCTACAAAAGAGTCTGGATCGAGCGATATTTTCATACACGAGATTCGATTGAGTGGCGTTAGAGTTTCTATCAGTATTGTGCACATTCGAAAATTCTACTAAATGCAATGAAATAACGTTAGATTCAGATTCTTTTTAGAATAGCTAAAAGGTCTATTAGTTCTAACGATACAATTCAATGCAACCCCGGCTTTTCTTAAAGGTCGCGTGTGCCAAAGTGCAGTTGTCCCAAATTCGTTCTGTTCACACGATATCTGATTGTTTTTCATACCACTTGCAGCCTGCTCCGCAATGCATACCCTAAACAATCGTTCTTTGCATGGCAATGCCATCTTATTGTTTTTGCTATTCTTTGGCATAATCCTTCATGACGAAAGGTCTCAGAGGCAACAACAACCTCGAGATGGGCTATTGTTTCTGACAAAATACCCTGATCGTCACTCGAGCTTCCGGAGCGAAAAGCGTATCGGATTCATGCATTCACACGAGCACAAAGTTGATCCGATATCTTTTCGTACCGCCTTCAGCGCGGAATCCAACCTCGTTCCCAGGGCCGCCATGGTCTTCCGTTTCTTCCTTACGTCATCGATGTCAGCCCTGGTTACGGTCGCCGCAAAAGTGGCCATTTGGGCGCCATTTTGTTTTGCATGAATTATCAGTTCCAGACTCATTACAATCTGTAAATCTCAATAGTCAAAATGAGTTAAACGGCATAAACCATATGCCAGTAGATTTTAATGCATTACATTCTATGTAGTAAGTCCAGAAAAATTGGAGCAAGTATGAAAATGTGATGAAAGATGACCGACCTTCTTCCACCGATGCAGCAGTGTATAATGCGAAAACTAAAAACAAATATGTTGAGGACCTGGAAAAAAACACCTCACCTGCCAGACCCGGGGCTGACAGGCGAGGTAAATTTCAACTGCTATTTATATGAGATTTTCACCTCACCTGTCAGCTCCGGGTCTGAGAGGCGGCGTGACGATAAGTCTCAGTTCCATGAAATGCGAACGAGGACTTTATGTTGTTTTTGGTGGGACCATCAAAATGGCGACGGAAATTTTCAAGAGAAAGATTTTGATTGTTCAAATGATTGGAATGCTTAGTGCTTTGTTTACTATGGTTGCAAGCGTATATGGGGCAGCCTTAAGTTGGATGGCTCACCAACACTGTTTGCTCACAAGTGTCACTGGTTTGCAAGAACGACAGCAGAATTATTTTTTGCTAAAATTGTAACAGAGAAGGCTGAAAAGAGTGCAAAAAAGGAAGCGTGCATATTGGTTCAAACCCGGTGGTACACACTTATGGTGGCAAAACGTTATTGAATAGAGCAGCACTGGAGGAACCTTGGAGAAAAGATTTCAGGTTGTCCATGGATGTCTTTTACAACCTCTTGGATAAACTTGGGCCATACATTTCACCCAATCCACTGTCTCCAAATACCCGTGCTTTGAATGCAGATAAAAAACTTGCTGTTACTTTGTACTATTCAAGAGATACAGGCTCACTGAACATGACTGCAAACACCTTTGGACTTGCCATATGTACAGTTTTAAGAAGACGATCTGATATATCTTTTATTCTAATTTAAGGTTTGCATTTTTAACATCATTGTAAATAGGTTTTGAATATTGTAAATATAGTTTTATAGCTTAATTTAATTAATAGCTTTTTACTTTGTAATTTGTAATTAAGTATTTTTATCGGAAGGCCCCTTGAAAATCAACATGTTGAAGGGCAACCCTCCTTAAATGAATTAAAATGAAAAATGAAAATGAAAAAATATGTACAACTTCTTCAGTCATCTTTCAAACATGCAGAGTTATTTCACAAATTCTTGGGCCGAAATATATCTTTCTGCCCAAGAATGAAGTTGAGATGAGGCGACGTGTCGCTGAATTTGAGGCAAACTATGGCATTACCAAGCGTATGGATGCGTTGACGCGACACAAATTCCCATCCTTCGGCCAGTTGTAGATTCGCATAACTATTACTGTTGTAAAGGATTTTCCTTGAGTGCACAAGCCATATGTGATTACAGGGGACTATTTATGGATGTAGAATGCAGGTGGCCCGGAAGTGTCCACGATGCAAAGATGTTTGCTAATTTCTCTGTAAATAAACTATGAGATCAGGAACACTCGTTGGCACACACCAATGTGATACTACAAGCTGCAAGAACATTCCCAATTATTTGATTTGGGACCCAGCGGATTCCCTCCTGCCGTTTTGTCAAAAAGAATATGGCACATGCCAAAATAATGAACAGATTGTTTTTAACAATGTTTTACGAGCAGCTCGCTATCCTATTGAATGTGCCTTTGGCCATCCGAAGGCCAGATGGCTAATTTTGACACGAAAGATTGACCTGAAAACTGCAACAGTTCCAACTGTGGTGTATGCCTGGCTCGTTTTGTACAATTTTGCGGAAAAAAGCTGATAGCACAGCTAATAAAGTTAGCAAAGGAAAGTGCAAGAGAGTGTAATAAAGTATCTGACCCCGTTTATTCATGCGATAATGGAGAAGGGGAAGCTGTCCACAACTTATTAACTCAGTACATAAAGTTGAATTTGCCAGATAACCTAGTTAACAGACTATGCAAAACTTTGCTGTTTCCTGCAAGCTGTGCAGTATTTTTGTCTTCTTTGTTTCTTTAAATTGTTAACAGTGGTTTTGAAGGTGACCTGAGGTGAAAACTTTTATTTCCTGGAAATGAATATCACACAAGTCAATCAATTATGTATGTTGACTATGGTTCACTGTGAAATCTAAGCAATCCTTTTCTACGAGACTTGTTAAAAATTGCATTTTATTTTGTTAAAACAATTCATATCCATTCCATCAAGGTAGCTCAGATATGGGAGTTTCTCCCAACCATAACTTCCCAAGATAAGTAAGGCTACAAGTCTGTGTTTGGTTTTGCAAACAAAATGACATCATCAGCCAATGATATTTAAGATCAGTGGATAAACTGAGAATGAAATGAGATAGGGTCCGGTCTGCCAGCGGTAAAATGGGTTGATTTGGGGTAAAATCGGTAATATGCTCAAGAACTGCATTGGTAAAGATTTTTTCTATACAAAAATTGCTTGCTTGTTGGACCTATTCCCTCAGTGCCCATAGTTTTGTCTGTCAAGTTGAAAGTTGATACGCAATAGAACCTTGTTATGATAGTTTGAATCATTGTTTTATTATTTTAGACATTCTCATGGATTTCGTTCAACACTTACCGGTAAGTTTATTCCATTTAGTATGACATGAGTTTCAATAAAAAAAATTGGTTCACCCCCGTCAGACAATCAGTTTAATAGCAGTTTGCTAGGAACTGAGAGTAAAAAATGTACTACTAGGTAACCAAAAAGGTGAGACCACACCAAAATCGGCAAATTTAATCATTTTGCAGTACGAACCATCTACTTACCTAAATTTTCAAAGCAGGCTGTTCGGTTTCCATATGATTTGAAAAATATCAAAGACTTGAAGCATACCACTAAGCATTGCTTGAGGCAAATGGGCCATTGGCTTTCATTGGAAGTAATTTTGCTTCAGCAGTCATGCCATGTTTTCTTCTCTATTAAATGTAATTTGTTGGTAGACTTTTCTGAATCTGCCAGAATGTTTTATTAACTTAATGGCAAATGAAGGAATTCCAAGATCACGTCCATGATCAAGGTCCGATGATTATTTGGAAGGGCCCACCTGTGTTAGTCATTTAGAACATGCATTTATAAGAAAGTTTCAACGTTTCCAATTAGATTCTTCGCTGCTCATTTCTCTTATTCAATGTTTACAGCAGTTAGTCGAGCCAATACGATGTTCATTTGGAAATGCAATATGAAGTAACAACATATGCAAAATGATTCAATGCACATCTTCCTTGACCCTGGTCTTCAATAGTAAAAGCATCGTTATGTTGCTTATTTTGAATCTGAAACGCAAAATTCGTCAACGATGTCTAAATTATGGCTGAAGCAGTATTTTAATTTAAACATTGATGGCCTGGTTTATGTCCTTCTGCGCAGCATTTGCAATGTTCACCTGGTGAAGAAACGTTCTTTAACCCAATTTTGCTGGTGGGGGGGACAAATTTGCCCCTCTGCCTTGGTAGATTTTTTCTGATTACTCTGCATCGAGGAAGTTTATGACAATGATTTACTTTTGCTTTCCCAGCTACCCATTGTGCTAAAGCTCAAAGTTTCTTTGAATTACTTTGGCAAATGAGGGGGAAGGAGACAGATTTCTTGGACTGACCCAGTCAAAATCGCAAATCTCGAATGACAATTTTTCGTGTGAAAAAGTATCATAATTGCAGTACTTTACGAATCCCTTTTGCTGAGTAGTGTCATGCGATGTATTTGCTCTCAATTTTCATCTTTGGATGGAACTTATGCTCAAAATTTTTTGATATATCACTTTTTTCCTGATTTTAGCCAACTTTGTCACATTTCTTTACCGTACAAAGAAAACACTGACGTGAGCAATAATGATGGCTAATGTTGAGTTTATTTTTGAAAATTACATGCCTAGGGCTATTAGCATTCTGGTTGCTATACCTATTACCAGTCAGCAGTGAGGAAGGGGGCTTTTTGCCCCCCCAGGACCGCCGAGAGGGGGCACGAAGGGCAATTTGACCCAGGGTCTAAGGGGCCTCATAGTTGAAGATTTTTGACATTTTGACTGCAGGAAATGCTCTGAAATGCTTTTTAAGCCAATCTAAAGGGCGTGATGGAAGACATTGTCTGCTTGCTTGGTTCGTAGGGGGCTCGTTTCGCAGTCTTGCTCCGGGGCCTCGAAAAGCTCTCGTCGGTCTTGCCTCCCCCCAACCAAAATAGGACGTGTGAGATAGCCCGACCACGATAGGGTTAAGTTTTCTTTTAAAGACTTTGAATCAAACCTTTCCACTGAGAAAATTATAAAGATGTTGGAATGATACTTAGGGATCCAGCTCGAGTCTTTCACAGTTATTCATTGAGTAAGCAACGGTACTGAAAGGTTTCTCGGCTTTTTTGTGAATATAGAAAGAAACGTAAACAAACTCTGATGGAAAAATGTAGTTCAAGCCATGACCTTTACATATATATTTTTAGCTTTAGCATTTTCAATAAAAAAAGCCCCAGGACAGTTTCCAAACAGATCTCCAGCTGTATTACAGTCGTAACCTGGAAGACATCCAGCGGCTCTGAATTAAGTGATTTTTATAATGATGCAGTTTATTTACATATGTCTTCTCATTTTAGGCTTTCAACAAGGTCACCCATAACGTCAGAAGAGAGATGTGTGCTGTCATGGTTTTTGCAGTGGTAGAAAAAGCCGGGTCAGATGTAATGATTGATGGCGAGGAGGTAGGTTGTGTCGCGGAAAAAAGATGACGTAAATTGTACTTAACAGCACGAGTGCTGCTCTTCGTCTTGCGTCCTTTCTGTCCAGGTACCGCAGAAGCTCTTTTAGCGCCCTCTATTAGGCCCCTTCCTGCGAGGTCAAAATCTTAAGTACCTCCCCCTTCCACAGTGAGGCTCCAATATGACTTCTGTCGAAAAAATGTTCTCTAAACCATTCTTGCCTCGTTGATTTGTTATGTAAACTAATTGCAGGGTTATGTGCCTTTTAATTGAAGGAGCTACCATGTTCACAGCCGAAGTTATGGCCGTTCAAAGTCAAGCAGCTGCAGAGTGATTATTATGGTAGTCAACTTTTAGACAAATGACAATGAAAATATGAATACTGCAGAATCCATGTTGTCCAGATTTATTGCCGACAACTAGTAGCATCATTTTGTGTACTTTTCTATAACATTTTAAAATTACTTTTAGGCCAACTTGATTTTATAATCCCAAAATTTTGAATTGTGCAACAATTTTTAGGATACTACTGTCCAAATTTTGAGATTTTTAAGGAGCAACTGAACAGAAATATTTTCGAAAGAACAAAAAGTTTTTAAGGCCATATATCATAGGCCATGGGTCCCACTATGATTCTCTGATAGCTCAACATATTTCCTAGCAGCCGGAAGTGAGTTTTCGCTCAGGATGGCTAAGGAATTATAAAAACGATCGTTTTCAGTACATGCTATTGTCCAAATACTTCATTATTTCTAGGTGTAATTCATGCCAAAAAAGTCATTTATCAAACTTGCAAAGCAAAACCAAACAGGAAGTAATTGCAGCTACTTCACAAACCAAAAATATACACTCCAGTAAAATATATTTTGTAATATGTTCGAAAGGATGCTATTTCGTTGTTTTTGGGACGACATAAAGTTTTGATTCATTGTCTGTACTCATTCACACGAAAAATAGTCCAATACTGTTTCTATGAAGTAGATTATATGTAGTTCAACCTTCAAACGTTGCTAAAACTGCTATTAAGCACTGCAATCAATCAGAGTATACATCAGATTGAAAACAACAGATTGCTATAAGCTGCTGCTTTTTGCATGCGTTAGGAGCATGTGTATAACCTATAAATGACTCAAAATATCAATATTCCTCATGGTGCAATTGTCATATAGGTTTGCAATTATCATAAATATCATTTTATTGGACCAAATTAGCCCTAGCCAACATGGTTTTCGAGTCATCTTTATTGTAGTGTACAAAAATGACATTGCCCCCAACAGGAGTCCCACTATGCCCTCAAATGACAGAGTTCACATTATTTAGTCAAAGAAGTTCAAATGTTGATTTTGATGTGTTTTGGTATACAAACTGTGTCAAAATTGTGTATTTGGCTCATAAAATTGTATGTTGATTCCCAAAAATAGGGGATGGGATAAAAGAAGTAAAAAGCTTTCATTTATATGCTAATCTTGTGACTTAGTGAATTATATCCCTCTCTAATGAACCCTCACTTTTGGGCTCCTCTGCTCTGGAGTCTCTGAAATTGAATAAGCCCCCCCCCCATGGACTTAATAGTGCTTTTACGGTATTTGAAGCCAATATCAGTGCTGTCAATTGAATATGGTGACGGAAAGCTGGTTTTCATGTTAATTACCACAAGGATAAAACAGCATTTTGCAACCATGTTATAGGATCTTTTAACAATTAATAATACTTTATTCTAGGTTGACATCAATTCATCATATTTGATTTATCTTTTATGTCATTATGTTTGCATACATTTATTTATTAACTTACGGCTTCGGCTTTTACCATTGATGTTCGTAAATTTGTAAATTTTTCTTTTGACGCACAACGAACAACCATGTACATAGAATTGTGTTTAATATCATATCGTACGATATCATACGATGTTCCCGTTGAAGTCTGCAAATTTTCTTGTGCTAGGTCATTGTTGGAAAAATGAAGATCCGAAAATTCGAAACATTTTATGTTTTGACGTGCATTTTACAGTTATTAACCATAGATATTTGAAATTTAGTGCAGACAGGATAGATAGAACAAGATAGATTATTTTTGCTTTTTTTGTTACGGAGCCGTGGCTAGCCGATTCAAGGTTTTCGGTTTGGACTGAATTATTGCCATGGACTGTTCATTTCTTGATGAAATCAAATTGGTAACCTCCCAAGCATTTGAAGTTCCTCGATGGGACACAGTTTGCAGTGGTATCAAATCCACTTCTACTGTAAAAGCTTTAGTAGGCCCCCTGTGGCTTACTTAATTTCAGAGACCGCAGCAGGGGCTTAAGAGAGGGGAATTTATTAGAGAAGAGAACTTTACCCAGTATTTTCGGGATCAACGCACACCTTTCTGAATGAAATACACAAATTTGTCACAGTTTTATCTCGAGTTATATCAAAGTTAGGTATAAGCTGGTTGAGCAAAATAATGGAAAATCATTTGGTAACATTTAGCATTTGATATAAGTGGAGGGGGGTCTTAATAAAGAAGTGGACTAAGTAGAGCTTTTTGGTAATTACTTGTTATATTTGCTGCTCGTTCCTTTAATTTGGATGAATGTGGTTTCAGATCGGACGCCCCTTGAGGGAGGATAATTGCTAAAACTTTTGGAAAATTCAATATTTGAAGTTCAAGATTAGATAGCGTGCAATAATTCGTAACTTCGAGAATACGTGGAGCTTAGAGTACCAAATGGATTGGAAAAATCCAACTCGTCCGTATAGCTTGCAATCAAAGAATTCTGTGCATAAGAAGTATATTGTTAAGTAATATTTATGGCAAATGATTCTTGTCCAAGTGTTTGATACGTGTCAGAACCCTAGAATCAAGAAATAAAGGATCTCTCCAAACAGAACGATACACAAGTACAGTTAATTCTCCTTATCGCCTCGATACCCAAGGAATGTAAGAAGTTGCTATTTCCTGTTGCATTCATGATTACGCATAATACATGTTTCGTAGTTTGCAGAAGCATAGGTTCCAAATATTTAAATCTGCATGAAGAGGTGGATGTAAGATTTTTTGACCTATTGCTTCTTACAGAATTGATGAAAAGAAACTTTAGTTACCTATCCATAATGCTGCCGTTACGTTTCAAACATTTGGAATATTTTTCGAAGTTACAGCGTATTTATATTTCAGCTCATTTGAGGATGTGACGTCATCAAATTTCTAAATCATAAACCACAAAAGTGACAGAATTTTACTTGATACCACATTGTAGGCATCCATAAATCATAGTTTTCCTTATAAATTTTTTTATGTTGCGTCAACAGACTAAAAGTCACAATGATTCGAAGTTTTTTGGAAAATTTTCCTTGAATGCCCGTAGAGGAGGAAAACACTCTAATTATGACAATATTGAAGATTTCAAAAATTGTCCAAAGGTAGAATTATGACTAAATGGCTGAATGAAACCATTATGTTGAAAGAAATAGGTTGTTGGATTTTACACTCACCTTTTTGAAGATTTGGAACCTATGCTGTTTGCAAATGCATTTAACTCACAATTTCTTTCCAGATGGACTCATGGTCCGTGATTCTCAACGGCTCGGTAGAAGTGACACAGAAGGGAAAACAACCAGAGACAATGCATCTAGGGGATGCTTTCGGTGTTAAAACTGTTCCAGATAAAATATGTCACAAGGGAATAATGAAGACGAGGGTTGATGATTGTCAGGTAAGATTGATTCCAGATATGTCATGTCTTTCCATGCACCTGATCTCATGCAGGGTTTGTTTCTTTTATCCATTAGTCCATTCATCCGGAATAGTGGGGACTATATTGATGGATTTGTCAAAAGCGTTTGACTGCTTGCCTCATGATCTTCTAATTGCTAAGCTGGAGGCCTATGGATTCAGTGCAAATAGCCTGTGCTTGATCTATAGCTATCTAAAAAACAGGATGCAAAGGGTTAAAATTGGATCGGTAAAGAGCTCACAACAAATTGTTAGAGCGGGAATCCCACAGGGTTCTGTTTTGGGGCCAGTATTATTTAATATATTCATCAATGACATCTTTCTTTTAAAATTAGAATCAGACTTGTGCAATTTTGCAGATGATACCACACTTTATGCGTGTGGCTATAGTCTGGACGAAATTGTTCCAAGGCTGGAAAATGACCTTAGCGCATTTACTCAATGGTTCTTTGAAAACGGAATGGTGGCAAACCCTGGTAAATTTCAAATGATGTTTCTTGGTTTGAAAGAAAAAAATACCTTGCGTCTCAACATCAATGATAACAAAATACTAACTATGAATAAGGTTAAATTGTTGGGCATTGAGATTGACAGCGATTTGACTTTCACTGCCCATATACAAAATTTGTGCTGCAAGGTAAATAGAAAGATAAATGCCTTCTCAAGGCTAAATACTTATATCTCAAGACCACAGGCCATGTTGATATGTAATGCCGTAATACTGTCCAATTTCAACTATTGCCCGTTGATCTGGCTTTTTTCTACGAAAGCTGCTAATAACGAAATAAACCGCACACACAAACGTGCACTAAGGATCCTCTTCAAGGACTATGACTCTTCCTTTGATGAGTTACTGGAGAAAAGTGAAAGTGTGAAAATACATGTTCAAAATCTCCAGAAACTGATGATCGAAATTTACGAAACAATGAACAACTTGAACCCCTCATATATTTGGGAATTTCATGAAGAAAAGGTTGTGAAATACGACCTACGAACAAAAAATTTATGACGATTGCCAAAAACGCAAACAACAAAATTTGAAATTGAGTCATTATCCTTTAGAGGAAGCCTCCTTTGGAACACCCTTCGTGATCAGATAAAAGCACTTCCAAATGTTGCAGCTTTCAAAAGAGCAATCAAGCACTGGCTAGGCGATAAGTGTAATTGCCGGATTTGTAAATAGCCAGAATTGTAAATTTGTATATTTTCTATTTAAGCTGTATTTTTGTAAATAGTTGGGATTAATTAGTAATTATATTACTATTGTAAATACACCAACTTTAAATAAGATTATTATCATTATCATTATCATTATCATTATCATTATCATCTGATGCCGTTGAAAAGTATGATTAAAAAGCTAATTCACCATGAGGGATTACAAGTATGCTTGTACAGCTCTGTAGAAATGCTGCATTTTATTAACCAATTTTCTTTTCTGCATCTCATCCGACATTCACGCTCGAAAACTTGTTATTCAGAATCGAAAAAGAAAGCAACTCTGATTTACTTGAAGATAAATTGACACGTAGAGCATCTTCTTGATGCATTCCAGATAACAACGAAGCTTGATGATGCATTGTCAAGCCAACAGAATTTATCGAAACAGTTAATTGAACATCATTAAGCTGTGTGTCATCGCACCACAAAATTTCCTTAAATCTGAATTCAGCTTAAATTATAGACTATGTATTTTCCCATGTCGATCGGGTGGAAGCAAGAAATGTTTGTTGCGGAATTTGAGCAATAATGTCATTGTTCCATTGTTGATCAAAAAACCATCAGAAAAGGCCTTTCCCTTCTCTTTGTAAATATAAGTCCAAAGTAAATATATGCCATTGTTTCTTTTTGGATTAGTAACCAAAGGTAAATGGTGCACTCCCAATACAATCGTGCCTAACCAAGAAAACTGGGAATGAGGTCAAGGCTTACCCTTTGTTTTATTTATCAAATTGAAATTGAGACTTTGGAAGGTCTGTTATCGGAAACCAGAGTAAATGGTAGTGGCTTAGGTAGTGAGTAGCTAGGTAGTGATTAGCAGTGCTTTGCATCTTGTTTGTTCAACAGATATTATATGTTTCCTTATTAGCTGTTTACAATAGTATCATAATAAGCTATGGTAACTGTTGAAAACGCTATTTAAAATAAAATACAACTGACATTAAAGGAAATTGAACAGTTTCTTGCTCAGCACCCCTGGCTCGTGATTTGGATTGTTGATGTGTGTTTTCATCATGAACATTTCAATATGTGGTATAGAGTTTTGAGCAGCTCTGCCCTGCAAAATGCGTTAATTTTGTACTTAATTTTGTTGTCTTAGTTTGTGTGCATAGCTCGTGAAGACTACTGGAGGATATTCTCCCAAGGAGAAGCAAACACACAAAAAGTGGAAGAGGAGGGAGAGGTTGTTTTAGTGACTGAACATCGAACTACGGATGGTGGCAGTAGGGAAGGTCAAGTTGTCATTAGGGTAAGCTTTGTTGTGAAACTTTACAGCACTCTTGAAAAATTTGAAGATTGAAAGAATCGACAAGGTCAAAGTTGCTTGAGTCACGAGTTTAAAGACAGCTCGTGGTGTTTGATTATTTCTCATAAAGAAGAAAAAGAAGACTTGTCTTGTTGAAAAGCTAAACGAAAATATCGGCAAGCCAAGAGAACTATGGAGCTTGCTTGCTTGCTTTTTTTAAGTGGCAAATTGATACATACATACATACATGGAAATGCTTAAAATCAGTAGGACTTGCTTCCAAACAAGACAAACCCTCAAAGATCTGCCTAGAAAAAGATGGCGAACATTGTTTTTGATGTAAAATTAATTATAAAATTGAAGCTGCCAAATCAAGCCCCTAAAGTTTGAACAGAAAGTGTCAAAAACTATTACAATCACCTCAACCTTGGAAAGAAAGCATCCACACTTTTGAAAATGTTCCCAAACTTTTTGAGGGTATAAATCCCGCAAAGGAGCAGGACCGGATAATCTTGTTGAAAAATTCCTTAATGGCGGCGAATCTATATTGGCAAAGCCAACCACGGAGCCAACTACAGAGCTATAAAATCTTTCCCTCTCCCTATCACGTTTTCCAGATGATTGCAAGCAAGCTAAGTTGAAATCACTTATAAGAAATACAGCAAAGATGAGCCAAAAAATTATATGCCTGTCTCATTTTGCCGCAGATTTCTAAGCTAATTGAAAAAATTTCCCATGAACAGATACAAGAATCCCTGAATACCAAACAGAATTCTTTTTCGATAGCAGTCTGGCTTTCGTCCTTACCGCTCCTCGGTTCTTCCACCTTTCCGTCCTAGAGTTTTCTCGTTAAAGCTGTGATCAATATGTCAGAAGCATGTTTAAGTTAGTGTACTCACTCTTATTGCCCTTTCTCTTCACACAGACATAGTCGTAACGTTATCGCTCTTGAAAGTTTTTCAAAAGGGCTTATTTTGTTATGTGTGTACAATGGATAGCCATAAAGTTGCAAACAGCAGACTGAACTTTTGAGGACTTTCGTGCTTAACGTGCGGCACTATCGTTGCTAGTTGTTCGTCCCTAAATTATGTTATTTATTTAGTCGCTCCAAAAAGATAAGCATTGCATTGTTTTACACAATGTTAATTTGCTTAATGTCTAAGAATGTCTAAGACGTAGCGTGGTGTTAAAAAGCACATATCGTCAAAGTGGCAAATTCTCTACAGAAACTGCAACGTCAGATTCTTCGGGCAGATGAACTAATATGAAGTGCCTAAAATGTGAATACCAAATCAAACATTTCAAGCTTCTTCGACAGAAATACAATTTCACTGCCAGCGATCTTTCTCCTTGCATAATTACGTCCTGCTTAAGCTACAACTATTTCGCTAAATTTCTTAAGATAGATGTTTCAGTTATTCATTGGTGTCTGGATCGAGAAAAATTTGTGCACAGCTTAGACGAATGCTTGATTGCATGGTATAACAGCTATGCTGCCGTGCGCGTTCAAGGATTGGTCATATTCTAAGAATGCTTTTCTTCATTATGATAATTAGTAATATGGTAATTGTTCTTGCAGGGGATGCCCGATCGCTTATTAGATCATCTCATGGAGGACCATTCAACGATAGACCCAACCTACGTAGAGGATTATCTCCTTACCTATGTCATATTTCACAAGAAGCCACATGAACTTGCCTCAAAACTCTTGAAATGGTTTGATCGCGGACAGCTTAAAGATAAGGTAATGTTTTCGGCATCATTTCATGTTTCATTGAAGGGCTTCATTACTTGCTTTGTTAAGACTTTGCTTTGAAACACAAGGAATGTCTCAGAATGATGTATCAGCGTTTGCCGAACCGTACAGTTACGAATTATTCGCCGATTTAAATCAACTACGAATCATGGTCTAGAAGGAAGCCTTACTTAGCAAGATGTACAAATTCATTTCATTTAAACTGAATTGTGCTTGGTTTTCAAATGTAGAAATACTTATTTTCTTTGAGATATTCTTCGCCATTTGTTTCCTTTAGGAAGATCGGTAGAAAGGACAGTGCATGAAATGAAGCTTGCCACAATTGAGAGTGGATGTTCGTCTCCAGTCATTTGCTAAAGATTTGTGATGGAAATTTTTTGAGATGATGAGTCAACGATCTCATCCTAGGAACATAAAATGAAGAATTGTGTTATCCATTGTCCGCCCGGCAACCAGGTCATGAAAACCCATCAGACCATGCGACCAGGCGGTCGCAGGAAATTTTCTATTCATAATATCCTGCAGGAAATTTCGCAAAATGTATCCCTTTGTGTATAAGGCATTGTTTCCTCAGTTCCCATAACGAAAATAACTTATCACAGATGATTTCTTTCATGGATTTCTAATATGAATCGGATCCAAACTTCCTCCGAATATATCTTTTTCATTTGTTTCATTCGCATTCATGGAATACTGGTTACACGGTTATTGCCTATCATTGGAAGATGACCTCTCTTTAACCATGCTCAATGTTTTCACTTGTGTATTCTTGCAGGAATTTTAACCATCATTTTTGTCCGGTCGCAGGAAGGGAAATATTTTTTCAAGCCCTGTCGACAACTTTCCTAGAGGCAACATCATTTAACGTTCTTTGTTCATGCTATCACAGAAAGAAGAAGTTATGTGAGAATTAGCAGCGACCCTGTCCAACGTATCCCTGGGTCATCGGAACACACTTGAATGATTACACATTTTTCGAATTTAAAGACTCTATGAACACATTTCTTTTATCAGATATGGAATTTTTATTTACGAACAATAAGAGGCATCGAAATTCATCCAGTACCTTAGGACAAGGAACACTACAGCTAGACCAAGCCTTTTTCCTGAAGCTATTCATATCATGTTAGATAGGCCAATGAAGTATCAAAATAAAGGTATCTGGAAATCTTGGCTATGAAGTGAAGGATGAATTTGTTTTATTCGATACTAGAGAGTTTTAACGCACACTACATTAGACTTCTATATGATGATCGCTTGTGAATGGTTTGAATCTTTTTACAGGTTACAAGAGTCATACTGCTATGGGTTAACAATCACTATGCTGATTTTGAAGGGGATCGTTTTATGGAGGGTACACTTGAAAAATTTGAGCGCCTGCTTGAAGCTAGGGTGAGTTTTGGTCAATTTTGGGCCCCGTTCACACGGGAACGCAATCTTTTCGTCCCATATCGTTCCGTTCCGAAAAGTGGAATGCTCAGGGGTTGCGTTCACACAGGAACGCTTGAAATAACATCGTTCCGTTCCAAAACGTCGAACGATAAAAAATGTGATACGAAAAGTGGAACGATACCCAATCGTTCCGTTCCATTCCCGCGTGAACAGGCAATGAGATCCAAGACTGATCTAAAAACGGAACGATAAGACTTTTGCCCTAAGTGCATGCGTGGATGTAATTGCTGCTGGAAAAAAATGGCAAGGACTGAAGAAAAAACTGTGGAACGGAGCGATTACGTTCCCGTGTGAACAGAAACAAAAACAGATACGCAATTGTTCCGTTCCCGTGTGAGCAATCTATTTTTGCGTTCCAGAAATTGGAACGAAGATGGAACGGAATGATTGCTTTCCCATTTGAACGGGGCCTTAGATTCACCTTTATGATTTAATTCTGATCAATGTATAATGCTGATAGTGTATCACGTCTCTAATGTCGGCCAGATGGAGCAACGTACTATGAGCTGCAAGGCTTTACTCGCACACTTGGGCCATTTTATGATACCCATTTATTTTTTTTATGTTTTATATCGTAGAAGTAGTTGCTTTTAAGGCTAGAGGAGGACGGACAAAGCTTTCCAATATTTTTTCAAAAATTACTTACTCACAGTGCAGTTTGCATGTACAATAGCCAAGGTGAAAACGTACGTACAAAATGTTCGATTGATCCCGTTTAAATGATTGGAATAGCGTCCTTGTTAGAAGTAAGTAACATTGCCTCGGATCCTTATAATTCTCAGTTGTTGGTTGTCTCTTGTGTAAAAATTAAATGCTGTGCATGACAATACTTTTTTCTATGGACGAAAGCTTGTGATTTCGTTATCATTCGTCGTGTTACATATTTGATGTTTTATGTTTCTCGTTTCTCGTTTTCTTGTTTGAAATTGCAAATCATTCTGATGTAATGTGTTATGGTGTTTGCTCTTCACAGAGGATGATTGGGCAGCTTCGACTGCTGAATATGGCTCGTTCAATCAAATCATTAACTAGAACTGTTACACTTGTAAGTACTGTGTTGTAATAAACTTTTGAATTCTATTAGGCATCCCCAGCCGCCGGCGGAATTTGCTGTCTCTCTTGATTAGTGTCTTTGGATATATCTTAACGTTCCTTTTTACTGTGGGCTTGTTTCTCTCATTTCTTTAAGGTTTGTATGGTAGTATGAAGATCAAGGAATATGTGAATCTTTTCTTTGTAAATCTGAAAAGCCTACTTGCGATATCCCATTTGTTAGCCAGCATAGATAAAAGAAAATGTTTCCAAGGCTTCAAATCTCTTCTGTTTGGAGAAGTTTCCTCCAAAGAATACGGCAAATATCTCTTTGGGATTATTCATTTACGCGATTTCCAAACTTAACTGTCAACTGGTTGCGGAGGTAGTAGTATTTAAAGCACGTTAGACCTAAGTCATAAAGCTTACAATATTCAGCCTTTATTCATCCTAGTCTACAAATTGTCATTTCAGTTGCATCTACCGGGTGAGTCAGAAAAACGTGGGGCGTTTGGCGGACTGTGACATCGCATTTAGCCACCCAATTGTCGTGAACTAGATCTTTCCGTGCAGCCAAGACCCTAACTTAGATCGTAAACCTTTTTCCATCGAAATCTGTCATTTGATGCATTTGTTGAAAAATATTTTCTTCATAAGACCTTATATGGGAGTCTGGCAAACTGATGAAATCTTTGCCAATCCCCTTCCGCAATTTATCTTGGCAAAAGTTACAGGTGCACGTGGTATTATCAGGGGAGAATGAAATAGTTATGAGATAGTATTTTCTCCCCTAGGATGTCTTGCGTACAGAATGTTTGAAATACATCAATAATGCGTGCTTCTTTTACTTCCAAAGAGGTTTCTTTCGAGCAGATCAACGCTCTGTAAATCTCAATGGGACGTCTTCCAGACAATACTTTTTCCTAAGGCCTGGTTCACACCAGGTCTTTTGAGTCGTTAGAGTCGAGCTGAAAGACCCAAAAGACAAAGGACTCAAACTCTGCGTCTTTTTCTTGGGTCGTTCGGCACGCTCTTAAACGACCGAGAATGTTAACCAGGCTTGACTTTTTCTGTAGCCTCTGATAATACAACGTGTACCTGCAACTCTGGCAGGGCTAAGATGCTGAAGGGGCTTGGTCAAAGACTTTACCAGTTTGCCAGAATCCCATAGAAAGTCTTACGAAGAAAATCTTTTTTTAAAAATGCATTAAGAGACTGATTTCATTAGGGAAAGTTTTATGATCTAAGTTAAACTGTTGGCTGTTTGAAAAAATTTAGTTGACGATGATCGAGTGGCTCAATGCGACGCCACAGTCCGACAAACGCCCCACGTTTTTTCTGACTCACCCGGTATGCCATGCAAGTACTTGCCAAAAAGACACAATTTTTATTTGCATAGCTTTCTCGAGTGTCATACTGCATATACGAATCAACTTTATATTTGATCTTCTGGACGCTAATCTATTGGTGTTAAGTTATTAATCATTAATGGGAATGATTTGCAATTTTTTCAGGACAGGCATTCTAAGGATACTAAGCTGGATTTCTCAATCCTTGGTGGACTGGAACATGACACTGGTATTTTTATTTCAAAGGTTTGTTTCATGACTTATAAACTTTCGTGACAGTTCTAGTGTCAAGTCATTTTTCACTTTCAAGGCAAGCCTTCTTTCGCTTTTGTGAGCACGAGTTGCCCTTTTGCGAAACCACCCTTGTCAAAAATCAGTTAATTTCTCTATTACTATTCTACCTATCAAAAATAGACGAAAAGTTTATTGTTCTGCATTTCCTGGACAACGGAAGATCTATAAATCTCAATGTTTCCATCCAATGTTGCTGAAAACTGGATTTAAGTTGGAAACCATGTTCAGGTGAGAAGCCGTTACGTACAGTATTTCATATCTAAATATTGATAATTCATCATCTCTTCGTGGACTTTTTTGTCTCTCGGTTCTATTATGTCTTCGAAAATGAACAAACTTTTGCATACTTTACCATATTGTGCCTGATCTTTCACCAATTATGTATAGTTTATCGGAGAATGTGATCTTGAATGTTTGATTATGAAAACAAGAATGTGGAACAAGTCGCATTTTTTGATCGTAATGTGAGAAACATTGCTGAAGGATTCACACACCCCACAGAGAGGTGATGTTCCACAACATTTTTTTTTCTTTGTCATCACCTGATAGGTTGATTATGGCTCTAAAGCTGAGGATGCTGGTCTCAAGAAAGGAGATCAGGTTTGTTTATTTTCAATGTTCTCGACGGACCTTTGCATTCGATCCTTTTTGTCACAATCGAAGCTACTTGCTGTAGATTGTTGAAATGATGCCAGATGTCCCGAAAAAGTACTCCTGTTTGAAAAATCTCCAAAATTTCATCGTAAGGCCGATCTTCAAATTCCTTTTTTGGCTAGTAGATCAAAGACCAAATTATTCTTCCAGACGTAGGTGCTCTTTTGATTTCGCTTTAAATTGGTGAGTTTAGCTCTTTTGAGGCATAGTGCACAAAGTGCTGATCACTACCCGTACGATTTCTTTTTGTTCGCAAAGCTTCTTATTTGGTCTTAAATTTTTTTATTCATCCAAATCATTACAATTACAAACTTACTTTCTACTGTACGTACTCTATTTACTATACTACACTAAAGGGACGATCATAAGGGAAGCGAAATACAATGACTACCCCATGGTGTACCGCAAGGATCAGTTCTTGGACCTATTCTTTTTAATATCTACATCAATGACTTATTTCTTTCGGTAATGGATACGGCAGTATGTAACTTTGCTGATGATACAACTATCTTTGCAGCTGACTGTGTATTAGATAGAGTTTTGGAACGGTTAGAAACTGATGCTCTTGTTTTATAAAAATGGTTTCCTGAAAACTTTATGAAATTGAATGAAGGGAAGTGCCATCTGCTAACTTTTGGGACAAGCCAAGATGATATTAAGATCACAGTCGGCGAGGCTATTGTTAAAGAAAGCTCTGAAGAAAAGTTACTAGGGGTGACAACAGATAAAGATTTGAATTTTAAAAATCACGTCTCAAATTTATGCAAAAGAGCCAGCCAAAAACTGCATGCCCTTGCTAGGGTATCTGCTTTTATGAATCCTGATAAACTGCGTCTGCTAAGGAATATTTTCATAAAATCTCAGTTTAGCTACTGTCTGTTAATTTGGATGTTCCATGACAGGGGTCTAAATGCAAAAGTAAATAAAATCCAAGAAAGAGCACTCAGAATTGTGTATAAAAACAGTCACGTTGATTACGAAACTTTGCTGAAATTAGATAATGCAGCATCCATGCACCAACGCAATCTACAGTACTTAATGATAGAAATCTACAAAACCAAAAAGAACCTGAATCCTAGTTTCATGAGTGAGGTTTTTGAGGCAAGAGATGTACAATATGACGTGCGAAATAAGAATACTCTTGGCATTCCTAATGCCAAGACAACTTCTTATGGCATAGAAACTGTGAGATATTTGGGTCAAAAGCTGTGGCAAACATTACCTCACAGTGTTAGAGAGTCCCAATCACTGACTGCTTTTAAAGAGAATTAAGAGCCTACACAATAGAGTGTGACTGTAGATTGTGTAAAACATTCATTTCTGGTTTAGGATTTATTTAGCATTTTTTCTTTAAAATCCTTTCTGAACATTGCAACATTTTCAAATGTATGATAGATAGAGTAATATCGCCCCTATCAGACCACCATCGATTCCGTGTTGTGCAACGGCCTTGAATAAAATGTTAGAATTAAAAGGGAGCTTGGTCCTAGCTAATCCAAAAAGCGCGCGAAAATTTTTGCTGATGTCATCTCTTTGATATTTCTTCATTTTCGCTGTTTTGCTTGGCTCAAAAGACTTGCAATGAAGTGTTGAAGTTGACCTACCTGCAACGAAGGTGTAAGTACAATTCACATTTCTTTCGATGTTTCCACACACCTTGTCTGTGTTGTTTCTCAATATGTCTTTCAGTTAAAAATAGAATAGTCTTCAGGAATATTTCCTCCAACTCTTCTCATTTCATATCCAAAGAAATTTCTAGAATCGCACACAAATTGCGAGACCTAAGGCTCCTTTTAGAAGGGCACTGTAACTGACATTGTGCCGCCCAGGTGAGTCCACCGCATGAAACCCTTTAGTTTTGTAGGCTATTTAAGCCTCGTGTGGTTGGAGTTTACTGAGGTCAAGGATAAGAGAGTTGAAAGCGGGAGTGAAATTAACAATATTTTGAAGTCATTTTCAATCAAATTAGAATTGGTCATGTAACTTTCTGGCTTTCTAGGAAAGTAGAAGATACTTTGTTGAACTGTCAACGGCCTTGAAAAGATTTTAATGTGCTAAATTCATCGTTCTTCTACGGTGGTCTGATAAGGGCGATACGTTCTAATTTATGCGTTTCAGACCTGCCCGTATTCGTGTGGTTCCAGCATGACAACAAGGAAACGGATGGAACAAATCTCACTTTGAGGTTTGCAGCAAGAGTTGAGAAGCCTATTCAAGGTGAGGTCTCTTCCAGAACTTCTTTGACCTCTCCGAAAATCTTAGCTTTCTGAAAAGTGGCCTGATAAGGGCGATAGTTCTCTAGTTGGCATTAATTAGCTTTACACAGCTATTAGAAATGTACGCCAACTTTAAATGAATTATTTATTATCATTATTTATTATTTATTATTATTTATATATTATGGCCATTAAAAGAAAGACATACAGCCTTAAACTAACGTACAACTACACTACTCACTACACACAAATGAATAGCAGGCTACAATCTTTTACCAAAACTCTTGAAAAATATCTCATATTTTTCCTCTTCTCTCCCTCTCCCCCATACAATGTTGGTTTCTTGTGCAATTACGCAGTGCGTTAAGGGACAACCAAGCAGTCGAATTGCTTTCCTTTAAGTCTGGTAATCATATTTTCGGACCAACATTGTTCAGGGGGCAAGGGGCGCGGGAAAAAGCGTGAGGTGAAGTTTCCAGCGATATATTTTGTATGGTTAATCGGACGATAAAGCAGCAAAATGAAGTTAGTTTTTTTCAAGTTGTTTTGGCAAGGATTCTAGGTTCTTTTCGACATTAGATGTCAGGGCTGGGTTTCAAGGAAAATGAAATAGATATTGTCACGAGCGCAACTCGTTCGTGAAATTTGGCATGGATAAACTGCCTGACATCTAATGTGAAATAAAATAACAAGTAAAGAGAAAGCTTGCGTTAAAGGACCTGGATAATTACTTAAAGTACTGGCATTTCAAAAGATCTAGGCAAACCGACCAGTTTCATGGATGAACTTCAAGTCAGTTCGAGCACGCCTCCGTTCAAGTCGTTAGAGCAGTCTTGATCATTTTTTTTTTTTTTTATACTCAATGCAAAAATTTACAATAACATTTTACCTATAACACTACCTACGAAACTACTATACGACACTACAAAGACGCTACCAGGAGGAGCAATATGTCATGACTACCCCCTGGCATTTAACATAAATCTAAAAAAGGAGAACAAAAATACATCAAAATATACCACTAAATACAAAATGCTAAATATAAGAAGAAAACTGTTTTACAAACAAATACTAAAGCCGGTTTCACATTAGAAGTCAGGCCAATATAGGTGATTGTAGTGGGAGAAATTTGGACTTGATATTCTTGATCATTGTGTAATATAAGCTATGTCAAAAGCATCGTTTGAAGGATCGGTGATTTGTACAAATGGTCGTAATAATTAAACAATTCCAGCGGGAAGATCTTGTCGTTAAACATCGAAAGAAGGGCAGAGCAACAAAGAATGTCCCGTACCCTCAATGCCATCGCCTGTTTCGCACATTTGGTTTATGGTACCCCGAAAATTATCCTTCAATTTGTGGAAACTCAATTTGCTCAGACCCCGTACCCTTAGTTGAGCTTAGTTGAGTTAGACAGGATAATCCTTTTGGATTGTGAACTGCAAAGACAGAGTTCGTAGGGGGACCGATTATCGATAAGAGCTTTCCCTTCAAACAGCAACAGAAGTTCCATGTCTCAATTCAGTCTCAAGGTTACTCCATTCAGATAGACGGTTTGGATAGAAGCTAGACTTGAATTTTTCCGTCCTTGTCTTTTATCGTCCAGTGGTATTCTGGTCACGAAGACGATCCTGCGACTGCTGAAGGGAAGAACTGGATCTCTACTGTGTACTCAGGGCTGAGATTATTTACAAACTTTTAGAACAAGGTTAGGCATCTACTCCATCTTTGGGAACTTAATGACTCCATGCCTAGTTCTGTGTACAACTTCTCTCGAGATGTTCCCTTTTCATGTCCCGTTGCAGCCAAAGCAGCAGAATACTGAACATACTCCAGCTTCTCCACTGTATTTGGTAAAATGATGTTTTGACTGACTTCGCATACTGCAGGACGAATATGGTGAATAACTTCGCCATTGTTAAGTTTAAGTCGAACATAGAGCTTGCATAATTCGTTTAGAGTATGCGTGGGTAGCCACTTGGAGAGATGTTTCAGCAAACCAATTCCCTTTCTTGTTTTAGCGATAGCCGATATTTTATGAGCTGAAAAAGGTAGCTTTGAGTCCAAGATCGCTCGTAAATGTTTATGTTCATCTACTTTCTTCACAGGTATGTCGTTAAAACGGATCACTGGATGATCAGTTTCAATCTTCTTCCTTGAAAATGTCAATTCAACAGCTTCTCTTAGCTGATCAGGATTAAAGGGCATTCTCCAAGCGTGAGCCCAATGACTTGCCGAGCCTAAGTCATGGTTCATATTGATGTCTGCTGTATTTGAATCTCCAGCCACTGTAAAGAATGATGTGTCATCAGCAAACAACTTAACATTGCATTTCAAGCCTACGGCTGTATGTACACAAGAAAAAAGTCCCAGAATGGAGCCCTTGGCACCCCTGCTGAAATGTCTCCCCAATTAGAACTATATAAATCAATATATGTGAGCACGAAAAGCAGAACTACTATTGTAGACTTGATGGATGATGAAAAATTGCAATAATCATAATGGCTCATAGAGGCAAGATTAACGATGTGGCATTAAGAGTACTGCTCAGAATGAGGGTTTTCTATGCGTTTTTTCATTCCCTGAAAGTAATGAAAACAAATACTTTATCATCCTTCAATACATCAACGAGAAAATTTTATGATAACTTGCATATTCGAATTTTGGTGATTTTTCAAACGGAAGTACGTATTTGGGAGTTACGAGTTCGATTATTTGGAGTTAGGAGTTAGTTATTTGGGAGTTAGATTGATTTGGAGGTATAACAGTTTTTAATGTTTCTTATTCAAAGCTTCCTTTTTTAAATCTTTTCATAGGTTCATCAAAGGAGTCATAACCAAAAGATTTTAAGCCCTTTTATCTGTTTTGCCAATGTTATTTTTAACCTTATATCTGCTTTTAAGCATGCAAAGGAAGGAGTTCCAAAATGAACAGCCAACCGGAGCAAAAGTGAACGTAACGGGAGCGATCGAAGGTTTGCGATAAGGATATGTTCGTTTGTCAAACTAAAACAGGTTCTTAATTGCAAGGTGCATTTCTCAGAAAAAGACAGCCTGAATGTTCTTATCTTTCTAGGTTCGTATTTGCGAGATTTAGTGCATCACAGCCAGTTAGGGCAGGATACAAAATATGTGTAGGCCGTTAAAGATCCAATTAGATTGCTTCATTATTTGATATATATTCTTTCTACAGATACTTGAGATCAATGGGCAAACGTTCGATAACGTCAAACTTCAAAAGGTATAATAATCATTTTGTCTAATTATGTAATTCACTCCAATTAAAATCTTTGGAGCATTCATATGCAAAGTTTTGACTACAACACGATGATTGGTAGATGATATTGTTTGCAGATGACGCTGTATTGGTAGCTCACAGTGATGAGGATCTTAGACATATTTGATGAACAATTTCTCATAGTCACGTGATACTTTCTATCTAAAAATCAATACATTCAAAGCAGTGACCATGTGCTATGAACCAGAATTTCAGGCTAACATCATGCTAAAGGACGATCGCTTGAAAAATGTTGATAACGTTTTGTACTTTGGTTCAACAGTAAACAAGGGACTTGATCTGAGCAAAGAACATCAAATAGAATCAGGAAAGCAAGTGCAAAGTATGGTTAACGACAAAAGAGGGGTTAGATAAGATAAAAGTAAATGTAGGGATGAAAATGGCCGTTTGCAATCCCTGTATTCTCTCGGTTTTTTTTTATATATATATTCATCTAAAATTTACAATATACTAACGAACAATTTACATTACAAGACGATAGTGCAAGGAGCATGAAAAAACATTGCAACCCTGCACTATTACACTTAACATCACACTACGTTGTTACTCTACTCACTAATTGAATATTTACACTTAACATAAATACTACTTAACATGGATACTAATACCAATACGAATGCTAAAGATACTAAGACAAATACAGGAAAATAATCAGTGACCACTCCACACAACGAAACCGTCAGAGAACCCGTGATGAATCTAGATCATCGTTAAACAAAGGATCTGTAGAACTAAGAATTAGCCTGCAAGGGCTTATATCCCTAGAAAGTGGGTGTTTAAAAGAGGGTCCACTGAACAGCGGATCCGCTATGCGGAGAGGACACTGTATATATGTTAAAGATGGCATTGGTTCAATCAAAGCGTTCTGTTGCGTATATATACTTAATTGTAGCCTCAAGGACCATGGTATTTGACTTAAGTGGCAACCTTTCATCACCATAAACAAGGATTTTGAGAAGTGCTTTATTGGAAAGGTTTGATAAGCCTTGAGGTTCTAGTATAGGGTTAATGGTATCGAGAAGATCCTGTCTTTGCACATCGTAGCTATCGTTCTCTCGGTTCTTTTGTATGGTGCTGAAACTTGGATATCATACGCCTATCAATTGAAAAGGTTGCAAAGCTTTCATACGCAGGGGCGGCTGGGAGCAAGAAAGAGTTGCTATTAATTGCGAGCCAACCAAGATAAGGATGGGGGTCCGGGGGCGTGGCCCTGGAAAATATTTTGGGCCACGCCCCTCGGTCTCCCGGAGAAACGCCCTTTTTCTAGGAAAAGGTTTTCAAGTGCGTTTGTTGTGTGCGAATTGAACCAAGTTTAGCCAGGGGCGGCTGGGAGCAAGAAAGAGTTGCTATTAATTGCGAGCCAACCAAGATAAGGATGGGGGTCCGGGGGCGTGGCCCTGGAAAATATTTTGGGCCACGCCCCTCGGTCTCCCGGAGAAACGCCCTTTTTCTAGGAAAAGGTTTTCAAGTGCGTTTGTTGTGTGCGAATTGAACCAAGTTTAGCTCTGGTACAAAGGACATTTACTGCAGTAGTTCAGTGAAAAGTCAAGGGGTAAGGTAGGATTGATGAAATGATGAATGTTCTAAGTGACAGTCTCAAAGTTTGATTGAACGTGCTGATCACAGAACTGAGACGGTACGGTTTGTGGTGATATCCTGAAGGGCTGCGAGCTTAAACCTGGCAGTAGATTGAATCAATGATTTGCGGCTTTCAGCCTACAATAGGAGAGCCGCCGTGCTATTAGAATCGCGATTCTAATAGCAAATAGCATGAACAGCTGAGGAGAAGCGACCAAGATCATACGCCAACCAAGATCGACTTTAGCTATCCATCAAGAAAGGGGTTTCTATCATATTATTCTTTCGAACTACCAGCCACAACAAACCCAGCTAGCAAAAGTAGCTACTGTCCTCTCCATCATGATGACTTCAAGCGAAGATTTCGTGTACTGATTTTCAGTTGTACGACTTGCAAACATAGTGCCAACTCTTTCCATGCCGTCCATCTTGATACTTTTCTCTTATACAAAGAAAGGAAAATCCTTAGCAACCCTTACAAAGAGAAGCCTGTCGAGTCTAGCGACAAAACTGCTCATTTCGACGAACTAAATTCACAGTTTTTTTATGATTTTTGTGCGAACTTTGCAAGGCTTGCAACTGGATCTGCCAGTGCTATTAGATTTGGAAAACTAATAGCATGGCTGCGTTGAGTCATTGTTGAAAGATTTGACTGACAGATGAAAACAAGGGATTACTTCTCTGCGGCATCTTTGATAGGAAGTTTCTGCTATTAGAATCAGAAAACTAATAGCGTGGCCAATTTCATTCAGTGAAAGCAATAGGAGAACTCTGTTGGAACGGCGTACGTCATTGGCATTGTTAAGCGGAATTTTGTCTCAAACAAGACCAACAATAACCTATTGAAAGCGTTGAGATCATTTTTTTGTAACTAATTGTAAAGGTCCTACAACACAACCAAGTGAATATGGACAAACACATTGTACAATCTTTGGAAAAAAATTGCTATTAGACTAATAGCACTAATAGCAGGGCCAGCCGCCCCTGTTCATACGCGCTTACGTAAAAACGTCGTCGGTACGAAGTGACAAGATAAGGTTGCAAATTTAGAAGTTCCTGCAAATTCAAATCACAGATATTTAGAAACCATTATAGGAACGAACGAAATTGCTACAATCCTGGCCAAAATAACTGAAACACGGGCAAATTTTCTTGTTTCTTGATGTTTCCTATGATGTCGAGGTGAAAACGTACGTTTAGGATCTCCTGATCCCCCTTCCCACCTAATTCAGTGTTTAGCTTGTCGAATGGTATTTGTTTCAAGCAAAATTGAGACGGAAGGAGTGGGGGCACGTAATCAAAGAGCGAAATAGTGCAATTTTATGGCGTGTCCCAAGTACCGGATGAGCCAGAAAAAAGTTCCCACTTTTGAAAATTCATAACTGCAAGAGTATTTCACAGATTTGGATGATTCAAATTTTAGTTAAAAGCCAAAAGGTTGAAGTATTTTTGTGATTTTTCTCCTTGTCTCACGAGCACTACAAATATGGATAAATTCAACTTTATAAAATTTCATGGTTGCAAAATGACTGAAAAATGGCCCAAAACATCGATCAAGGCATGAATGACTCCTCGCACAGAAAAATGAAGGAAATGCAATTTCTCATGGGTGAGAGATATCCTCCGGATATTAATTGCCATGGGATTGAAAATCTTCCTTAGTTGTTTGAAAATCGATGTCTTATAACTCTTGAGAGAGGCGAAACGCTTATTGTCTATCTTTTGGTGTGAATAGAATCTTTATAATTTGATCGATGTTTTAAGCCCTTTTTCCGTCATTGTGCAACCATTGAATTTTTATAAAGTTAGATTTACCAATACTCCTAGTGCTGGTAGGACAGCGAAGAAAATCGCAAAAATACTGTGATCTTTCGGCTTTTAACTACAATTTGAATTAATCAAATCCATGAAGTAGTCTTGGTGTTTTGAATTTTCAAAAGTGGGAACTGTTTTCTGACTCACCCTGTATTGTGACCAAGACTGTAGGTCGCGTAGAAAGAATAGATGATCAACGCATACTAAAACAGTTGTTGTGTAGTGAATCAGAGATTTGGTAGAGAAAAGTGGGATGCCCAAAGTTAAGGTGCAGGGACCAGATAAAGAGTGATATGCAGAAATTTAGTATTGACACAAACATGTGGCAAGGCTCTTCACCTGACAGAGCAATGTGGAGGACACTGATAAGAGATGGAGCAAAAAACTCTGAGGACAACTAGGCAACTAAACAGAGAGCGACACGAGAGAGAAGACAAAGACCTGCACTCTATGATCAGAACGGACTGAAGGAGCCTACTACTTCTACCACTACTAATACTACTGCTAAGAGCACATCTTACTGAAACCTTGCTTTGACCACGCAATTGCTGCTTTATTCCCAAGTTTTGGGGATGAATCTGTTGTTGCCAAGACTCTTTAATTTTTACAAAGTCGAGGTATACTTCCAGATCAGATTCAGAGACGTTGGACTTTTGGCAATTTATCATCCTGAAAAATATCGCAAAAATTTTGTAAACACATCTGAAAAGGAGAAATACTCATTAAGACACAGAAATTTATTTCCTTGAGATCGGTGAACATTGTCCCTTTACATCTAATCTAAGGCATATTTCAGATACATTCTCGCTAAGAAACAGCCTGACGAACTCCTACATTGTTTCTGGCTCAACCAGTACTTATTCATTTTTTTCCAGGCACAAGACCTTCTGAAGAGTCATGCTCACTTGTCTTTAACCGTGAAACACAACAAGACTGGTTTCAAACAATTGCAGGATTCTGTTGAAAAATCAAAGAAATTTGGGAATCACGACGAGTCATTCCTTGGAAAAGCAAAATTCCGGGTATGGATAGTTAGTTTTCGTGTTCCTTGTAGATAGCGAGTTATGGGAAACTTTTCATGCTCCGAAGTACCATGTTTGATGCCAGATAAGGTATATGACAACTTTTCTACTTGTTATCTTTGGTCACCGCTGTAATTTCATTTTGTTTGACCCCTGAGTCCAAAGATGAGATAGTCATAGGTGTAGAGAAAAGTTGAGTAACTGTGAAGTGTAGAGCAAAATTTTGAATGACACCAATTGCTAAGTACATTTATATCAAGGACGAGATTACCAATCCCACTCCTTGCTGGATGAGTTCAAGGGTTCAAATGTGTTCAAGGATTCACAGCAGGCAAATGTTGATGTTCGTATTTTCACGGATTATCTTGCTTATTTCAAAGTGTGCTGTGAGTATGAGGCTCTTCGCGAAGTCTTCTATCTTGTTTACTATCAAGTGTCCCGAGGATTCTTAATATCAAGCATGATTTATCCATGAACCAAACAGTGACATGGAAGGAACTCTACTTAAAGAAGCTTGCAGACTTTGCTACAAATAGAAGCAGGGCTTACTAATATCATAGGAACACAACTTTATATGTCGATGATTTTCTAGCAGCGTGCTCAGTTGGTTACAAGGAGTACATCGGACAGAACTGAGAGGCCTAAATCATATAACGAGCATATTAAACCACAGAACACATCTCCAGGTAATAGCTTTTGTACTATTTCTCTTTTTGAAGATTTTTCGTGGTACTGAAATTGAAAATGGTTTGTACAATTGAATTCGTAACAAACAGTTTTGCAAGCAAAACACACAGGCAGTGTGCTAGTGACGTAGGTTTTGGGTCGTTCAGCTCAAATGGAGCTTGAAAGATAAGCGCAGATTGGAAGTTCGATCATATATTCGATAGAATCATTTTAGTCCCAAGGAAATTCAGTCTAAGAAACAAAGTACAGGATCACATCCTGTAAAGAAGTGATGTCTGGGCTGGTTTATTTGCTATTGACACTGCAGACTATAGAGGTTTGTGAACTCCACATTTTGCTTTCAATTTTAGAAAGTGAAAATCTGATAAATTTCGTATTTTCTGTTGCAGTACCGACGCAGAGACCATCGCTGCCTCTTAACGTAAGAATTTTACCAATATTAGGGACGTCGGGTCTGCGGGAAGTGGTAGTTTCTGATTAATCTGAAGCAGAATACTTGCCATTACAAAAGCTGTAAGACTGAAAATTCTGTGACCTGAATTTTGCGTAAAGAATAATTTCCCGTAGATCGTTATAGAGGATTTTTCTAAAAATTGAAAGACATTTCTGCCAGAAATTTTAAAGAATTAAGGCTCATGCGGCCATGAAAGCCAAGGAAATCACGGAAAACCATACAAAGATTCTTTAGTCATAGTGATCTTGTTATTGAATTTAAAGTCAGACGGTAATTGCTGACAGTTAATGATGGATTGTAATACATCAACACAAAAGATATTACGAGGAACATCTGCAAACAAGATGGCACTGAATATCTTTTTAGGTTGGAGTGATTGTTTTCTAGTGTCTTGGTTGTTTGTGGCTGATATGCAAGCCACGACGCTGTTCGGCAACCGCAGAGCTCGCCATAAAAATTTGACCATATTTGGCATGGTTTTGAAAATAATACAACAGACCGATCGCATAAGGTGAAATTATTATCTGAAGCGAACATGTACCTTGCGTTCCTTTGGCAATCAAAAAATCAAAGTTTTATTTAAATTCAACCAGCTGAATCAAAACGCGTTGAAATGAAACAATGTTAAGATCTATAACAATACATTCATGATTGTTTTGATTGCCAAGGGAACGCGAGGGTACTATGTGCCGCCTTGCACTGTTCTTGAATAGAAACTGAGGATATTGCCATCTGAAAATTTGCGGTCAATGATCTGTAGGTACAGGGTGTCTCAAAAAAAATTGTTCGACGTTGATTGAATACTAAAAAACAGCGATATGTCGAATGGGCATTTGGTCGAGTAACCTCTTTCTTGAGATTTTACGTTAATTTTTGACACAAGAAGCTTGCAAATCATTTCATTTTCATTTAATCTTGTTTAAGCACAACATCCATTCAGCTAAATACAATACCAAACCAAAAGAAAGAAGATAAATTACAAGTTTACAGTTGGGTCTATACTGACGAGCATACAAGTCAAATCTTTCAATAGGGCACAGGGAAACCCATAATATCTTCCAATTTCACGCTTATCAGCCAATGGTGTTGCCGTATTCTCATCACATGACCGAAAATAAGCTCTTTGAGACGAATTTTCGAGTACCCTTACGAAAATCAAAATGTACAATCGAAACAATGAAGATACAGAGCTGTTTTTGCCACGAGTCGATTTTTCAGGCCCTACTCCATATTTTACACTTTGCATTTCAAGAAAATCTCATCAGGGATCAGCACTACATCGAATTTCATGCAACCGAAAATAGGCCTATATTCAAATATCATTTGGGAACGCAACAAATAAGATATAGCTTCCAAAATTTCACACCTTACGTGAATTATAGCAAGGAATAAGCTGAAGATGTTTCTTTGCTTCAGTTTCCCAAATCCTTGACATGTCTCAGCTATTTGCGACGATGAAAGCTATTGGGCCTACCTTCATCTTCCTTAAAAGAGTCCCAGACACTGAACAGCTTCAAAAAAGGCATTAAAAACCATCAGTTTGATTGCAACTGTAGATTATGCAAACGATTTTTTGTGAATTTAGGGTTTTTATGATGTAACTGATATCCTCTTTGTAGATAGATTTATCAACAACGTGTATTTAAGTTTGGTTGGCATTAATTAGCTATGTAATTAGCTAGACGAGAAGCCAACGTTAAATAAAGCAATTATTATTATATATATTCTCATCCACTGCATAATGCCATTATTCTGCTTCAAATCGGCTTCTTTGCTGTAGCAAGGTAGCAGAGCTATTCACCAACAACATAACACCAATTTCCACTATTCTCCGCTGAAAAATTGCCATCAACTTTGGTAAAAGGCGATGAACTTTCAACAGCTCTTCGCCACACTATCTATTCCAAGTTTTGAAGCAGTGTGCTCACGTGGAAAAAATTCTGTTATTGTCAAAGCGCTCATGATGTCATGGTCAAGAGGTAGGTCTCGTATCATCCTCTCTCTACAAAGACTTGGCCTTTGTTTTGGTATGAAAAAGTGGAAGGGATTGAGACCGGACTTTCAAAATTATCTGTATTTCTTAAAAAAAAGAAAATTGTGAATGCATACCGTAAATGCTCTATTAAGCCCCCGGGGGCTTATTTAATTTTTGGACCTTCCAGAGAGGGGCTTAATAGAGAGGGGGCTCATTAGAGATGGGGGCTTATTCACAAAATCAAGCGAAAAGGATATATTTGGTAGCTCTTCAGTTCCTTTATTCCATATTTTGCGGATTCAACACACAATTTTCCGGCTCAAATACACAAATTTGACTCAGTTTTTATCCCAATTCATACTAAAATTAACATTTAAGGTTGTATAGCTAGATAAACGGAAAATATTTTGTAAATTTTAGAATTTTGTATAAGTGGGGGGCTTATTTCAAATTTTGACTCAGAGGGGAGGGGCTTATTAGAGAGAGGGGCTTAATAGAGAGGGGGGCTTAATAGAGCTTTTACGGTATTTCAATGAATTTGAATTATTCAAATGATAGGGGGCCTAGGTATCTTCGCAAGCTCCAATGCCCTTTAACTTCCATGAAAAAACTCTCATATTCATTCAAATTATTTTGAAATATCCATTCACCATTTTCCTTTCTTTAAGAAATACAGATTATTTTGAAAGCCCGGCCTCAATCACTTTTTCATAGGCTTTTGTAATCTTTGTAGTTGTGTAATTATGTAGTTGTGTAGTTGTAGTTGTTTAGCTGTTGTATTTTTATGAGATTTTATATAAAAAGGAAACTTTTTCATACCAAAACAAAGGCCAAATCTTTGTAGAGAGAGGATGATACGAGACCTACCTCTTGACCATGACATCATGAGCGCTTTGACAATAACAGATTTTTTTCCACGTGAGCACACTGTTTCAAAACTTGGAATAGATAGTGTGGCGAAGAGCTGTTGAAAGTTCGTCGCCTTTTACCAAAGTTGATTGCAATTTTTCAGCGGAGAAAAGTGGAAATTGGTGTTATGTTGTTGGTGAATAGCTCTGCTACCTTGCTACAGCAAAGAAGCCGATTTGAAGCAGAATAATGGCATTATGCAGTGGATGAAGGTAGGCCCAATAGCTTTCATCGTCGCAAATAGCTGAGACTCGTCAAGGATTTGGGAAACTGAAGCAAAGAAACATCTTCAGCTTATTCGTTGCTATAATTCACGTAAGGTGTGATATTTTGGAAGCTATATCTTATTTGTTGCGTTCCCAAATGATATTTGAATATAGGCCTATTTTCGGTTGCATGAAATTCGATGTAGTGCTGATCCCTGATGAGATTTTCTTGAAATGCAAGGTGTAAAGTATGGAGTAGGGCCTGTAGAATCGACTCATGGCAAAAGCAGCTCTGTATCTTTATTACTCGAATGTCCATTTTGATTTTCGTAAGGGTACTCGAAAATTCGTCTCAAAGAGCTTATTTTCGGTCATGTGACGAGAATACGGCAACACCATTGGCTGATAAGCGTGAAATTGAAAGATTTATGGGTTTCCCTGTGCCCTATTGAAAGATTTGACTTGTATGCTATACTGACGAAGTGTTCGTTAAGCTTTTCTGCTATCTGGTTTTGCTCTTTCACGATCGTGTCCCCTTCTTTTAGTTCAGAAATTGTTGTGGTACCCGAGGTCTTATGTGGTATTTTATCAATAGTTTTCCACATTTTTTTCGGGTCATTCTTGTTTTTGGTGACAAGTTCCTGGTAATACTTCGAAACTGAAAGACGAATGTTATTTGTTACCTTATTGCGGAGAATCTTATATCTAGGCCATAGGTTTGGGTCTTTCGAAGCCAGTTTTTTTATTCTATCTCGTTCTTCCATGTTCTTTTTCAATTTCGGAGGTAATCCACGGAGCGTATTGTCACTCTTTTTTCTAAGGTAGAAGCCCAGTCGATTTGTTGCAGGTCCTTTAGGAAATCCTTCTTACAATTTAGGAAATTCTTCTAAGAGCACGGAACTGAATCGTTTTTGGACTATTTCTTTTGAGCCTCCATGCATAAGCCTGCGTGCAGACTCTACTGATCCCATTTCAGACAGGTTCTCCTCTGTAGAGTCTGCGCATCAGCGACCAAATCCTTGTTGTCAGTTCATGAGAAACATGGAACCTTTCCTGATTTGCTGACGCATATCCCCTTTCTTTCATGAGCGTCTCTGTCTTTGTTCGAATCTGCAGGTATTTAATTAGCTCTGCCATGGACAAAGCTGGCCAATGAAACCTTATTGTGTGTGGGTGTTATGCCTTCACACTCTACAGGTCGCTCTATTGAATCCAATTCAGTGACTTGGTTCCTCAAGAGAGGGAATCGCGCGTGTCTCAGAACGAGGATTTGGTCGCCGATGCGCAGACTCTACTGGAGGAGAACCTCACTGAAAAGAAATCAGTAGAGTCTGCACGCAGGCTACCATGCATTTACCTTACGCACTGCATAGAGCATATGATGGTCTACCATTCCCAACTTAACGACACCGGACATTACTATATACTTTGCTCTATTGGTAGAAAAATGGTCTATAAGTGATTTACTGGTACTGTGTTCACCTGCTGCTTCATCTGTAGTAACTGCGATCCTTGTGTAATCTGTAATCATTTGTTGTAACTGATATTCAGAATACAATTGCCTTAGTTGTTTTGCGTTTGCATTTTTGCTGCTTTTGAAGTCACAGTTGGTATCGCCCAAAAGCATGATCTCCCTATCTTCTGAGTCAAGGCATTTTAAAACTTCCCTAAATGCTTCAAAGCAGGGGTTATCAGTAGCTGGCGTATGGGGACGATACCAAGCAATCACAAGGAATCCTTTAGCATGACGAGGAGTAAATTCAAGGCAAAGAAGTTCAAGATTGTTACTCATCAGCCTAATTTTTGGCTCTGGCAGGTCATCTTTTATATAAATTGCTACACCCCCACCATTTTTATTACGATCGTTACGGTAAACTTTATAACCTGGTATCGTAACTTCCTTATCATCTATCAAAGGTTCTATCCTGGTCTCATTTAAAGTCAGAATATCAATATCGTAAACACGGAGGATTACTTCTAATTCATGTATTTGTTTCCTCAGTGAAGTAATGTTCAGTGATGCTAACAATAGACCATTTTTCTTATTAATTTTAATCTTTTTGCTAACGTTCTTATCACACACACGCCTAGAACCCAACACGGGCATAACACACAAAATATGAGAATGAAAAAGGTAAAAAAGCTAAAGTCCAAAACAAATGTATTAATAGTAAGTTCCTCTTATGTCTTTGGTGTCTTTTTTGTCTTCTCTCTTTGTTTTCTTCTTTCCTCTCATTGTCTATCTTTTTACACGTAAACTATTGCTGATTAACTTCTGCCACTCTAGCCTGTCCGTTGCAAAGCCTTTCCATGTGTCAAGGATCCCACCTCGTTTCAGTATATCTTTCATTTTGCCTTTGAACCTCAAAAATGGACCATCAACTTTTCTTGTACCTTCATTGAGCTCACTATATAACAGGTTTTTGACTGGTCGCTCGTCTGGCATGCGAACAACGTGACCAAGCCAGCGAAGTCTGTTTCTGATGAGAATGATTTCCACCTCTTTTTTTTGCTCGTTCTAAAATTTCATCATTTGTGACCTAATCGTTCCATTTGATATTGAGAATGAATCTGAGATGTCATTGTTAGAGTGTTCTGAGCTTTTTGATATGATGGCGATAGAGAGTCCAAGTTTCTCTTCCATACATAATGATAGGAATAACACATTGATTGTAAACTTTTAGCTTGGTTTCAGTCGTTAGGTCCCTGCACTTGAAGACTCCAGCTTGAATGCGAGCCGTAATTTCAACATCTAGCTTGCAGTCATTGGTTACCCAGCTGCCGAGATACTCGAAGCGATCTACTCTTCCTAATACTTTTCCATCTATGAAGAAATCTGATTGATCACCTAAACTCGTTGTTTCTGTCTTTTTGATATTGACTCGGAGACCCATTTCTTTGGACAGCATATCATACGCAGATAAAAGAAGTTGCAGTCCTATATCATCATTACAGAAGATTGCAAGGTCATCTGCATACAGGGCAACCAAGCTTTTCCATGATCTTGAAAAGCATATCACGATTTACACTGTCAAAAGCCTTCGAGAAATCAATGAACACAATGTGCAGGTTCCTTCTCTGCTCTGCTCTCTACGTTTTTCCATTATTTGCCTCAGAGTAAATATTCCATCAATTGTGTTTCTGCCCTCTCTATAACCTGATTGAGATTCAGGGTAAACAGCTTCCGCTATGCGTTGAAGTCTTTGTAGTAAGACATCCGCAAGTAACTTTCCTACAACACTGAGAAGAGATATGCCTTGATATTTCCCACATTGGCTTCTGTTTCCTTTCTTAAAAAGGATGCAAATGTTGGCGTCAGTAAAATCGGATGGCATAAGTTTTGTCATCCAGATACGACTGAAGATTGAAAGTAAGACATGGCCGCCGTAAACAAGCACTTCTGGTATGATACCATCAGGTCCGGAGTTCTTTTTGACTTTTGTGTTCTTGATTGCTTTCTCTACTTCTTCCATGGTGATAGCATCATCCAATCTTTCAATGATTGGGTGCTGCTCTATATCATCGAGAATGTTCAGATCAACATTAGTCGGCTGATTAAGAAGCTCACTAAAATGCTCCGCCCCTCTTTTCTTTATGTCTTCTCTAGATGAGAGAAGTACGCCGTTTTTTTGCTCTTACTGCATGAAGATATTTAGATTTGGGGCCATAAACAGCATTTAGAGTTACTACCTTACTTTCAGTGTTATCGTTGACAGTTTTACTGACACCTGATGAACTGGCACGATCCAAGCAATATCCTATAAAATTTCTAATATTACCTCCATATTTACGTATACCTTAGTCATTTATATGTAGCCCATCCTTCATCATTCGCTAGAAATCCACTAAAAATTCATTGAGTTATAAACCTTTAAAGTTCTATTTTGTGCCAAAGCTGAAACCAGGGGCCTCTAAAAGGCATTTTTGGTAAAAGTCCCATGCGCCATCTTTTCTGTTGTTTCTCAATTGTTTCAGGGTGAATCAAATGGAATTTGATGCGATGGCTACTAAATAAAGGATACAACCATACAACCAATACAAGCTGCCGTCTCTTCTCCATGGCTGTAAACCATAGCGATATTTCGACCCATCTTTCAACACTGACGTATCTACGGATATGTTTTCATGAAGATAGTTTCTTAAATCCTTCCTACATGCAATGACTGACTGGATTACTTTCGTGTAAAATCCACTGTCTGTTCACAACGATGTTACATGCGCAGAACATATTTACCCTTGCAAGCAAACGCAGCGAAAGTGAGCTAGAACGAACACGCGTTTATCTCCTGAATTTTACATCCGATTATTGGCTGAAACCCATCACGCTACTGTCTGTCCTTAAGCCCGCATGGAACTGAAGTTAGTTTAATAATTTGCTTGTTGCCCTAGCAATCGCAAATTGAATACAGTTAAACCTTCGAATAAGCTGTTGTTGATAAAGGATCTAAATAATTGTTTATGCGTTGATTTCGAGATGACAGTCTTTAATAGGAAGTGCCTTGATGAAGAAAAAATTCTCTTCCAGCAAAAGCATTCAGTCACTTTCCATTTAGTTATAGTTGGCGTGCTTTAGTGGCATGGAGTTTGTAACCTTCCTACGCGTCATTTTGACTGCACGACATTTTCAAGTGAAGCTCGAGTTTTTGCTGTTTGAAATTTGTCTATGGCGTACATTTTGCTTTTGACAAACTTTTGCTAATTATGGTAATCACCTTTTTGTTCACTAGTTGACTACAGAGCATGCAAGTGGAACATATCCAGGACGCCAAAATGCCAGAATCAAAAAAGCCATGAAGATTTTCATACCGAAATCAGGGTAAGGAAGATTTTTTTCATCACATTGATCGCTTAATTTGATTCAGTGATATGATCTCAGGAAGTTCAAATGTAGCAAACTACAATGATGATAACAAAGTAGGGATCTGGAAAACTGAAGTCCTTACGGATACCGAGTAGGATTAAATTAGTTCATCAAAGAAATTAGATTAAATTAAATTTAAATTAGCTCTCAAAATCAAATTTAAATTAGCATTAAATTAGCTCATTAAATTAGGTGATAATGATGATGATGATGGTGGTGGTGGTGGTGGTGGTGGTGGTGGTGGTGGTGGTGGTGGTGATGATGATGATGATGATGATGATGATGATGATGATGATGATGATGATGATGATGATGATGATGATGATGATGATGATGATGATGATGATGATGATGATGATGATGATGATGATGATGATGATGATGACTGTTAAAAGATTGTGCAGACGTCATTGCAAAACCTTTGACACACATCATAAATTTGTCACTTAAAACTTCTTTAGTTCCAAATAAACTGAAGATCGCAAAAGTTATTCCACTTCATAAGTCTGGAAATAAAGCACTGCCTGACAGCTATCGTCCAATATCAGTGTTACCTGTTTTATTGCCCCGCACCGAAGCGGGGCTTTGTAGTACTCCGTGCGTAAAGAATATATATGGCGAGACCATCTCAATGCGTCGAAAAAAACCTGTTTTTTTTGTCGTTTCTGGTTAAACCGGTTTTTGACCTCCGATTGGAAAAGAGGCTGTGATCACCGAAATTGACAAAATGGCGGATGCAGATCACTGCCACTAGCCGATAGAGTTGTCAAGCGCAGAAAAGATAAGAAGCCAAAGGGAGAAATATTGATGCAGATTCGCGTTTGATCTTACTTCACTTGAGCCCAAATTGCCTCCATATTTAGGCGAAGTCAGCACCACAACGCATGCAAATAGGCCTTGGCCTACCACCCAGGTATTTATTTTAAAGAAATCAACAACTTTATTTTCTTCACCATTCCTGCAGTGCAATATGGCATTTTTGGTTTAGGACCCGATCCGTGCAGCCTTATAGAACCACTTACAGGCTGGGGGCGGGGCATTTAGTATTTACTATTGCTAGTCCAAAATATTAGAAAGGGTTGTCTACGAACAAATAGCTGACTATCTAGAAAATAATAAAATGTTAACATCATGTCAATTCGGCTTCAGGAAGAGATATAACACAGAACTTGCCGTCGCACTGTTCACAGACAATATTCGACGAGCAATGGATCATGGGAAATTAACAGGTGCAGTGTTTGTTGATTTGCAAAAAGCTTTCGACACTGTTGAACATTCGGTACTACTAGAAAAACTTCCCTATTATGGTATCAATGGTGCAGAACTTTCCTGGGTAAAAAGCTATCTGAAGGATCGATACCAATTTGTTCAATGCGGCAATTCGAAATCTTCATGCCAGTTAGTCAAGTATGGAGTACCTCAGGGCTCAATTCTGGGGCCTCTATTGTTCCTTATACATATAAATGATCTAACGAAAGTTGTAAAAGTATGTAGCATCCAAATGTATGCTGATGACACTGTCATATACGTGTCTCATAAAAGCATCAGTGAGGTGGAGAAAGCTCTGACAACTGATATGGCAAACATTGCGCAATGGCTAGAGAACAACAGGCTTATCATAAATTTAAAAAAAGGAAAAACAGAAACAATGCTTTTTGGTACTGCTAAAAGACTGCACTCTAAAAATGACTTAAAGATCTGGATCAATGAGCATTTGATACATTTTGTGAATAGTTACAAGTATCTTGGTGTGCTTTTGGACCCTTGCCTAAATATGAAAGAGCATTTACAGAAGACTTTAAAAAGTGCTGCAGCACGAATTAAGCTGTTGGAAAGAATGAGACAATCACTGACGAGTCATGCAGCTGAATCAATATACAAAGCAATTGTATTGCCCAAAATGCTGTATTGTTCTACACCGACTCTAAAGATCTCAGACACCATGGGTAAAAAATTCGAAAGCCTTCAAGCAAGGGCCATTAAAATCATTCATCATCATCCAGAGTTTGATCAAGAACGTCGGTATATGACGATATTAAACCAGAAAAAGTTTAAAGCAGATCTTTTAATCTTCAAGTGTTTGCAAGGAACTACCATTCCAAATTTTGAGTCCTATGGTGAAAGAGTTAGCCACAATTATGGTACAAGAGGCAATAAAGCTACATTACGCGTTCCAAGGGTCAGAACAGAAGCAGCAAAAAAGTCTTTCTGGTTCCAAGGCAGACTGATGACTTTCGGCTAAGTTTTGCTCCATTGAATTGAATTCTTATTTACTGTTATAGTCATTCCGCTAAAACTTAGCCGCATAATCTTCCATACATCATTTTGAGACTAATTTTTGAATTTCGCTCAACTTCTTGAGCGGCCAATCAGATTGCTTCTTTTTCACCTTTGCGTGATTTGATTGGTTGAACATTTCTGTAACGGTCAAATTACGTAATGATCGCAAAACATTGACCAAAAGCTTGTTTTGGTCCGCTGTCTTCAAGACACTTGAGTGACATGACACTGAGCGGGCGAGACGTGAAAATGGCCGACAAAATGTCGAAGCTGTGGAGAAAGAATTTTAGGTGAACTGCACAGTTTTGGGAGGCATGGAGCGCATGAAGTTGATGCAAGACGAAGATTTTGGGATGAACTTGCTCCTAGGCAAAATTTGCTGTGCTTTGCTTCGCTGCAGAGGTGCCTTTTTGAAAGTTTGGTCAGCATGGAATGGATGGAGAGCGTTCCTTAATGGCCGAATAGGGCCGATAGATAATCAAAGCAAATCTTATCAGCTAATAACTCATGACGTTTGTCCTCTCTGAAGTCTTACGCTGGAGCAAGTGCCGCGAGATCAGCTCATTGGCGAGGCTCAAGAGTGTGTACTCCTGGTAATCTCATTTGACATGGTTTGTGAAATTTATTTAGGCTTACAGTAGATTTAGTAAGAAAACCAGTTCAAGTCTGTTCAAGTTCACCAACCATCAGGATGTATTTGCCAGTTGGAGCTAATTGTTTGCAAGAAAGTTAGGTTCAGGGTTGGTACCAAGTTTCTTCAGTTTGAGAGCAATTTGTTTACAAAAGCCTTTCATTACAAGTTCAGAACTCTACAATTTTCAGTAGGTAAATACTTTGAAAAACTTTGGTTTCAAGTTAAAGCTGCAAATATCTGCAACTGCAAGATTGTTTCTCAACCCCAAGGTATAGTACCACAACTGGTTTTAAAGAGTTGACCTAATTCTTTTGACAAACAGACAGATTCTTTTAACAAAAACAAAGTGTGTTTACATCAGACCATAAAATTTGGTACATCAAGAAATAATCAAGGAATATTTGGAGAAATTTTGAAAAATCTTACCTTGAAAGTCATAAGGAACATTGATCATGATCAGTACATCAAGTAATTATCAAATTGATTTTCTATCCTCCAACCCCACTTCAATTGGTTATGTGTCCTTGAAAAGGCTTTCTTTTGACAATTTGCAGTTGAATTAAAAGGACTTTACCTTGACTGTCAATGGTTGTTTCAATGGTTGTGTCAATCGGTGACTGAAGTGTGTGGAGTGTGCTGACGCTGGTGTGCGCGTTTGATTAGCAGTTAGGACTACGTAACAAAACTACTCCCTATACTCTTCTTCCTGTTTCAACATTGATGATGAAAATCAAACATTGCAAGTGTCCAACAATTAAATATATAATCCCATAAGAACTTTTCGTTAATCAAGTATTTCAGGACTGGCGGGGGGGGGGGTTAAATGGGTAAGGGTTGATTGCCAAGAAATGGTAGATCATGGATGGGTCATTCAACATTCATTGTTTCAAAGAGGGATCATCAATTTAAGATTTTCACATTTTTAATGGCATTTGGCCATCAAGATGGCAGCCCCCACCCCCTCCCCATCAACAGCCTACTACCAACAGTGCCCCCAACTTGCTTAAAATCTTCAGCCAAAATGAAAGTTTGGGAGCAGCACATGGAGGTCTTGTGGACGTCGGCTAGACATCAACCAAAGATACGCCATATTGGGAGGTACATTAAATCAAAATCTTTCGGACGGAAAAGTTTTGGCAGAACAACTTCGGACAAAGGACTTTCGGATGCCTTTTCAGGAATTTCGGACAAAATAACTTTCAAACAAACATGACCCCAAAATACAAGCATGATACCAAAATATAAGTTACAGAAGGTACATGGTGATCATCACATCTACAAGGACATTTTAATGTAATTTTCGTGAGATTGAACAATGGTAAAACCAGCTGTAAAGCAAATTAAAAGGTGCTGCCATATACGTGAACTATTTTCAAGAAAGGCGCAAGGAACCAAAACCTTTTAGATTGTAAAATTCAAGAAACCTAACTGTAACTTACTACTAGCAAAACATTAATTAATTCACAATAATTCAATGAATTTTACACTTTCGGATAAAGAAAATTTCGGACATTACCAGAATTGGGGCAAATAAACTTTCTTTGCCCAAAAGTTTGATCATCTGAAAGTTTTCAGGTTTAATGTATGGTAAAACTGTCTGCATTTTGCATTATTTTTCAGTATATTTACACTTTTTCCGAAGAATTCCCTTGAAGAGATTTCCATACTATTTTTCATTTCCTTAACAGCCTTAGGGTAAGACCCCTTCACCCCATCAAGGCCAAGTGCCATCAAAACTACAAAAATTGAAAATTGATGGCCCTAACAGACACAAAATTTGTATCTAAAGCTTTACAAAATTTGTTCACATTTTTGTCTTGCCCATTTACCTATCACTTATCGTATTACCCCGCCACTTAGAAACTGATTTATAAGAAACTGCAGCCTGCCAGATGGCCCAACATCTACCCTGATATAAGAAACCAATCAGCCTGAAATTTTAAATTTTATTTCTTAAAAATAATTTTGATTGGAAGTCCTTTGCAAGCATTTCATAATAGACAACTTATTATATGTCTAGCTTATTATGTCTCTGTCCGCACTTTACATAGGAGGGCATTGTCAATTCAAAGTTACAGTAACTGAATTTGAATAGTCACTGTCAAACATTTGGTTTAATGTAACTTACATAAAAACAAATTTCATGGTTTCTTTTGATGCACATTTGGTGAGTTTCTTGCTGTAATCATAAGAAATTATTCAGCCTGTTTTATCTTTTTTTCTCCATTTACAAGAAACCAAGCAGCCTGGTTTTAAAAAATGAGTTTCTAATTGGCGGGGTAATACTGTAATCCATTCTACCCCAGTAGACAAAGTACAGTAACAAGGTTTGATATTATGTGAAACCATTTTAATTTATTTCTATATTGAACTAATGAAGCATTTTCTTTATTTTCTTCCCTTTCAAAGAGTCTTTGCCTCTGCTGCACATTAACAGTTCAGAGATCTTGAGCCTTGAACTTCATCCACATACTTCATTGAAATACAGAAACCTGTTAAAAATGGTAAATTATGCGAAAGGATGACATACTGTATATGTTGTTTCTTCATAAGAAATTGGTACCTATGTTACTTCAAGTCTGTTCTTGATAAGGCAACATTACATATTAAAGCAACATTAGGCCTTTAGTGATCTTGCCAGTGGCAGGTTTGAATCAAGGGGGGATAGGGACAATTGCCTATTTTTCACAGGAAGAATAAAGTCCAAAAATTAATTACATTTGGCACCTCTCTGCAAGTTTCCCCTCCAACTACATATGTTCACCCCTTATTTTAGCCTGCTATGCAGCCCATACAGTAGAAACCCATATAAAAGAACATAGGCTTTTCTTGAGCAGCCTGAACAGGCTCTTAATCCAGTGGCTGTTATTCTAAATTCCAGCCTGCAAGGTTCTTAAAGAGGTTCTTACTGTATTTATAGTACTCACCTTGCACACTACTGTTCTAAGCACAAGAAATCTAAATGGAATGTCAACTTTTTGAGAATTCCTTGAGAATCCTCGAGGTCAAATTTTGATTAGAATTACTGTTAAAAATCTGTTGGTCTTACGTACCACTGAAGAATTCTGATCGGAATGTCAAGAATTCCTGAAAGTTCTGAGGAATTCTGAAGACATGAGACCTGTTATATACAGTAAGAACCTCTGCGAGGTTCTTATTTAGGGGTTTGAAATATTGAATTTCAGCCTCAAGGTTCTTACAAAAATAGGTTCTTTTATGCGGGTATCTACCAGTATACTGTACAGGGTCTTTTTTTTTTTTTTTACATTCATATAAAAATTTACAATATTAGGTACATTCTACTATACTTTCTAATTATAACTATACGACAATACAGGGACGATACCAAGAGGAGCGAGATTACACGACTACCCCGTGGTCACATGAAACAAAACGAGGACAATACAAGAAACTTTACGCAAGAAACAACGAGGCAACGAAAAACATAGATGAACAACATACAAGTAAATACGACATTAAGCTACGAGTTTAGGTAGCTTGTAACCAAGTAATTCCAGATTAAAAGTCTGAGTAAACCCAAAGACTGTAGTTTGAAGAAAATTTCTTACTTGGTTGCAAGCTACCTCAAACTATCACGCAAAAGTAACTAAGAACACTAAATACATGGAGGGTTAGGGTATCCAGGATATCCATGGAGGGTATCCATGGAGGGTTAGGGTATCAAGGATAGCCTGTTGCCGTACAGGGTCTTGGCAACAGGCTATCCTTGTTCGTGAATGCGGTGATTCTTCACCATTTCTTTGAATTAATTTAGGCCCAATAGAGTCCCAAAGGCGGTACCTATGAAAGAGAGAGATACTGAAGGATGCCATTTCACTTACCTGATAATCAACGTTAGTAACCAAAGACCAAAGCAGCAGCAGCAGTTCAGTTTCTTTGACAAAAGTAACGCAGTTTGCTGTGTTGTGATCGTCGACATCATGTTTTCGTTTGGCCAAAAACGCTTTTTACTTCAGTCCCTATTTCTGCTTCGTCCATTGAATTGGATGCCGTCAAAACTTTGTTTTTTTTTTTTTTTTTTTATATCTTCATCTAAAATTTACAATATACTAACGAACAATTTACATTACAAGACGATAGTGCAAGGAGCATGAAAAAACATTGCAACCCTGCACTATTACACTTAACATCACACTACGTTGTTACTCTACTCACTAATTGCATATTTACACTTAACATAAATACTACTTAACAAAGATACTAATACTAATACCAATACAAATGCTAAAGATACTAAGACAAATACAGGAAAATAATCTAACAGGAACTACACGAAGAAAAAAGAACCGCTACAGTGACCACTCCACACAACGAAACCGTCAGAGAACCCGTGAATGAATCTAGATCATCGTTAAACAAGGGGTCTGGAGAAACTGAGAATAGCCTGCAAGGGCTTATGTCCCTAGGAAGTAGGTGCTTAAAACGAGGGTCCACTGAACAGCGGATCCGCTATGCGGAGAGGACACTGTATATATGTTAAAGAAAAGATGGCATTGGTTCAATCAAAGCGTTCTGTTGCGTATATATAATTAATTGTAGCCTCAAGGACCATGGTATTTGACTTAAGTGGCAACCTTTCATCACCATAAAGAAGGATTTTGAGAAGCGCTTTATTAGAAAGGTTTGATAAGCCTTGAGGTTCTAATATAGGGTTAATGGTATCGAGAAGATCCTGTCTTTGCACATCGTAGCTATGGCAGAGCAGCAAAAAGTGTTCCGTATCCTCAATTCCATCGTTGATGGAGCACATTGGATTTACTGTGTCTTTAAAGTTGTGCTTAAATTTGTGAAGATTTAGTTTACTTAGACCTACACGAAGTTGTGTTAGAATTGCCAAGCCTTTCGGGTCGTGAATGCTGTAGACTGGTTGGGGTAGGGGACGAATAAGTGAAAAAAGCTTCTTTTTAAACATGTCTAGAGTTGGCAATTGTCTTATCTCCGAGTCAAGCTTATTCCATTCCGAAAGACAGTTTGGGTAGAAGCTTGCACCAAAGCTCATCGTTCTTGCACGTATTTGCCCGATTATAGCTGGTCTACGAAGGCGATAGTTAGATTGTGGAAGCGGTGGAATAGGCTGCCTTGTATACTCCGGTGTTAGGTTGTTAACAATCTTGAAAAATAGAGCAAGACGCCTGCTCCAACGTCTGAGATTAAGCGATTCCCATCCAAGCTCGTTATACAGTTTCTCCCTGGATGTACCTTTCCAAGCACCAGTTACTGCTAATGCAGCAGAGTATTGAACGGATTCAAGTTTTTCCATTATATGATTCAGTTTCAAACTTTCACTGTAGTCGCCGTTAGTGGCAGGTATGTGATAGATAACGTCACTGTAGTAAACTTTGTTTATGCAGTTAGTCCCTCAAAGAATGAATTTATGATCAATGTAGTAAGTGCACTGCGTCCAATGGATTGTCGAATTCCAGGCATTCCGGCTTTTAACTCGTCCCATTCTGGATTCCACCTTTTCTCCCACAGGAGCGCCCTCGCAGAAGTTAGTCTCAAAATAATGTATGTTTGATTATGAGTCCTTCGTTGAAGCGGAATGGGTATTGTTGGGGTATCGTTGGGGTAAATGGAGCGAAAACAAGGGCTCATGTAATAAGTCTAGTTCCAAGGCCCATCTTGCTTTAACGAACTACCCATTGACATTCGAAGTTTAGATTCTATTGTTATTTTCAAGCACCGACTAAAAGAACATCTGCAAGGATTATAGTCGTTAACCTAAGGACAGGATTTTTAAACAATAAACATTGAAGGATATTTTAGGTTTTTACATTGTAAATTGATAGATTACTTTTCTTTATGTTCAAACAGGGCCCTTATTGATAACAATACTCATAGTATTGACAAGGTTACCCTGTATAAATATTACTCTTATTATTATTATTTATTATTATGACGACGATGACGACGACGACCACGACGACGACGACGACGACGACGACGACGACGACGACGACGACGACGACGACGACGACGTCAACGCCAACGATGACAACGACAACGACGACGACACTGTTTGGGATAACAGAACAACCTTGGAGGCTGGTGTGAATAGTGTACATTAATTTCCAAAATCTTCGGGCGTTTTAATTTTCGGACAAAAGTGTAGTCCGAAAATACGATTGTCTGCCAAATCACAATGTCAAAAATTTCTTTGGCTGATAAATGATATTCTGCTATAAGATTACGACTGTTCTAATCGAGGTGCCCGGGAAATCTCAATGAAGGGCATGCAATGTCTCAATTTTCAACAATATAACAGAAACTTTGCCCATAGCTAATCCATGACGAGCACTATTGTGTTCTGAAAATTGTTAGAGTAAATGCTACCCTGGGTACCAGACTCTCTCTAAAAGAAAATTTTCTTTTAGGAGAGTCTGGTACCCAGGGTAAGTAAATGCAAAAAGGTCCAATTTGCAGTGGTAAAGACTTGAAAAATATACACCATTGATATAGACTTATGATGCTGTTGTGTTCGGCTTAATTTTCAGTGATTTCATGTGTCTCAGGCAGGGCTGCCATATTCGCTTTTTCAAGTCAAATTTTACGATTTTGGCTTGTTTCAATTTTCTGTTTTCCTTAGTTTCTTTTTCAAAGTCTCTTTGGTTGCGTGATAGTGCACCATTTTCACAAATTAGGCCATCCCTGGATGCCATTCCTTGTTGAACGACACTGATGACTGATAAACATAAAAAATTGGCTTGTTTTGGCATGCGTTGTGAAGAAAGCCAATGATGTCATATATGCGCAATAGAAAATATTTGGCATTCGCAGTGTAGGAACATTAACGTCATGCACAGATATTCGGATTCGCCTTACTTTCCAGCCACCTTGCTTGTGTTTTAGCACTTTTGGCATATATTTAGAATTCAAATCTGGCAACCCTGGTCTCAGATCGCTAAAAAGTTAAGAGGAAATCATTAACACATTTTAACATTTTTTCATTTATTCCCTTTACCATATCGGTCGGAAAGTACTTGAGTGATGCTTAAACATTGGAAAGTAAGCTTGGCAAAAATTGTTTTGAAATTTTCAAACAGTACAGGTAGTGAACTTGAAGATTATAACGGACCCTATGAAACTCATTTGAAACTCTTGAGTGCTGGAATTCTGATCATTTCAAAATAACTCTAAGTACGAGCTCAAATTCTAAGTTGCTGATAAAAAGACGTGTATTTGACTTATTGCTGTTGTTTTGTTATCCTCATTATGGTTGATGTAATTGTTACATGCATTTTACATTTGATTACTATGCTGGTTTTCATTTGGAGACATAGAGTGAAGGAATTTTGGTATGTGTCTGAAATTTTATTCAGCCGTTTCATCAAGTCGGAATTCTTTTTCCGAATTGTCTGAAATTTAAAATAATTTCGTCCGAAATTTTTGTACGAAAATTAAATGTCGGAAAATAAAACGTCCGAAAATTTCGGAAACTAATGTATCTTTCCATTTTTGCAGCGCACTTCTGTATTACATCTAAGTACTAAATATCTTTCTGTCGAGCGTAAATATTATTGAAATCTTAAGGCTGATTTCCACTCAGTAGAATTTTCCGAGCGGACTGAATTTCAGACGATAAAATCTTAGGCCCCGTTCACACTGCTCCGTTTTTGTTAGTGTCCGTTTTTGTTGCATCGAAGCTACCGTTCACACTGCTCCGTTTTCGTACAAAAACGGTGAGAAAAACCTCCGTTTTTGTGCGTTCACACTGATCTGCCCGATAAGAAAAATGCTGCAAAAAACATCCGTTTTTGTGCGTTCACATTACTCCGTTTTTGTGAAGCTCATTGTTGGATATTGGAGCGTTTTCAAAAACCTCCGTTTTTGTGCGTTCACATTGATCAAATGCGTTTTCAAAAACCTCCGTTTTTGTGGATATCCACTTTTGACAGCGTTTTCGAAAACCTCCGTTTTTCTGGCGTTTTTGTGCGGATAAGTGTGAACACTTTCACAAAAACGAAGGCTTTTCTCTCCGTTTTGGTACAAAAACGGAGTAGTGTGAACCAAAGCGTAACCAAATTCACGGCGGCAACATTTTCACACATTAACTAAGGATTTCCTGTCCAATCGGAAAATTCTACTGAATGGAAATCAGCTTTTAGGGCAAGTACGACAGACTTGCCCTAAGATTTCTCATCAAGCTGCAATTTTCAAGCGATGTTCCAATATAGACGATTACGCTAAAGATGGCGGCGAGGAACTTTTTACCAAGATGCATTGCATTCGAATTACGAATCCTTAACGATTGTATAGGAATTCGATTAAAGAAGGCAGTGCATCTTGGTAAAAAGTTCCTTGCCGCCATCTTTAGCGTAATCGTCTATTATTAAAAATTTAAAGTGGAATTTCTCAAACCTATGTAACCGCAGTATCTTACTTGCAAATTAAAATCCTTTTCTTTGTGATTGAGTCCTACTATCTTCTTAATTATCAAAATTAGATTTCCTTTAGAACGGGATCTACTATTTCGCATGGAGCTTGATCACTTCGTATGGATAAGGAGTGACCACAGAAACGTTAGATATGCTCTCGAAGTTTATAAGCAACCTGTGGTAGGGCTGAATCATTTCGGAACCAATTTTCTTTGATGGTTTGAAGTATCCGCTGTAGATATTTGCAAGTATTTCTGATAGCTGAAAGTATCATTTTTATGTCCCAACGTGTTTCAGTCACCTTTGACAGTTGAAAATGTCAATTATAAGGCCAGACCCACAAACACTATTAATGGTTGGAGGTATCCTGTGCAGTAAACTTGTTGGTTGGAAGTATCTGAGCCACGGCTTAATCGTAGCCCATCTATAAGCTTATCCAATATGGTGCTCAAATGTTATTGTGCTTTTAACAAATAGGAAGATTTGGAAAGGATGTTTTGGTATATTAATCATTGCTTACTTCCCTACCCTTAAGATCTCTTTGATCAGTTTGTTGTTTTGTGCAAAGTTACCAAAAAAGATGTAATAAAATTTATTGTATGATATATTGTATGATGAGAATGGGCCCTAAACAATAGAAGTCAGGCCGACAAATGATGCTTCAAACCATGAAAGGCATAAATGAAAATAGTTAAGAACTTACCTACACAAAGTACATTCAGGTTTCCTCAATGATTTGTGTACATTCTTATTTGCAGATCTTCCTTGTAATCTTCTTTCTGAAGCAAAATGTCTAGCAGAACATGAAAAAATAATGTCATTCAACCGATATTTCCTCTAGTCAACACATTATCCCTTCCAAGGCTGCCGAGTTGGGGGAACGGTCTGTGGGGCCTCACATCTGAAGATTTTTAACTGTTTAGCTGAAATGTATTTTAAGCCGATATAAAGGTGTGCTCGAACAATTTTTCTACTGGATCCGCTTGCAGGGGGCCTCATTTCGCACTGTTGCCCTAGGCCTCCAAAACTTCTCGGTGGCCCTGATCCCATCTAAATATCGACCAGCCATGTCATCAGTTTTGTTACACTCTGAAGAAGGCACCACTTCGAATTTTTCGTCTTTCAATGTCAGAAAATCTTTGGTAAAAACTCAACCTTTGATGCTGGAAAACTGACAAAGAAATGACGATTGCCCCCCCCCCCCAAAGGTATTTAATTTGAGGTCTTGGTTGGGAAGAAAACCGTTGGTTTTGTTACGAGATCAATTGGTATATGAAATGTATGACGCCATTTTGAGTCACTTGTCCTAATACTTTTACCCCCCAAGGCTTCTAAGCAAACCTTAGTTTCCTAATTTTGTCCTGCTCTTGGTTTAATTGTGGAAAGGAAAAATAAAAAGCTCAAGTACATTTGAGCACCATATTGGACAAACAACTACCTTCAAGTCGTGGCTCAGATGCTCCCAGCCAACAAGTTTATTGCAGGATACTTCCAACTACTGATAGTGCAAGTGAGTCTGGTCTAAAATTGAAACCCCTTCCCATCAAAGATAATGCCAACTATTAACATCTGTTACTTCCAACCATGTTCGGAAGAAAAGTTGCAGCGCCGCCTGCACTCGTCGCATGGATGGATTTGAATGGGGCGAATTGTACTTAGCAGCCAAAAGACCGAAGTACTTTGTGAGCTTTGTGAATTTTCTTGCCTTTTATGAGCATTGAAAATGTAGATAAGTTCATCGTTACGAATATTTCTCGGTCGCAAATTGCCTGAAAATTGACGGAATACATTCGTCTGTCTCCTCTGGGTTACTGGAAATAGTTTTCGAACAATTACTACACTTTTTGAATCCCTTATCCCATGGCGATAATTGTGCAGAGGATGTGCCTTACCTGTGAAAAAATCTGCTATCTGTGTCGCTTTCTGCGAGGAGTGTCTTTACTATTTTATCAATTGTTTTAGGCCCTTCATCAGGCACTTCACAACCAGGACGTTTGTGTGTAGTTGAATATACTTATATTCAACTCTTAATTCATGCTCATAACAACGAAGAAATTTTACACCTATACGACAAGCTCTCGGCTATCCACTATTCAGTTCATTCCAATGTACCTGAAGCTCTCTGTTCTATGAATTTTCAAAGTGAAAACTTTTTTTTCGCTCACCTTGTTGTCTATATGAGTGCCATTGTGAAACAAAGCTTTCCTATGTATTCAATGTTTCTTTGGCAACTTTCACCTTCTGTGGGCATTACTTCGAGCTTTAGTTAAAACAGTCCTCCTCAGAGAAGCATTTGCGTAATAGATGTTTTTTGCCCAACTTACAGGTTAAACTCTGTTAATTATCTGTGGTCTTTTATCTGAGCATTCCTGTTGAGGGCAGGTTTTGGATTACCTTAAGAGCTCTGTCTCACTCTGTAAAGTCCCCACGGGCGGGCTTCATTAATTTCAGAGAGTGGAGAGGTATCATGTGTCCCAGACCCGGTCTGGGACACAGGCTAGGAGAGGGGGGCTTTCTCATCATTTCAAATGTAAAGATTAGAAGCGATAGTATTTTGCAGTTTTGCGTCTTATGTTTTGAAATCAACGTGCAATTTTTTGAGTCAAGTACAAGAAATCAACGTTGTTTTAATCCGGGACCATATGAAAATTTACATTTCTTCTTGCTTTAGCTAAATGAATTGGAGACCTTTGCTTATTGCATTAGGTGTTAGAGGTAGCCTTAATAGAAAGGGAGCCTAGTTGAGATTTTTTGCTAGAAAGGGGGCCTTATAATTGGAAAAGGGTATCCATTCTCCAAGGATAAAGGTATTGATTTCTGCCACTGATAGAAACAAATGTTTTTGTGCTATGATCTGGTTGCTCTATGTAAAGTTTTATTGCGTGAGCATTGCTAATTGACTCACCTGTTACTTATTTACATTACAAAAGTGCTCTCGAATTCTAGCCACGAGAATTTCCGTTAGGAAAAGCGATTTATTAAACATACAAAGGTGGCTTACTGTCATGATCCATGAAGTAGCTGACCTGGCATTATCAACCTTAACATGTGCTAACGTGATATTCAGTTGCATCCTGTTGCAAGAACTCGACGGTTGCGTCGGTTACACCTGAGGTACTGAATTGCTTCAATGGAGTTGCTGCTCTCGGCTCTTCCGAGAATTCTGTTTTTTTTTTAGGAACCTTTTTCGTTGATATGCACTCTCTTCTTTGTGTTACCGCAGTTTAACGCATCTTATTTTTCGAATCTAGCTTATTCGGTGTTTTGCGCTGTCTAATGCTTGCAGAATTACTTATTGTGATGAATGTATTTGCAGAAGTGACGTTGCCTGCCGTATTCAAATTATTAAGAGGCCGAGTAATGAAGTCGGTTTCGCAAACACATAAAGTGTTTGTTTTAAAAGTAGCAATTATACGAAGTGCTTTCTGTAATAGACCTTTTCGACCAAATGAAAAAGGATGCTTTTTGAGGCCATCAAAATAGAGCTATAACAATCGTCGTACTCGTCGTTTTGGAGATTGCAGCTCCAAGGCTCATTTCAATAAACGATACCTTAAAATCATCATAGGAAGTCGAAACCACCCATGGAAAGTTTCAAAGTGTTTGTTTTTGTCACTGGAGAAGGCTGCATACTGCAGCATTCCATTCTCTTTAGTCACAAAAAATGCAAGAACCTGGAAAAGTTGGACATCAGGAGGGGAGATATAAAGATTAAGCAACATTCAAAGGTCAAATATCTGGGATGTCTTCTGGATGAAAATCTCTCTGGGGAGTCAGTGGCAACTAAGATGCTTGGAAAAAATAAATGGCAAGCTAAAATTTCTCTACAGGAAGCAAAACTACCTTGATAGCTTCGCAGGTTGCTTTTAGATGCCCTTATTCAGCCACGTTTTGATTATGCATGTACTTCATGGTATCCAGGGTTGAATAAGAGGCTGTCCAAAAAAATCCAAACAGCACAAAACAAATGCATTCGTTTCTTTTTGAATTTGAAAAACACAACACATATTGGGGTCACAGAATTCAAGGCTATAAATTGGCTCCCCACAAAGAACAGAATTGATCAATGTGTCTGTGTCAACATAATGAAATTTTTCAAAGGAATTGCTCCGGCGTGCAGTGGTGAGATATTCCATCCAGTTAACCAAGGCCGAGCAACGCGAAGGTCCAAATTCAAATTAGGAATTTCCTTTCCGGAAAAGTAATGCTGGACAAAAATCCCTATCTTATCTAGGACGCAAAATATGGAATAGCCTTCCATCCGAGGTGAAGTCATCTAACAACATTAATACATTCAAACATAAGATCAAAGAAAATCTTTCCGAAGTTTACAAAAAGAGGAAGATGACATATATGTCTTTTACTACGGACTGTTTTTTTTTATTTCTCATTTTTTTGCAGACAAAAGCCTTTTTTCAGATCGCATTTCTTTGGTTATACCTCAGGAGGGACCTTTATGGAAACAAGGTTGCATTGACCTTTAATGCTATTCCTGCCATTTTTAGCCTGGGGTATTTTTTAAATTAATCATTTCGCTTTTCTTGCCTGTAAAATTTAGTATTATTGTAAATAGATTTCGCTTTGGTTTTTTTCTTTTTGTTTTTTTATCATAAATTGTAATTTTATTTGATGGCAAATATACATACATAGCAGCGATATCTCAGTGATTGCACAGTGCAACTTTAAAAATCATCTTCCACACCTACTACCAGAAATTGGCCTCTTTCCCCAATCCCTCTTTCGGATGGTCGAGAAAGTCTATTGCATTCAAAAACCAGATAAAGCAGAAGTAGCATGTTTTCCAAAAAGTAATGATGTTATAATTGTTTTCCCTGTAGTATATGAATCTCAGGTGCGCCATGAAATGCCTCCTTGTGTGTAGCATAAATTAGATAGTTGTGAGATATTTGGAAATCACGTACGTAATTCCATAAATCATAGGGAGTTTCGAGACATACGATTTTCATCGATGAGGTATGCCAACAAACTCGACAAAGACTCGGACAATCTTTCGCATCCTTCCTCTGAAATTGATTCGTTGTATGGCTACGCATGTATCAAATGGGGTAACATCGAAAGTTTAAATGCATAACCCTTCGCTACCTCCTGAAAGCGATGACAATTTTAGAGGCAATGTACCACTGTGTAAACCATTAGATTGCCTGAAGTTGATAATGTTTTGATTATTAATGCTCCATCACCAGAACTCTACTTTCGTGAAATTTCTATTGTGGTCATGTTTGTTTTGTGCCATCAACGGACCTTCAAAACCTTGCAGACGTAATGAATTTAGCTTTGTTTATGATCACCAATGGTCGACATAGTAATGCTCCTCATGTTTAAGATATATTCTTAGTATTGCCGTAGAGAGAAGCTGCCGACAGGCTTACTGCGAATGCTGTCGCAATTAAACTGACCTGCCTCCATACAGATTGTAAGAATTGTTCTTTGGGTGTGTACGGATGTACGAAGAGCTCCAACTAAAACATGGGTACATCCTTATATTATCTATGTTGCTGAAACCATTTAAAGTGCCATTAAACCTTTTGGGGAGTTTGGCTTAATCAGTAGAACTCGTCAAGCTGATTTCAAATCAAAAAAGATTTTTCAGATCCGACGAGTAGTTTTTTTTCTACGAGTCTTCAAAGTTCGTATTTTGAGCATATTTTGCAAATAATTTTGGTCAACGACCGCGTAATCCGCGATTGTTAAGAGATCTCGGCACTGTGATCCAGCTCTTTGGAAATCATGGAATAAATGTCAAAACACAAAGCCTTTCAAATGCAAAAACCGTTAGACTCATCTTAAAGAGGACACTCTGAGCTATTCAGAACAAAAATCCGTATTTAAATCGGACCAACGAGTGCAGAGAAATTGCAGTTTGAAGTTGACCAAAATTGTTAGGACATGTTTTTGTTTACATTTCCGGTCTATCACTTTTGAAATGGACCTAAACCAAATATTTCAAATTTTCATTTCTCCAGTTGTATTCATCCGATTTCTATAAACTTTTTTTTAGATTAAACCTCAATGTCTGCATCATTACGCAACGTATGAGTTTAATGAATCTACGTCGATTTATGTCGTTATTTGGCACACATTTTTCAAGGAGTGTTTTTAGTAGTAAAACAGCACGAGACCCGTGAAATTCTTCTTTCCTAGTGCAAACAAAAAAAGTGAGGAAAAAAGAGTCTTAGCAACTCATTTCCCTCTAAACTTTAGGTATCGATGAAGATTTCTGCCAAAGGGTTCGTTCAGATTCGTTCAGGTAAACATTTTATAGCAGATATAAAAAATCGTGTCATTCAGGCCAATTTGTGGTATTTTCTGTGATTTCCATTATGGAATGTATATTTTGTTTCTAGGTGCTTCTACTGCATAATTTTTGGTTTTCATTGCACGGTTGTAATAGCAAAGGTTTAAATTGTAAATAAAAAGAGGAGTTATTTCATTATTTAACAAGCACATTAAGATTTAGGTGGGTCCAACGTGGTTTATGAAAATCAAGCCGACTAGCATTTTAGATCTATGACTTTGGGTACACTAGGCCCTAGTCCAAACTCACCATTTGATCTATTAACTGTAGTTCATTTGCTTATGTTTGGAACGAGAGCTTCTTCTTGGTTTGGTACATAGATAGCCTGATTCTTACAACCCTGAACTTGACACTTCACAATGCATTAAGTCTAGATTCAACTACGGCTGGTACAAATTTGATGAATATCCAAACAAAGATGCCATTGACATTTGATGACAACAATTTTTGTTGCGTTTGTGACGATTACTTTTTCCAAAGTTTCCTATGAACTTGTTCCACAAACTCTAAGTTTGATTTTTATCAAAAAGGTTTTCTTTGTAAGTCGCAGTTTTAATCCTGTCAGTTGCAGATAGTTTTCAGACGATTTTTTCAGCATGTGCGACCCTGTAATCAGTTTCAACGTTAACCGAAAATAAATGTGAATTTTCTTGGGACTTTATATTTAGCAGAAGGTACGAACTAAAGAAAAATTGATGTGATAAACATAGAGCCTATGTAGTCACTATAAATTCAAACGATTGAGGATAACCATATAGTTTTCGTGACTGTCCCCATCATGTGATGAAGCAAAAATTTGAGGCTTCCGAAATCTCTTACAAATCAAACTAAGACTGCCCCTTTTTGCTGACTTTTGAAACAGAAATTTAGTTGATAGATCAACAGCCCAGGGGAAGGAGTGCTCCAATATCTGGTCATATTGGCATTCATGGTAGTTTTTGTCAGAACATTCAGGGAATGGGGTAAACTATTATAATTTTATTGTGAATTTTCTGGCACTAGGGGTCATTATCTATTGAGCTGCTGTTCTACTATAATTCTGATACTGTTCTTCTTAGGCGACTTTGATGTAAGGCAATGAGTCTTAGCAATGCTTTGTTTTATGTTAAACAAAAATACTTCAGGGGTTTTGCGATGAAAAATGTTACTGGATAAATAATTTGTACTCAAGGATTGGGTGTCAAAATCTTTGACAAATTGTGGGACTTAGTCATAACAGAAATCCTTCTGCCACTCACCACACCTACTATAACCTGAAGGTGCTGTTTCCACGATCAGAAGGTGTACCTCCAGCTGGAGCTTTGTATCCCAAAAGTCATAGACGTCAAATGCAGGTAAGCTTGGTTTTCCAGACCCAAATTAAACCCATGTACGATTCAAGTCACTGAAATCTTAATGTGCTTGTTAAATAATGAAATAATTCCTTTTTTACGATTTAAACCTTTGCTATTACAGCCGTGCAATGGAAGCCAAAAATTGTGCAGTAGAAGCACCTAGAAACAAATATACATTCCATAATGGAAAATCACAGAAAATACCACAAATTGGCCTGAATGACACGATTTTTTATATCTGCTATAAAATTTTTACCTGAACGAATCTGAACGAGCCCTTTGGCAGAAATCTTCATCGATACCTATAGTTTAGAGGGAAATGAGTTGCTAAGACTCTTTTTTCCTCACTTTTTTTGCTTGCACTAGGAAAGAAGAATTTCGCGGGTCTCGTGCTGTTTTACTACTAAAAACACTCCTTGAAAAATGTGTGCCAAATAACGACATAAATCGACGTAAATTCATTAAACTCATACGTTGCTTAATAGTGCAGACATTGAGGTTTAATCTAAAAAAAAGTTTATCGAAATCGGATGAATACAACTGGAGAAATGAAAATTTGAAAAATTTGGTTTAGGCCCATTTCAAAAGTGATAGACCGGAAATGTTAACAAAAACATGTCCTAACAATTTTGGTCAACTTCAAACTGCAATTTCTCTGCACTCGTTGGTCCGATTTAAATACGGATTTTTGTTCTGAATAGCTCAGAGTGTCCTCTTTATGAAGAGTTTAACGGTTTTTGCATTTGAAAGGCTTTGTATTTTGACATTTATTCCATGCTCTGGATCACTGTGCTCGGGCGAGGCGCCTGTGATGTCATACCGGGAATGACGCAATACTTTCACAAATGCGTGAACACGAACACACTGCAAACGGACTGTGATTCTTGGAGGCATATCGAGAAAGAAAATCGGAAGAAAATGTCAACTGCAGGAAATTGCCTGGCCTGGAAGTGGGAATAATACGTCCATGTATTCCTTTTCATTAAGATGAACTGTCGGGGGCAAAGCCAAGGTAGAAGAGCTGGTATTGATGGACTGAGAGGTTGGAACACCTGGAATAGGTAGGCCTACCACCTACCTGAACATACAAAGCTAACTCAGCAATGGCCCACATGTTCCTCTCATTTTACGCTGGACAGTTACGAATGGATATTTATCCCCGAAAAGACTCAACTACAGATGACTACGGCGTAGCAGCTTTCCCAACTATCGTTACAACGAAGGATGGAGACATCAGAGGTCGTTTCATTTCAAGCAGAGAACGTGTAGGTTAGTTAGGCATATTTATTGCGAGTTTTAGCCAAGGCCATCTATTTTGCTTCGTAGAGATTATGGCACTTCCATTTGAAAGCTCGTAGTTTTTTTATTGATAACGTGATTCAGATCAAACAAAATTTACTTGATCCATCGTATTAGAAATTTCTTGGCCCTAGTGGCGCAATTTTCCACATCTTCACCCAGTTCACTTTGAGCGGACTTTGCCGCTCAAGATAGAAATTGCCAGGTAAGGCAGGGGCTGGATGCTAGTGGTGCTGCTGGATTTAGGTCGACCACAGAGTGTTTCAACTGTGCATGTTTCTTGTTTATGATGTGCATTAAGCTCGTTATTTATTTTGAGGAAATCTTCTTTCAAATTTAGAGCTATTGACATCTTCTGACAGGGCTTCACTTTGGTGTATTTCTCATGGTACTGTTTTGAAATTGATTAATTTACAATCTGAACTGAAAGTAGTTTTGTTTGCCATGAAACAAAATTTTCTTCGAAATGGGCTTGTTGGCATAACAAAACTAAAGCCTAAGTATCTGATAAGGTGATCTAGAGTTGTATTCCAAGTTGATGTCTTTGTTGTAGGATATCACTCAGTTAAATACCAAAGAGACGTGGACCAGTATGTGTCATGGAGGCACATCAAAGAGAAGATAAAAAGAATTGCAAGAAATGAAACTGTATCTCTACACTCTATCATACACTGCATGTCAAAGGAGGATTTTGTGCATTACATCTTTCTTTTCCTGGGAAATGCTGGATACAGTAGTAGCAAACTGTTCTTTTCACAAAGTTTTGCCCAGAATTACATTTTAAGCTTTTTCTATGCAAGTAAATTGAATGTATTTTTTAAAAGAGACAAAGAATTTGGGCCAGTACTGAAAGTTACTCAAAATTATCAAATTTGAGTACAGCAAAGTCCCACCTTAAGGAAACTGCATTATAAGAAACTCAGGCCTGATTTTGTTGAATAAAATACCTCTCGACAAGAAACTATCCCAGCTGATTCATGCTCAGTTTCTTTTAAAATGGAACGTAGTAATATTATTTGGCAATGAGGATGAAAATCTTAAACCCACATCATCGTGACTTCGAGAAACTTTCAGTACTGCCTCAGATTATTAGTTACTTGTACAACTGTGCATATCTACATTGTTTTCTGAATAATGTTGACAGATATTTGGAACGTAAAAGTATTTCTTATACCGTGATATTCACAACCTGATTTGAAGAATTATTTTTTACACATAGAAACTGATCAGGCTGTTCTTGTGAAATGAGTTTCTTTTAAATATTCCATAGCTATCTCTATTTTCACCTTGTTCCCTCATGAACATTCCAAAACAATGATTTTGAAGCCTTTCCGGTGCTTTGACATACTCTATTACATTCTGAATAATATGATACATGAAAGAAGTGAAAATAAAGTGAAACTATGTCAAGGATTTCTTTTATCAAAGTGTATGGCTTCTTAAGTTAGATTTTCCCAGTACCGGAGTTTCTTAATTTTTTGTGATCTGTGAGTTGAGTTTCTTATAAGCAGTTTCTTGTAAAAAATATGTGTAAGTCAAGATAAATTTGTTCCATTGCATTCAGAGTTCAAGAACTGTAGTTGTTTCAATGATTGCCCTTCTGAACAAATTTGGTTTTGCAAATTCCTGTGATTCTCAATGGAAGATGTGGACTTGCCCAAGTCTCTCCTACATTTATATCCAAAAATTGCCACCTGTAAAAGCTAACATTCACAGAGGTAATTATTGGGTAGTTTTTATTTTTTGAGTTTCTTGGCAGTGGAAGAGACTTGGGCGAGTGCAGAATTTTTTAAGGTCTTAGCTATCCTGGAACTGGCTCTAAATCAGTTTCTTGGCCAAGACTGTAGACATACTACTTTCACATGTTGTTTTATATCAAAATGTTGATATTTATTTTCAAGTCTGTCATGCATCCTTGCTTGTCAACTGTTTTTAAATTTTGGGCAATTATTCTTGCTGTAAAGTTGGCTGGGAGTTTTCTTCTCATTTGTGACAACAAATCTTACCAAACAGTTTTCTTTTCACGCCACCTTCCTAGCAACAAGTCATACCACAAAAAACACAACAGAATATTTTCAAAAGTTTATAGCTATTAATATTAGATTATGCCATCACTACATAAAAACAGTTCTCTTGTGAACATCTGTTGCCAGTAACAAAAAACAGTATGATCAATAGTCAACAATCAGGAAAGTCCTCTTTGAAAGCTCTTTCTACCAGCAATCAGGAAGGTCAACTTGGATATCATTGCAATTGCACTGAGTTCTGAAAGACAACTGGGACATCTCTTGGAAATTCCTTTGATGATTAAGTCTTCAAATGAAAACAGGACATATGTCGTGAATGTTCACCTACAAAATTAAAAGATTCGAATACTTCCAATTTTACAATAGCATAAGATACAAACAACAGTTTAATTGGCAAGTAACCCTCCAGTTCTGAGCAGCACCAACAACTTGTTCCATCCTCCAAGCTATCGAACAAAGATTTCCCACATTTGACTGTCTTTCATATGAAGCATGATTAGATTTATGAATGCTTAAGAATGATTTCTGTAAATAAATGATTTTGTAATTGTAAGAACCTTTGTTTGAAATTCTAGCATCAGATGATCACCCTAAGTAAAAAGGCTTTCCATTAGATATATGAGAGGGCAAAGGCCAGTTCACATTTCATTTCACACAGTTTCATAACCAATATCAAACTGGACTTGGGGCTGTAAGAAGGAGCTGCAGATTGGGGGTAATTGTTCATAAAACAATAGAGAACAATGCATCTAATTAATGCTTGTGACATAGCACCATTGTTTGCAAAATTATTGGGGCTCAGCCCTACCTGCCCCCCGCCTGCTGACTTGTTGTTTCATCCCTGTCTGCCAGACCAAAGATTGGCGAAAGACTGCGAAAGAGAGCTGTGAAAGGAAAAGAAAGTTGTCCAACATGGTTTGGCATGATGAGTGATGAAACTTTAATGTCTCCATTACTAAACATTCTGAATAAACTGAATACCTGTCAGGTAGTTCATTGCATAAAAGTTGACCTTGGTTTCATTCATCTTGGGCTTTTCATGACAAATCCATTTCTTTTTCAAATATTTCTGTAATGCTAATACTCATAATTACCCTTTTCAAAAGTCCTATGGCAAGTGCCATCCGCCCGTTTTTGCTTCCTGATGTGGGCTAACAACATCCATGCTTGTTATGATTGTAACTACAATCGATTTATCGTAAAATTACATGGTAGAGACAGATCATATATCGAAGGAAATAATGCATACCATAACCTGATGAATAAATTCTTTGTAAAAGGGCTATGCAGTTTCTTGTTTTCCCAAGCTTTCAATCGATCATCATTTTCAGACTGACTGACTGACTTGACCTTCATTCATTGCCATCGCTGAAGGCCTACATCCAACCGGGCCTAGCAGCCATTGGACTGGTGCTGCCCTTGCAGTCATTTTCTTCTCCGACTTCCATGTAAAGCTTCATTGGAAATGTAAAAGGATGCCAAGCCATCATCGTCCGAGGATGTTGCCGTGATAAAAGAACTAAAACAACACACATTTATGGTCACATTCCCTCTCTCGATCCTTCATCTTCACATCAACCGAACAAGCGTTTTGTGCGAATAGTAGGACAATAAAACAGAGATTCCCGGAATGACATCAGAGGCTGACTCGTTCCCAGCGCCCTAAAAACCCGGCCGTTGACCACGAGTAGGTGTCGTAAAACCCCCCAAAGCAGCGAACCCCTTTCGCAAAATCAAAAAAGAATAATTGTCCGAAGGTAGTCGATGATTGATCTTTCAAATAAGCCAAACTCCCCAAAAGGTTTAGTGGCACTTTAAGGATATTGTAAGATTTCTTTGAGAATGGAAACCATTCAGGGGCATATCACTCATAAGAAATCTCGTACACCTGTGGCGAACATCGTTTGTTTTCACGGAAAATCCATCAAAAATCCATGTAAATCCTTTTCTGCATGAAAAATCTCGTATGCGTATTCGAATAAGTGGAATACCCCTCGGAAACCATAATGGAAAATGTACTGAGACCTCGACTGTATGACACTCATGAGAGTATGAAAGCGAAATAATTCCACTATCAGTATTTAAAGGTCATTTAATACAGCAAAGAAGTTTGGAATTGATTTCTTCTGTTTCATGATCTTTTATTTCAGCTTCAGAAATTTTCATTGCAATGAAAATTCTGCTTCGATCCTGTGCTTTGTAATAAGCAATAGAGGGAGTAGTATTGTAAGGACCAGTCAGGTTCATGACGTATGACCTTTACATATTTTTACCTTGCTCTTTCGCGTCACTTTCGTTAGCAGTTGCACGATGCGTGCAATATGATCCATTAGGCCCTTTTTATCAAATAAATGCCAAAAAATAACGTTCCTGATCCTCTGATCCTAATAAAATTTTAGACTTGTGACATGAACGATAATCGTAGGTTTCATGCGCTGCAAAATTTTTCGAGATCAATCAACCGAAGACGAAGATATTGATTTTGAATTTGGGCCTGAATGAGATCTTTGTTTACATGACCGGAGGCATGGCACTGTTTTGACAGCAAATTACAATTCCTTGTATCTAGGCTCAAACTTCACCGATCTCTTTCATTTTATTTTCATTCTGATCTTCTAAATGTGTGCTTTGATGCAATGTAAAGCATGCTAAAATATTTTGCCTTTTTATGACCATTTTTAGACCATTTTACAATGGTATTTTTCACTAAAATTTTTGTCTTCAAAAATCAATTGTAAATTTAAAAGCTAAAGACAAAAAAGTATGTTTCCCTATGCTCTTCAAAATAATTTCAACAGTTAGAAACACCTTTCTAACAAGTTTCTACCAAAGGGCTGGTGCCAATTTGCCTCCAAAAGTTTTGTACATGATTTTAACATTTTTGCACATTTCGTTACGAAAAATTAGATAAAGTGAAACGGAAAGCTTTCCAAATTATTTGAAACGGATCCAGCGTCAAAGATATGCCATTTATTTGTCCTTTAAGCCTGCTAAAACCTCGAGTCAAACATTTTTAAGGCCAGAGTGGTATTTTGGAGCCATTTGTCCCTAAAAGAATTCACATTTTTTATCTTTGCAAGAATTTTAACAAATAAAGCCTTGCAAAGTGTGTCAAATGTTAGCCATTATATTTTTTAACATGTGGGTAAGATCTAGTCACATTTGGTCCTTTCACTAGATGTCTGTTAAAGTTTAGTGGTTATTCTATGCAAAAAATCTAGAAATCAAATTGAAGACTTGTGAAATGAAAGTAGTCATAAAAGATTTTTAGGTTCGAATTGGCACCAGCCCTTTGGTAGAAACTTGTTAGAAAGGCGTTTCTAATTGTTGAAATTATTTTGAAGAGCATAGCGAAACATACTTTTTGTCTTAAGCTTTTAATTTTACAATTAATTTTTGAAGATAAGAATTTTTTAGAAAAGTACCATCGTGAAATGGTCTAAAAACGGTCCTAAAAAAGCAAAATATTTTAGCATGCTTTACATTGCCTCAAAGCATACATTTAGAAGATCAGAATGGGACTAAAATGAAAATGATCGGTGAAGTCTGAGCCTAGATACAAGGAATTGTAATTTGCTGTCAAAACAGTACCATACCTCCGCCGGTCATGTAAACAAAGATCTGATTTAAGCCCAACTTCAAAAATCAATATCTTCTCTTTCGGTTGACTGATCTTGAAAATTTTTGCAGCACATAAACCCCTAGGTTATGGTGCACGTCTCAAGCGCAACATGAAGCAGGAATCTAAATCTTCAGATTTTGGTTAAGAGGAATATATGTAACAAATACAACTATACTGTGCCACTCATTGCAGGAAAGGACACGAAGTCAGTGAGCTCCCACAATGAGTGACACCCACAATTATCTGAGGAATTTTTTTTTCTATTCATAATAAATTAACATTAAAAGAAACTGAAATACATTATTACTGTACTGCTCTTGGTGTAAGAAGACACAAAGTCATCTGGCCTACACCAAGAACGGCACTTACAATTTTCAAATACAACTTCAAAAACTAAAGAAAACTACTGGGAACAGGAAAAGAAAACAGGAATAAGAAGCAAAAAATTAAAAGAGATAAAGGGACTGGCAGTTCCACACCAAAATCAAACCATGCTATATGTCTAACCCTTGTGTCGTAGGTCTAACATCAGTTTTGTACCATCATATCGAAAACTGATGGTATAATGAAGATGGCAGTAAAGCACTATGGGAGCATTTGGATGGTTTGGTGTGGAACTGTATAGAAGATAGAAAGAAGAGCTTCTAGATGATTGTGTTATGCCAAATTTATTTCTTGCTGATCCACAGATACTAACATGCTACCCAAGCAACAGGACAAAGAAACCCCATCCCTTCACCTAGGCAACACGCCAGCACCCACAATCAATTTAACCTGTTTGTTTTTTCGATGTACTCAATCGTTGCTTCAATTATTATCCTGTTGTCAATCATATTCATATTAGAACTGCCATAAAGAAGCAAGTTACACAATGTTTCTAAATCCAGGTTTGCGATATCAATACCCGACACTTAAGTGACAGTGCCAACGAGATCCTCTCGCAATTGGTTAAAGCGGAATTTAACTCTAAAGAAACATTACACACCCTTGATAAGTCCGTTGATCATTCAAGAACGTTGTTAAATTTGCTATTGTTGATCATGGGGAGCACAGTGTCTGCCGGAGCGAAGTAGTTCAGATGGCCTTTGTTATTTGAAGGTCTTTGGCAAATATTGTTCATTGTGTAGTCAAGGAAACAATGAGTGTGTAGATTCTTTTCTTTAACCTATCTTTAGCAACCATTCAATATGCCTATGCCAGTTCCTTTAACCCCTCATTTCTTGAATTCCAATTGGAGGAAACTACATCATTTTGTTACGTTGAGAAAGATTAAGAAAGTTAAAGTTTCCCCATTTTGTTGAGAACTTGCAGCTCTTATTCTACGGTGACCTTTTTGGAGGATTACATAATTTGATTGTAAAAAAAATTTGAATTCAGCGTGATCAGCAACTGTGACATGACGGGGCACGAGCGCATGCTGGGTTAGAAGGCACAAGTTTGTCACACAGGAAGTATTCTAATGTCATATTCAACTTTAAAGGCTCACGCAACAGCGTATGACCTACAAAAATAGGGACACTGTTGCCATTTTGGTCATCAGACCGTACAAGTGATACATCGCGTCCTATCAAAAGGTGTTGTTTGCTTTGTCAGTAGGAGGTAAGTCATGCCCAATTTCATGATGAATGATCATTGGGTTTGCCAGAAATTCTTTGTCTTTTTTGAAGCAGGGCTTGAAACTCTTGAAACCTGGCTATGAAATCCCCAAACGTATTCATGGTAGCAAAACTGTTCGTTAGATAAGTCACTTTTCAATGACTATGTTTGAATGAGGAAATAAGTTAGTCCATCCATAGGCGTACTTAAGCACTCCATGGTCCGGGATTGTGCCATTTTTGTGCTACCTTTTTTACGAAAGACTCCAGATTCATGGGTATTGTTTCCTTAAGGGTATCTAATGTTTCTGGATTTCTGGGTATGCTTTTTCGCACAAAATCATGTAAGGGTATACTCTTTTCACATGCTCCGAATTCATAGGTGTATTTTATTGGCTTTCCCGCATTAATGGGTATGCTTTTCAGAAATCCTTCCGGCTTTATGGGTGGTACTTGCGGGTTCTGAATGGCATAACCCGTACAGTGGAACCTTAAGAAACCTCCCTCTCCGGGTTGCACGTATTTTTGTAAGGAATTGCTAATATGAAAATCAACTCTCAGATCGCCAAAATAATTAAGAAACTCCATTACTGGGAAAATATAGCTTAAGGTAACTCTGCTTTCCGCTCCAGTGAGCAGCGAGTTGCCGTTTTGCAAAACCACTGTTCTCAGAAAACAGTTAATTTCTCCAATACTATTCGGTCGATCGAAAATCGGTAAAAAAGGGTGTCGTTCCACTGTCATCCATTAGGCCCTTTTTATCAAATTTAAGCCAAAAAGTAAAGTTCCAAATCCTTATACAATTTTAGAGTTGTGACATGAACCATAACCTAGGGGTTAATACGCTGCAAAAATTTTCAAGATCCGTGAACCGAAGGCGAAGATATTGAATTTTAAAGTTGGGCCTAAATCAGATCTTTGTTTACATGAACGGAAGAGGCATGTCACTGTTTTTACAGCAAATTACAATTCCTTGTATCTAGGCTCATATTTCACCGATATTTTTCATTTTAGTCTCATTCTGATCCTCTAAATGTGTTCTTTGAGGCATTGTTCAGCATGCTCAAGTATTTTGCCTTTTTAGGACCGTTTTTAGACCATTTCTCAACGGCACTTTTCTAAAAAATTCTTGTCTTCAAAAATCAATCGTAAAATTGAAAGCTAAAGACAAAAAAAGTATGTTTCGCTATGCTCTTCAAGATAATTTCAACAATTAGAAACACCTTTCTGACAATTCTCTACCAAAGGGCTGGTGCCAATTCGCCTGCAAGTTTTGTAACAAAATATTGAATTTTACAAGTTTTGTACATGATTTTAACATTTTTGCACATTTCGTGACGAAAAATTAGATAAAGTGAAACGCAAAGCTTTGCATTTGTTTTAAACCGATGCAGAGTCAAAAGTATGCCGTTTATTTGTCCTTTGAGCCTGCTAAAGCCTCGAGTCAAACATTTTTAAGGCCAAAATGGTATTTTGCAGCCACTTGTCCCTAAAATAATTCATAATTTTTAAAGTTTGCAAGAATTTTAACAAATAAGCCTTGCAAAGTGTATCAAATGTTAGTCATTGTATTGCTTTAACATGTACGTAAGGTTTGGTCACCTTTGGTCCCTTTACTGGATGTCTGTTAAAGTTTAGTGGTTATTATATGCAAAAATCTCAGATGTCAAATTAGAAACTTGTGAAATGAAAATAGTCATGAAAGACTTTTGGGTTCGAATTGGCACCAGCCCTTTGGTAGAAACTTGTTAGACAGGCGTTTCTAATTGTTGAAATTATTTTGAAGAGCATAGCGAAACATACTTTTTTGTCTTTAGCTTTTAATTCTACAATTGGTATTTGAAGACAAGAAGTTTTTCGAAAAGTACCATTGTGAAATGGTCTAAAAACGGTCCTAAAAAGGCAAAATATCTTAGCTTGCTTTACATTGCCATAAAAGACACATTTAGAGGATCAGAATGAGACCAAATTGAAAAAGATCGGTGAAGTCTGAGCCTAGATACAAGGAATCATACCAATCAACCATGGAGTTTTTGTAAAGTTGGATTTGCCTGTATTTGTGGTGCTCGTGGGACAGCGAGAAAGTCGCGGGAGTGCGTCAGCCTTCTGGCTTTTGGCTGGAGTTGGAATCATTCGGATCTGTGGAGTGCTCTTGCTGCTGTGGGTTTTCGGGGGTGGGAGCTTTTTTCTGGCTCACCCGGTATATATATGTGTATGGGTGTACATATATATTTTTATATGTGTATGTATATGTGTGCAGGTTATATTTATATATATATATTTACGCACGAATCCATGGAAGAACAGTACTGGCTTTTAATATAGGTTTATTAGGTTTGTTAGAAATATCTATTACTTTCATCTGGAAATAAGTAATTTTAAAGTTTACTGAGTGGATGTCGTGGATAAATAAAATAAATGAAATGAAATGAAATGAAATTGTAATTTGCTGTCAAAACAGCGCCGTGCCTCTGCCGGCCATGTAAACAAAGATCTGATTTAGAGTAGTTTCGGGTATCATGGAACACTTAAGGGAAGAACTTAAATCGTCACCTCAATTCAAGACAAATTTGGCCACACTTGGTATTAGCGATTAGGCCTAAGTATGCTCTAACGTTTCATCAACACATTCTATTTCTCAAACGTTTGTTGTCGATAAGCGAGCCAAAAACTTGAGCCCCGGTCGAGTCGGGCATTGTGGAACGCTGTCGGGTATTATGGAACAAGGTTTTTCTTTTGTTTGTATACGGGCCTCTATTTCAAACGTCGCAAGAAAATGGCGACCAGAAATCACGTTCATCGGATGTCCTTCGTTATCAGCGATACAGACAGTACACCAAAAAGTGGAGCAGCCTAACTTTAACAAAAATATGGCGACGGATGATTGAAGAGTTGCAGCTTGTGCAATTGGTGAGCTTTTATCCCACTTCCAGGCCGCCAGGCTTCATTTTCTGAAAAATTTTCCACAACACCCGATGTCCCATAATACCCGAAACCACTCTAGGCCCAACTTCAAAAATCAATATCTTCGCCTTCGGTTGACTGATCTTGAAAATTTTTGCAGCACATGAACCCCTAGGTTATGGTGCATATCTCAAGCGCAAAATCAAGCATGAATCTAAAACTTCAAATTTTGGTTGAATTCGATGCTCTGGATCACAGTGCGCTCGTGCAGAAATCCGACATACTAATCCCTTGCAGTGTTCAGATTGCAAAATATTAGTATGGGGATTTCTGCACGAGCGTCTACGCGCTTACAAAAGATTGTGCAATGTGAATTGAAAGCGTGATTCGTAGCATGGTAAACTGTTGACCAAGGTTTTTACCCTTCAGTGTCGAAAGGCAAACAGAAATATAAAATTCGATTGCGACAAATCTAGCCTAGCTTTTTCAATCAGACTTGGCAAAGTTGTAGATCAACAATCTAGCTAAGGATATATCGAAAGAAAACCAAAAATTTTTCGAGTAGTTTTGGAGATAAATCCACTTTTCTCAAATCAACAAAGAGTTTTGAAAAATAATTTACAAAGCCAGCCTTAACGGAAACATTGCGATTTGCATATCTTTCGATTGCTAAGACTATGTAGAACAATGTCCTTTTTACCGATTTTCGATCGACCGAATAGTATTGGAGAAATTAACTGTTTTCTGAGGAGAGTGGTTTTGCAAAACGGCAACTCGCTGCTCATTAGAGCGGAAAGCAGAGTTACCTTAAAAGAGACGTTTCCTTTGAATTATGTCTAAACATTGGAAAGGCTTCAATAAACATGTTGGTGAGAACTTAGGGTGAATGGATCTCTTGGAAATAAAGCAGGCCTGGCCCTGAGCATGTTAGGAGGCGAACGGTACATTTCTCCCCTCGGGAGAGTCAGGCAGACGATTTTCAGTCCATTGAAACTAGTTGATAAAAGTTTACTGTATGTATAAACGAGGATTGCCGCATTGGTCTTTAAAAGAACAGCTAACTTTACAAAATTAGATGGCGAGAAATGCAATTAAACCTTGAAGAAACTTGTAAGAAACTCTAAGTTCTCAAAATGTGATGGTTTTAAGAGACTTTCATTACTGGCCCGAATTCTTAGCTTCCTATAGAGATAGTAGGTGTAGTCTGGAAGAAAACGAAGAAAGTTAAAAACGAAATAAAAGCACTGATGCTAGCAGAAAAGAAGTATACAGACAGTTCTCATTTCATACCAGTTTACTGAAAAATCCGAATTCACGTTGTTAATAAAAAAGATGAAGTAATTTGGGTTATCTTTTTGTTTTCCACCCCCAAAGCCAGTTTACAAGAATTTGAAATGAGTAAGTTTTCTCGTTGTGGTTACCATCAAAGTTGGACTTATCAAGTGCCATCCGATTCACAATCACACGTAATAACATTTAGTGTAAATATTAATGCCCCTTTTATCCCTAATGCAGTGATATATCCGACAGTTGCCACTTGTGTAGTTTTTTGTGCTTCGTAAGGACAGTTCTCCATATGAATAGGAAGGCTGCGGCTTGTGCAGATTAATCATAATCCAAAAGGTATTGTTTGTGTTTCCCAATGAATTAATACTGTTTTCGATCTGAGAGAAAACGCAGAGATAAAACGTAGAACTTGCGGCCCGGCTTGAGAGCGATGACTTTCACACCTCGCTTCATTTTGAAACCAGTTAAGACGGCGAGAAAGGTTGAGGCTTTATGCAGTTATCGTAAAGATTGCTCTTCGCTAGAACTTTGATTCGTACTGTCTATCTTTTTTCACTGTGTGTTTTCTTCAGATTACAAGACAGGGAGATTTCAGATAATTCAGGGTAAAATGAAAAAAGTCAGACAAGTTTTGTCACAGAGCTGTAATATTTGTTTTTAACAAGTTTATAGAGAAAGAAATGTTAATTAAAAAAACATGTACGACAACATTAATGGAGAGCATTCTCTTCTCACACAAAACGGAAGAAAAATTTTGCTCACATCATTCCTAGTTGGAACTAAACTACTGTTCATCTGAGTCATAATAGAAATATATTTTCACCTGCCTTAAAGAAATAACCGTGAAAGGAAGTGAAACTAAGTTGCATTCAAGTCATCGCTCTCGCGCAGATCCAACTTGGCCCGCCTTTCACACATGGCCTTAACAAGGAGGAGAAGTAATCTTTGATTGTATCTCTCACTCATGGTTATTCCATTATAGTAGCAACCAAGAGCTGAACAAGATTGGAACTGAAACTGACACCATGCCGTATGGGAATACACAGAAATCTCACTTGAAACCGGTGGAAAATGATGGCAATTCAAATGAGTATGTTTCAGATGGTTGCCAAGTTATCAAAGTCTATCGAACAATTGATCAAGCCTTCAAATACTTTATCATCAATAAGGTCAGTGGAATATGCATATGTTTACTTTTGTCTGTGCAGATCTGCATTTTCTTATAGCAATAGCATGTCTTAATGTCTTGCTGTTTGATTTACATTTACCAATCATCTTAACAGGGTGAATTTGAAAAGAACGTAACTTTAGATATCTGTTGTAGTTTACAAAAGTGCACTGGTTGTTTTCATTAGAAACTTTAGTCCATGACGGGCAGGCGGATTCTTCCTACTAATTATTCCTACCATTCCTACCTACCAATTATATTTATTATAGTAGCTTGTATATATATTTTATGTGGCAAATGATACATACATACATACCAAGGCCTCCTAATGCTCTAATTCTAAAATAGATTTTATTTTTGCGAGAAGGGCTTCAAACTACCTACAGATATCTCAAATGTATTAGTATTACAAGGATTCACTCTCAAATGAAGGTCAAAATATTTTTCAGTACTGTAAATACTGTCAAAGCATCTTTTGACATGGATAAGTTATTACTGCAAATCATAGAAGTTTCTTAGCTTCTTTTAGTCAAGGTAGTCAAGGCTTCTTAAGTTTTGAAAAATTGAGCCTTTAGATTCTCACAAAGTCTGGTTTTCATCATTTTTGTCAGTTCTTCGAGTCTTTGGTGTTGTAAGATCCATTGGAACGAACAACTCAAAGACTCAAATGTCAAATACTAAGTTGTTGGAGTCGTCAGAGTCATTGAGCAATTTTATTTCGAAATTTTCAATCAGTCGTTTTGGTCTTTTGGTATTTTGGTCATTATGGTCGTTTCGTCCAACGACTCAATTGACTTCAGCGACGTTTATGAACCAGGCTTGGGGGTGTTTCTATATATAAATGAGTGAATTGTTCTTTCCTTTGTCTCATTGTACCGAAAAGCTTTGTTTAAGGCTTACTTTGAACATTTTGGTAACTGGTTTCGATGCTCGTTGCATGATGGAGATGCATTTCGAGAGACTGACATAGAATCTCCTGTAAAGCCTTGCATGGGTTCAAAGAAAGCCAAGTCGCTATTTTCGATTGGGAAGAGTGTAATTGCATCATTAATGTGTCAATTTTCCTATTCTCTTCACATGAACAGAGTCGCTTAGAGAATATGTTACTGGGTTCAAGTCATTTCTACGATTGGCATGCTGCCCTATTTGAAGTATTGTCAATAGAGAAAATACTCAATATTTCCTTAGCGGTTTTAAGAACAACATGACTTCAATTTTATATCGCTCAATTCTCATTGATTGCATTATCAATTCCCTTAGAACAATTCCTGTAGGGCATTCGTCTTTGAACATCATTTTATTTTGTTGAACAATTTAGATTCCATTCCAGTAGTTCAACTGGAAATTTTCTTGCAATTATGAGCTTCTGAGATAAAGTTGTGATGTTTTTCATCTTGGAGATTTGGAAACAAAATGAGGTCACCTGCTGACACTTAAATCAACTTTTTATTTCTCCAACATATTTCGTGTCATGAAAAGTTGTGCCATGAGTACAAAAAGTTGAATAATGCTAAAATTTCTTAAGAGTTTGGTCACATGACTTGAAATGGGTGAAATAAACCTTGGCCGGTTAGGTCAATTAATTCCCCTCTTAGTAAACGTTCTTTCTTTTTTTGTAGTAGTTACGTGTAATGAAGTGAAGTTACATGTAGTTTATGTGCTATCTTTGTCTTTCAATGCCGCCACGTGGAGTGCTATGTTCGTGTTTCCTGTTTTATGTTGCCTTTGTAGACGTTGTTTTTCGCTCCAAATGGTATTGTTTTAGTAGTAGGGTATAGTATGTTGTAAGTAGTGTTATTAGGTAATATGTATCGTAATTTTTTAGCTCTATATATTAAATCAAATTTCATTAAAAAATCCCACTACATACAAATGTCATTAAAATAATTACAACATACTACAAAGCAATATATTACAATAAGAAATACAAACTAACAAAATAACAAAATTTATGAGGGAATTTGTATGCAGGGAATTTCTTAAAAGGAGGAGCTCTCTCAATAGGTAAACTAATCAAGGAGAGCACCTCCTTGGTTAAAAACAGAATTTTGGAGTTTGATTGATGATAAATAAAGATTCTATTAATTCAACTATTTCATATTTTTAAGTGAGACTGCTCGTGTTGGTTGGTTGTTTTAAGTTCTATGACTTGTAGTTGATGGCGAAGAAATGGAGCTTAAGTTGATGCCGGAAACTCAATACTGCCGTAGCTTGTTTTATAACATGCGAAATGCTGTTCCAAGATTTTGCACCTGCATATCTTGTGCATTTCAAACCATATTGCAACTTGTTTTTGCGAGTCAGAAGAATGTCACCTTTACGTGCCTGCCTGTTATCTTGCTGAAGAACGGGCGAAAGCGCATAAAAAAACTCATGAAAACAAGATAAGGAAGTGGGCTTGTCGATAGAGCAGAAACTGCGTAAAATGGCGTCATCGAGCAGTTTCAGTTTGTTTCAGTTCAGTTTCAGTTTGATAATAATTTAAATTCCACAACATACAATTTAAGTTCTAACTACAAATATAACAAATAACTATACAGTAAACATCAGAATTAATAGAATGATACAGAAAATTAATACAATATATAAACAAATAATACAGGAACAAATAAATTGTATGAAGGGAATTATTTGAAGGAGGAGATCTCTCAATAGGTAAACTAATCGAGGAGAGACCCCCCCCCCCAATATTCTAAGATAATAAGTGAATGACTATTGATTATATAATTAAAATTTCCAAAAAAATTGGCACGTTTGCTTTTTATATGACATAGAAAAGAAATTTTGTAAGACAGAATAGCTTACTGGTTGACCTTGTTTAGCAAGTAAATTTTCAGTTTCACTTTGAAGGATGTTTTAGATGGAGAATTTCGGAGTTCAATGGGTAAAGTATTCCAAAGTTTAGCACCAAGATATCTTATTGACTTTAGACCATATTGAAGACTGTTTTTTCGAAACAAATATAGATCACCTTGACTGGCCTGCCTAGTGGAATATTGATGAACACATGAATTCAGTAAGAAAAAGTCATGAAAGCAGCTAGATGAGGTTTTATTAACAGAATCAAAAACAAAAGTTAAGAGTCGGAGTTCAAAAAGCTCAGAAAGCTTTAAAAGTTTAAGATCTTTGAAGATTGGAAGAGAGGGTGACATGCGAGGATGAAATGAGATAGCTCTGACTGCCTTTTTCTGCAATTTAAAAATTGGATCAACGTACGATGTAAATGTTTGGCCCCAAACAATAAGACCATATTGTAAGAAGGACAAAAACAAAGCATTATACAAGCAGAGTAAAACATCTAATGGAAGTAAGTTTCTTATTTTGAAAAAGATTCCACAAGTTCTTGCTAACTTTTTTGAAAGTTCACTGAGATGATATTTCCAACTTAGATGCTCATCTAAGAGGAGTCCTAAGAATTTGACAAACTTGACCCTTTTAATATGTTTTTTCCCTATTTTAATGACAGCATCAGAAGGAATACTTACAGATGAAGAGTGGAAGATGATGTAGTTGGTCTTATCAATATTTAATGATAATTTATTAGCATCAAGCCATTTTTTTACTGATCTCAACTCTCTGTTTACTATTTTGATCAAATTAGACAAATCACTGGATTCACAGTAGATGTTAGTATCATCAGCAAAAAGGTAAAACTTGAGTTTCTTAGACACATTAGGTAGATCATTAATGTAGAGAAGAAACAGTAAAGGGCCCAGTACAGAACCCTGTGGTACACCACAACTAATTTGCAGTAAGTTGGAATTACTTCCATTAACAGAAACATATTGCTTCCTATCAGATAGATATGACCTAAACCACTGGAGAGCACATCCACGAACACCATAATGTTCCAATTTAGATAGCAAAATGTTGTGATTAACTGTATCAAAAGCTTTTTGTAAATCAATAAAAATCCCACAGCCAATTCTTTTATTATCAAGTGTATTCCTTATAGCTTCAGTCAGACTCACTAGAGCATGATCAATTGAGTGATTTTCTTGAAAACCAAATTGTAATGAGAAAAGAACATTATGAATTTCAAGGAATCTATAGAGTCTTCTGTACATTAATTTTTCAAATATCTTGCTAAAAACCGATAAAAGAGAAATTGGCCTATAGTTTGAAGGTAGCTCAGGATTTCCCTTTTTGAACAATGAAATCACCTTGGCTATCTTGAGTTTATCAGGAAAAATACCTGACTGGAAGGACTGATTCACAAGAAAAGCAAGAAGTGGGGAAACTGAGAATCCAATGATTTTAAGTAATTTTATAGGTATACTATTAGGACCGACAGATTTAGAGGAATTTAAAATGTTAATCAGGTCAAAGACCTCTATCTGAGTTGCGGGAGAAAGAAAAAGTGAATTAGAAGTCCTGTTTGACAAATAGGCAAGAGGAGATTTAGGAGTTTTTGGGATTTTCTTGGTTATATCATCTGCAACGTTAACATAAAAATCGTTAAAAATATTAGAAATTTTACAGTGATCAGAAGTTACGTTTCCATTTTTATCTTGGATTTTGTTGACTGAAAAAGAACCAGAAGATTTATGAGAAATTATCGTCTTTATACCTGACCATAACTTTTTCATATTTTGACTGTTTGTTGAAAAATAATTATGAAAATATCTTGCTTTACTTTCTTTTATTTCATTAGTTACACGATTTCTAAATTTTTTATACAAATTACGGTTATCATCAGATGCCTTTTTCTTCAATTTCAGCAAAACTCTGTCTCTGATTCTCATCATCTTTTGAATTCTATTGTTTATCCATGGCTTATCTTTAAGCTTCATCTCCTTTCTACTCCGCTTTTTAATTGGAGCATGCTTTTTGGTCAAAGATGTAAGATCATTTAAGAATCTATCAAATTTGTTGTTTATATCATTGTCACTGTCTTCCAAATAGGTGAAGTCAAGCTGGTTAAATTCTTCTAGAAACTTTTCATCATTAAATTTGGAATAATCATGTTTAAGAGATCCAGATTCATTATGACTAATCAGAGTATTTTGTAAGATAAAAAACTGGGGGAAATGGTCTGTGATTTGCATTAATATATTACCACTTGTTATTTTAGCATTGGTAGCATTAGTGTAAATGTTATCAATGATTGATGCTCTATGATCAGAAACTCTAGTAGGATGATGAATACAAGGAAGAAGGCTGTAAGAGAAAAGGTTGTTAACAAAGTCACTTGTTGGTGTATGAGAAGCATAATCTAGAAGATTAACATTGAAATCACCCATTATAAGTACTAGTTTATTTGAAGATATATTTGAGAGGAGGTTCTGAAAATGAGATGTAAGGGTATCAACATCAGAACTAGGATGTCTATAAACACAGCAAATTAGTACATTTTTGTCATTTTTGTTTTCAATTTCAACCCAGACAGTTTCAAAATCAATTGTGCAGGTGTCTAAGTCAACTCTTGGATTAGAAATGAAAGACTGTTTGATATACAAACCAACACCACCATTTTGAGTAAGTGAAGAAGTCTTAAAAAAAGTATAACCTGGAATATCAACATTGGATATTATAGGATTGTCAGTAGAGTCCCATGTTTCAGACACTCCAATTACATCAAGATCCAAATTTGTGTGAACAGCTAAAGAAATTAGTTCATCATGATGAAGGGATAAGCTTCTTATATTTGTGTGAAGAACAGAAAAGTCACTAGGAGATAACTTTAGAGAAGAGAGTTCAGATAAAGTGAAGTAGCGGGAATCAATATTTTGTGGCATATGCTCATCAATATCATAGTCACTAAGGTTAGGCGAGTTGATGAGGTCAGAAGTAATTTCAAATGAAGGTGTGGAGTCAACAAAGGAAGGTAAATCTATATGATGAAGCTCCAATAACTCATCATTTTTGAGAGAACTAAATGGAAAAAACTCAGTGGTACACTGCTTACAAAACCATGCAATATCATCAGGTTTTTTTTGCAATTCATTAAATTCAGAAGCAGAGATATCATTGCACTTAATATGGACATAATGATTGCAATTATTACAAAGAACAGCCTTTTGGTGGTTCAGTATATTTTTGTGGCAAATACCACACAAAAAGTTATCTAGTTGTGTCATCAAGGACAATCAATGATTTCTAAACTGAAACAGAAATGAAAAAATAAATAACAGATACAATGGAAAATACATTGTAAGATCTAACACATTGTAAGCCATACTCACAAGAATGGCAATTGAAACACAACTGACTTTGAAAAGTTCAGGGTTTGCTTGTCCGATAAGATACATAGACACAGAGTTATTCACCAAATGAGATTTCACTGTCATCTGCTCCATGAGAGCTCCTATTTGGATCCGCAGTGGGCAGTGGAGATCTTTTTCTTGCATCAGGAGGTTTCTCTTTCACCACCAATTTGTCACCAATAAAGTAGGCAATCTTGCCTTGATCACGAGCTGCCAGCATCTTTGGAATTTGTTCCTTCCTTCTTTCTAGGGTTTGCTGACTGAAGTCCTGCAGGAATAATACATCAGGTGGTTTTATCTTTCTAGCAGCTGCCAAAACTTGCTCCTCTTTCCAGTTAAGGAACTTTGCGACGATAGGTTTTGGTCCATCTTGACCATGATTGCTACGTCCACGTGCAGCACTTCTACCTGGCCCAGGCCTTCTTGCAACTCTGTGTGCCCTCTCGATACACAGTTCGTCTTTAATTTGAAGCAGGTCCTTGACTTTCGACTTAACAAGAGCCTCAGTGTCCGCCCATGTTTCCTTTTCTTGTTCAGGAATGCCAAAAATCTTTATGTTGTTGCGCCTGCTTTGATTTTCAAAATATTCTTGCTTCCTCATCACGTCCGAAATATTAGCATCATGGCTGCCAATTGCCCCATCCAGATTCTCAAAATGAAATTCCAAATCTTTGACTTTGTCTTGAACTACCTTCATGTCTTTCCCAGTGAATTCAAGGCTAGCTTTAACATCATCCAAATCAGATTTGATTGACTTCATGTCATCTTTCATTTCACCCATCAACGTGGTCACCAGTAAACGAAAGGATTTTTCTTGCATTTCAAGCAGTTTTTTGCAAACTGCTAGTGTTACGTATTCTGGCATCATTAATAACTGTATTGGAACTAAACTGAATCCTTTTTAATAAAGCTGAAGCGTACCATAATCTTAAAATTGTGTTAGCAGAATTTAGGCCATAGGCCTAGAAAACGGAGGACAAGTACACACGTCCGTCCGCCACCGCACACATGAAAAAAGTGAGCAATCTGAGATAAGGAAGTGTCTGGATGAATAAACTTTTTGAAACGATAAATCAATAGTTTAAAGCCCAAGGAACAAAATATCAAGTGTTGCCAAATTTTGGGATCTGTTGCAGAGAGCTAGGAGGACCCAAAGTTACGAGTTTTCGCACATGCATGCGCAGATTCTGCTCTGTCGGGCTTGTCAGGATTTCTAGCTACTGAAAGCTAATTTAGGCCCACTGTGCATGCCGCATCCAGGCATGGGACCCCTAGTTTAACCGTTTAACGTCCCTTCCAAAGGACGACGAGGTGAGTTGTGAGGCCAGGCCTCCGAGGTCACCCATCCGGAGTTTGACCTCACTCAACCGAGTTTAACTTCACAGTCACCTGACGAAGATTGTATAACCCACTCGGCCACTCACCCCGCACAACCATCAAACAGTCCCCCGTAGTTTGTGGCATGCATTCTTTTCTTCCATACTTCAAAGAATCAGAACTGACTACCGGAAAACTAATCTTTTTTGCAGCAATCTATCTATCTATCTATACTATCAATGTACATTAGCCTGATGTAAGGCTATTACGCACAGGTTTGTTAGTGGTAGGTTAGATTATGTTCATGTATGGCGGATATAAAGATGAGAATTCTGCACTTTGCATGGATATTAAACAACACTGACTTTTTTGGTAATTACTATGTTTTCACAGTTTTCTCACACCCCCTTTCAACAATCTTTTGGAAGAGCTTCCTTCCACATAATTCGTTTCCGCCTGCAAAATCCTGCTTCTTAAAGAGGGCCACCATGTGTCTAGAACTGTGATTTCCCGATGATTATCCAAAAGGACTCGCTTACTTAATTGTTTTCCTGCCACCATAGGTTGAATGGATTTCTTTCTGCGGGGAGAGTTAGAAAACGAGTTGAATGCTCGCAAGCAAGTAGTCAATAGATGCCAAAATGCTGATGAACATCATGTCCCTAAGATACAAACAAACCACTTTGATCTGAAGATGTAGTCTGAAAATAAGTCTGTTTGTGCTCAATTTACGAGCGAATTTATAAAAATGTGTCGTCAGAAATACTTTCAGACCAGTTGTAAGATCCTTGACGAAATTTTGCCATAAACAACCATATTTCTGAACTTTAAAATGGATTACAGCATGCAAAATAATAATTTTGTTTTATTATTAACGTTTTCTACATAACTGAAAACCTCGAAAGCCAACCCCCCCCCCCCCCATCCGTCCCTCGTTACTTCTTCATGCCGGCTCTAGAATTGTAAGCTGATAACCGAGGAGAGCAGCATGAAGATCTTATAAGATGAGCAATTGTATTTCCTCGGAAATTATAGTTTGAAGCTACAGAATTGATTAATCAAGTAACTTCCATATGATAGCAAAGTTCAACATGCCATGTGATAGCAAAGTTTTGTTGAGGAATCTTATTCTTTGTCTTGGTTCACCATTGTAATTTAAAATCTAAATTTTACTTGTGTGGTTGATTTTTTCTTTATACATCCGTCACATTTTTCGTGTTTTTATTTCAGGATACCACGGCTCAAGAAGTGGTTATAGAATCAGTGGAGCAGTTTGGAATTACAGATACACGCGGGTAATTGAACTTAGGTTAACAAATGTGGAACTTCATAATTTGCAACTGCAAAATCCGGAACTTTGCAACGGCAAGAATCTAGAATATCATCATACCTTTTCTAAAACTTCAGAATTCCATGACAGTAAATTGGATAGAATGAAACATACTAAGATTCAACTGTGCACCGATTTCAATTGTGTCAAATTTTAGCTTTGTTTGTAATAAACAAATACCTCATTTCTTCGAAGATACATCATCAAAAGGAAACTCACCCTAGATATCATACCACATATCTTAAAGGTAACTCCCTAAAGTAATCATCAACGTACAATTTATAAACAACATATTTATCACAGTACAGGAATCATTAAAGCAACTCCCGATCATTTGAGCGACAAATCAGTGAAAGCCACCAGAGAATTAGAAAATTCAGAGAGAAAGTGTTAATTAATAACTGATTAGAAAATTGTATATTGCTGGTTTCAAAATATTAAGATACATTTATAACCAGGCATCTCAATGTTTATTAGATGCCTTGACAATAGTTCTGAAGCTCCAATGGTATGTTTTAGGAAGCCATATTTCTTGTGTGAAGTGACAGCAACAGATGATGGCGTCATAAGACAAAAGCGATTATTGAATGTAGCAACTGATCTTGCCAATCGTATTGGACTCAGTTCTAGGTATGTAAAACCAAGAAGCTTTACCTGAGTTCCTATTTTCCCACGTTTCCTTCCATTTCATATCATCATATTACCTAATCAAGCATTCCAGCTCAATCAGAGCGGGAATCAGTGCCCAAGCCAGTGCTTGTTCAAAGGCTTGCTTGTGGAATTTTCAAAAGATCTCAGACTATGCCAGCTTTGCAGTATCAGGACCGCCACAAGATTCACGTTTAGTGTTAATGTGAGAATTGAAAAAACAGAAGTAACAACTCTATTTCTGTGATGGATAGCGAATTCCATTTTGGCAAGCTTTACGGCTAGTGGACCGGACTTTCATGAATTAGCATAGTTGAGCTCATTTTCTGAATCTTGAAGGGCATGTCTCGTAGATATCTTTGGCAGTCCTTTGTTTGAACTGCAACGACGGAATGGAGTCAGCATTAACTTAGATACAGACTGAGGAACCATTTGCATGCCATTTTAAAAGCAATTATGGAAAGACCTATTTTTGAAGATAACAACTATTTCTCGTTGATGCCATCATCAGATGAAGAATCTTAATTTCCCTAGTTTTTTTTCAGTTCCTTTTCCACTTATCCCGACAATTGAATATTTCCTCTTACTTACCCCCTCCTACTGTTTACTCTACCATTAACTTCACAGTCTAATTGTGTCCTGATTTTATTTTTCATTGCTTTGAAAGAACACATTTCCATATTCTGTTGTAGGTATTATATCAAGAATAATTTATCAGATGGTGGTGTTACTACAGAAATCGCTCAGGTAACATAGATTATTATCACAATGCACCAAACTCCTCATGACCACTTCTAAGTATCATTAATTGATGCCAGTGTAGGAAACTTTTTGTTTGTATTTCTGACTCTTCCAACTGATCTGTATCATTTTAATGGCAAGTGTCACGACGAGCAATTTCATTTTTGACCTTCAGGATGACAGGATAATAGATTGAGCAAGTGGTAACAAATTATTCGACAAATCCAAGAACGTAAATATTAACTAATCCATTTAGTGACGTATAATAAATATTGACAAATCCATGTTAGAGACAAAATCCAGTAAATATTGAAAAGACATCATGATCAAGTAAATAGTACATGATCAAGACGTAAACGGCGGCACTCAGAATCGTGCCATCTTCAGCTAACAGATCAAAATACACGTGCTGTGTATATAGCACTGATAATCAAACTGGTTTAACTGATCAGTCAAGATAATATGGAAAACGAGTAAGCGAATAAACAAGATAAATATCGCAGGGATCAGAAGCTAACAATTATATTTACAAACACTAAGATTTTTTCTCGTTTTACACCTAGGAGATGAAAAGCTCTAATTCTTATGACCAGTAATCTGCCTTTGTTTTTTTGTTTTGTTGCCAGTTTTTGTGCAGTGTTTCTTAATTTTTGTAGTTTTGGACTTTGTTTTGCTCATTGAAAATCATTGTGAGTGAAGACCCGGTGACTTCAAGTCTTGTTTTTCACTATGGATGATACAGTGCAACGTAGGATAGACTTGTAGTTTTTTTATCTTGATATTATTGGTGAGTATTGATGAGTTTTGTGGATTTAGAGACAGTCTGTCACAAAAAAATCAATAGACTCGCAAAGATGGGTAAATCAAATTCATTGTTGGCCTTCTCCAGAATAGTAAAACTTTCTAGATTTGCACAATGGCCTGCTTGTTTAATGTGTTCACTAATGGCCGAAAGTGATGTCTTAATAGGCTGACCTTTTTTACGTATTCCCAAATGTCCCCTACTAATTAACGAGTGGCGAGATGTTTTACTTATGTAACAGGCCTTACCACCTGAGCACGAATACTTATACACCATAAGGGAGGGAGCAAACATTCTTAGGAATCTAATCCTTGAATGGGAAAAAGTTTTCTATACGTCGTCCTGATCGAAGACGAACCCGAACGTCTACGCATAGGTAAGATTTGCGTAATAATCTGGAGATCTTGCGCCAAACTTGAAGGCTGATTTGGCCTTAATAGGACACATACAAGCACAAAGGCATTATCTGAACTTTTTAGAAGGCTTAGGCCTGGGATCAAAAGTTTATTCAAAAACCTCTTCATAAAACGGTCAACTAAACGTTTAGGATAACAATTAGCGTGCGATATTTCTTTGATAATAAATAGTTGCATATGAAAGCTTACGTAAGTAGAGTATATATGAAAAGCATGATACAGTAAGACCGTAATAAAATTTGTTTTGTAACTGCTAGGGGTCAAACTGCCAAAGTCCGTATAGAGCCCAGTGAATTTTTTTACGAAATAAATTAAAGTACGACCAAAAACTATGTAGAGTTAAAACGTTTTTCGATGCCATTTCGGCTCTATTTGCTTAATAGTAAAAGTTAAGATCTCTTTCGAAAGAGGAAGAGAAGCGTAATATCCTTAAGCAGCATTTTCGAAATTTAAACTTACAGAAGGGGGTTTAAATCAAGCCTCAAAAAAAGCAACTCTTAGCCCACGCATCCATCGAAGTTGAAAAATACATGGCAGAAAAGCTCTATCTTAGCTGTATCCAAATCTGTGCTCCATTTATTTGTTAACTAAGTACATTTTCATCCATATGCGAAGAATTGGCCAAGGGTTAGCAGATTTTGGAAAAGTTGGTTTCACTAAATCGGGGGAAGCAACAAGTCGCTACTGCAACGAACAACATGGACTTTATCACAGTGAAACTGTATCGAGCATGGAAGGTTATCTTAAGGGAGTTTAACCGAAAGTCACTTTCTCGTGATTATTGATGCTTTCCTTGAAAAAATATTTCATTTGAATTTCGAGTTGTTCGGTCAAGCATGTGAGATAACTATTTCTTGCAATAGCACATGAAATGCATCGATTGTAATCTCTCAAGCGGCTAGATTCGCAAATGAGAAACACTGGGCTACTGCAAAGGTTCTTTCAAAAACTGTAAGCGTACCAAAGTTAATTGTTTAGAATCTACACAAAATATTCTTTGAAAGAAATCAACAACATTTAGGAAGAGAAAGTGAATTTCGACTAAGCTCTTTAGAGGCAATCTTTCATGCTAGGTACAGTCTTTTGTGATAAAGTCCCTGTTATTTGTTGTTGTAGCGACTTGGTGCTTCCCCCGTTATTGAGAAAACCAGATTTTCCAAAATCTGCTAACCCTTGGCCATTTCTTCGTTTGTAGACAGAAACCTATTGGGTTGACAAATAAACGGAGCATAGATTTGGATACAGCTAAGATAGAGCTCTTCAGCCATATATTTTTCAACCTCGACGGATGCGTGGGCTAAGAGTTGCTTTTTTTGAGGCTTGATTTAAACCCCCTTCTGTAAGTTTCAATTTCAAAAATGCTGCTTAGGGATATTACGCTTCTTTTCCTCTTTCGAAAGAGACCTTAACTTTTACTATTAAGCAAATAGAGCCGAAATGGCATCGAAAAATGTTTTAACTCTACATAGTTTTTGGTCGTACTTTAGTACCAAAGCTGAACCGTACGAAGTGATCAAAATATCAAAGGAGGGTAGCGAGTTTTCTTCTACTTCATAAGTAAATTTTATATTTGGGTGCTGTCCGTTAAGAAACTCCAGAAACTTGTCAATATGCTCTACTCCTTGAAATGAACAATAAATATCATCAAGATATCTACGGTAAAGTATCGGTTTAATTGAATCGTATCAATTTTCTTTTGGTGGATGACGGAAATTTCAATTTTTGTTTTTTTTTGTTTTGTAGCCATGAAAAGTCCATGACACCGTACCAAACAAAATGCTCTGCAGACATACTACTTGAAAATTTTTGTTATTTCTCCACAGGAAATCGCCCGGGAAGGGACAACTACGTTTCTACAACTTTCACCGTTAGATATTGCGAGAGAACTCACACTTACGGTAAATTTTCTTGATTTCTTTATAAACGCTACACTCTTTTTCATTGAGCATTTATTGATACCGTTCGTATAATGTTTAGAACCAAAGCCTTGGAAAAACTTCTTTGTTGCACTTGAGAGAGCTTGCTGCTAGTTTCGTAATAATGTTTTGAAATTCTTTCTACAAATTCGAAGTTTTTTGCCCTGTGGGTGGTTGTCCGGCAAAATGCTGACCAATAGAATGCTTTTATCCTACCTGCCCCGCCAGCTCAAAGTCTAATCTTAAATAGTGCAATTGCGCTAGCTATTGATGGTTGTAATGTCCTTGGGTAAGGATGGTGAAAGGAAGTCTGTAGAAACGACTACATTGTGTATGATAGTCAGAACTAACTATGGATGGGCTAATCGATCTATGTTTGTACATATATATATATTTCAGGAAAGGGTAGGCGAGTTAGCTGGATGGCTTAAGGACAGGGGCTACGAAGAGTCTTTAGTTAACGAGCAAATAGATAGGGTAGGTAGGTTGGATAGGGCAACTCTTCTAGCAAATTCGGGAAATAGGACCAATGACCAAGGGAGGGGGAAATGGCTCCACTTGTTGCGACATTTCATCCAGCGCTCAATACTTTGGGGAAGGTTGCCAGGAGACTCAATCCTATGCTCACGAATTCGGAGGAGAACCGGCCATTCAATTGATTTCCGATGTATGATGCAGAATTCGAAAACGAGGCTCCGATTAATGGCGACTTGCGAGAGTTGAAAAGTGTTGAGAAGAAGAAAGCGCTAAATTTTTGCAGCTACTGCTAGCTTGCAGAGGGAACAGCACGAAAGTTTGTTGTTCGAGGGTTCAAAGAATGTTAGCTTTGAATAAAGTGTTCATTTCAGTTATTTGCACCAAAGGAACAGAAGAATTTAAGGCAGATTCTTGTGTGGCATGTTTTGCTATCAACAAAATGCAGATTTGGCCTAACTTTATGACAGAACTTTGTGAGAGACATGGAGTCTTACAAAGTGTGAGCATGAAATCAGCTTATATAGAATAATCACCAGTATGAAAAGCCTTCTCCAAAAATTGAGAACCTATTTGGACGCTATTAGAAGTCAATTCAAGGTTAAGAAACTCTTTTTAGTTCTAGGTTATGAGAAGCAAAGTTTTTTAAACAAAAAGTGCATCACTAACTAGGGTTAAATTAAAAACTAATAAGAAACAAATTGTGGTTTATTGAATGATAAACAGGTCATATGAAACTTGTTGGTCTAAGATTATGCAATAAGTCATCAGCATGAAATTGTGTTGAGTTTGATTTTTATGCGTCGCATAGCTCCGAAGTGTGTCTAGTTTCATAAGATCAGCAGTTTCAGAGACGCAAAATCTTTGATCTTCCATTAAATATTCCATGTTGCACAGGGAATTACTTCATGTTAAATGTTCAAAGGGTGTCCATGTGAATTCATCTGTGCTGATAGCTGTTTTAAAACATAGCTATAATTGTTCACAATGAAATTGGTCACTTTCCTGTCATCACAGTAACACACCATCTGCAAGAAATATGCAATCCTCGATAGCAAGTGGATCCTTCCCCTGCAACAAAATGAAGAGAATTATTTCACACTGTCTTTTACAAAATTGATTACACATGATCCCAGGGAAGTGAGTATTTGATCTACCTTTGTACATACTGCAACTAAAATATAAAAACTCACAATTTACTGTATATTGTAAGATATTTGAGTTCTGGGTGGGTGCAATAGTATCAAGATTCTTTAAACTGAAATATGCATGAAAAACAAAGGGCTGTTAAAAAACTCATGCCCCATGATGTGGTGCCCCTTTTTGAGTTTGCGATGAAAAGGTAAAAATATACAATTATTGTAGAATTGTCATTGCTATGTAAATCAGTCTTCTTAGTCCTTATCATTGTTTCAAACTGCTACATTAGAATCACAGTGCAAAAAGTAGGAGTGACTTTTCTTCAGAAAGTTGAAGGCAACCATTGCATTAGCTTATTACCATCATCAGACAGATTTTTATTATTATTATTTATTATTTTATTATTTCACTTGTTTAAGGAGGGTAGCCCTTCAACAATGTTGATTTTCAAGGGGCCCTCCATTTATAAAACTTACAAAAAATAAATAAATAAATAAAGATAAAATCGAAACTAAATTAACCTAATGACAATTCGAAATATACATGCTACTAAAACCCTATTCAAAACCCTATTAGAATCTAAAAATAAATATCTACAATAAAATAAAAGCCAATCACAGTCACCTATTTACAATTAAACAAACCATTGTTTAAAGCTGTACAGGGAGGATGCCTGCTTACACTCAGCTGTGAGGCCGTTCCAAGACCTTGCACCTCTAAATGAAAAACATTCCTGTCCATTTTTGGAGTTTTTCTTAGGTAACCTTAAGTCAGTTGCTGTATTCCTAAGATTCCTGGAGGTCAGCTGGGATGTTTTTGTGAAAAGATTACACATGTACTGTGGAGCCAGCTCATGAAGGGATTTGAAGACCATGATATTGGACTCACTAGCAATAGAGGATTGCGCTAAAGATGGCGGCGAGGAATTTTTTACCGAGGTGCACTGCGTTCGAATTACATATCTTAAAGATCCTATAGGAATTCGATTAAAGAACGCAGTGCATCTCGGTAAAAAATTCCTCGCCGCCATCTTTAACGCAATCGTCTGTTAGCTCATCTATTGTCTTCCAGCCAAGTTTTTTTATGAGTGGCCTGCCTGGGGCATTAAACCTGCTGCCAGTTACAATATGAGCAGCACGGTTTTGCAATTTTTGCAAATGGTTGATCTCAGTCATGCTACAACAGCTCCATACAGAACAACAATAGCGAAAGTGTGGCTTCACAATACCTGTGTACATGTTCTTCAGAGTTTCTTCTGGGAGAAAAGATTTAGCATGCTTCAAAAAGCCAACACCCCTGGAGACCTTAGAAGAAACAGTCCGAATGTGCTCCTTTCAATCCAGGGAGTTGTCAATCTGAACGCCAAGATATTTGGATTTTTGAACAACTTCTAGCTCATTGTCCCGGATTTTCAGCTTCAAAGATTCTCCTTGATTTTCCAGAGCTTTATGCTTTGGTTTTGTGGAAATCAGCATGGAATGTGTTTTCATTACATTAAGTGAAAGCTTGTTTCCTTTAAGCCATCTTTCAAGTTGTGCAAGGTCACTATTTAGTATTTTGTTGAAACAGTCCGAATTGTTGTTCTGTATGGAGCTGTTGTAGTATTTTGTAGAACAAATGTCTAAGTTGTTAGATCAATATTCTAGATATGACAATGTAGTGGTCCTTGGAGACTTCAATTTAGAACCAGATGACACAGCTTTGTCATCCTTGATTAATGATCATGGTTTATATAACATGATCAAACATCCAACATGTTTCAAGTCTTCCAGAGGCCGTTGCATTGACTTGATATTTACAAATCGTAAGCACTCCTTTATGCAATCCAAGTCATTTGAAACCGGATTTGGCGATCATCATCACATGATCTACACTATCTTGAAGACAACTTTTATCAAAATCCCCCCGAAAAAGATTATCTATCGAGACTACAAGAACTGGTCTCAAGTGCATTTTGAAGACGAGCTGAGGCAAAACCTTGTCTCGGCTCATCCATCTGTGTATGGAGACTTTGAGTCGATCTTTACGAAAACACTTGAAGCAAATGCCCCCACTAAAACAAAGATAGTGAGGGCTAATAATAAACCACACGTAAATAAAGAACTACGGAGGGCCATAACAAGAAGATCTACTTTGAAAAACATTGCAAACAGGAGCAAACGAGAGGAAGATGTAAGAAAATATAATGATCAAAGGAACCTAGTTGTCAAATTGAATGTAAAGGCTAAAAAGCAACATTTTATGTCGATACAGTCGAAAACGATTGACAATGAGAAAAAATTTTGGAAGACTGTTAAGCCTTTGTTCTCAAATAGAAATCCTATGTGTGAGAAGATAACTTTGATTGAAAATGGCAAGATCCTTTCAAATGATGAGGAAATTGCAGAGTGCTTTAATGAGTATTTTACAAACATCACAGATAGTCTAGATATTGACCCCCTTTTCAAGGTGGTCCATGAACAACAGACAATAGATGAAATGGTTTTGAGAGCGATAGATAAATATGAGGATCACCCTAGTATTGTGGTGATTAAACAACATGTAACAACGAATTGTACCATCTTTAATTTCTCTCATGTAAGCCCAACCGAGGTCATGAAGCAGATAGATCTACTTGACAATAATAAATCTAGTAGTGGGAACATTCCAACTAGTATTTTGAAAGCAACGAGGGAAATAGTTTGCCCCTACCTAACTGACTGTATCAATTGTGCTATCTATGATTGTAAGTTTCCAAATGAACTGAAGGAAGCTGATCTTAGCCCTCTTTTCAAAAATGATGATTCAACTTTTAAGGGAAATTTTAGACCTATAAGTGTCTTACCTGCTGTTTCTAAAATCTACGAAAGAATTCTAAAAGAACAAATCAGCTCGTACTTTTCTAATAAACTCTCAGAAATCTTATGTGGTTTTAGGGAGGGGTTTAGCACGCAACATGCTTTGATACGATTGATTGAAAAATGGAGACAATGTCTTGACGCGTCAAGTATAGTGGGGACTATTCTAATGGATTTATCCAAGGCATATGATTGTCTGCCTCATGACCTCCTTATTGCGAAATTGGAAGCTTATGGACTAGATGTAAATAGCCTTCGCTTGATGTACAGTTATCTGGATAGCCGTATTCAAAGGGTAAAAATTGGTTCACATAGAAGTACAGCAAAAGAAATCAAAATTGGGGTCCCACAAGGATCGGTCCTAGGCCCCTTGCTGTTTAATATCTTTATTAATGACCGCTGTCTCATTAACCTAGACTCTGAGATATGCAATTTTGCAGATGATAACACCTTATACTCATGTGGACATGATCTACAAGAAATAGTGACCAATTTGGAGAATGATCTCAGTAAATTACTCGAATGGTTTAAAAACAATGGAATGGTTGCTAACCCTAAAAAATTCTAGCTAATGTTCCTTGGTTTGCAAAGGGAAAAAAGACTTCGTCTTAACATTGAGGAAAACAAAATACCTACAGCAGGTCACGTTAAACTTCTAGGAGAGGAAATTGACAGCAAATTAACGTTTAGCAAACACATTGAAACGTTATGTTCCAAAGTCAACAAAAAGGTCAGTGCATTTGCTAGGCTGAATAATTATATCTCTCAAGAGCAGGCATTAACAGTTTGTAATGCGGTAATTTTGTCGAACTTCAATTATTGCCCTTTGATATGGCTATTCTGCAATAAAGGTGCAAATAAAGAAATTGACCGCACTCATAAACGTGCGCTTCGGATCCTCTATGAAGACTACGAATCTTCATTTGAAACATTGCTCGCTCGAAGTGGCAGCAATAGCATGCATATAAAGAATTTGCAGAAACTGATGACAGAAATCTACAAGTCCATGAATCACTTGAACCTTTCAATTGTATGGGAATTTCATGAAAAGAAACCCATAATGTACAATCTAAGAATACAAAACTTGTGTAAGCTGCCAAGAATTAAGACACTTGGCTTTGGACTCGATTCACTGTCTTTTCGAGGTAGTTTCCTATGGAACACTCTTGATGACAGTATCAAACAAGTACCAACTCTGTCACATTTTAAAAAGAGGATCAAAGATTGGACAGCAGATAGATGCACCTGTAAAATATGTCGCTGATTATAAATACTATTTTTTCTATTTTTGTATATACTATGCTTTGTAAATAGTTGGTTTGAATTAGTGTCAGCTTGATACTACTGTAAATACTAACTTTAAATATTGATTTGAAAAAATGAAAATGAAATGAAATGAAATGAAATGAAATATTGATGGCCTCATTCAGCTGAGTGATGTCAGAGGATTGATGACAAAGGCTCGTGTCATCAGCATACATGGACACATTTGATTTTCGGACAGCTTGTGGAAGGTCATTAGTATAAATGAGGAACAGGAGGGGCCCAAGACATGAGCCTTGAGGTACACCAACGTCTATTCTCTCAACTGATGAGTCAACACCATTAACCCTGGAAAGTTGTTTTCGATTGAAAGGGTAGGATTTGAACCATGTCAACTGCTGCTGCTGAATGCCATAATATTCTAGCTTTCTGCATAGTATGTCATGGTCAACCGTGTCAAATGCCTTTATTAGGGTTTTGCTGAGTGACAGGAAACAAGAAATTCAATAGGTAACAATGAACTTCGTAGAAAACGGAAAGGCACCTTAATATTGTTGTGATCACTGATTTGGCCTAGCATTTCAATAGCAAACCACAAGACCACAAGTTGAGCCTTTCCAAACAAATCACCTTGAAACCAAAAAGTAGCAAAATAAAGTGCGAAGATCAGCGTTGTAAAACAGACAAGAGCTTCACTGAATGGAATCAAACCAAACATTCAACAGGCAGTGGTAAATTTTGCAGAAACTGGAAGGCCACTGTTGCATCTTTTTTGATGAAGGTCAGGCGAGATCGTCAACAAGAAGATCCAAAGTCAAAACTGCCCAAAATTAATCTGCTTTAAACAGAAAAGTGTAACAAAATAAAATGAAATTTTTAGCTGAAGCAAACAGATTATGGTTTCACTGAATGAAATCAAACGAGAAATTCAACGGTAACCGGGAACCAAGCAGAAAATGGAAGGCCGCCATCGCATTGTTGTAATCAGCGAATTGGCCTAATATTTCAATAGGAAAACGCAAAGCCAGAAGGTGAACTACCGCAAACAAATCTGCTTGAAACAGAAAAGTGTAACAAAAATGGGCAAGGTTTACTTTTGTTAAACAGAAAACAGTCTCGCTGAATAAAATCAAACCAGAAATTCAACGGGTAATTGTGAATTTCGCAGAAAATGGAAGGCCAACACAGCCAACTGCGATTTTGCTTAGTACTTCAATAGCAAATCATATAGGCCTGAAGGTGCAAAATACTCGGAGCAAATTCAAAGCTTTGAAACTCCAATATGTAACAAAATGTAAATTTTGGTAAGAAGAAATTGAGATGCCGCCGAGGTGGAGCTGTGATAAACAATTCTGACTTTGTTGGCCTGGCCAAACAAAACATTTTCAAATGAATACTTTGGATGGTCGTATAACCTTGCAAGGGCCCTCGAAATGTAAATTGACCCTCGAGTAATCGATCAAAATAAGCATAAATTACTCACGTGTACCATGATTGCCATAAAATGTGTTTTCCCAGTACAACTCTGCTGCTTCTTCTTGCTTTTTCCCGCGTGTTTCAAGTCAAATTCTGCCGCTGCCTCGTTTGCATGTGCATCACACATAGGTATATGCGCTCCACTGGCCGTTTCCCCTCCCGCGCCTAGGGCGCTCCCTGACTTCAGCAGTTCGTAACTCTGCGCTTTCTTTGATCTTTCTATTACCGGCTGCTTTAACACATTTTGATTATGCATTGTAATAGGTAGGACCCGCTTAGGCTATTGTTTTGTATTGTTTTCGACATTTGAAATCTATATGTATGCTCCTTCTGATTTTGAAAAGTCATACTGATGAAGGCTTTGGCCGAAACGCTAAATTATTGAGCGCTTGATGATATGTCGCCAAAAGTGGAACCCTTCCCCCCCCCCCCCGCCCTTGGTCATTGGTCCTATTTCCCGAATTCGCTAGAAAAGTTCGCGACATATCATCCAGCGCTCAATAGTTTGGGGAAGGTGGCCAGGAGAGTCCATCCTATGTTCACAAATTCTGAGGAACATAGAAAGGTGTTTCCTGAGCCACCTTTGATAGCATTTAGGAGATGTAAGAACCTTAAGGATATACTTGTTAGGGCTAGGCTCAGTAGTGAGGGAAATGGCGGGACTGATAAGAAGGGATGTTCTCGTTGTGGTAAATCTCGTTTTCAAGTGTGTCATGTAATGAGCAATAGTGAACATTTTCGTTCTAATTTAGATACCTGGGAATATAGGATAAACTATTCGTTTAATTGTGACTCGTCGGATGATGTGTATTTGTTGGAATGTACTGTTTGTGGTGTACAATAGGGTAAGACGGGGTAAAGTGAACTACGGGGTAAAGTGAACTACTCAGAACATTCACGCTTTGCTCCGAACGTAGAAACGCAATGATAAAACATAATTTATGACGGATGCTTGATTATATGTGCTGACAGAAAATCAAAATATTTTTGTTGAAGGGTTATTTCTGTTTTTGCGAAAAATCCCCTAATCCTAGGTAGTGAAAACAACTTTGGAAAATTGCATTTTTAGGTTTAGCCCCTCTTTTTCAGTCTTGATTTTTGACTCCAAAATGAAATTATTTTCGGAGATTTTTTCGTTGATTAGAAGCTCACACCATGTGGTTCCTTTTTCCAGAAAAAAGATAACCAAGAAAGACTTTCTAGTTCGCTAGCATGGCATTTTGAAAGACCCACTGTTCAGTCAAGATTTTGCTTTGACCGGGGTAAAGTGAACTACCTGCATTGCATGCATGAAACTGGAGTTTTGATGCATTCCAAGCTTCCTTCATGGGAGAAAGCGTAGCCTTTCCCAGATTTTCTCAAATTAAACCAATTTCTGCGTATTTCAACTTAATATGACTAATGTGGGGCTTCTTTGTCAGGCTTGCAAAGAATCATATTTCAGGACTAAATGTTAACACTTCAGAAGCAATAGCAACTGATCTAATGGGAACTTCTTTACTTAAAGAGTCCCTTCCCTGTGTAAAATTTTATATTCATAAAATTGATTCAATTTCAGTTTTTGTTATGAAATTGAAAAGAATCCTTATCTCCGCAAAGGGGTATCTTGGGGTAGAGTCTCTTATGACAATCATAGACAAAATAACTTGGACAAATTCAGAATTTAATATCTGACGATGAAGATGCCCCTCTCCCCTTTATTCAATGTTGGTGATGTGTCAAGGAGGGTCTCTGAGTTCTCAACATTTATTGAGGGGAACGAGGGGGGGGGCAATGATGCTCAAAAGGTCAAAATATCTGAAAAAATGACTTTGTCTCATAATCTATGTCCCTGATTGGAGTTTCTGTAAGGGTTCATGACAATCTCATGTTCACTAATTGCACCCTTGTGAATTTTTCAAAACGACGTTATTTGAAGCCTTTCCGATGTTTAGACATCACTCAAGTACATGCAAAGAGACCGAGATGATATCATCAGCGGGGATGCTTGGGGGCAAGAGCCCCGGCAATTTCATTGAGCCCCATTGGCACTTAGATTTCTGAAAATTTCTATCCATTGTCGGCACCTCCAAAACTTCTATGTCATGTTTTCAGAGAATTTGGTTGCATTTTAAGCCAACCTGAAAGGTCCTTAAAAACTTTTTTGCTTCAATCGCTGTCAGCACTCTGACAGTATTCCCCCCCCCCCCCCTCAGAATTTCATCTCTAGCACCGTCTCTGCCGAGAAATATGATGAAGGAAACTGGTGAAAGAAACTAAAATATGTCAAGGATTTCTTTTTAAAAATTAATCGTTTCTTCTATGTTTTCCCAGTACTGGAGTTTCTTAATTTTTTGACGATCTGTTAGTTGAATTTCTACAAGTATAAATATACATGAAGTTCTCTGTTGGTTTTTACCAGGCTGATCATTCATTGGAAAATTCTGTGTGAAAACATGAAAAAGCACGATTCTGGCTAAGGTGCTGTAGTCAAGGTTAGAGCACATGATAAAACATCAAGAAAGATCGGAATGTCTCCTTCACTTTTGCTTCATACATGAATATTTCGACTTGCTAATTCCAAAGGTTCTCCTGGGGCGTCAAAAATCTTTGCTCGGCCCTGTCTGAACTATTTTCCACCTAGAAATACATAGATTGATCTCCAAAGCAGTGCAAAGTCGACAAAACAACCGCGTTTTGACCATCACTCTACTAGTTCACTTTACCCCGTTTTGCGGGGTAAAGTGAACTACCCAACTGCTTGCCAAAAACACGCTGATGCGTGGAAACGCCAATCATCAAAAAATCAAAACATGCATCAATATTTCAGCAAAGGTCACAATGTCACTTTAACGCAAGAACATTTGATATTTTCATCGAAATAAAAAGTCAGTTCTACAAAAACCTACAAAATAGTTCACTTTACCCCGTCTTACCCTATGTTGGTAGCACCTGCACGCCTTTTAGGCTTAGGTTTAATAATTACAAGGCGTGCAGTCGTAAGTTTAATTCGGGAGCCTCAGTACCCCAGGCGGAATTCTTCAGACATTTTACTAAAGAAGGCCACCAGGGGTTTCTGAACGATATTGGCGTAAAGATAATCGATAGGCTAGCGGGGGGGGGAATAGGATGCGGGAAAGCTTCTGCCAATATCGGCTGGATTGCTTTGCCCCTAAGGGTTTGAACACTAGGCAGGTTGATACATAGATTTCATTTTTGTTTTAATTTTGGTTGTTGTGTTGTTTTGATTTTAGCACTGAGCTTTTTGTCAGGGACACACGCTGTTTTCTAGGGTTTTCTGTTCTGCCAGTCCGCTCTCGGATCTTTCTATTGTTTGTTTTGTTGTAACATGCGATCTTTTCAGCTTCGGCGAGACAGACACAGCCACCGACTTCAGCGGTTCTTAAGTCTGCCCTTTCTCTGATCTGTCTCCTGCCGCTTTTGTCATTACCCGCTACTTGACACATTTTGAATACATATTGTAATCAGTTGGATCCCGCTTAGGCTATTGTCTGCTTTTGATTTTCTAGATCTATATGTATGCTCCGTCTAATTTGGAAAAGTCATACTGATATAGGCTTCGGGCGAAACGTTTAACGAATGTGTTTTTCTTTAGAATCTATAATTACTTTATTACATATTGCGCATGAGCTTATGAGAATATATATATTTACTCTCATAAGCTCATTCACAATATGTATTGTTTGGGAATCGAATATTCCACGCTCCATTTTGGTACATGATTTATGTGGCATTGAAGTTCACATTGTAAGTTGCAGAAATACAATTTTAATTTCAATAGCAAGCAAACCATAGACCAGAATGGAATGAGGAATCCTTGTTCCCAAACATGCCCCTTTCAAGCATTCTCCCAATTTGTGGGTCCAAATGATGAATGATTTTACCAGACAAAATTCCTCATCTAAGTTAGCTTTTGACTGATAGATAACCATTTTCAATTTTGAATATCGGTCACATACTTTTTACTCCATAGCCCACCAAACAGTTAAACTTTTTTTTGACTCACCCGGTACATGTCGACGCAAACATTACCTTGATCCCTAGTTCCTACCGGAAATTCCTATGAATGTATAAAACTTATTTAAGATTGTCTATTAGGTCAGCTTCTGCAATTGTTTTAAATTTGAAATTCGTGAACTCACTCCATATATCAAATTTCTCGTAGGACTTTGACCTTTTCCGAAGTATCGACTCACGGGAATACATTTACAATCTCTTCGATTCGAAAAGCGATGGAAAATTCACGAATCTGGGGAAATTCGAACAAGTAAGTAAATGCAGTCTTGCATAAAATCCTGCAAGGTCCATGTTTGAACTGGCTATTAAATGATCATTAGAATTGTTGTCAAACTTATGGCATATGTATGAAAGTTGTATCAGTATTTTGTTAGACATTTTGTTCCCCAGAATATCGTTATCCTTTCATATTTAGAGAGAGAGATATTTGCCTTTTGTTACACGTTTGAAACTCTATCCAGCAGGAATTTTAGGAAATTTTTTGGCATCCCTAGTTTGGGATGATTGTAAGTTCTTTCTGTTGCAGAAGGGAATCTATAACATTTCTTAGTCGCCTGATAGTTTTTGTACCTGTTTTCAGTCTCTAGATTTGTTCCTTCCGGTTTGCCGTATTGCTACAGGTAGATGATGGATTTATGCTATGGCTGTTCGTTTGCGAAAACTGCTCTCTTCATGTGCATATGTTAGAATCTCGTAATACTTTTACGACAGGACAGTTCTATCGTTTTGCCTTTAGTTCTTGTTACATAGATATGAAGATTCAAAAATGATTTCACTTTGCACAACGTTACTTGCATGAAGACAACAAGAGGCATACACACCACCCTTCAAATTTGTTGCAACGCCCAAAGTTTTGATACTTCTTAACACGCTGGGGCATATCCGGCCAGAAATGAATGCAAATGGATACTCCCCCTCTGCAATTCAAAATTTTGTGTGTAAATAATGAAACTCCAGATACAAGTTCACTTCATGCTGATTCACTGAACATTTAATCAGAGTTAATTACGAGGGAAGGAGTATTTCATGATTCTAGGTGTGGCTCACCTTTTTTGACATTTTGTGCACCTGGACAACAGCAACAACTAAAAGTTTTTGAAGACATGTGGTGAATAGAATTATTCTGCACAGTTTTCTTCCTCGTGAGACTTCAATTCCAATAGATTCACCCGTGCCCTTTGCTAAGCATTTTCACTTGGGGGTAATTCGTTACTTACATATAAAAGTTGAACAGAAGCGTGATAGGCACTCAGTTCAGGTAACCTGCAAGAAAAAACCACGCAGCCGTATCGTTACCCACCCACCCACTACCTCTGATTTTCTCCTTGCTTTTCTACTTCTTCTTCCAATTATCTCTTTGTTCTTTCCACAACCTTGGTGGAACGGTGTATTGGCCCGGAAATTTGGTATTTCAATGGCAGTTACCAGCATTTAAGAAGCAATTTCGGGCAGGCAACGTGGGCCATTAAAGCTGACCTCCCAGTTTCCTGCATTTTGTCAATTTCATCGAGGCTTTATGGAATTAAAATATTGTATAAGGTGTACCTCAATGATGGCAAACAGCGAATCTCTCTCTTTGAAGACGAAGCTTTCTCTGAGGTTGTTTTTCAAGTTTCTAATCCCGAACGAAATAAATGAAATAAAAAAATGGGATGATATAGTCTTACTGATGGGAGATTTCAATGCTAAGATCGGAAAAGGGAAATAAAATGAAGTCGTAGGACCGCATAGCTTTGGCAAAAGGAATGGCAGAGGGGAAGGAGTTGGTAAAGCATAAATTGGTAGTTTGTAATGCATGGTGCTAGCAGCGAGAAAATTCAAAACATACTTGGTCAGCCGAATACGGAAGAACGAAAATCGAATAGATTACATCATGATAAACAAACGATATAGGAATAGCATAAAAAATGCAAAGGCCAGGCAAGGCGCTGATTGTGGATCAGATCATAATCCAGTTGTTATAAATGTCAAAACAATCCTTAAAAGAGTGAAAAAGAGCAAATCAACAAGAAAACAGTGGAATGTTTCAAATCTTAACCAAGAAATAATCAAAGAGAAATATAAACAAGAAAGTGAGAAACTGATTGACGCACCTGACCACGGAGAAAGCGTTGAAGAAATTTGGAAAATCGTAAAGAGTTTCTCATTAAAACAGCAGATGCAGTTTGCGGCAAAGGAACAAAAACAGGGAAACAAAACTGGATCACTGTGGAAATATTAAACAAAATGGAGAAGTACAGGAGTCTATCCGAAATTTTAAAGAGAATGTGCAGAAATGCCAAAAGTCAATACTATAACAAAATGTGTAATTAAATTTAATCACTTCATAATTCACATAACCCAAACATGTATGAAAGAGTTAAACAGCTAAGGCCTAAAAAGTAACGATCAGAACAAGGTGTGAAGAACAAAGATGCAAAATTGCTTTTTGATGAACAAGAGATCTTAGAGAGGTGGGCAGAATACTAATTAGTTTCCACTCATTCTTTTCTCAGCAAGTGATAATATTCCTCTCTTTAAAGTGTGCAGTAAGATCTTAGCTGTGTGTGATATCAGGCTTATTGTTCTATGTTCCGCACACTCTTTTGTGTTGGCTACCTCGGGAAGCTTTATAAAAATTGATTTGAGAAAATCTTCGGGTTGAAGGTCTGTATCATAACGTTTACTGACTATCAAAGTAATCATTTCTATTCCTTTGTCACCCATATTCTGTAAAAATTCTGCTGGGATTTCATCTATTCCGGTAGATTTTCCCTTTGGTAGATTAGCGATGGGTTGCCTTTTTCCATCTCTGAGATGTTTGTGGTACATGCTATGATGTAGATGTGCATGCTATTCGTTTCAGTAAGTATGTCAGGTCTCTCGTCTGAATATAGTTCTTCGATAGACTCAGACTGCGTTCACACGATGCCGGCACATTTTGAAAACGGTGAAAAATTCGACGGATAGGCCTCCTGTTCACACGAAAACGGCACATTTTTTGCCGGCAGATTTTGAAAACGGTAGATTTTGAAAACGGAACCGTAACTGGCATAAATTTGAAACAGCATCGTTTAAACACTCAACAAAGATGAAAACAGAACATTTTTCGACACTTTTGGATCGAGACAGGCCTATTCTTAGGGTGTAGGTACTATTCTTTGGCATCAAATCCTGCAACGAGTTTTTATCGTCAAATTTCCTACCGTTTTCAAATTGTGCCGGCATCGTGTGAACGCTAGCTCAAATTTTGCAGCCGTCACATTTTTCACCGTTTTCAAAATGTGCCGGCATCGTGTGAACGCAGTCTCAGAGAGGGTCGAGGGACAAGAGATGCAATATGTCAAATAAGGCTACCTTCAGTGAGAATGGTCAGTAAAAATAAGAAAATATTTGCATGCTTCATCCACTGCAAAAAAGCATTCAACAAGATTAACCATAGTAGATTAATTCAAGTGTTGAAAAAGTACGAGGTCTCCACAGGAAATCAGATTAATAACGAATCTATACTGGTCTCAAACTGCACAGGTCAGAGGTAGATCAGAAGACTCGTGCAGCTTTAAGATTAAGAAAGGTGTACGACAAGGTTGTGTTCTGTCACCAGTATTTTTTAATATGTACAGCGGGGAACTAATGAATGAAGCCCTCTAAGATGAATCTGAGTAAGAAGTGAATGGAATGATTATCAATAACATAAGTTTGCTGATTACACCGTATTGCTAGCTAGCACGGAAGAAGATTTACAGAGGTTAATTGATGAGATAAATGAAAGTTGTACAGCTTATGGTATGGAGTTGAATGCGAAAAAGACCAAAGTCATTGTCATGGAAAAACAGCTAGGAACGAAAATCGTAATAAAATCAAATGGGGTGGCATTAGAGCAAGTCAAGCAATGGAAATATCTTGGCACACTAATTACGTAAGATGGTAAATGTTTACAAGAAATCAAAAGGAGAATAGGAATAGCAAAGAAATCATTTTGGGAATTAAAGGAATTAATGAAAAGCAATATCAGTATGTACACTAAGAAAAGGTTACTGAAGACATGTATTATGTCACTGTTAACATACGATTGTGAAGCATCTACAATTGGTAAAAAACTGCAAGAAGGATAAATGCATTTGAAACATGGTGTTATCGCAGATTACCAAAAGTTAGCTAATAAACAAAATTACCAACAAAGAGATATTTGACAGAGTAAAAGAAAAACCAATCTATTAAAGCAGATCGCTCAACGTAAATCGCCATTCTTCAGCCATATAGCAAGAAGACAAACCAGAATTTTGTTTGTTAACATCATAGAAGGATTTATAAATGGCAAAAGAGTACAGAGTAGACCTCGGAGATTATGTGCAGACGTTATCAAAGAATGGACCAATGTCAAAGAATATGGACAATTTGAAAGGGAAAGCACAGAACAAAGAACAGTAGAGATCTATGATAGGCAACCTTCGGACTTACGAGGACGCTACATAGGCAGTGAGATCAGCCAACCCTATTTCCACATTTTTGGTGCCCTATTTTCACTTTAGGTGCCCTATTTGCACATTTTTAAAAGTAGAAATAGGGCAATGAGCCCGAAATCAACTTTCGTTGCCCTAAATCTACATATAGATAGATAGATCGATAGAGCATCTCAAATGTGACTAATCAATATAGCAAATATTTATCGGTATGTATTGTATCGTGTGTAAAAAGCTTTGCCTCGAATTCTTATTACCCTCTGTCTATTTTTATGGGAATTTTCATTTTGTAGACGACAAATATTGAGATGTTTTGGGTAATTCGAGAAATATGTGGAGAAATCAACATAATGAAGAGAGTGAAAGTTATTAAGAGATTTATCAAAATAGCAAGTAAGAATGAAATCGGGTAAAATTTAGAGTCTAGCCTAATTTGAATCGTTGTTGTTTTCAATACCTAAATGAATCACGGGAAGAAAAAATCGACTGAACTTTCAATACCTAAATGAATCACCGGAAGAAAAAATCGACTGAACTTTCAAAACTTCAATCTCTACGTTGTCTATTCTTGACAAATGCAAAGTGCATGCGTTTTAAGATCATGGAAAATATTGAAGCAAAGTAAATTTTGTCCTTTTATGAAATTATATCAATCAGGTTCTTGTTCCTTACGTTTTCAAGGAAATACACCTAGAGTGGCATCGCCCTAAATGGTTGGGTTTCAGACAAATCTATTTAAAAATAAGAAAATGTGCTTTGACTGGGCAAAACACGATGAGAATGCTCGAAAACCCCTTCTCAAAGCTCACTTTGAATGTAACGACTGTTCACTTGTTCGTCTTGGTAAATCTTCCTGTCAAACGCAATTCGGTCTGAACGGCATAATTTTCGGCATGGCGTCTAATTTGGACGTACCCTAAATTCTTAACGCCGCTTTCATAGTTACCTTGTTGAACTTATCTCATCAAAGCAAACCTAAGCAGGATTATCAAACTGTTAGTGCCAGGGGAAGGACTAAGGAGGTCTATGGGATATTTTTCAAAATCTAGCAAGTTGACACAGATTCAGTGAGAGAATTTAGAATCGACAGGCCGACCAATAGGGGCGAAGGTAGGCCAGTCTGACCACTACTGAGATAAGACTACACTCATTGCAAATTTCTGTAATTTCTCTTCAAAAATAACCACTTGTTGGTTGTACTTGCTTGTAAATATTCTGAAGCTGTACTTTATACCAAATTCCGAGGCAACACGAAGAAAACATATATTGGGCTGGGATGACAGCAAGGACATCAATTACTCTCACGTTTTACCATTTAATGTAATTGCCCTTAAAACATCCTTCAGGACAACGAAAGGTGGATCAAAGCGAAAACAACAAGACAGAATCTCAAAAGTGGCATCAGCAATTAATTTTCAAGTGCTTTCCTGCAAAATCCAGGCCCGAAATTTGAAACGAAGTTTTTGCAGCGCGGTCAGATATCACGAAAAACGTCAGCCGACCATTTAGGGCAATGCTCCTCTAATTGTTCCAAATTCTTTATGTTCAGACTGCTTTGCAGAGATAAAGAAATTCACATGTTGAATGTACCATGTCTGAAGAAAGAAGTGACTGTACAAGATAAAGTGTAAAGCCCAGGCTTTGAATCATATTTCTTAGCCGAGTTAGCTCGTGGCCCACGGCCGGAAACCCTCAAAGCCTCATTTTCACGGACTAATCAGACGGCGATTAAGCGAAGAAGACAAGAATTGTTTGAGGATTTTTCTAAACTTTACCTACCTTCACAAACCGCAACCAGAACATAAACTGCTGGAAGTTTCCCAAGTTTTTTGAAGAAATCTACTCGCCAGATGTTTGGGTATCCAGATTTGAATGCCGGTTTAAATATCTCATGGTTTCTCGGAGTTATGGCCTTTCCAAAACCGATGAGACATTAAACCGTAAACAATAGAAATTCTAGGCGAGAGGCAATGGTAATAACAATGTGATTATTGTGAGAACGATACCAAAACGTCAAATATCTACGTTTCAGTTCATACATTTCAAGTCATTAGGAAATTTCTGCATTATACTACTTTTTCACAAGTTTTCATGGAACGAAATAAGTTATGAAATTGAAAAGAGGTTTTATCACCTAACTTGAAGTCGCGTAAACAAGGCTTGGCAAGCTTCGACCAATTTTGCCTACCAGAAACGCTATATCTTCACCAAACCGTAAGGTATTTAAACCGGCATCCAAACCTGGATACCCAAACATCTGGTGATTAGATTGCTTCAAATACCGTGTGTCCCAAAAAAAGTATACAGATTTGGTCGACCCCAGCGACTAGAATATAGCGTTGAATCACTCCGGAATGATTTTCAAACATACCTCGATAGCTAACTTGAACATAGATACCTCGTTTGTAGATATCGGTTCGTTGAGAGTGAAGATATTAATCTTCAAAGGACAAATTTGCCTCCACCTCGAAACCAGAGCTTTGGCGTTTGGGCCTAAGCAAATTCTTGAAGCGCAGTGAATATTATCAACGAAATTTGAAGACGGCACAACAGATGTGTTTTCCAAAATACAGTTTATGTCAGACCTATCGTCAAGGGAGCTTCGAAATCAGCTTCATTCATCTCAATATCGACAATTGATTTTACTCTTACTATTACATCGGCGAAAAAACTCCTTTTAGCATCAACACACTCGTGCAACTGTCGAATCATTCCTTGAAGCGAATTTGTTATCAGATCTCTCAGGAGTCAAGACTGGAAGGTCTAGAGATCTTTTGGGGACCAAAAGATGTCTCCTATCTTGTTGATGACCCACCTGGGAAAGAACCTTCGAAGATACGTCATGATCAGCCTGATCTCAAGAGATCTGATAACAAATTCTATTCAAGGAATGATTCGACGATGTCAAAAGCGCGTTGAGCTCAACAAGGGAGTACTTTCACAGATGAATAGCATGTGTGATTTCGATGATTTCGGAACTTCTTTGACGATAGGTCAAAGATAACCTACCGATCTGAATCACATATCACATAAACTGTATTTTGTAAAACACATCTGTTGTGCCGTCTTCAAATTTTGTTGATTTTATTCACTGCGCTTCAAGAATTTGCTTAGGCCCAAAAGCCAAAGCTCTGGTTTCGAGGTGGAAGCAAATTTGTCCTTTGAAGATTAATATCTTCACTCTCAACGCACCGATATCAAACAACAAGGTATCTATGTTCAAGTTAACTATCGAGGTATGTTTTGAAAGTTGTTTCGGATTGATTCACGCTATATTCTTATTGCTAGGATCGACGAAATCCGTTTACTTTTTTTTGGGACACCCGGTAATTCGGAGAAATTTCCTGCAGTTTTTTGTCCTGGTTGCGTTTTATGAAAGTAGGTAAAATTTAGAAAAATCTTCTTCGCTTATTCGCCGTCTGGTTGGTCCATGAAAATGAAGTTTTGAAGGCTCCCAGCCATGGGCCACGAGCAGAAATGGCTAAAACATTTTATTCCTATCTTGTAAAACCCATTTTGGAAGCCCATTTTCAATTTTCGGATTGATTCGTAAATTTGTCCTTTAAGTTCAACGAAGAAGAGCCATAAACTGGCCACAATCATTTTACAGTTTCGTCTGAAGATGGGTCGTAGACGATGGACGAAAAATTCGCTGTTTCACCCTTTCGTGACCTAGGAAGAAGAATTGAGCACTATGGTATCTGTACCTTAACATAACACAAACGCATCTGTACCTAAACATAGAGAAGTGCACAACAAGTTCATAAAGTCAGATATCCCTTGAGAATTACCATTTTGTATTTTGATACGGTTGTTATTCACTCCTTTATTTCGATGAGTTGATAAGTCGATGTCTCATGAAGAAAATGGAGCGTTACGCTTCCTAAGCTCTTCAGTCTACCGATAACCTCATGTCTGGTGAATATGCGCAAGATTTACGGGGAACAATTCGATGCTTGACATCCAGACTATTGTCAGCCTTTATCTGATATTTCCAAATGCTTTTATAGAACTATGCAATGATTTCAAGAACTACAACTCATTATTTGCACTGTTAAGGTATGTTGATAGTTTAATCTTGGCTAAATATGTCTGTACTGACTGAATAACGTTATAACTTCAAGGCTTTCTTTACAGAGTTTCTTGTTTGTTTGTTTGTTTGTTTGTTTGCTTTCTTGTTTCTTTGTTTGTTTGTTTTACTGTCATTATCATCTCGGTGATTTGCTACCAATGATTGGTATTTTGTAGAGCTAAAACTATGTTGCTTTGATACAAAGAAAGATTGCTCTGATCCAGACTCTATAGCGATGCAGCAACTTGGCATGTTAGCAATTTTTGAGTAGATGGAACTCTAGAGCTGCTAAACAATTCTGTATTACCAACTGTCAAAGTGTAGAACAGTTGGGCATGTTTCTCTAAGAAAGAATCAATAGAAGCACTTCCTGGCATTTTTCGTTGTACATACCACACCGTACCACAATTGCAATTAAAAGAAAGAGTTAACTGAGTATGATTTTATCTTTTGCCAATATCAGTGTCTTAAATCGTTTGTAATAAAACTTTATTTTCCGTTCTAGTGGTCTCGATCATTCGGCAGTACGGCGTCTTAAAAATACTTGGGAGAAAGTTCCTGCAAAGTACACAAAAATTCTTGAGGTAAGACCTGAATGTTACTTGCGTACACTGGTCAAGTCGGAAAAATTTTTCAGTTTCATTGGAAGTGTTTAAAACTAAACTGGTAAACCGATTTCAAAGCTTGTTGCTCTCTCTATCGATGGAAGTTACAATCAAATTACGCTGCAAGGCTGGAAATTTATGCTAACATCTATATTTCTGCTATATTTCGCAACAGAGATTGAAATGATTATTGAGTTTAATGCTTTGTGGTAGACATCTGCAAATGGCTTGTAGATTTTTTACTGCTTTGATTGCTTTTAGAAATACTTTTTGTCATCGGAGTTGAGAAATATTCAAAATAGGACAATGGAATATTGAACTGAATTCTTTCGATTACATTCCTGAATTTCCGTGACGTTAGAACCATTTTGTGACTGCAAAACTTGGACTCGCGACATGGTCCCAGTTATCGCAACTGCAACAACGATGACAACATTGATGACAACAACAACAACAACAACAACAGCAACAACAACAACGTCATTTATTTTGCTCAAGCTGGGACTTGACTGATTTTCATGTAGAAAACTTGAATTTTGGAATGTCTTATTCTCAGAGGCTCGAGCCGACAACTTAGGCCTATCCAGGCATGACATTGAAGGGGCTAATTTTGTCCTCATTTTCAATGTGAAGTTCGTGAGTCATAATTTGAGCGCCCATTAGTCTATCAATAGCGATAACTACGAACACATAATGAATCTATGCCTAACGAGTAAAACACTGAAAGTTCTATTGCCTGTTGACTAACCAAAGATCAAAGCCAGAGGGCAAAACCAACGACAAACAAAACCATAGTGTTTGCGTTTGGTATGTCTAAATCCGTGAATTCATTTTGAAAGATGACGAATCCAATTGGAGATGAGAAATCAATTAATAATCAATTAAAGCAAAAAAAGCAAAAAATTGTGACAGTCCAAGTTTACGATTACTATTTAAACTGTTATTTTTTAAACAAGCATTTTGGATCGATACCAAGATCCATCATGTCCATCATCAGCATGGGAAGTTCTGCGTGAATACCCTTTACCTGGTGATATTCTTCTTTGGTCTCTTCTTTGGTGCTAAACTTTTTCATAAATGCCGAATTGTTTTCACAAGCTCAAAAGTTAAGTTTTCATTGTTGTCGTAAGTGTTCATCATCAATCCTTCTTTTACAGGATTTGCAACTACTTATGGATCCCTCTAGAAACATGTCGAGATATCGTAATCTGTTTAACGGTGAAAGAGCATACCCACCTTTGGTAAGTCCCGTTGTAGACATGAGGGTAGATGGTGTTCAAAAAATTTGTGCTTCATTCCATTGGTTTGGGTACAGTGGAGGAGCTGTAGTGTTGTGTATCTATGAGACAACACTATTAACCCTTTTCCAAATGTAGAAATATTTAGATACAAGGTTAAAACCCGTTTTTTCACAATTTACTTGATTTTTACATTTCTGGAGATAATAGAGAGTGCTGGTTTAAAGCAGCCACTCATTTTGCACAAAACAATCTTATTTTGAGCGTGTTGCACGATATAGTCTTTGACATTAACATATAACATTAAAATGAATCGTACCTTGAGCAGAGTTGTTTTCAACACGACGTTTCGAGCTGAGCCCGTTATCAAGTGAAGAAAGATTAGTAGAACGAGAGTAGTAAAGGAAGAGTAGATTCGACAGATAGAATTAGAATGCAAAAGAATAGTGGTGACGCAACAGGGATAAAAAGTATAAGTAAGCATGAGCTTACAAAATAAAATGAAAATAATAAAAAAAAGGGCTAGTATAGAAAAGAAGTGTAATGCTATGAGAAAACTACTGTAAGTAATTAAATTGTTTGTTAAGTCCAGCAGGATGAAGTGTGGCAAGCTTGAAAATGATGCGCTTTTCCAATGTTTTGCGTTTAGTGCTGTCTGTAGGAGCGAAGAGGAGACCAAGAATTGACATATCTTCAGTGGAATGGTCAAATTCATTCAAGCAAGGTCGCAGAATCTAAGTTGAGGCCTATCCTATGCAACTTTGTTAAAGTTGGGATAATCGAAATTGCAGCTCCTCTACCTAAATGGGATGCAACGTTTTAAAACACCCTGTTTAAAGTACAGCATTGATAGTGAGACTCTCTTCACAAAATCTAACATGTATCTGGTATTTTATGCAAGAAAATGGGCTTAACATAAGTTTTTCAATCTGGATTGCAAGTTTAACAGTTCCGATGTAATCTAGTCGCTCAGTGGAAGACATAAGGCATACCTACAAAGAATGATACAAAGCAATATTTATATCAAAAATGATGCAACATTTTTAATTCTGCGAAATATCCTGAGCCCCTGAAATCTGCTTTGCAAATAGTCCCTTGCAAAATTCCATAATCATCATTGTTTGCCTCATACTTACGTTTAACCAAAACTATGCTGAAATTTTAGAAGCTTTCTTCTCAGAATCAGATACGATAAGGAAAAGTCTTGATGAGTAGATTCGAAGATTGTAGTCGTTTCTCACGTTTGGTCATGTCACAAACAACTTATGAAAAAGGTTTAGTGTGAGTGGCATTTGTGTCAAATAACACACCGAAAAGTAGGTTTTGGATACTGGCGTAAAATATATTTACAAGGTACAATGTGTAAGCAAAATCAATTTCAATTAAGTACATCGATCGGAGAGTAATCAAATCCAATTTGTTTATCGAGTTTTCTTTCCCTTTCAGATTCCTTTTTTTCCAGTCATAAAGAAGGATTTAACATTCCTACACCTTGGGAATGAAACTTACGTTGATGGTTTGGTGAGTTCTGATTCACTTCTGTCAACTGCGATAAGTATGAACTAAGAAATTCTTAGGCTATATTCTCAACTAAAACTGCAAAAATCTTTAGTACACCGTTGACCTTTTTATTTACCTATGAGCAATTTTTTGTAAATACTTAGACATATTTCTGCACTCATGTGAAAAGTTATCAGCAACAGTACTTTCGTTCACAGCGATTGCAATCCTTTACTTTTGCTCGCAAATCTTAAGCCATTCTATCAAATGCAATATCGCTTATATATATTTTCCTGTGACGTAAGTGCAAATACGAAGGACGCTGTAAGAATCAGTGCTGTAATCAGAGATTGGTTATTGCTCAAAAGTATTGGTTTTTCAGAGGGGGGTCGTCAGGTTTTTTCAAGCAGCAACATGGAAATACATTAGCACCAGATAACCGTTGTGTGTGGCAATAGATTTACCGCATTACATTTCACTCGTCGATTGGACAGTTCCAGGTAAACCTATGCACATTAGCTCCATTAGCATGCCGGATGAGTTACAATATGTATCACTTGTTTAATAACCTTATCAAGCCTTGACATGGTGTACCCAGATCTCTGATTTCTAGAGTAAATCTTCGAACGAGATAGAAAGCTGATAAAAATGCGGTTGGGTGCTGGTAAGAAAGGTTTTCTAAAGGGGATACTGCACTAATGAGGATTCACAATTTTCTGAAATATGGAGGGCCTGGGGCTAATTTCCTTATTTAGGCAATTTTGACAAAATGGCACTGTATCAAATTTATGGCTAGAATTTTCTGAGAAGGCTGCATGAGTTCATCAGAAATCAGCAATGGTATAACAACAAGCCTGAGTGATACCATCATGATATACAATGTTTTGGACCGAATATCCCCATGGGAATATGTTGTTGTTTGATAGTTTGTTATTTATTTGAGTCTTTATGCACTCGATTTCTTAATTTGCTAATACTATGTTGATGATATATAAAATCTTTGAAATAAATTGAAAATGGAGAAAGAGCCCATTGGAAAGTGGAATAAAGGTATGACGTAGTTTTAACGTGGTTCATGCGTAAGGGCTAACTTAATATCCGTCATCCGTCCAAAAGAATGTTCATGGCATATTCGGCGGCATTTACTAATCATTTCAAGAACTCACATTGCCTCAAAGCGATACCATTAATGAAAGGACACACAGATGTGGCCTAGCTACTCTCGCAGTGAACTGACCAGTTAATTCAGTTCACAATCAGTATGTAATGATGTAATGAATACTTCCTCGTGTTCTTCTCTGTCATTTCCTAACCTTGCAATTACTGCCAAATACAGCCAGCACCGGAGCTAGATTTCCCTTCCACAAAAAAAGATGGCCGCCTGAACTTTGTCTTACTGTTTGCTCCTTCGCACACACCTGTCATCAAATTCATCAAGGTGCGTGCGGAGGAGCAAACCGTCAGACAGAGACAGTAGACAGAGATCAGAGGCGGCCATCCTTTGTCGTAAAAGGAAAATCTATCTCCGGTACTGGCTGTACTTGGCAATATTGCAAGGTTAGGAAATGACAGAGAAGAACACGAATAAGTATTCATTACATCATTGCATACTGATTGCGACTTTAATTAACCACGTTGGTCAGTTCACTACAAGAGTAGCTTAGGCCCGATCTGTGTGTCCTTTCGCTCATGGTGTAAAGCGTTTGAAGGCAGGAAGGCCACAGAGTAACAAGTGAGAGAAGATGACAATATTTTTAGATTAGATATTGGTATATTTATATTGATATCCAATCTAAAAATATTTATCTTTGCCTTGGCCTTTTGCGGTGTTCCTTCAATATTATGAATGGTTTTCCTTATAATGCAGGGGTGTGGTGTAATGTGATGGCGATACTGTCGAAATGGAAGTACGAAATATTAAAATTCATTAGGAGTTGATGATCTTCTATCACTTTGTAACAGAAAAACATCGAACTTTAAAACCATTATTAAGCCCCCTCAACTCCTTTGATCCCCGACCATCCATTTCCTTTTTCTGATAAACATTTTGAAAAAGCTATTATCTTGGTCAAAATTCTTGGGACAAGTCACAAAATTGCACTACTTCAGTCTTTGATTCAGTACCACCCGCTCCCCCCGTTTCAATGTTGGTTGAATCAAACGCCATTCGACCATCCCAACATTGAATTAGGGGGGAAAGGGGATGAGAAGGTTCTAAACGTATGTTTTCACCTCGATATTTTAGGAAACATGACGAAAACACAGAAATTTTCCAGTGTCCCAATTTATTTTGACCAGGATTGTTTGAATATGGTTGTTAACAAATAAAGCCTCATAACTTGAGAACCCATCGAGATTTTTGCGTGAAATTTTACCACCATGATCCCTGACACAAGAAGTAACTTCACATCCATTTATGCCGAAATAGGCGTTGTTCGCTAAATTCGCTGAGCACTGTCTTAAAAGTGGGCGTGGCAAAATTGTTGCGCTTTACACAAACTTACAGATTCCTTTATGAAATATGAGAAACATCCAGGTTCTGAGCGTTCTTCCACTGTCATCGGATTGCATAGTCTGTTGCTCTTTTGAATGTGAGTAATTGTCGCAAGAAAAGCTTTTGAGGCATTGTCTGAGGTCCGGTTTCTTGTGAATTCCTCGGTTCTCCCAACGGCGCTCCACAGAAAATGCCCCATAATTTTGGGATAAGTTACGCTTTTTCGGTAACTTCGTTTTATTCCAGATTAGAACATCAAAGTATTCCTACTCATGCAAAAAAACTAGGTAAAAATCGCTTGGAAGGGCAAAGTCCAACGGTTCTCCAAAAACAAAATACTTAAAATAAACAATTCTGGATAAGTTTTTTATTCAATTGATGGAGATCCGTGAAAAATCGTATTTCATGAAATATTACAGCAAAAATTGATTGTAAGCTAATAAAGCTTATTCTGCACAGCAGAATGAGACAAAATTCGTCAAGATAGCTCGAGCGAAGCCAAAGCTATTAATGTTTAAGTAAGGGAGGAATGTGAAATGTTTAAGTGTGGAATGAACTTCCTGCCGATACCAAACAGGCATCTTCCCTGAATAGTTTTAAAAAATCTATTTAGGAATTTTTCCTTTTCCCTTTCTTTTATGTTAGATTTTGTAGATATTGTATTAGGTTTTTATATTATGGTTTTTATATTGTAATTATTCTTTTTAGTATGTAATTGTATATTAAAGTTTTTAAGTGGAGGGCCCCTTGTAAAACAACTCTGGTTGAAGGGCTACCCTCCTTAATAAAATGAAAATGAAATGAAAGGAGAAGCGCTGAAGATTTGATCACTTTCTCAAAATTCCAGCCATTGCCTGAAACCGCCTTGTCGGCACGCGACCTCGGCATTCTTCTTCAACAAAGAGTTCTGCATGACCATTTGTCGGGCACAATGGATGATTAGATCCCCTCCAAGGGTGAATGAAAGTTTGCTGGAGTGGAGTTAATTTCTTTGAAAGTAATGAATAAGTAGAAATTTTAGAGAGGGCACATTTGAAAAGAAGACAATTGCGCTGTGTAGGTGCATGATTGGGCTATTAGCAATCGCCGGCCCCGGCTCCCCGGCCCCGGCCCCCCGGCCCCAGAAATTTGATGATAGAGAGTTAAAATTTTGATACCAGTCTATTTGTTAGGCCAAGTTGTAATGGCAAACAAATGCTCAAATGAAGGGTGATAAGTGTTAAAGAGAAACAACGAATAAAATGCAATGTTTATATAAGCAAGTAAAACAAGTCGAAACACGTAGCCTTAGAAACTATGATAAGCAGCTATTCCTGGACGAGTTGGCAACCATTGACTGGAACGAGACTCTTGCGCCGACTAATGGCAACCCTGATCTCATGGCCTCGGTATTTAATAGTGTTATCTCATCTCTTTTGGAGGTGCATGCACCACTAAAGCGTAGAAAAATAACTAGCCATCACGCTCCTTGGATTACTGTAGAGATAAAAAGCTTGATGAAGGAACGTGATTTAGCAAAAAAGAGGTCCGAGAAAGATGCTTCCTATTGGTCAGACTATAAGAAGTTGCGGAACAAAGTCACTTCTGAACTTCGTGCCAGGGTACAGGAATACTACCATAACCTTATTGATGAAACCCAAAACAATCCGAAAGCTATGTGGAAAACAATAAATAAGGTTTTACATAAGAACTCAAATCACACAGTAACTCAAAACATCATTTTTGAAGGCACAGAACTAAAATCACCTTCACAAATTTCAGAAGCTTTCAACAAACATTTTACAACGGTTGGACCTAAGTTAGCGGAGAAAATAGAAATTCAGCCTTTCGATGACCCTCTTAAGTACCTTGGAGATAAAAACCGGAGGAACCAAATTTAAGCTACAGCCAGTAAATGTAGGGTATGTAGAACGTGCTATAAGAGCTCTGAATTACTACAATTCGCCTGGTGCTGACAGAATCCCCGTCAAAATACTGAAAGATGCCATAAACTTAGTGTCGAAACCACTAACACTGATCTACAATGCATCTTTAGAAAGGGGTATTTTCCCCCAGATCTGGAAATTAGCCAGAGTGACACCTATTCATAAGGCAGGCACGAAAACAGATGTAAACAACTACCGGCCTATCTCAGTGTTATCAGTTGTGTCGAGAATTTTAGAAAAGATTGTACACGACCAACTAATGGAGTTTCTAAAGGGACAAAACAGGCTTTGTTTGAACCAGTTTGCATTCCAAAAACTGCACAGTACACTGACATGTCTACTGAATGTTATAGACCCATGGTTCAAGAACTCTGATGAGAGGAAAATAAATTTGAGTATATTCCTTGATCTCAAGGAAGCATTCGATACCGTTGACCATAAAATCCTATTGTTGAAGTTACGAGAATATGGTGCTGAGGGTACTTCTCACAGCTGGTTCACTTCTTATCTGACCAATAGGGAGCAGTTCTGTTATTTTGACGGATCCATTTCCAGCAAAAGCAGCATTGAGTGTGGTACTCCCCAGGGCTCGTGTTTGGGACCCTTACTCTTCATACTATACATTAATGATTTTGAGAACTGTCTAAAAGCACGATCCCAAATATGTATGCTGATGATACATGTGTGAATATCGCATCAGAAAACCTGAATGAACTCCTAATAGATTTGAAAAACGAGCTGGAAAATATATCGAATTGGATGAGGATTAATAAACTTAGTTTGAATGCCAGCAAAAGTGAATATATGGTTATAGGCCATAGGCGACAACTGAATAAGATAGGTAATGATTTGCCAGATCTTGTCCTCAATAATGAAGTTATCAAAAGGGTTGACAAGACAAAATACCTAGGGATAAACATCGACGAAAGCCTTAACTGGAAAGAGCAGTACAAAGCTATCAAAAATAAGCTGAAAGGGGGCTTGAGCTCCTTAAGAAAGCTGAAAAACATCCTTCCGCAAAGGAAACTTGATCAAGTTTATAAAGCTCTCTTTGAAAGCCATCTTCGCTATGGCAACATTGTTTGGAGTGCTCTTTCCAACACCAAGCTATCCCAGTTGCAAAGATTACAGACAAGGGCAAAGAAGCTAATAGCGAATGCCAAGTATAAGGACGGATGGACTTGCAATTGGCTCAATGTAAAGCAATTGATCTCCTTTGACCAAGGAGTCATGACATATAAAATCTTGCATGACCTCTGTCCCGAAGATCTTCGCTATAAGTTCACTGAAAGATCCATGATTTCAGAGTATAGAACCAGAAACAGTGCAGATCTGCAAATTCCTAAAGTTAAGTTAGAATATGCAAAGCGAAGTTTCTACTTCTCTGGTGTCAAAAACTGGAACGATATCCCTGACAACCTTCGAGAAAGAGACTCAATCGCTCGTTTTAGAACAGGTCTTAGAGACTATCTTTTGAACCTTTCACAGGACCCAAACACGACCCCTTGGTAGAGCAGCAACTCATATTAATTATATCTTTTCCCATATTATTTTGAACAAATATTGTTAATAATTAGTGTATTTGCTGAAAGGTAGCCCGTGTATAAATATTGATAAAATGAAATGAAAATGAAAAAATGAGAAATATACGTGAGCATACACATTTGCAATTCGGATGCCCGCTGCCCGCTGCCCGGCGGAAAAACTTCCCCACCCTTTTGCCCTTATCTCCCTTAAGCGAAATTTGCATTTTCTACTCCCTCGAAGTGCAAGCAATGATCAGAAGCAATCGCATATCTCCGCAACAACCCGCATCTTGTGAAATCTAGAAAATGTAACAAGGCGTAACAGAAAATGCAGAGGATAAGGAAATGTTGCTTTATCGTAAATGTACTTACGATTGTTAATTAATATCTGTGGCGACATCAAATCTCATTGAAATTAGTTGGAACGCTTATTCCCCAGCTGTAAATAAGCCGATAGCCATTGTAGTAGCTTTCAGGGAAGCGAATTAGAGACAATCTCGTCCCCAGAGTGAGTTCATTGCTCTACCTCTACTCTAGGATACACGAGGCCGTTCGGCAATCTGATTGGCTGTTCCCAACTTCGTGCGGTAACTCCGTTTTGCGCGGAGTAAACGGCCGTGGCATGTCAAAATTGAACGTAAAACCGTATTCTTTGCCTATTCTGACCATCATTTGCAAGAATAACGAGCCATTTCATTTTGGAAGTTACGGTGAAAGTTTCTCTAATTTTCAAATCAGGCCCATTTTCGCCCCAAACAAACCGTGCTTATTTTCACATTAAAAACACTTGCTAACCCCAGATTATTGTTCAAATGCCTTTAAGAATGTTGAAATAAGGTCCTCAATAAATAAGGTCCTTTTTTTAGTATCTCGATTTATCTGTTGCAGAATTAGTGCTAGAGCAACGGGCATTTGCCGTCGCTTGGCGTTGCCTAGCAAACTGCAAATCCATAATGGCTGCAAATCTGCCCATTTTTTGGGCAGATTTGATCGAAGTGTACCAGGGTGTTCAGTCGGCTTCGTGATCAGCGTGTGACGTAAGAACACCCTGGGAACGAGGTTGAATTAGAGATAAAATATTGGATGCATGAATTTTGGGCCAAAAAGCTGCTCGAAGAATTTGTTCAAGCAAATTTCGTCAAAGCTTGCAACTTTGAGGTGTGATATCTTTGGAACAGATGGATATTTTGAAGCCTGCTTTTTGCACATATTAGTATAACATGTATGCAATTGAAAAATATCCTTTGTAAGTTTGAAATAAAAAACTCGAAAATAGATTGTTTCCCCAACCTGGGCACACTGTTAGGTGGGCTGAATTAGCACCCTAGTGGCTTTACTTCTGTAGATTTTGCCAAGTGCACTTGCAACGCTGAAACTTTCTGACTTTTAAGAGTTTTTTTCCTTCTCACAACCAAATTTAATTTTTGAAAAAATTAAATTCATTCCAGGGGGTAAACGCGATCTATCGTCAAGAGATGTCTGTAAAATTTCGAATTAATCCAGATGGGATCTACAGCTAACATGATAGAGTGATGAAAGGAAGGGAATTTTACTACTGTTGATACTCTATCCCACCAATTAGTTATTTTGTAATTTGAGCTTATGGCTTTGCCGAGTTTTGCCCTACGCATACGCACATTCTTTGCATTCCTGTGTGATAACATCATCACTTTTTACCAATTTTTCTTCACAGAGCAAATGCCATTTAGGCATAGAATACACCGAAGTTGGACTGATGGCCTTAGTGCTATTCGTTTTCTCACAATCAACAATTGAACATTTCTTGTACTGAACCCTATTACCAGTACCTGCATCTTCCTCCAACAATGAACGTTGTCATTACAGAGGCGAATTGAAACGTTTCCGTATCAACTCGGCGAATTCATTGCGTGACTGAGTAGCCCTCTTAGCTTGATCAGTCGTCTACCGAAATATTGACTTTGAAAATTCAACATTGTGACGTCATGAGCAGTCACGGGTCATGTCTAAAAGTAGATTTCATTTTTGGTTCACCCCATGACATTTATACACATGCAACGTTTCAAAGATCGTGGTTGTCCAGAACAGAGATGAATTAGGGGGCTGAGTCACCCTCTCTTGTTTTCCTGGAGCTTCAAATACCCTTGCCTGATAAGGTTTAGAAAACTGAGTCATCATGGCCATCCAACGATGGCCATGATGACTCAGTTTTCTAAACCTTATCAGGCAAGGGTATTTGAAGCTCTAGGAGTTTTAAAGCTCGACGTGCAATATTTCGGTGGTCGACTGAGACCGTGACTTTGTTTTCGCTAATCTTGTGTAACTTACAGTATATAGACATACATGATATAGCGTGACAGATGCACACAAAGTTTTTAAACAGAGTTACATCTATTGTAGTAGCAAGGGTGATGCTTAGACTTGTGGCGATGAATCTCTTGTTTTCATGTGCTTTTTGACTTGACGATGGCGTTTCGGTCAACAGAGACTCATAATATTACCCTGAAAAACCAAACCTGGCCCCATTTTCAATAGTTTCCTTCGCACTGAGCAACTTGTCATGTTTGATCGTGCCGTTATGGCCTATAAGATCATGAACAGACTATGCCCAGAAAATCTCTGGAACAAATTCCAACAAAGATCCCATTACTCCAGCTACAACACGAGGTTCTGCAGAGATCTTTAGATTCCGAGGTATAATCTGGAGTATGCCAAAAAAGGATTTTCCTATTCAGCTCTTAAGGTCTGGAATGAAATCCCAATAAGAATTAGGGAGCTTCCTACCTTGTGCCAATTCAAAAAACAACTAAAAACATATTTGATGAGCTGAAAGCCAAATAAAACACGACTCCCTGGTAGATCAGCAATGCGATTAGCCCTCAGTATTTTTCTCTTTTTATGTAATATGATTAATAATGAACCTTGTATGACTAAAGTTTTGCAAACCAGATGACATTCTTGACAAATGCTGCCAAACAGTGTACAACTCGAATATGAAATAAAAGATGTCAAAAAATTGTTTCAAACGGTATTTCTTAGCATTCATCATTTGGACTGATAGAAATCTTCGCTTAAATTCTTCTTCAAGTTGAGGCCTCGTTGAGACAGTGGGTTTGAACTTTTCACAAATCGGCTGGATCGTTTTGGTAGCATGATCTTTCGAGCAGTTGATATTTTCTGTGTTTGTTGGTATGAAGAAAAAGTACTCAATGAAGCGTGGACTTCTTCCTTATCGACATTTAAGCCTCATCTGTAGCTGATATATCTCAATCGGTTTCCAGGTTAATTTTGAAAAACTGAGAATGATTGCCAAAGAAGTTAGAAAAGTTTGCAAATATTGTGCAATCGGATATGTAAGTGTTATTTTGTATTCTTACTGAAAAGTTTACCTCTTCACATCAGAAGGACTGGACATTTCAATCTGAAAACATTGATGTACTGATGCAATTCAATAAAAGGAAATTTTCGCATCCAAAAAGAAATTTTTATTGATGAAAAGTTACATTGACTCAAGAATTTCGGTTCGGTATAAATTCTGTGAGAAAGGTATTTATACTTGATTTCGAAAAACTAAGATCGTCACTTTGGGACAAAAGTAATACTGATATTTACAGAAATCTTTAAACTGTCAAAGTATTTGCACTAGGATTCCTTATTTAGAAATGATTGAAAAGGTATCTCTTTTCCAGTAGATTGTTGTGAAATGAAAGTAATTTGCTTACAGGATTCAATGCTTGGAGCAAAACATCATATTTTTTGGGTATAATTGATCTGTAGATGATCAGTAAAGATAAAAGTGATGATCAGCGGGTTAAGCCCAAAACGCTTCGTCTTTTAAGCTCTTGGCTTTAAGCCGTTTAGTCTTTAGCTACCGTTATCAAAGTTACATTATGTATTGACCAATGATTGAACAGGAATTTTTACACCGTTTGTTTTGAAATAAAATCACAAAACTTCGTGGAGCTACCCTGAAGCCAATTAGCCTGGAGTGCATGTAATTTGTGGTCCATTGACATGCTGCATTTTATTTTGATGATGATGTCTTCCTGTATATTCTCAAATGTCTCTAGCAATTTTTTAAATGTTTAGGATCCTGGCAAGATGGATGATTTATCACAAACGACAAACGGAGCACCACCTAGTATTGCACAATCTGTTGTTAGTGTTATGACTGGGCAGAATACGCTGACGCGAAAAAATAGACGAGTTAGTACAGGCATGAGCAATCCGAAGAAGATATATGAAGAGGTATTGTCAAACAGTGCATATCTTTTTGCCCTTAATAACATTCTAATCAACAAACATTATGTACAGTGTTTGGCAACTATACACCCCTTGCACCGAACTTCTAGCATGTGCACTGGAACCATCTCAAACCATCGTGAGCCAATATCGCTTTTGCGAACTTTTTTCAATCAGGTGTACCTTTTACTTTCTTTTAACCGTGACTTTCTTTGATCCTGATTCCTAAATTTTTCCTTTGAATTCCAGAAGCCCTTTCATTTACATCCAAAAATCCAATATGGCCCAATGCACTGTTAGGCCGCCACCTGTTTCTTTCAAGTGCATGGAGTTCCTATTGTTTTCAGTTTATTCGCTGAAGCAATTTTGAATTTTGATGTTCATTCGGTTGTGGTTATCTGCAAATCTGGCTACCAATGTTCTAATGGAATTCATGGAAAGTCTTGAAAAACTGGCATTTATCTGTGATAGATTTATCCCTGTCAACTGGAATGTCTCATCAAATTTGAAACTTATGGTTGCTTTCTTTTCAATCAAATTTATCATCAAGCTGCGCTTCCCAAGTGATGGTAAAATTTATTTCTATTCTCCAGTGTGTTTCTCTATCTTGCTTCGCGAAATAGATAAACCTTGGAGTCTTCAGCGTGTCAATATTTAATGTCACTGTTCTTCCATTTCAGACCATGACCACCAGGAGGATGCATCAATACTTAGAAAACTTACAAAATTTGAATACAAATGAAGATGACGTATATAAAATGTCAAAAATTTGTGAACCACCAGCAGGGTCATCACGTAAGACAATGTTTCTTACTTTATCTAGTCAGATCAAAACGGGGGAGTTCAATCACTCCATCATGTGTGTTAGAATGCATCAAAATCTACACACAACTAGTTCCAACATAAGACTTCGCATGTTTTATACTCAGAACTATGTTTTGTATGTCACTGAAGTTTTTCGACGTTTTTTGGCTCTATTTGTTTGACATCAAAAGCTAAGGTCTCTCTTGACAATGGCAGAAAAAATGCCTAATATTTTCATAGAGTTTTGTCAAAGTTTAGAGAGTTCGTTGGCTGGCCTTTGTTTTCACAATTTTCCTGGCCCATGGAAACGGCAATAACAAAAGAGGCCTACCTAGAGATGCCACGTGCGAGGCATTCTGGTTAGAACAGACCCTTTGAGCCTGTAGATGAGGATTGAAATCAAGCCTCAGAAAGGAATCTCTTAACCTACACAGCCGCCGATGTGAGAATGTGCATGGCTAGTAGTCTTTATTGTCGCTTTATCCAAATCTGTGTTCCTTATATTTATCAACTTAATGAATTTTTATGTATAACGAAGAAATGGCTAAAGGCAAGCAGATTTTGGCAAATCTGATCCCCTCATGGCGGGGAAAACAACGAGCCGCCACAACAAGAAATGAAAAGGACGTTATCACACTGAAATCGTATCGAGCATCTCAGGGCAATTTTATCTTCAAGTGTCTTCTTGGTGCCAAATGATGTTGATTTCTTTGAAGGAACATTTTGTGTGAATTTCAAACAATCAAATTTAGTAAGTTTACGACCTTTTAAAAGAATCCTTTCATTGTTTCTCTGTAGTGCAATGTCTTTCATTTGCTCATTCAAAGGGTATGTTTCATCCAGCATGCCTTTCTTCTATCAAAATCAAAACAATTGAAACACAAAAATTCGTTATTTTCAGCTGTCCCATCCAAAACAGGAAAGACACAAATTTATCTGGTCCTTACTTTGGATGGCACTCACAACTTTTAACACTTTAGGGATATGCCTTGCACGAGAAGCAAACCATTTAACCGCCTCAGAGATTACAATGGAAATATTTCATGTGCTTTTTCGAGCAATGGTTGTTTCAGATGCCAAACTGAAGAGTTCAAGATTTCAATAATTTTTCCTTTCAATGAAATCAGCCTCATTTGGCATGAAAAAGTAATGTTGGATTATTCTTCTTGAGATAATTTTCCATTCTTTGATGCAATTTCATTGTGGTAGAGGTTGCACAATAGGGTACCTTCATCCTGCCATCCCGCACCCGTTTTCTGGCATATCCCGTATCCTGCCGTTGTATTTTTCAAATCCCGATTCCACTCCCTTTTATCCCGTATCTTGCTGGCCAGAAAGCGTATATCCTGCATCCTGCCCGTCAAAAAGGCCCATCCCGCCATCCCGAAAAACCTGTTGTGCACCCTCTGCGGTAAGGTTCGCGTTATTTGTTGTTGAGGTGACTTTGTTTTCTCCGTTATTAGAACGGCGTCACCCCAAATGAGCATTCAAAGAATCTGCCTTGCTTTGACCGCCCTGAACAAATTAAGAATAAAAGGGGCTTGGGGCTAGTTACAATAAAAACAACTTGTGACAATGGTTTGCTGACACCATAGAGTCATATTCTGCTCATTTTTTTGAAGTCCATCAAGGAACACAATAATGATTAACTGTTAAGATCTGCCTACCTGGAATGGAATTATAAGTACCTTTTGCATCTCCTTCGTTTTTCGCAGAGCAGAGGTGTTTTTCTTTTACTCGCAGAAAAGTTTTGTTCTTACTGCAAGTGAAAATAACACATCACAAAAGCTTGTTTTGCCGCTCGGAATTACAACTACAGCGAAATCGACAAGTGCCCTCCATTCGTTCGAGTTCCAAGGGGTTTGATTAGGAAGCAGTCAGATCGTCAGGTATGGCCCTTTTTGGGCACTTTTGATTTTCCGCGAAGCAATTATTTCACTCTACGAGAATCTCGTATGCCTTTCATCGGAAATTCTCTTACATTCACGAAAAATCCCTGAAAAATGCCAAAAAGCACATTGCATTGTTTTGAATAATCTCGTGAGCTTTTTCGAGACAGAGATACACCCCCACTATGATCCACATTTCGAAACTTAGGGAATAAATTGGAGAAACTGATTTTCAAAAATCCAAAAAGTGCCTAAAGCTCTATATAGAGAACATCCTGAGAGTTAACAAGAAACAAAAATTTTTAAATCGGGCCGCCAAGTGTGGGGAATTTACTTTTAAAATTGCCCTAAGTTGCACTTGTTGGTTTACAGTGAGATTTCCGGTACAACTGTCAAAATAACGTCAACTTTAAAATGCAAAGCGAGATTAGAGGGCCCCTTGAAAATCAATGAAACTAAATAACTCTGACATAAAAAGAGTCGACAAGACGAAATCCCTCAGAGTCATAGTTGATGAAAAGCTAAATTGGGATGAACAGTTTAAGCGCACCAAAGGTGAAAAGTGTCATTCCGCAATCCCAACTTTGTAATGTATACTATGCATTAATTGAGAGTCACCTGCGTTATGCTGATGTTATCTGGGGTAATCTGCCTAAAACAAAACTAGCTGCTCTCCAACACCTTTAATACCGGGCATATTCAATAATATCAAATGCAAGAATAAAAGATAGCTGGTCGACCTCCTGGTTGAACGTAGAAAATCTTTTCCGTTACGACAGGAATGTCATGACCTACAAGATTATGAATAGACTATGCCCTGAAAGCCTATGGGATAAATTCCAACCGAGATCTTTTCACTCGACCTACAATACGAGGCACTGTAAAGATCTCCAGATCCCTAGATATAGGACTGAATTTGCCAAAAAAGGCTTTCATTACGCAGCTCTAACATTATGGAATGACACACCTGCTGAAATTCGTGATCTACCGACATTAGATCGTTTAAAAAACAACTGAAAGCGCGTCTAAAGAGCTAAACTCTCAAACACAACTCCCTGGAAGAACAGCAATGATTAGGTTTATTGGGCTTTAGGTTTTCATTCTTAGATTTTTATCATTGTAATTAGATGTTGTATACTTTGATTTGCTGAAAGGTTTCTTTTGTGTATAGATTATACTAGCTGTTAACAAAGTTAAAGTGAGTGCAGCTCAGAGTTTTTGCAAAATGATTGACTGCAAATCCCTTGTGAAACCAATCCAGAGTTGGAAACATGGAGAAAAAGATAACTTCTTGATGACTACAAGATGGCTTAGCATGAATAGAGCATTTATCATACTCAATCAAATATTGCTGTCAACCAAAGCATTAAATTGCAATTGTCAGTCATAAACAGTTAATTGTCATTCATATTCAAAGTTCCTTTGGGCTTTACAGCTTTATACGCTTTATTCTGCTCTTGGTGGCGCCTCACATGATAGGCTCTTTTATTTGGCGAAAATCAATACTGAATGTCACGCTGAATCCAATGCTGCTTTCCAGCCCTGAAACAGAAGAAAAACTTGACCAACTTTCAGTTGAAAGATCATATGTATGAGGTCCCGGTATGAGGTATTCCAGACAGTGTAATCATGGATCAGCATGTCAAAACATCTTGACACTCGTTGTAACCAAACCAATAATTGACTAAGGACAATTATGCCAAACATGGCATCAACATGGCATCAGGAATATTTCTAACAGCAAGATCTTTTGCATGTTAAGACAAATCCATTGTTGAAAATCAATCAAAATTCTGTTCTGTCAGATGCAAAGTAGGTTACCTTTGTCATCTCTGGTGTAAGTTTCTTGCCATTGTGCCGAATAATGAAGTCACTGAACTGAACAATGTTTTGTTTACATTTATTATCGTTCTTTGAGTTGCATTACATCATCACTGAACTATGACCACAGCTGTATAATTCCTTTTATTCATTCATACCATCTGTTTTGTTATGTTAATTTGAAATACAGTCATCTGAAAGGCAAAAATGGCCTCATTTTTTCTGTTGTGATCTAAATGTCGTATTTAGCCATGTTTTAACCGTAAGGAACACAAAATGAACGACAGGAAATATAGTCCACACAATTCGCCGTCTAACATTTGAACATTGTGACAGGATCCATTGCCCTTGGCCTGCTAGACCTGCTTCCCTTCCTGTCCCAGAAACAAACTAAATATGCTAAAAAATAGTTGAAACAATTGAGAGGAAGAAAAGAAACCCTCTCATACTTGTGCGGAAATAAATGACTGATGCGATACTTACCCGAGTGTACGAAATCTCTTCTTGCTTTACAGGCTTTGCCAGGTTCTCTCCAGAGCAGATCTTCCTGAGATCGACGGCGTGGGCGTGCACAAAAGCACAGAAGCAAGAATTCCTGTTGATTGATTTGACTGATTGAACTCAATTGAATTGCATTCAGTGAGCCAGCCACATAGCCACATAGCCAGCCAGCCAACCCATGATCGATAAGTTTGTCGCGTTTACATTGCCGCTACGCAGGCGCTACGCGCTAGCTCGCTGCAATTAAATGAAAAAAAAATTGTCATTGAAGGGCAACCCTCCCTAAATAAATTAAATGGAATGAAAATGAAATGAAGTGATACAGGGCGGAATAATCTTGTGATTGGCTGAAATCACCGGAAGTGCCGCCCTGTTGATTTTATGCAAATTAACCTCGCGCCATAAGAAGTCAATGGAGAAAGCTGCGGCGAGGGGTGCAGGGCTAATTCCCTTCGGGGCATTCATGGGGTACGTTCTGCAACCGAAGTTGAAGTTGAAATCCTCGAAGTAAAGGTCAATCTATAAATCTGTCGTTTGGATTTTTGATTCATTGGCCAGATTTCAAGAAATTCAATGTCTTCTGAAGGTGTCGATTTTGGCCTAGTCAACAGCAGCCTCTTGGGAACCATGATGGCCGGAATGTCACTATTTACTTCAAATAATGGCTGATTTCTCGGGTTGCAGCTGAACCAACAACATGGTGGCCTAAACTCACAAGCCAGAACATTTGCGAGGTGAGCAACAGTTTTAAAAGTGGTACCTTGAACAGTCTCGATCAGCCTGGATGCAATCGAGATCAAGGAAATTTTGTGCAAACTATTCTTATCTTGTGGCAATCAAATCACATGCAAATATTTTTTGGATCACATAAGACTTTTTTGGTTTATTCACTACAACATGCAAAGTAGACAGTTGCAATATCCACGAACAAACTGGAGCCAGACGGATCTCAGTTTCACGCATCAGATTCCTGACTTCGTCGTACTACTAAAAATTGGCAAGCATTTTAACGTTTGTGGATGGAATATCTCCAGAGGCAGCAGAAATCGAAACATGAAAGGAAACTGAAACAGATAACTATCAAATCAAAAGAAGCCTGATATGACACTTCTTTTAAAGTGCAACTGATTTTTGAATGATTGAAAATGGCCTGGTGCGAAAAAAGAGATATTCATTCTTGTTGGACTTTTAGACTAGGAGCTTAAAGAGGCATCATGTTTTCATGTCTTTTGCATTTTATGACCCAAAGGGCTTCAGTCCCCACCACCAGTAACACTATTGCGGGGGTGGGGGGGGGAAAGGGGCAACAATGCACTTTGAGGAAATTATATTTTTCTTTAAAACATCTACTATGATACAACCAATATCGCACAAAGGAAAATCATCATTTGTAACTTAAATCAGCCATACCCATTATCTTCAAATAACATCATTTCTATTAGACAAGACCAAATTTCAGCCTTTCTGCTCTTTTGTTCGCTCCCTTAGCCTACCATACTCTTGTATCCCTGGCCCTCACAACCTGTTATTTATTGAAACATTTGTCTTGATCAATCTGTTATCCAGAATTGTCATCATGCCCTAAGAAAATCAATGTGTTTCCCTTTTTGTCATTTATTTTTCTGGTCAACATGAATTTGTCACACTTCCAAAATGAACATATCATAAAAATGAATTACACAAGGTGGCATTGTCTTCTTTGATTTTGTTTTTTTGCTCATGCATTGGATTTCTATTGTTACAATGTAAGCTATTTGAAAGCTTATCGGATTTCACCCTTCTAACTTAGGTTATTCACTTTAGGATGTGATTTTCAATTGATGTAACAAGAGTTTCATTAATTACAATTGGAATTTCTACTCATACAGTGCAGGAACATAAATCTCTACCGGGTGAGCCAGAAAAAAGTTCCCACTTTTGAAAATTCATAACACCAAGACTACTTCACGGATTTGAATCATTTTCAAATTCTAGTTAAAATTTGAAAGATCAAAGTATTTTTGTGATTTTTCTTGCTGTCTTACCAGCACTAGAAGTATTGGTAAATTCAACTTTATAAGAATTTCATGGTTGCAAAATAACGGAAAAAGGGCCTAAAACATTGATCAAATCGTAAGGACTCTATTCAAATCGAACAATAGGCCATGGGCGTTTCACCTCCCTCGAGAGTCGTAAGACATCGATTTTCAAACAAATACGAAAGATTTCAATCCCAAGGCAATTAATAGCTAGAGGATATCTCTCACCCGTGAGAAGTTGCATTTCCTTCATTATTCTGTGCGAGAAGTCAGTTATGCACTGATCGATGTTTTAGGCCATTTTTCAGTCATTTTGTAACCATGAAATTTTTGCAAAGTTGAATTAACCTATATTTGTAGTGCTGGTACGACAGCGAGAAAAATCACAAAAATACTTTGATCTTTCAGCTTCTAACTAGAATTTGAATGATTCAAATCCGTGAAGTAGTCTTGTTGTTATGAATTTTCAAAAGTGGGAACTTTTTTCTGGCTCACCCGGTAGAAATAGTGGATTCATGGAAATTTTCCTGAATCAAAACTATAATGAATATTGAAATATTTGAAGTATTGAATATTGTTTCGTTTGCCAACACTTTCACTCCTGCTTACCAAAACTTGACTTCCATAACTCCTCTGCAAGAGTCTGGATTGAATGATATTTTGATACACTGTTATGCAAGCGGTTTAATTGAGTAGAGGCCAAACTTCCATCATTATTATGCACATTTAAAATTCTTTAGAATGGATAAGAATATCACTCAATTCAGACTAATTTTTAGAATAGCTAAAAAGTCTATTACCAAGTACAGTAACCTGGCATAATTAAAAAACCACGTTGTAGAAATAGGTAGTTTGACGTTTCATTTCACATGAGACAGCAGATTTTGAATATAATTTAACTTTGGCAAGAAATTCAAATTGTCCAATTCTGCTTTTCAAGGATGCATCAGGACATATATCTTTTCACAATATACTCATACTAGGTTAGAACTTATACACTGGCATAGTGGCATTCTTCTTATAACATTAATATGCTTACCGATTTATAGTAGTACGACGATGTCAGGAATCCGATGCGTGAAACTGAGATGCGTCTGGCTCCAGTTTGTTCACGGATATTTAACTGTCTAGTTTCCATGTTGTAGTGAAATAAACCAACAAAATCTGCATGTGATCCAGAAAATATTTGCATGTGATTTGATTGCCACAAGATAAGAATAGTGTGCACAAAATTTCCTTTATATCGATTCCATCCAGGCTGATCCTGACTGTTCAAGGTACCACTTTCAAAACTGTTGTTTACCTCGCCAATTTTCAGGCTTGTGAGTTTAGGCCACCATGTGTTGGTTCAGCTGCAACCCGAGAAATCAGCCATTATTTGAAGTAAATAGTGACATTCCGGCCATCATGGTTCCCAAAAGGCTGCTGTTGACTAGGCCAAAATCGACACCTTCAGAAGACATTGAATTTCTTGAAATCTGGCCAATGAATCAAAAATCCAAACGACAGATTCATAGATTGACCTTTACTTCGAGGATTTCAACTTCAACTTCTGTTGCAGAACGTACCCCATGAATGCCCCGAAGGGAATTAGCCCTGCACCCCTCGGCCGCAGCTTTCTCCATTGACTTCTTATGGCGCGAGGCTAATTTGCATAAAATCAACATGGCGGCACTTCCGATGATTTCAGCCAATCAGAAGCTTATTGCGCCCTGTTAGAGCGAGCACCGTCCACCTACCCGATTTCAAAATTTGTTCTTTTAGTCCAAAGTTAATTTTCTCCTCATTTAAGCTATCTAGTTTCTAAATTCATGTGATAATTATTACCCAAGATTTATCCAAAGTTATATCCTTTGTATCTTTGTTTAAACTTAAAAGTTGAAACAAAAAGCAAGTGTTAACAAGCCTTAGGGACTATTTTCCGTTAAACTCCAAAATCTCCTGAATGGATCCCTCAAATTTTTCGTTCAGATAAATCGTCAGCAATGTTTCAAAAATCTTTGGTATATGACATGATTATTGAGATGAATACCGTAACTAAGCATTTTATCAATCTCTATGTACCGAAAGCAAGGAGAGAGGGTAAATAAAGCAGCAAACCTCATTTGTACTTTGAAAAATTACGTGTGCTTTTTTATTTGCTTTTTGGTACATGAAACTCGATAAGACGCTCAACTATGGTATCAATCATAATCATCATCTTACATACCAAAGATTTTTGAAACATTACTGACAATTTATTTGAACGAATAAAATGATAGATTTAAGGGGAGCATTCAGGAGGCGTTGAAGTTTAATGGAAAGTTTGTTGCTAAGGCTTGCCAACGCTTGTTTTTTTAAACTTTTAAATTTAGATTTCCAGTTATAAGAAAGGAATCTTGACCAAAATACTAAGCGTATTTGTTGGGGAGATGAAGTGCTGACCCTATTGTTTTGACCGATTGTGATTCAACTTTGTTGAGAGCGAATCAACGGTGGGGCTCACACTGTCATGCGCAACTTTGCTATTGTTTTCTTCTCCTGTTCTCAACCGTCAAGCTAATTTGCATATTGTGTCATTGACATAAATCGTTACTACGCATGCGATCTGGAGCCCTTTTTGGGGGATTCCTCGAGGCTCACAACTTAGCCTATTCGTATCCCCAACAAGTATAACTTTGGAAAAAACCTTTGGTAATTATTTATCACATGAATAAAGAATTTGAATAGCTCAAAAGAAGAGAGAGTTACCTTTCATCGAAAAGAAGAACAAAATTCTGAAATCGAGCAAAGGCAAGGTGCTCTTTCTACATCTGAAATTGACGTTATTTTGACATTCGTGCTGGAAATCTCACTGTAAACAAACAAGTGCAACTTAAGCCAACTTTAAAAGTAAATTTCTCCTCTTTCAGTGGTCTGAATTTAAAACTTTTTGTTTTTTGTTAACCCTCAGGACGTTCTCTGTGAAGAAATTTAGGTATTTTTGAATTTTCAAAGTTTCATTTTTTGCGATTTATTCCATGCTCTGGATCATTGTGCACCCTCTCCCTGGGTTTATAAAGAAAGAAAGCGAACTGAAGGAAGTATTTCAGCTACACCATACATACATTCTTTAAGTAAATGAAATGGAACTGCTTTAAATTCAACGAGAAAGAGTTGGAGACTGTGAGGAAAGGGGTCTGAGAAAGAAATCGCATTAGAAATATAGAAACGTGAAAATTGAGAAATGTAGCAGAAGCGGAATGCTCAAAAAGGGCGAATTCGGGGAAATTAGGCGGTTTAGACATGTTTAAGTGGCTGACTATGAAAAGAGAAAGCTAATATGCTGCTGGCCTCAAATAGCAATCAGTGACAAAAATTAAGAAACCTCTTCGCTGTAAGTTACTTTCTGAAACGACATGCTTGGGAAAAACAGATAGCCTTTTAATCGAACGGTTATCAGTTGGGTCGACACCGCTCTACCGGGTGACCCAAGGTTAGGAAAACCTGATGCAATCTGTTATGGAAAAATAAGTAAGAGGCCGATGGAAATGCTTCAAGCGTTTTTTCTGTAGCTAAAAGATTATCCAACTATCCTACATCATGAATATTGTTTTTTCGGCACTGTAAACTTCTTGAATTAAGGATTTTCAGAAGAAGGGCATGCTTGAAATCCTCAAATAGCCGTGGAAAAACTTGGGATTGAATTAAAGCCATTTCAGATCTTGAAAACAATGAGGAGCGTGTTTTATTTCGAGTTGGAAATGGCAACTCAGTCGAAAGTATTCTGAGGACGTTTATAGTTTCAAGGTACCTAAGAATTTTGAAGAAATGTCCCTTGTAAACTGGAATAATTTCAAAAGAATTCAACTTTCAACGTAAATCAAAATGTTAAAGGGAATCGACATAGTTAAAAATTGGCCCGGGCCAGGTCAAAAATATAATCTATTGTACTCGACAACTTCGATGCATCCGGTTTCATTGTGTAGCTAAAGAAACAATGGATTTGTGGGCGTTACTCTGGCCTATTTATAGCGGCTACGAGATATAGCTATGTCTATTCCCTTTAAAATATTGCTTACAGGAAAGGAGTATCTTTGTCCCTTGAGGCAAGAACATTTCAGGTACCTAGGGACAAAAAACTTGCTCTGGAAACCTTCCACTGAGTTGCCTATGACAGCGTGAAGTAAAACATGCTCCGCATTGTTTTGAAAATTTGAAATGGCTGTAAATCGATCCCTTGTTTTCGACGACTTTTTGAAGATTTCAAGTCTGCCCTTTCCCTTGAAATCCTTGATTCGGTAAATTCACCAAAAAATGTGAAAAATAGTTAAACTTTATGGTAGTCTTTTAATGACAGAACAAAAGTTTGAAGCATTTCAATCGGCCTCTTGCTGCTGTCAATAGCAGATTGCGTGGGGTCACTTTTTGGATCATCCGGTAGGATTCCTGATTATCCAACATCTGGTAACCATTGAAAATTTTTTCGTTAAAAGACGAAAATTTATCAATTTAAGAAATAAAACGAGCATGGATTTGGATACAACTAGGTTAGAGTTTGGTAGCCATATGCATTTTCACTCTTATCATACACTCATGAAAAGCCCTTTTTTCGTGCAGTTATAGCAACAGAATTGGAGGTAAGTTTCCCAACTTTTCGTTAGATTCTAAACTTTGGCAAATCATCCATCACCAAGCAACTTTTTGACATCGAATTCTTAGCCAATCGAAGTTTGAGTTACCAGTTGTGCCAAAACATTCTCTTTTTTTCCTTACCTGATACTTCCATCCCAAGAATACCAACCACAAACATGAGACTCCTTGAATGGTAACAAGTTATGTGCATCAATACGTGGCACTTTGTGATACAAAAAAACTATTGGAGCAAAATTTGTTGTGACAAATTTTTTGATAGCGTTCCTGTTGTCACTATGGTTTTAAGGCATGGCTCGCAGAGACGATGTGACATCTTCAGGATAACTTTGGCTATGATTCCTTGGGCAGAAACATTTTCTAACAGATGAGATCAGCATTTTATGATTTTCCACACGTCACAGTAGCCTTTCCGATCTCAAAGGAGATCATGTACTATTTATATCTGCTAGCCACGTTTCTGGGTTTTCGGCGTTGCCATTAAAGTGTATTTTCTCATTTTCGTCATAGTAACATCGACACTAGCAGCACGAAAGAAACAATCATCTACTTCACCAGTATCGAGCAAAAAGATTGATCCAAGAGAAAGAACGAAAAATATCCCATCTCCACTGCCATCTCAGAAACAACGTAAGCTCTTCAATATTACGTAGCATAGCAACGCCATTGAACAAAGGAGAATCCATAAATAGCATCAATTAAGTTTTCATCAAGTGTTTGGTTGTTAGGCAACCAAGAACACAGCTGATTTTGACGAAATTGAGCTATTAGCAAAAAGGAAAGATTGACCAACTGTTTAAAATAGGCTAAAAACTATCCAAATTCTAAAAGGTTAAAATAGGCTAAAAAAATAATTAGCCTTCTAATAGGCTAAAAAAAGCCTTAGTTTGAAATTCCACGAAGTTTCATGCGGTTCTTACTCAACATTCGTCAACATTTGTGGTTCTTACTAATTTAACTACTTACTAATAAGGACTATTGATTCAGTGCGAAGTCGTTTGCTCACTGATAATGATAAAACATCATCAGTTTTGCATTCACTGGGTGAAATCATGTACGGGTTAGGTATTGATATGTACCGGCTGTAGTAAAAACAAGAATCCCCGTTTGAAAGGTCACAGCTACCTGGATATCATTACAATGATATTGGCAAATGTTTCATTCAATAGCAAACTTGTTCAAATGTGTTCTCAACTTTACCTGCATGAAATCGGCCATTCTGTCCTTAAATTATAAGAGATTTTCTCAATGAAACCTCTCCAAGAAACCTTCAAACCTACATAGAATCACGATCAAATTTCTCCCATGTCTATACCTCATAGTTATGACTTGTACATGCTTTAGCACACTTATGCCTTCGGATGGATAAAAAGGTCATCCCTTGGAGCAAAACAATATTATTCAAGCCCATTTCACCTTCCAAAGTTCAGGAAATCTTGGTTGCTGTTTTGAGCCTGGTTTGATGATTCCTCGGGAGGGCTTTCTGGTGACGTTCCTTCGCAGTTTCATAATTGAGTTGCCGATTTCAGTGAGGTAAATTTTGAGGTATATTCGCATATTTCTGCTCTTAAGTGGTACGTTGCTCAAAATATCTTCTTGATATTCATAGAATAGTGAGTTTTCAAATGAGATTCTTTTTATTGACTTTCCCAGTATAATGTGACTACTTCCCAACTTTTGCCTACTTTCCTCATATAGGCATGTTACACGAATGTATTGAATCATCTGTCACAATAGATCCTACATGCAGACCTGCTTGAAAATATATTAATGAATGAGTGGATGCTACCTGCCCAGTCACATAACCTCAAGGCAATCTCACACTAGGTGTCACGTGGTGGCAAATCGCGCCACTTTTCTCCTATGTGTCACTTCAACAAATTTAGCACCAATTGATAGCTGAGAAAATTTATCAACCTACCAATCATTTGCGAAATCAAACTTTCCTTCTAAACTATCAGTAACAATAGTCAATGAGTGTAACGTTATGGTTTTAATTGCAAAAGTGTTTCCATGACTTCCGTTCCATATTTCCGGCGTTTACGTTCACTCCATTGAGTTGCGTGAAAAATCCTTACGTTGGGGTTCAGCCAAATAACAATACAGGGTGTCTCAAGGAGATTGTTCAACGTTTGATTAAATATTGAAAAATAAGGACAACATGAACAGGCTCATGGAAAGATAACCCTGTTCCTAAGATTATGAAATAATTTTAGAGACTAAAATCGTGCAAATCAGTTGAAAATTCACTGAGTTACGAGCTCTCGAAGATCAAAAATATGCGATAGCTGAAACCAGGGACCCCCCAGATTACTTGTATTGCAAAAAGCTCGAAGACAGAGTCGACAGAGGTAAGAGAAGCTTATCCAATGTCATACCTCTCGTTGATCTCAGAGCAAACCAAATACGACTTCTAAAGTAAATTATTTCTTGCGATCATTTTCAAAATTCCTTAACATTGCATAGGTCCAAAAACAGTGGTTCAAAACAAAATCGGCGAGATATTGAATCTGTTTCCTCAAGGCATCCATATGCTTGACAGTTAGGTTATCGAGTACCTGTGTGAATCCCACTTGGTTCGCCCTGAAACAATTGAGAAATAACTGAAACGACGGCCTATGGGACTTTTACAAAAAATGCCATTTCGAGGCCTCTGGTTTCAGCTTTCGCACAAACTTGAACTTCAAAAGCTTGTAATCCCATGAATTTTTATTTGATTTTCAAGATTCTTGTGTCAAAAATTAATTCAAAATCTCAGGACAAGGGTGACTTGACCAAAGGTCCATTCAGCGTATCGTTATTTTTTAGTATTTAATCAAACGTCGAACAATTTTTTTGAGACACCCTGTAATTTGTTGGCTTTGTATTTTACTATGCTCGAAACGTCGTGCTTATTTCAGTTCGCATCAAACTACTTATATTCTATTCCCTTCGTTGTGCACTATTAGCTTACTGCGCACAACTATGGAGCGTGCTTACTTATGATAATGATATTGATAATGATAATTATGATGATAATGATAATGATAATAATATGATCCTGAATTATTTTGCACTCAAGCAAATGGCAAAAACCTACCGCTTAGGTAAAAAACAGGTTTGTTGGTTTCACAGTTGGTTTCACATGCGGTGAATATATTTATCACTGAGTATAAAACATGAAAAGGATCATACTTGATGTGAGCTTAAAAAAGCAGACCAAATCAACAGCTGATCAACAGCAGACCAAAACGGAAGTTTAAAAGGAAAGAAATCAGTGATTCAATTTTTTCACCCTGTGCTTCCAGATATGATTCGCTCCAATAATATGAGAAATCGAGCACCAAGCTAACAGTTCCTTAATTTTTGCTTTTCCAAATCCAATATTCCTCAATCGTTCATAAACGTCCTCTTTGATACACCCAAGCGAACCAAAACACGGAACATGAAGAGAAGGTTTCCAACCATTTTCACGAAGAACGTCACACAGTTCCTGATAGCGATCACACTTCGCTGGAAACGAAAATCCAAAGTAGAGATCAAAACACACTGTAACTTCTGCTATGATAACATCGCACGAAGTTTCATCCGTTATCACAATTTCCGGTTTCCGATGTTGAAGCACGGTTAGCTCTTCTCGATTCTCCGGCAACAAAGTTTCTAGTAACTTGTTTGTATAAACTTTCTTCCTTGCACTTGATATCAACTTTATTTCATCGAAAAGTTTCCCAACAATACGATCGTGACGGCGACTGTAGAAATTGTGAAATTCCTGCATCCATTTAACAAGTGAGCAACACTCTCAGTGTGGCCAAAACAAAACGGGCAACACGGATCATTTGTCCTGTTCCAAATATGAGTTGTGAAATTTGTTGGGAGTAAGCTTAAACGCGCCTTGATGGCAAAACGGACCAAATCATCACTTATGTTCCAGTTGTAAAATATAGAATGTGACACTTTTATCTGAATATCATTTAGTCCAAGAAAATGACCTTGGATACCAAGTTCTTTGCTCTTCTGTACATCTCAATCAATAGTGATACGAAAAAGTCTTTTCTGAAGTTTAGGGGTTTCGTCCAGAGTTAAATCGTTGTAAGTTATTTCTGCTTTTCCGTTTCTGAAAATCAATTTAAAATCCAACTTAAGAGCATATCGTAGCATGTCTGGCCAGTCTGACTGGCACCCGAATCACGTTCTTGTATTCCAAAGAGCCATTAGAATTCAAGTCATAACCAAGAAAGTTATTGCTATTCCCTGACAGTGGCACTCCCCTTTTGAGTATGTCTAGTAACTTTTCATTTTCATTCCATAACTTTTCCATTTATGTCAATGCACAGTTTGAGATCGTGTTTTAGGCCTAGGAACATAACTTGAAAATTCTCGAGATTTGCAACCATCTCGTTGTCTTTGTACCAATCTATAGCAATTTTCATTTCCTTCTCAATGCTTCAAATAACGGAATCTAGGTTTTGTCCACATGCATAGCTCGTGTTGTCATCCGCAAAATTGCATACTTGAGATTGCTGCATGCCGAAGAAGAAATCAGTCATAACTAAATTAAATAGGAAGGGTCCCAAAACAGATCCCTGTGGAACACCTGATTTGATTTCTTGCCAACTGCTGCGCGTAGAACCTATTTTTACTCTTTGTTTTCTCCCAACAAGGTAGCTGTGTATGAGTTTTAGATTATCTGCACTGAACCCATAGGCCTCCATCTTAGCACGGAGTAGGTCATGTGGCAGACAGTTATATGCCTTCGAGAGGTCCATCAGCACCATTCCACATATACCAGACTGATCGATACACCTACGTATTGTTTTGGCGACTTTAGAAAGAGCATGTTGGGTGCTATGCCCCTCTCTAAATCCACAAAAGATATTGGAGAGCTTTGATTCCATAAACATCGCCATTTGCTTTCTTAAGAGTCTTTCAAACATTTCTGTGAAAGAGGATAATACACTGACATGTCTATAATTCTTTTTCGTAGCGCTGATTCCATTTTTAAATCCTAGTGAGACGTCAGCTAATTTTAATGGGTCAGGAAAGGTGCATGATTCGACCATCGAGTTGTCAATGTAGTTACCTTGTTGAAATAAAGATCTGAGGTCATTTTTATTATTTTCGTAGGAATATCTCAACTAGTTTTTTGGTTGCATCAAGGTGGTTGATTTCACCCATACCTGTGAACACTCAAAAGCCTGGAAAGCAAATTTCTTTGTTTCGTTAACCCTCTCTTTGATTCGAATAATGCTTGGATGATCTTAAAACAGCAAGATGTACTGGATGCAGTGATAGGTCACTAATTGTCCTACAGAGGGCCCTTTCAATATCAAGTGTCTCTGTTATGTTTACAAAGAAGGTGGACAGAGCAGAAACTGCGCACGCATGCGCGAAAATTCGCAACTTTGAGTCCTCCCAACTCCCTGCAACAGATCCCAAAATTCGGCAACACTTGATATTTTGTTCCTTGGTCCTTAAATTTTTGACTTATCGTTTCAAAAAGCTTATCTATCCAAATACTGCCTTATCTCAGATTGTTCTATTACGTCATTTTACGCAGTTTCTGCTCTGTCAAGTAGGTGTCAAAGCACTCACTGACATCCTCATCATTAGAAAGAAGGAAATCCTGGATTTTCGGTAATTGCGAGGTCTTGGGTTTTCTTTTGCCGGCCACGCATGTTTGTTTTGTTTATCGCATCATTACCGCTGGTATAAGTCATCGTAGTCATTATTCTTTTTGGATATTGTTCTTGCTTGAAAAAGATGTTGTCAGTTTACATCGGACAAAAAGGAGCCTCTGCGTTGTTTCTTTGATATGACACTGCTTCCAGTTTTAACATTTCGCCCGATTCAGTTGTGTCAGATTCAACGTAAATAAAAGATATATACCGCCAGTTCGTTGCTTTACCTTAAGGTTACGGTAAACGTTTGTGACTCGACATTTGGTTTTCGCTCCCTAAAAGCCGAACTATTAACGGAATGTAGGTAAACTATACATCACTCGATGCGCAAGAATTTGGGGATTCTAACCATATCAAAATTCTTAGTAAATATTGTAAAATGATATTTTCCAGGCAAATTTATTGCTTAAAAGAGTGTACCACCTTCAAAAGCTACTTTGTACCCTTGCCTTTGAGGTAACAGAATCTGACTTACATCAGCAGGAAGTGCAGATCCTAAGCTTTCAAAGTGTGTCTGGAATTTTTCAAATTCCTTCTCTCTTTGAAAATACATTCTGTCAAAAATTAGCAATTGATTTTTCTGCCCTCCCACAGTTGTATTTGGTTATAAAAGACGGACCAGAACACATACAAAGAATTTGGGACACACTTTCCAATCTCCAAGTCTGTCCTGGTCATGTGCAAAGTTTCGAGCGATTCGATTGGCTCAAAGGGTACAAAATAGCTTTTTCGTACCTGTACCTCATGGATTTGTGAGTCCTGAGAAAAATTGATTTTACTGATCTGGAGTAGTAAAGTACACATCGGGACCACGTAAACCACACTAATCCGGATCAAGCCATTTAGGCTTAAAAATCAATTAGAGTCTTCAAATAATTACCCTATAAACACAACGATACAAGAACGCGCAATGCTATTGCATACAAACTACAAGGACTTTGGGATTATCAGCTTAACAGATCAAGCGATTAGGTATGGATTATGAAGACGGCAAACGAAAACTTTGATAAAAAAATTATGGAAACCTTCGTTTACATGAAATTTCTTCCATTTTCAAAAAACTTTTGTTAGCTTCAAACAATGTATCATTGTGTGCCTCGAGAGTTCGGCTAACAGAAGAAATCGAAAAATGGATATTTTCACCCAGAAAACGTTTACCGTAACCTTAAGCCTCAGTTCAGACCATTCATAACGTCCAGTTGTAGTTGCTTACTTGATGAAATAATGCAGCCAAATTTTACACTTAAAACCAGACACAGTAAGAATTAAGTCAAGAGAACGAAACACAATCATAACCGTACCCTGTTACGTTTAGTTGATCACGTTCATACGTAAATTCATAAAACTATGTTGCCTGTTCTCAATCTGGAATATCTCCACTTCAGCTCGTGACAAAACGCTAACATTCATTTCCCATGCTCACGGTCCTAAAATCACCTGATAAGGAAATATGTCTACAGTCCCGGATACAGGGTCTGCAATCGCGGACAAAACTCGTTGGGACAGATGAGTCTTGCGTTAAAAGAGGCCTTTCCTGCTCGTAAACTGCTACCTTCCTCTGCTAATGCCCCCTCCCCCAACTGCAATGTTGGTTGCTTGAAGAAGACATACCCGCCAACTCATCTGTGACACTTTGACCAGCGTTCAACATTGCAATGGGGATGGGGGGATCTCAACTCGAAATTTCCTCCTAGATACAAAGTGTGTCAAGACTTTTGTCCACGATTATAGACAGACCTAGTCGAAAAAAATGTCTGTTTCACAACGATGCTTCTCGTCAAATCAACCACCAAGGGTGCAAGGAGCAAATCGCTAGGTCTTGAGGAAGTTTCTTTCAATTGCAGAAAAGTCGAAATGTTTTCATGAAACCAGGGTAGAGTCGTGATAAGATCAAGCGAAATCAACAAAATTATGAAGAATCATGCAAATCACTGAAAGTAGCAACAATTTGAAAACAAATTTCAAAACCACATTTCTATTTTGAAACATTATTTAAAGTTCAACTTGCCTTCTGTGAAGGATTTCTGGTCAACTTCAGTTGCTACATGTATGAGTTCTAGATTTATGGCTGCTAAGATTTAGACAATGGATGCGCGCTCTCATTAACGGTTCGTTACTACTAGTTAGCTGAACACAGTTGTTAGGTATAAGACAACTACTACCACCCATAAATCTGGAAAATTTTCTGAAAGGCATAACCACATAACCATAAATCATGGGAAAGCTGAAAAAATTATACCAATAAATCCGGAGAAAGTGGAAAAGTATACCGTTAAGCGATCTTTTACCAAAAATCATAACCATAAATCCGGAAACCATCAAATGCCCTTGAAAATGATACCCATAATCGGGATTCTATCTTGAACAAGGTACCCTAAATGTGGCACAACCACCCCATACGATGAAGTAACTAAGTAACCTGCCAGGTGTGAGCATGAATCCCGCTGGTCAACTGTCATAGAAATTGCATAGAAAGAACAGATTTTTTTTATTTATCACCACAAAATCAACAACAAAAGAAAACTTATGCCATTCACAACGGGAGAGAACTCAGGGTTATCGTGCTCCCATTGCAAATGGTAACTTGGTTAGGAAAGGGCTAGTTTAACTGTGCACTGCGAAACAGGGTATATTAATTGAAAACAAAGCAGAATTTTAAACAAAATTAGTTTTTTTTATTAAACAAAGATTAAAGGGGGTTGTGGTGCTGCAATTTCAAAGAACTTGTATCAGTTAAGCCACTTCGTCGATTCAGTGAATGAAATGGTTGCTTCAAGGATAATCATGTTATCAATTATGTTAAGATGTGGGTTGCCATAAAGAAGCATCTCACATAATGTTTTTGCATTAAGCTGTGAGATATCTAATCCTGGAATATCTGAGAGTTTCTGTTAGAGGTCAATGCGCATCAAGTCAAACCTTTGGCAGTGCAGGAGAAAATGTTCATTGTTTTCATTTGCCATTCCACATGAACAAAAGGGACTTAAACAGTAAAAGTTATGTCGCAATCTGTGTGCAGTTAGCTCACTGAATTCAAGGCGAAGCTTGGTCAAACATCCGATGCCTAATATGTCAAAGACATGGTAAATAGAATTCGTCACAGGTCTTATCACCTTTAGCAGTCTGTTTTTAAACTCGCTGATAGTTGTTGAATTTTTTATGTCATCATTTAGTATATTCCATTCACTGAGCACATCTTCAAAGTATGAATTTGAGAAGCGATTGGTCCTCACTATGCCTTGGTCGTAAAGACATTCCGCTTTGGCGCTCAAATCTACAAGCTGTATGTGAGACCTCACCTCGATTACGGTGATATAATCTATCACAAACATGATCCCGATATGAAGCTTGATTTTACAAAAAGGCTTGAACAGACTCAATGCTCAGCAGCTCTTGCGGTATCAGGGACATGGAGGGGTACGGAGGGGTACGGAGGGGAACCAAGTTGGCGGTCAGATGGGATTTCAGCAAAAAGAGAAGCAGGAGATTGTGTCTTTTTCACATTATAAAGGTGAGACAATCGACGAAACCACCTTCTGTGATATAGGCCCTCCCAACCTAACTCGTCGTAAATCTTTGCCTACTCGTACTCCTCCATGTCCCTGTTACCGCAAGAGCTGCTGAATATTGAGTCTGTTCAAGCCTCTTTGTGAAATCAAGCTTCATATCGGGATCATGTTTGTGATAGATTATATCACCGTAATCGAGGTGAGGTCTCACATACAGCTTGTAGATTTGATCAAGAACATCTCTTGAAACATATTTAGAAAGGTATCGTCTTATCCCAATCCCACGCCTCGCTTTAAGTACAGCCTCCCTAATATGACTTTGAAAAGTAAGTTGAGAGTCAAGAATCATTCCGAGATGCTTTTGCTCCGTCAATTCGTTTCCTAGATGCAGAGGGGGGTGAGGCAACTTCAGCCTTTTCGTTGAGAAAATAACCTCTTCAGTTTTATCAGCATTGAATTGCATTTTCCATTGCCAAGCCCAGAGACGGGCTTTTTCTAAATCCCTGTTTAATTTGTCAGAAATTTGTGACACATTTTCAAGAACAGAAAAAATGGATGTATCATCCGCAAAAAGTCTAATATAACAATTTATATCATCAACAAGGTCATTTATGTATACAAGAAAAATAGCGGACCTAAGACTGAGCCTTGGGGAACCCCTGCTGCAACTGCCTCCCGTCAAGAGCTTTGCCCATTTAGAACAACTCTTTGCTTCCGGTCTGCCAAAAAATTTCTCATAAGACTGAGTAGATTTCCAGAAATTCCACTGCTTTTGAGCTAATATATAATTCCATCATGCCAAACTTTATCGAATGGCATAGAAAAATCAAGAAATACGGCACGAGTTTCTTTGCTAGAGAGTTCCTCAAAAGAACTGTAAATTTTATGGGTTATTGATAACAGTTGATTAATTGTTGAATCACCTGGACGAAAACCAGATTGCTTAGCAGTTAAGATACCATTTTCACAAAGATGGCAATATATTGATTCAAATATCAACTTTTCCAAGATTTTCCCAAACACAGATGATAATAATCATCCTTTCTTCGCTCCCTAGCTGATGCTACGTCAGATCATTCATCGTCAAGTCAATACTCAGATTCCCAGCCATCATCACCATCTGTTAACAAACCTCAAGGTAAGTTTCAATTTGAAAACACTATCCAGTGGCTACTGAATATTAGGAATCCGGTATCAAATACAACGTTAATTCTACAACTAAAGGTGATGCTAGTATTGTAACCTATAACTGCAACATCGAGTGCTTCCTTTCGCTCATGATAGTCTCTTCAGTAAGCAAGGTGCAATTTATTTCATGAAGATTCTTTTCCGTCACCTTGTATTGCCCCTTTGCAATATTATAAGTGATTGATTTGGTATCTTTATTCTTAATTGTTTGCTGTCTCATTTCAGGTATTAAAACATAGCTTTCTTCAACTATTTGCTAATGCAGTTTCCTAAAGAGAAGTCAAGCAAAGCCTTTGACAATATGATGTAGCTTACGACAACTGCAAGCATAGAACATCCCTATCGCAATATGATATGGGAAATCATAATCTCTCCTTGAAAGTTTATGTTGAACTTTGTCGGTATTAAAAAAGTTATTGTAAACATCACATGCTTAATCATTACGGTGACCATTGAAAAAATTCACCGGCTCCATCAGAAAGAAGTTACAGGCGCGAGTATTCCAATGAATCAAAGTTTGGTTGATAGCCGAAAGTTCCAAAAATTTCATGTTGCCTTTGTTCTATTTTTTGCATTGAAATTAAACCGGTTGGGTCAAATAATGCCCAGCATTTGAAAAAACCGTACTCCATGAATATCAATGCAGTGATATTGAAATCCGTCACAAGTACTGATTCATTTGTTAACATGTATTTTATCCTCTTTGGGGAACGGAATGCCCGTGAAAAAAGCTGTTCGCTCTAGAGGAGGGCAAGATTGATTCATTCCCCCAAGAGGATAGCGTGTTCAGGTCATTGCTGTAAGGTAGATATGTTAGGGAAATTTGTTCATGGTGTTACCAGGTTTTGTGAAGAGGCCAATTTTAGTTAGGAAAATTTTTAACCACAAATGAACATACTTGCTATTCAATCAATGCTGCAAGATATTATTGATTTGATATTCAGGAGGCTGTAGCCTTTCAACGGTAGGGATCTTTTCTGACTAATCCAGTCGCCGATTTTCATTTGCGAAGTGCTATCCATTATTTCAGAATGCTTGAAGAGGAGACGGAAATCCTCGATCATGGTTGGTAGGAATATCCTCACTCAAACATTTCATCCCTTTCCAGGTCAAAAATCTAATCCTTATACGACGAGTAACCTATGTGATCTAATACTTTCGTAAAGATCATTAGAGAAATGAAGTGTTCTTGTTCATGCATTTCGATGAAATTATCATGTGTTGTTTTCATGACCATTGTTTTTAAGACACGCTCACTTATCAAGCTTTAAATTCTAACTTTGTTACCTCAAATATTTCGTTACCCATCTGCAACCTCATCCGTGAGTTAATGAGTAGAATCGATATCTTGCCAGTTGTTTAGTTCGATTCATCACAAGAGATTTTCATAAATTCAACTTTACCTCCCTTTCCAATACTCAGAAAAATTGAAGTGTCACAAAACCAGTACTTCACTATTTGGCTATTAGCAGAATTTTGATTCATTTCGATTCATTAAGTATTTTTCGTCGAGAGAATTTTCAAACTTGTGAGATTCTCCTGAAGGACGTTTCGCAAGATGAATTATTCCTATTATAGAAATTTTATGGTAGTGTTGGTGTTGGTACTTAAATTACTCGAGGAAGGTTCGAGAAAGCTGCATCAAACTAGTTTCGTCATGTTCAGTTCTGTTTCAATCCATCAGAATATTCAATGTTGTGATCAAAGACAATATTTTTCTAGAAAAATACAAGACGAATACAAGACAGGAAAAAATGCGGGAAGAAAATAGAACATATCCAGCAGATAGCAAGCTTACAAAGGACAATGGTAATTATCACGTTACTGGATTGAATGATCTTTTTGTCAAGGATTATTGTAGCGAAATATATGGATTGAGGAAGAACTCTTCTTACTAGGTGAGTTAGACAAAACGTTCGGCGTTTGGAAGGTTACTGCTCCCAGCATACAAAAGCAATGGCATTTTGCAATGTCTGATTGAATAGCCAACAATGCTGTGCCTACGCTTATTTCCCTGTTTTTGTCCAGGTCCATTATCCATTTTCATTGGCTGTTTTAATGATAAATTTTACCCATTCTCTCAACAGACACAAGATCATTGCAGATGCCATATCCCGCGTTCATAGACAGGCCAGATTTAGACGGTAAGCTGACTATATTTAACCCATCTGACCTACATTTCACCCTGTAGCTTCATTGTTATTTCTTATTTGCATAAATAGTTTTATTGTTATTATTATTATAATTTGTAGCTAATTGCAAGAGTTAAGAATAATTGTTAGGAAATTAATCTTGTGTCAACGATCTTTGAGATGAAAAATCTTTAGACTTCATCACTCAAAATGTGTTGTCTTGTAGTGTGTGGCAAGTGTCGATGTTGCCCCGTCAGGGAGGGATAGACTTCGCATATCAGTCATACCAAGATAAAATCTTGGTCATACCCGAAAGAATCGTTTCATCCTCAATATGTGTTACAGTGATAAATTCGTCGTGTCAAATTAGATTAACGGGATATTGCCCTCAAATAGGGCATGTTGTAAAAACCGGACCGTAGGACCGTAGGACACCTGAGACCCCTAGGACCACTAAGTACAGAAGATGAAAAGGACCCTTAACACCAGAAGGCCATCACCACACACAAACAATAGACCATGTCATCAAGTGACGAACAAGAGTTCACATATCGTAAACTTCCTCTCTTGCCAAGTATCAAGCAGACAGGTCGCAATATAACACGACGGGGGATGCTACAAATATCCTCCAAGATAGTTAACAGATTGAGTGGTAAGGGACGTCAAAGACGGAAACTTTGTGAAAACAATCACCGGAGGCCGAAGGTTGACATTCTGTTTTAATGTGAAACTAAGGAGGATGCCAAGATCATTCATTCCTATGACGTAAGTTTTAGTATCATTCGTTTGAATTATATATTTTTTTCCTTGAAACACTTTGCATCTCATATCCAAAACTTGAACTTTCTTTACTTCGAATTAACTTCTGATCACGACTTCCTAATTTTTTTGGTAGCGGCTACGGCAGCTCTCATGGGCGGTTTCTTATAAGGCAAATGAGTGTCCACCGCAAACGAAGTTCGTGGTCAAATCTTTTTGAACTGCAAACTTGATATACCGGAAAAGCTCTAAATTAAGGACATATGAAGCTCTTCTTCAACTCTTTGTTTGATCTTTCTTGGCGAAGAGAGATACGAAAAGTAATCTTAAAGACTTTGTATCTCATCATATGGTTCCACTTCGACAAAAAAACCAAAGCAAACCACCCAAAAATCAAATTGGCTTGCTTCCCCGTCTCACCATTTTGAGAACTATTTGTATGGTTCCTGGTATTGGTTCATAGAAGCGGAAGTTCATTGGGTGGAAGAGGGGACGTTTACGATATCACGCCCGACAACCCCTACTGACGTGTGACGTCACATTGAATCCTGGAAGCTGTGGAGGCAGGTGGAGGTCATGTGATTTTTGCGCGCCCTTTTCCTGATTTCATCACGCGTACACACCAAAAAACATTTCATTTTTGTAAGATCTGATATTGAGCGTGTTTAGTAATAAAAACTGTGCATAAATTGAAGATTTTGATGATTTGGAAGCAGAGAAACAAACGCTATGGATGCTAGCAGGTAAGCAGATCCTCTTCGATTTCACGAAAATCTCGTAGGCCCGGAATTGCAACTCAACTTTAATCTTTGAATTTCTTATCCATCTGCTGTGATATTCCAAAGATGTTTGATTTTATTTGGAAGCACAGGCTTCACAAACTTAGCTTCTTTTGTTTGGGATGATTTGAAATGAAATTACCCATTTTCAAGAAGTGTTTAATCGTAAGACTCCCTTTAGATTTTTCTTTCGTTTCGTAAGACGAAAATTCATGATTTTCATTCAGGGTTGTTTTCTCGAGAAGTGACGAGTTTATTTGAAAAGCGAACTATCCTATACCATGCAAAATTTATTTTTCTTTCATTTGGTATAGCATTTTGCATCTTTTTGGTTTCCGTTTCAGATCCTTTGAATTAGGCGCGGATCAACTTCGCTGTGCAACTCCATTGTTTTAGTTAGGCCAAGAAGTCTCCACCTAGACTTTTTGTCTCTTTCTCAATCATAAGTTCTCTATTTGATCGATAAGTTTGTATTTTCAGGGAAAGACATTCATGCTTTCTTCCAAAAACCAATTAAATTGTGACTCTGTAGCTCTTTCTGAACTCAGAGTTGCATTCCACCTCCATGTTGAATTGCTGCAATTCCGCTCGTCGAATTTTACCAAAATTTAACTTTTTCATTCAAGGCCAATTTTCTTTCAAATGCTGCGTCCTATGAGAGAGAAACCCTTCCTATGCCATGCAGAATTCATTTCTCTTTCTTTTGAGCTAAAGTTTGGTATATTGTTTGTTGTTGTTATGAAACGTATAAAAAAGGCGTGGACTAACTATGAATTTTGTAACTATGAATATAAGATACGCTGATGTCATATGGGGTAGTGTATCCAACTCCAAAATGGAATCATTACAGCATTTTCAAGACAGGGCCATTTCGATAATTGACACTGCCAGGATAAAGGATGACTGGTCGAAGAATTTTTTACAAGTTAAACAACTCATTACGTTTGATCGATCAGTCATGACATATAAGATCATGAACAGGCTATGTCCAGAAAACCTTTGGAATAAATTTCAACGGAGATCTCATTACTCTAACTATAATACTAGATTTTGTGAGAACCTTCAAATCCCAAAGTATAATCTGGAATATTCTAAAAAGAGATTTTCTTACACAGCTCTGAAGGCTTGGAACGAGATTCCTATGAATATTAGGGAGCTCCCCACCTTGTATCAATATAAAAAACAGTTAAAAAGTCATTTGATGAGCTGAAACCAATGCAAACACGGCCCCCTGGAAGATCAGCAGTAGTTTTCTTTTTTTGTTTTAAAAAATGATTGTAATTAGATTTATGTTTTTTAGCTAAAGTTATTTTGTTGCTGAAGGGTCTCGGTGTATAAAGAATTAGAAATAGAAAATAGAATACCCATTATTTTGGTTATGCCAGTCCGTCTCCATCTCCATTTTCAACGTTTTTGCGGCTTTCTGCCGCCTTGGTATCCAATTTTTTTCGATTTTATCTCATTATATCCATATTTCCATGCAAAAATCACTTCTCCCAAGAAATTTTGGCTTTATCTTGTTTCTAGGGTTTCTTTCAACTTGCACGCCATTCATTTACTTATCGCTTCGTCAAATTTTACGGAAATTGATCTGATTCATTAGGAGTGTATTTTCTTGCAGAAATGACGAGTTATAGAATAAAGAAACGTCCTAAGCCACGTAAAAATTATCTGCCTTTTTCGTGATGTAAAATATAACTTGCTTATTATTGGAGTTTGTGAGCCTATCAACTAGGCGCTGGCCAGGTTCATCTCTTGTTCCCTTCATTTTGGTTAGGCCAGTCAGTCTCCGCTCCAACATTTTATGCTCTCTCACGGCTCAGAAGTGCTCTCTTAGTCTACCATTCATGTATATATCATCCATCATCTTACAGCTGAATATACAATATCAAACTCCTAGATTGTGTAAGTAGTAGTGTCATATTTTGTAAAATTCAGTCCTGTGACAAGAAATTTTTCTTCCCGAAGCGGCTCGTCGACCTGTTTGATGTTGGAAAAGTTGTGCCAAATAAGGGTGAACCAATACCATATATGGGGTTTACCAGGAGAATTTATGACCTGTCTTCAAAAACAATTGATACCCGGTCATTTAAACTTTTGGAATGAAAACAAATTTGGGGTGAACAAAATCTCTGATAAATTTGCTACAAGTTTTGCTCAGGTTGGTTGATACAGGTCATATATTTCTTTTGCAAAAATCAGGCCAAAGTTCGAGAAAAATTATGCTCCTATAGAAACACCATTACCATCAGAACGAGGCTACGGAAGTCGAATGATGGGTTGTCGGCCGTGGATATGCAACCTCTTTTTTGATAGCTTGATGACATTGGCCTATTGTTTTGTGTGGTGATAAGGGTCCTTTCCATTTTCAATACATAATGGTCCTAGGGGTCTCAGGGGTCCTAGGGTCCTAGGGTCCGGTTTTTACAGTATGCCTTCAAATAGCAACGGTTTATGCAGTTTCGCGTGAGTCATTTTGTGTTGCCACACTTGTTCGACTGTGAAATGAAGAACAAATCACGGTTGCACGTAAACTTTTAAAGACAAAACAACCTTTAAAGATTAATCATTAGGACCAAATGCTCCTCACACTTAAACTCAATCTAAGTTCAAAGTTTTTGATGATGTCTCTTAATTTGAAGCTGTTTTGATGGTTCCTGTTCCAGTTATGTTTCGTAAATGAGTTTCATGATGACGAGAATGATTGCTAAATCAAGTGTAATAGTTGCATTGGTTAAAACTATTTTTGCATTCTTGGACTCTGGCCTTGTCCCGTTTTGGTCTGAACAGAGGCCAGAGGCTTCATGGTCTTTCATCGAAAGGGGCATGTTAGCTTCGATATTTTTAGAATCAAGTTGTCAAAACATGTCTGAAGAATGTTGTGAAGCAATGTCGAGTTTGCATATCTGAATTTCAGCTTTGGCGTAAGCGCATTTCTGTTCATTCGCAATTTTTTTTGTTATATTGAGAAAATAACGCCCTTTTTTCTTTTTAAAGACCTTGAAGAACAAGTATCAGCAGTATAGACTCCAAAGTATAGATTCCAGTGCAGATTCCAAAGAGATTCGGATGTCTTGGGACATTCCGCTCAAGCTGTGAGACCCAGGAAGCCAGAAAAACCCATGGCCAATATAGAGAAGGCAATACATTCAAAGCTAACTTTTAGGAACTGTGGCATAAACTTAATTTTTTGAGAAGTGAAATGTGTTAAATTCAAAATTCCGTATTTTTACTTGTCTCTTTATTTTAACGGGCCTAACATTGATGACGAACAACGTAACAATTCGCTTCAAGTAAAGAAGGATTTAATACATTTAAATTCAATATTTTCGATCATTCTACGCCGTTAGGAATTGTCCAAAATATTTTTAAAAATCATCCAGATTCTGCCGCTATGCATTCAAAAATTTTAATCACAAACTTGTCCCCAAGTTAATTTGCAAATTTTTGGGTTTGTTGTAGCTAGTTGTGCTTTGAATTTGATACTGCATTTTTCGTGTAGCTTGAGCACATCTTCCAGGAATCAAATCTCGACAGTACAAATGCAACCCCTGAAGACTGTCATCTCGGCAGTGAAGGGAAACATCTGCTTGCCGTAATATTTCCCAGACTAATAAAACTATATGGAGATCACCGCTGCGCTGTTTTGGAAATCCTCAGGTTTTGGGATCGTTACGGAAATTGTTGGTGTGCAAGTTTCCATTTGATCTTCAACTCAGTGAGGTTCTGGAAATTAAGAGGATGCAGGGCGATTAACTTATCGCCGAGCTAAACCAGAAGTTCGAAAGAAGATGCTCTGCAGCAAAGTCCCGCCTTTAAGAAACCCATCATTTGACCTCTGCCTATTGTTCTCCCTTAATTACCCTATTGTTTTCAAATTGTTCTCACAAAATGTCAGAATTTTTTTAGTAGAGCGGCTTTGCCGTATATTGGCACCCCAAGAGTTTGCCTCGTTTTGAATGCTTTAAGAAAATCGCAAATATGACTTAGGCCTAGCTACAACCAAAAGCCCGCGAAAACGGGTTGCTGATGCCAATAAGTTGGCTTTTGCTCATTTTCTTTGACATTCATGCATAAACGTAATCATGATAAAGTTTGAAAGGTGGCCTCCCCGGAACAGAATTTTAAATACCGTAAAAGCTGCATTAAGCCCCCGGGGGTTATTTAATTTTGGACGCTCCAAAGGGTTTGAAAGAGAGAGGGGATTATTAAAGAGGGGGATGATTCACAAAATCAAGTGACAAGGATATATTTGGTAGCTTACTTGGTATTTGGTAACAAGGATATCTTTAGTAGGGATCAACATACAATTTACGGTCAAATACATCAATTCGGCACAATGTTTACCCCCAACCATATCAAAATTAACATGCAAGCTTGTTAATAAATGTCTGGCTAAAAATTGTCAAGTTAAATAAAATGGGAAACATTTTGTAAGTTCTGGAATTTGATATACGCGGGGAGACTTGATATGGAGGGGCCTTATTTCAAATTTTGACTCTAACGGTAGGGGCTTATTAGAGCAGGAGGCTTAATAAAGAGGCGGCTTAATAGAGATTTTACGGTACCTTTGAATTCTCCCTCATCTTTCCTATAGGTTTTTTATATTTCTCGCAGAAAAGTTTCCTTTTTACCAAAGATGAAAATAACATGTCAGAAAAGCTTGCCCTGCCTCTTAGGATTGAATCTAAAGTGAAGTCGACAAGTTCCCGCTTTTCGTTCGTGTTCCAGGGGGTTATGATTAGTAAGCAGCAGCATCAGTTGTCTAACCTTTTGAGCACCCTGTAGCACTTATATTCTCAGCGAAGCAGTTATATCAGTTCACGAGAATGTTGTATGCTTTTTCTGGGCATTCAAGAAAAATCCCTGCAAACCCCCAAAATTCCTTGTTTGACAAAATATCGTTAGCTTTTTGAAACATAGTTAGACCCCTCCAAAGTTAGACAAAGTTTATGAAAGAAAATGACGTGAAGGAGGTATTGGTAGTCGGCTACGTTACCGATACATTTTGTATGGTATTTGATGGGAACTGCTTTGAATTCAAGGAGAACGAATCGGAAACTGCGAGAAAAGAGTTCTGAGAATAAAACTGCATTATTTTCCGTGGAGAATATGGTAGAAGCGGGGATGCTCAAGAAGGGTGAATTCTAGAGAATTGTGCCATTTAGACTGCTTCATTTTGAGTCGCTGACTAAGAAAAGAGAAATTTGTTGAGTCGCTGGCCTTAAACAGGAATCTTTCACAAAAATGAAGGAACCTCTTCGCTGGCAGTTGCTATTTTGAAACGACTTGATTTGGAAATAAACAGCATTTATTTAGAATTGTTCCGCGTGATGCCTCTCTAGTTTCTTAATGGTGGGACTTTACTGTAGACGGTTAAAGATAGTTATAGCAGACAATACTTGTATCTTTGGCTTCAGAGAGCTTTTGTATTCTGTTTAGAATGAATTATTGCAACGCATAGAAAAAGATTTTGTTTTGGCAGGGAGTTGCCGTTGTGCAAAACCTCGCGCCTCAGAAAACAGTAGATTTCTCCAACAGCATTCAGTCTATCGAAAATCTGTAAAAAGAACGTTATTCTGCATAGTCTTGGTATTCTAACGATATGTCAATCGCAATGTCTCCTTTACAGCTGCTTGTGCAAATCATCTTTCAAAACTTTTTGATGATTCCAGAAAATTGGATTGGTTTTTGATTTTCTTTGCTCTATCCTTAGCTAGGTTGATTCACAATTAAACCAATTCTGATCGAAAAAGCTAGGCAGATTTCCTGCATCGAATTCTATATTTCCTGTAACTTTTAGGCATAGAAGGCGAAAAGCCACTGGCCACCTGATTAACCCCTTTGTGCAAAGGTTTAGTTGTAGAACTGTGGTCGTTGTGAACTCTTAAAGAAACTGATATTTTGCGAATGCTATGAAAGTCTTATGAAAATGCAACGCAAGGGTGAAGTTGCTGATACATTTAAGAGATATACTTTTACAAGCGCACCAAGGATGTCTGTTGAGACCTGGATAGAACATTCCCGACAGATCACATTCATTTGCCAGTGGAAACTTTTTCAGAAAGTTGATCATAGGCTGATCTTTTTGAAGTGTGATTCGTAATACATGGTAATCTATTGACCAAGGTTTCTTTCTTTCGCTGTCGGAAAGTAAGCAGAAATTTGAAATTCAATTCGGAGAAATCTAGCCTAGCTTTTTCAGTCAGACTTGGGAAAGTTGTAAATCAACAACCTAGCAACGGATATAGCGAAGGAAGATCAAATTTTGTTTTTATGGTTTTGGAGGTAAATCCTTCTTCTCTGAAATCAACAAAAACCTTTGAAAAATAATTTGCGAAGCCAGCGTTAGCGGAAACATTGCGTCCTATATATCTTTAAAAAGCCACTAAGACCATGCAGAACAACGTTCTTTTTGCCGTTGTCAAAAGATCGAATCGTATTGGAAAAATTGACTGTTTTCTGAAAAGAGAGGTTTTTGCAAAACGTCAACTCGCTTTTCACTGGAGCAGAAAGCAGAGTTACCTTAATTTCAGAGATGATTATGCTGATTGCATTGAATAGTTATTGTTAGGAAATCATACATTTGCTTTGTGGAGACATACTCCCCTAATGCATTTCATTCATTTTTCATTTTTACTCATTAGCACGGTAGCCCCGTCAGTCCATGAAAACTGCTTTTCAGGGGGCCTTGGATCTGAGTTGAAAATATTCCCAAGAAAATTAGCATTGAGCTAAAATCTTTAAATGTGTGTGTGCAAAGTTCTATAACGTTTTGCCGTGAATTTTAATTCACATTTGCTGATTTGTTCATGAAATGGCGGCATTCATTGATTTTGAGGCTGTGCTGTTGTCAAATTTCTAAATCCTTAACCAGCAGATATACAAATTTCTGCTTGCCACCAAATCGTAGACCTTCCTATTGGTTTCTTGAAGACTGTATGAATTTTTCTCAAGTAAGTCAAGATTTACGATGATTTTAATTTTGTCAAAGTTTTCGATGAATTTTCACAAAAATAATCGAAATTCCGCCACTTTGAAAGTGAGCAAGACATCAAAAAATTGCCATGGCAGATTTATAGCAAAAATTGCCCAAACATCCTTTCAATTCATTCAGTTCATAGAAAAATGTGATACAATTTTACACCCACCTTTTTAAAGATTTGAAAGATTTGATCTCTATGCTAAGAAGATCACTGATTTTGACCAATCTGCATCGGTGATATAAAGATGCCCCACCTAGTTCGTGCATATATTGCCCTACTTGCATGAAAGCAAGCCCTTATCTTACCAACTTCTCCTGAAGACTGGTTCCCACTGGTTCCTATTTTTCGAAATGCAACGAAACTTCATCTTGCACTAGGAATGACGTTTGGGTGTTTCATCGCAGTGGAAGTCAGCGGCCAGCGCACTTGTCTACAGCGCATGCTGTCAAAAATTAGTCTGTCTGTCTCAAGTTAGAGATTTGCGATAACACACTCGTGCAAACGTTTCAATTATTTTCTTTCTGCGGAAATTTTAACGTGACATTTAATTTGAGACAGACCAGGCAAGAATGACTGCCTTTGTCCTTTCATGTTTGGGGTGCAAACTTTAAAAAGCTTGGCCTTGAATAGATGGAACCAATTTTTCGCACTCACGTTCGAGCGTCGAGTGGTTCCGTAAGTGGATTAGCACAGAGAAACAAGGACGAAGATGACCAATCAACCTGCTGACTTCCACTCTGTCGACTTTTCCAAGTGGACTTTGAATCTACTGTTTAGCTCTCTAAAAATGTCGTTAGAATATTACGTGTGACAAACTTTTATTGATTCTTACCAGTCAGCTTTATTTCTCATACCTGAAATCAGAAATCTTGATCGTTGCTGTCATTTTAGCCTTCATATTCAAACAATTCCCGTTTGGTAAAGTATTCATGGTATATCGTGAACTGTAAATAGCTGGGTGGGAAATATTATGTGGCGGGAGGTTGGGGCACATTCAGTTGGGTTCAAGTATCTACCGGGTGAGCCAGAAAAAAGTTCCCACTTTTAAAAATTCATTACACCAAGAGTACTTTACAAATCTGAATGATTTAAATTTCAGTTAAAAGCCGAAAGATCGAAGTATTTTTGTGACTTTGCTCGCTGACTTATCGGCACTAGAAGTGTCAGTAAATTTTACTTGATAAAAATTTTATGGTCGCAAAACGACTGGAAAATGGTCAAAAACATTGATCAAATTGTAAGGACTTTACTTGCACAGAACAGTGTGCAATGGGCGTTTCACCTCTCTAACCCTAACCCTAACCCTAACCCTAGAGATTTTCAGTTCCATGGCGATAAATGTACAATGGATATCTCTCATTCATAAACAATTTCATTTTCTTTATTGATCTGTGCGAGGAGTCCTGTATGATTTGATCAACGTTTTAGGCCCTTTTTCAGTCTTTTTGCAACCATAGAATTTTTGAAAAGTTAAGTTTACATATATTTCTAGTGCTCTAGAGACAGCGAGAAAAATCACAAAAATACCTTTAACTTTTGGCTTTTAACTAGAATTTGAATCATTAAAATCTTTGAAGTATTTTTGATGCTATGAATTTTCAAATGCGGGAACTTTTTTCTGGCTCACCCGGTAGTTTAGTGTTATATTCAAAATCTTCTATGTATGGTAGAGCTTAACTTTCATATTGCTGTGATCATCAAATTATTATTCGTATTCAACTCTTCAAATCATTATTCGTATTTAACTTGCAGTGAGGGTCCTTCAAAATTATGTTGTCGGTATTCACCATAATGTACCGGATTGTCATGAATATCACAAAGAAACTGACACTTTCGTTGGAGACCTGACCGATAAGAAATATCTCAATTTTTTTGCGTTTAACCCTATTTTAAGACTAGGCTTTTTGAAATTTTGGAGAAACTATGGGGCACAAAGTCCCCCCCCCTCGTTATTTTCATAACCAAAGTGCTAGAGACTTGAAACTTCCCACAAGTAATAAACATGATAAGTAAACAAGATGCCGTAATTTTTTGTTTGGCTTATGCTACCTGACTGAGTGCTAACGTTAGTAAATGTTGCTAAATTATGTGTAACCACATGGACTATGTCACGCTGTATCTCCAAAATGATGAAACATGTTGTTATGAAGTTAGAAACATGGAGAGATTATATCCTTGTAATTCTTATTCTGAAATCTTTGCTTCGCATCTCTAATTATTGTCAGCACTTGTTTATTTTTTGCGCGAAAAGAGCAATTTTGTTTAAAATTGGTTATAAATTGGTTTGAGAAATAGCAAAAAATCCTTTATGTAGATGGAAATACCTGCCGAATGATATTGTATTGCTCATCCAGACTGATGAAAATCGTCGTAGTTCGCTCCATGATAGGCTGATAATCGCTAAAACTACGACTCATAATCGAACTAATCTAAAGTTCTGCCAAAAATTAATGAACCTCGCTTTAATGCAGGAAGCTAAGAGCTTAGGCCCATTCTACACGATGACAACTCACCAATTCTAAAACGCCATGAAATTCGTATTTCATTGAGGTTGTAAAGAATACCAAACCAACCTGAGTCAAGATGAGTACTTTTTCTGTGTACTGCTTGAAGATTGCTTCACTTTGACATGGGAAACCTGCTTTTAACGGCCAAATATTTCTTCAGATTTCACCACCGGGTGAGCCAGAAAACAGTTCCCGCATTTGAAAATTCATAGCATCAAAAATACTTCAAAGATTTTAATGATTCAAATTCTAGTTAAAAGCCCTAGAAATATATGTAAACTTAACTTTTCAAAAATTTTATGGTTGCAAGAAGACTGAAAAGGGAACTAAAACGTTGATCAAATCATAAAGGACTCCTCGCACAGATCAATAAAGAAAATGAAATTGTTTATGAGTCCACCGTACATTAATAGCCATGGAACTGAAAATCTTTAGTATTTGTTTGAAAATTGGTGTCGTATAACTCTTTTTTTATATCCATATAAAAAATTACACTACATGCTACATCTACTATACTTTCTAATTACTCTACAACAATACCACACTACAGGGACGGGACCACAAGGAGCAAGAGACAATGACTACCCTGTGGCCATTAACATAAAGACATATAGATAAAAAATTTAATAAGTTAAGACTAGATACTGATACTAACACATACTGGAATCTGTTCCACATTGGATGTCAGGCCAGCATAGGCGCGAGATGGCAAACGTATGCTGTCAGGTCAGGGTTGTGTTAACGATATCATGGACCTTTTATGGATGTCATGACCAATATCATGGATATATTTTAACGATATCATGGATGTCATGACCAATGGGTCATGGACCTTTTATGTGCTTAACATCAAATGTGAAACAGACTTACAAAAGAAATAGGGAAAAATGTACTGTAAATAGTGGCTGTGTGGCGTAAAACGAAAAGTTATCCAAGCCGACCCGTTTTGTGAATGAAATTTAGAGTAAGTTCAAGCAAATGTTTATTTACGTCATCAGGAAGTTCTTTATTACCATACAATAAGTATTGTACCAGAACGTTGTTTGGAAGGGTACAGTAAAAACCCGCACATAAGAACCTAGTATTTTGAACTCAGCCTGTTTAGGTTCTTATGTTATGAGGTACATCCCGTAATCAGGGTGTAGGTTCTTAACATACAGGGTGTCTCAAAAAAATTGTTCGACGTTTAATTAAATACTAAAAAATAACTATACGCTGAAAGGACCTTTGGTCAAGTCACCCTTTTCCTGAGATTTTAAATTAATTTTTGACACAAGAATCTTGCAAATCCAATAAAAATTCATGGGGTTACAAGCTTTTGAAGTTCAAGTTTGTGCGAAAGCTGAAACCAGAGGCCTCGAAATGGCATTTTTGGTAAAAGTCCCATAGGCCGTCGTTTCTGTTATTTCTCAATTGTTTCAGGGCGAACCAAGTGGGATTCAAACAGGTATTCGATAGCCTAACTGTCAAGCACATGGATGCTTTGAGGAAACAGATTCAGTCTCTCGCCGATTTTGTTTTGAACTACCGTTTTTGGACGTTTGCAATGTTAAGGAATTTTGAGAATGATCGCAAGAAATAAGGCTGGATTTATACGTCGCATAATAGTCGCGTCGAATAAAATTCAATTTGAGTCGACTAAAAATACTATTAAATGCGACCATTATGCGACTTGACTTTAGACGTCGCATTTAATTCATTTTTCAGTCGAACATAATTAAGTGCGCATGCTTGATTGAGACTCTAGTCACAGGAAATAGAAGCAAAGATCTAAGATGGCAACTAGAAAACATGTGGTTCAAATTTTACAGCAGTATTTCGTGTCACCAACTTTTTCTTCAGATTTCTTCGTAGTCTCCGCTGCTGGCACTCTCTTCGCCATCTCAACCATGCTAATTGCACCTACACTTCTTTCATCAAATTAATCTACCAAACCTGTCTGAACTATTGCGTTCTGAACTATTCGTAATAAATTCCAGAGCCTACTCACTACCACTGTTTTGATATGCAGCCATCCTTATCTCTCTTTAGGATAAATATTGGCGCACAATTCTGCATCCTCGAATACAACAATGGAAACGTGCAAAGAACAATACCAAACACACAGCAAACATCTGAATTTAAGTCAACTCAAATTGATTTAAATGCGACGTCTAAAGCAAAGTCGAATAATGATCGCATATTCGTCTGGCTCAGTCGAATATTCGACTGTTAGTCGCATGAAATACAAAATTGGCTTTATACGTCGCATAACAGTCGCATTTAATTCATACTTAGTCATTTTTTTGACCAGCAATTTAATTCGACACGACTATTATGTGACGTATAAATCCAGCCTAATTTACTTTAGAAGTCGTATTTGGTTTGCTCTGATATCAACGAGAGGTATGACATTGGATAAGCTTCTCTTACCTCCGTCTTCGAGCTTTTTGCAAGACAAGTAATCTGGGGGAGTCTCTGGTTTCAGCTATCTCATATTTCTTATCTTCGAGAGCTCGTAACTCAGTGAATTTTCAACCGATTTGCTTGATTCTGGTCTCTAAAATTATTTCATAATCTTAGGAACAGGGTTATCTTTCCACGAACCTGTTCATGTTGTCTTTATTTTTCAATATTTAATCAAACGTCGAACAATTTTTTTGAGACACCCTGTAGGGTCCAAAACAAATGACAGAAAACAAAGGATAGTTTAAGGTTTAGCATCGAGGCATGATGGAAATATGGCTAGCAACGCTAAGCTCTACTTTAATAGACAAAACCTTAAAAACGTAAAAAGTTCTTTAGTCCTTGGGGATGAGTTTTCTCATCTCTTGACCAATCCTTACCTCAAGCTTTACCCAGTTTACCCCTGCAGGCCCTGCCGATAACAGTTCTGTATATGTTTTAAAGTCCATCCATGAAAGAAGTTGATTGACAAACAGGTTACAAACAGATATATTTCCCAGTGAATGAAAGAATGAAATTTTATACCGATTATTAAGAACCTGGTTAAAACATCAGGCTGAAATGGTTCTTATTTATTGGGTACAAAACATAGAATTTCAGGCTGTAGGTTCTTAATAAATGAAGGTTCTTATGTGCGGGTTTTTACTGTATTGATGTGGACAAATGGTCGTAACAATTCCGAAACTCCAGCGAGAAGATCTCGTCGTTGAATGTCAAATGAAGGGCAAAGCAACAAGAAGTGCTCCGTATCCTCAATGCCATCATTCGTTGGGCACATTGGGTTCACCGTATCCCTAAAATTGTGGTTGAATTTGTGAAAATTCAATTTACTGAGACCGACCCTTAATTGAAAAAGATAACCTCAGCCTGTTGGGTCATGAATGCAGAAGATAGACTTTGCAGGGGGGCGAATTTTGACAAAAGCTTTGCTTTAAAAACAGCAATAGAAGGTGCAAGCCTGATTTCTGGGTCAAGTTTATTCCATTCACAAATGTAATTAGGATAGAAGCTCGATAGAAATTTCTCAATTTCAAAAGTCAAACTTTCAAAATTTCAAAAGTCAAGTGTTTCAGGACCAGGATTAGTTTCAACATCACCACAGAGCAACAACGGCAAATAATCTTTCAATAGAGCCGAACCGGATGTTTACATTTGCACGTTAGCCAATCAGATGTGACCATGACGTCACGCAAACAAAAGAATCGACGTGAGAAAGTACCCCTCACATATAGGGGGTCGTGCACGCGACTATTAGGTAAATTCAGGAAAAAATTATATTTTTCAACTCTGTACTAATATGTTTAAATTTTCCTCGCGGGTTTTTTTAAAAGAACGCGTAAATCCAGAGAAAACGGCTTTTGAGTTAGGCCTATCATTTGGCGTCTTGATCCCTAACAAATAAGCCCTTCAAAAACAACATTAATTCATATCAATGTCTTCCTATTTTCTAAATACCACTGAACATACATTAGCAAGCGACAGCAGTTTGCTTTCAACAGTACCGAACTTCTATCACGGAGGCAGTGGCAACTCAAAACTTCGCATTTTTCATACACGAACAACATTGCATATCCTAAATCTGTGTGAAATAGTATGAAACGCGATAGATTTTCGTTTCGCTCTTAAAACCTTTGCATCTGAAGTATCTTTGAAACGTTGATCTTTACTTCTTGCTGTTATCACTCCTCAAAATATCCAATAAACCTTCAAGTTTTCAAAATTATTTGAAAGCTCTTTAGCGTCCACTTTCGTCCACTACCAATCGCAAACCCGCTATCGATCTCTGAAACGCTGTATTCGAACGTAAGAATATATCAAAGGTATGAGAAAGCTTCACTTGTTTCCTTTCTACTGAGAGTTGATGTTTCAGCAGTTAAGAGCAAAAGATATCACGTTTCAGTTTATAACACCAAAATGAAAAGTAAGGGGCAAGATTGTCAACTTCGAGAGTACAGTCCTTTTAACAGATCTACCTAGGGGTGCAATAAAGCCGAGGAAACCCACCAATTCCCCCTTTAAAAACTGTAGCTTTTAGCTATGTTGCTATGTTGTCTCCTATTAATCAAAGGTGTTTGCAATTTCTGAATTTGGCTTCCTGCGATATTTTGGACTCTACACTTATCGTTCTTCTTGGAAACTGCTTGTAAGAAACTTGGGCTTTGGGCTCACTAAAAAACAAATGAATGTAGTCTACCTAGCCTATCTAGTTTATGCAAAAAGCAGAAGATAGAGGGAAATATGACTGTCAACATATACCTGGTTATTTCCTTGCAACCTCATTGACAGAATGGCGTTTGTTGGTCCAGTATGATTCCTCAAGCAATTTGCCAGCCAAATATCTGACTTGGATAAGCCTTTCTGCCAAGTATGCAAAGTAATGCAGATCAAGCAAATCTCTACTCGGCAAGCAACAGAATGCTTCACCGAGTCCATACGGGTCTGGTACACTTGTGGCACTATCTTTGGTAAGGTGAGTCCCTTCAGTGGCTATTTTCAGCATTTCTTCTGAATCTTGGACGCTTTAGTAGACGTTTTAGGAGTAATCAACTGCAGAGCAATCCTGATTTACTCAACAGCCTCAGCTCACGTCAGGTCAAGTGTTTTCCCGCCACTCCAGATTTTGACCAATGACAGAAGAGGGCTAATGTCAAACTCAATAATTGATGAAAAAAATTGGAAATTGACGACCATGTTTATAAATCAAAGTTCACTTTTAAATCCAATGAAATCGACAAAGTGAATCATTAAAGTTCAGCAAAGAAAATTCAGATACGTGGTGTTGCTTTGAATTGATCCCCTAGGAGCGCAACGATGAGGCAGGAGCTGAGGTTGGTATCATATGCTACCCTTTCTGTCGCCACTGCCTCGGTAATGAAAGTTCTGTACCCTTTAAAACACAACTATTGCCTTGTTAATGTATTTTCAATGATATTTATAAAATAGGCAGATATTGATATGAATTTACGTGGTTTTTGAAGGGCTTATTTGTTAGGGATCAAGACGCCAAATGATAGGCCTAACTCAAAAGCCGTTCTCTCTGGATTTACGCGTTCTTTTAAAAAAACCCGCGAGGAAAATTTAAACATATTAGTACAGAGTTGAAAAATATATTTTTTTCCTGAATTTACCCTGTAGTCTAATATATTTTTTATATTAGGCACGACCCCCTATATGTGAGGGGCACTTTCTCACGTCGATTCTTTTGTTTGCGTGACGTCATGGTCACATCTGATTGGCTAACGTGCAAATGTAAACATCCGGTTCGGCTCTATTGAAAGATTATTTGCCCTTGTTCCACAGAGCAAGGTGGTCGCAAAAGCAACCATTGTGTATGAAGTGTGTAGCATGTCATACACGCAATGTAAAAGTAGGCATACTGGAAAAGATATTGCTTGATAACAGCACGCTTATATCGAATGACACCGAGTGGAATTCGTTTCAGAAGTTCAACAGTCGTGTAAATCAAGCTCTTCGCAAGGTGATGCGTGCGGGCAAACAAAGGCAGGAAACAGGACTGTGTTTCCACTGAGTGCACTGCAAGACACTGTGTTGTTAGAACAAGGATTGAAATCGCAATAAAACAATAACAAAACCAGTAGAGGTTAAGACTTGGAAAAAGATAAAAAATGGACTGACAGTTTTGCTCAGGGGACACAATGTTTGAATGGATAAACGGAAACACCCTATTGTTGCTCGCCATTAGAGAGTTTACGAAACCAGGACGGCAACGCCAGCCAGAACGTCATCTGAATTCCGGACAGCAAACCTTGTTTCCGTACGCTACCTTTAATATATCAGCCAAAAGGCCAAAATAAGGCCACCTATAACTCAGAGATGCCTGAAAACGACATTCTTACTTTGAAGACAAACATTTAAAACGACTGATTTTTACTTCGCAAGCCTAGATCTGCAGCACAGAACGCCAGAAATGTGGTTTCCAAGTTGTGAAATTGAAGAGGACAACTTGAGAGTCTCTCATCAAGGAATCTTTTGAACCTAAAGTTCTGAAACAAAAGCAACTTTGCGTTGCAGTCGCCGTTGCCGTCGTGGTTTCGTAAACACCCTATTGACTGACTTCAACCGGCATCATCACGAAGAAACCCTCTCGCTGGTCCTAAGAGGATATAATGAACGCATCCACCATCAGTAGTGATAACTAATAGGGAGTTTACGAAACTACGACGGATCATGGGTGGGGGGGGGGGGGCTCGATTGGTAGAGGGCTATGTCACTATCCAAAAAAACGTACAAGGAAAGAAAGAAATAACGAAAGAAAGGAAGGATTTATTGCACATGTACGGGTTTTTAGAGAGTGACACACCCCTCAAAAATAAACACATTCTTTTCTAACTTGATTTTAAAAAGGGAACCTCTCATTTTCAAGTAACCTTGAGATTTGCCTTGAACAAACAATCTTACAGATTTAGTTGAAATTAAATGATAATTCCTCCCCTGTAACACATAGCTATGAAGTCAAACATGCAATAACACAAAACTGCTCACTTGGCAAGGGTCACTTACTGATCACCAGTCAAAAAGTCAAAAAGTTCATCCTCTGAATTATCAAGTTAAGTGGTAACCATCTTCTAACTTCACTGACAAACGACAGTTAACGTCTGCCAAAGCATAACAACCTGCCCTGGCCTTTACCTGTTCATTTGCCTTTCCAAGTAATTTTGCTCTTTTCCTTCAAGGCGCACTTGGAATTTCTTGGTGGACTTACGGGCTCTGTTATTATTATTATCAATTTCTTTACAGTTGGATGAGAATAAAAATAGCTAAAAGTAGTTAGCTAATTAATTCCAACCTAAAAACATTACAAAATACAAATATTGCATAAAAAATGGTGGATAAAAAATTTACAAATCATCAAAATTAAACAGTACAAAACAGATATCTAAAAATTGCATCATAAAAAGCCAGGTTCGGAACAAATGTGCGGCATAACCTGCATTGACAATTTTCTCCGTACCAATTTTTTACCTTTGTTTTAAACTGATAAAGGGATTCTGAATTGCGTATTGTTAGTGGTAAAGTTTGCCACAGCTGCGGACCTTTAAATCTGACGCTTTCTGAGCCGTTGTTGACTGATCTCACTCTTGGTTGAATAAATTCGTTATTGTTACGCAAATTGTAGTGAATCGTATTTTCACGGAAAATTTCCTGCATAAATGAAGGATTTAGGTCATTTCTGGTTTTGTACATCTCAGTCATAAGTATTTGCAAGTTCTTTGTATGAATAGTGACTGCACAGTCCTTCTGTACTAGGTCTCTAAAAGTCGATTCGGTGTCCTTATATGTAATTCTCAATGCCCTTTCCTGTATTTTGTTGATTTTTTTGGTTCAGCTGCCTGTTGTGAAACATCCAGACTAAAGGGCAGTACTGGTAATAAACTAGTAATATAGACTAGTTTTGATGAGGGCATTTATTACCAGTCAATATTACTATATTGACTGGTAATAAATGCCCTCATCAAGATTCTTAGTTTGTTATGATCCATATACGGGGATATGCGGGCAAGTGCATAACTGGCATTTTGGCAAAGTTTCGGGACGTGATGGTCAAAGGAGAGTTTGCTATCATATGAACTCCAAGTAATTTCTCTTCAGAGCTATTAACGACTTCAGCATTTCCAATCTTAACAGCATCTGGATCATCACATCTTTGCCCATTTGATCATCACATCTTTGACCAAAAGATGACATTTATCTGCATTTAATTTCATGAAGTTGTTGGCAAACCATTCTAATGCTACATTACAGTCATTTTCAAGCTTATGAGTTATGTTTTCCAGGTTCTTATCACAAGCATAGATTGTGGTATCATCTGCATAATTACAGATATCTGAATTTTGAATAAAAAGTAAGAGATCATTGATGTATATGTTAAACAACAAAGGACCTAAGACTGACCCCTGCGGGACACCTCGTGTTACGTCTTTCCAAGAACTGAAGGAACCATTCACCTTGACTCTCTGTTGCCTGTTTGTGAGGTAATCGTTAATGAGTGTTAACGCTTCATAAGAAAAGCCATAGGCATGCAATTTTGCAATCAAGAGATCTTCGTCTGGTTTGTATCGAATTCGATAGAATCCTTATTTGATCCCGAGTGTGGTATCCTATACTATTTATAAAGTTTAAATTAGGCTAGTCTGCACTTTAGCGGACCAGCTTTCAAAATCGGCACACTATGTGTCATGGTGTAAGGGTCAGGGTCGGAGTTAGGCTTTGGAAATGGGGATTAGGGTTAGTTAGGGTCAGTTAGGGTTAGGGTTTACGGTTAGTTAGGGTTAGTTTAGGGTTAGGGTTAGGGTTAGTTTAGGGTTAAGGTTAGTTAGGATAAGTTAGGGTTAAGTTAGGGTTAGGGTAAGGGTTAGTTCCTGAGAGATATGACATAAAGCTGGTCCGCTAAAGTGCAGTCGTCCCTTTAAATTATGTCTACTTGCCATTATTTTCTTTTCCACTCCATTGCGCTTTTTTTTGTTGTTGGCCGGAGCTTTCGCCTCACCCCTGAGGCCTCTTCAGCGACTGATTGAATTCGATTCTTCGATCCCATTTCAGTTTCATATCGTTTTCGATCTTCAGTTAATCAATTTGGCGAACGACGAATTAGAACGTCTAACTATTATCAAAAAATACGTTGTTGTAGTTGTATCTCGGTCTGGGGACGTTGGTATTTCCCCATTCCTCTTTAGAGTTTAAAGCTGGTGTAGTTTCATCGATAAAAACTGCTTCTGTGACTTGACGTAACATTGCGTCACCAGGAAATGTCGCTAGTTTCTCTATTTTCAGTTCCTGCCGTACACCACCATGCTTCTCTTTTATATGCTTGAATAGCATCGAGTTTTTGTCTTCCTTCTCATATCCGTGCATGTGTTCGTTGATTCTTTCTCCTAAGCTTCGAGATGACTCTCCTACATACGATTCTCCGCAGTGCTCCTCGTGTGATCCAACGCAAGTTATTCTGTACACTGTCTCTTGATTTGCAGTTCGCTTTCGGGTTCAGTTGGCATGTTTTACAATCATCTTGTTTGCAGCTGTTCTCGTTTAGTGGGTTAGATCTTACAAGGGCTTGTTTTATGGACTGTCCAGCTCTTTCTACAACACGAATTTTCAATTCCGCTTCTCTTAGTGCTTTATGGCATTGTTTTGCTAATTCGCTATTTGGTGTTGAGTCTACGAAAAGAACTGTTTCGTATCCGCCTTTTGCATACCATGTTTTCTTCTTTTCTGCTTTCTCTCTGTCCCTTCTGCCACGCTCCCAAGACTTGCTTCTATACATTGGACATTCTCCCTTCCTATCTTTTTCAATGATATTGTCAAACTTTCTTTTGGCCTTTTTGTAAACTTGCACACGTTTGTTGCTGATTGTATCCCGAGTATTGCATTCTTTGCACGAAATGTTGGATATGCTGCCTCCTTTCGTCATTCTGGCGATGAGTTCCTCATTATCCTAACTAGATCGGCCACTAGAATACTTATTCTGGTTTGAGGTGACAGTGCTGAGCTATTCTTGATTAGGTGTTTGCTTGACATTGGCTTCATGTAGTGAGAGAACAGGATTTGGTGCTTTTCTTTTTTGTTGTTAACTTGAAAATTTTCAATCCATTGCTCAAGATCCAAAACTGGCATTCTGTTGTGTGAGTGGTTTGATGGTAACATGTCAATGGTAACTTTTATGCTTGTGTGTATCTCATTGGCTATTTCTTTGATATGTTGCATTGTCACTTTATCATTTTGTTCATCTGTTTTGTTTGGTATGGCCTTGGCTACCAAATTGATATCGTCGACATAGCGTGAATACACTTGGAGGGAAATGCCTTTGCTTTGGAGCCTTTGTTTTAATTCTCGATACGACCAAACCATAAATAGCAAAGCCACATCGCCTGCAATACCTACTCCAATGGCTCCACCTCTCAATTGCTGGTAGAGCTTTCCATCAAATGTGTAGATGTGATTCTGAAGGGTTGCTAGTAAGCTGATACGTAACGCATACGTGACTAGTTCCTTTATTGCTTGTGAGCTTTCTGGTTTACAGTTACTCTTTGTCCATCCTGACCATCGTTTTTCTGGTTTCTTATTTATGCCAGATGCAGTGAGGGTTGGTGTTCGTCCCTTGCTCTTTCTTGTTGAGCAAAACTTTAAGACATCGTTAGACTGTAACGATTCTTTACTGGCCGTCAACATTAGGAACAGGCCTAATTCATCGAGATCTACGTTTTGAAATTCCACATCGCTTTCATTGATAAGTTCTATGCATTTATTCACCGCAAATTCTACGTCTATTGATGGATATAACGCAGTTACGTCCATGCTGCCAATAATGCTAGTGCTCAGATCGTTGGTTTTGTTGCATCGCTCTACTCGGCTGAGGAGACCTTCGGTGCTTTCACAAACCTCCTGCGCTGATTTAATCACGGGTCTCAGTATCATTGACAAAAAGTGTGAGATACGATAGTTGCATGCAACAATTGCCCCACAAACCGGTCTCATTTACTTGGTTTTCGCTTGGTTTTGCTCCTTTTACTTGGTTTTCGCAAGGTTTGTGATCCTTTCTGAGTCCATATAAAGGGGGAACGGCATTATTAGTTGCTTGAAAGTTGCTACTCGTTCTCTCATCTCCGTTTAGTATTCGGCACCATGCAGACATATGTCCATTTAATGTTCTCTCGACATTCTCATATTGTTTCGCATCTACTTTTGACGTACTGTCGAGATGTGGTTTCATTGACTCAATGTAATTGTCGGGAACGTCTATTGATAGTCTTCCCGATTTATCTGTTGGAAAACATACGATTTCTTTTCGTGATATTCTTGATTGCAGTATTTTGATACCCATTCGCTCCTGTTTTCCTAGGTTTTCCTTGCCTTTACTTTTAGTGGAATATTCATCTACGATTTTGTTTATCTTTAGTTTGGCAATTTCTATTTTAGTCTCGGTTTCTTTGTCACTGTAAGGCATGAACAATGAAGAGATCCATAATACAATCAAACGCCTTGGAGAGATCCATCAATACTGCCCCTGCCTTACCACCTTCATCAAGGCTAATCTTGAGTTTTTCTAAAAGTCTTTCTAAAAGCATGTTGAGCACTGTAACCTTGTCGAAAACCACTTACTTGCGTTCTATGCCGCTACGTTGTGAATCTTACGATTATTAGCTGATATTTCTTTTTAGTAGCTGGATCTTCCCAAACATCTCCAACTCTGTGTGCACGATCGAATACTTGGGCAGGGATAGTTACTTTCAAGTCATCCTTTATCATCTCTTTACTTTCTCAAGGCATTTTTCACCAGATTCTCTCACGCCATCAGCACTTTCCAACTCTACTCCATAAAAACGTAAGCATAATCTCCTTTGATATTGTTCCACATCCTCTGATCTTTGCTCTAGTTCCTCTGTTCGTTGCTCAAGTTCCTCAATTTTCTTTACCTGCTCTTCCATCCTTGTTTCATTTGCCTCTAACCGTTTAGTATAATTTTCCATCAACACGATTTTAGCTTCCAACATTTCGATTTTTTCGTTTTGACCCTCGATAACTTTGCGTAGGGTATCAATGCATTCTTTCGTTGCAAGATACTCTTTAAAGTCAGCTAATTTCTCATCCAGGATGTCCTACTTGAAAGGTAACGTGGCTGGCGAGCCATCTGAGAGTTCATCGCTACTATTGTCCTCGACCCCCAGGGGGGGCACTCAGCACATACACATACGGGGAGGTAAGTCCGATATTTTTGGGTCAGAATATTGTGAAAAGTGATATTTTTGGGTCCAAAGAAAACTAAAACTATGTTCATGATATTTTTTGATATCAAACATCGTTGAACTGATATTTCTGGGTTCATTAGAGGTAATGCTCTGTTCTATTTGCATTGTTTCGAGACATTTTATGTTCATTTACTGGTTTTTAAGTATAAAATGAGGTGATATTTTGGGGTTGCAGCGAAACTGAAATGATATTTTTGGGTTCCCTGAAAATTTCTTGGACTGAGTGCGTATTGCTGAGTGCCCCCCTGGGCCTCGACCTCCACGTGGCCTAAATCACCACATCGGTTTCTTTGCGCCCTTGTTTGTTTTGGCATAATTATCCAAGTGACACTTTATCATTACATCAACACAACTTCATAATATTGATTCCATTTATTCATACTTCTTTCCCATTCATTTCATTTGAAGACGCCATACCAGTCAAAATAGCTTTACTGCTTCATGCTTTAAAGCTTCATACTATTGCGCGCATTTCAATCTACATGGAGCCCGAGAAACTAAAACTGTTGATGAAAACATTCGTCATGTCCCAGTTTAGCTATTGCTCGCTGATATGGATGTTTCACGATGGAAATTTGAATAATAAGATAAATAGGATACATGAAAGGGCCTTAAGAATCGCATACAAGGACAATGTTTCTACTTTTGAAAAACTGTTAGAAATGGATAATTCGGTAACCGTTCATCAGAGGAACCTGCAGTTGCTAATGGTAGAGATCTACAAAACAAAATATAATCTAAATCCCAGCTTTATGAAGCAAATTTTTGAGGAAAAAGAAATGCCTTACAACTTAAGGTGTTCTGATAAACTGCGACTACCAAAGGCGAAAACAACCTGCCTTGGAATCGATACAGTCAGATTTATGGGGAAAAAGGTATGGGAGACACTACCAGCAGAGCTGAAAAACTCGGATTCCCTTCAAATTTTCAAAAGGGTTATCAAAGCCCATAAATGTCATGCCTGCAACTGCAGATTATGCAAAATATTTTATCCAAATTTAGGCTTTTTATTGTAAATTATATAGTTTAATGTTTAATAAACACGAAGGAATGCAAGCAGGTTGCGTTATACACAGAGGGAAGCTATGGTTTCTCCCCATAACTCAAAAAAAGAAAACCCGTTGGTAGGTTAGAACCTTTTATGAGCTATTTCACGTTGGATTTCAGGGTCTTTGATGAGCATCGAACTGAGCATCGAACTGAGCATCGAACATGAGCATCGAAGGACTGTCTCGTATCCTTTAAATTTTCGTTAAAAAGACTTAAGATAGCATTGAATTTATTTGATGTTTGTTTGATTGTTTTGATTTGATTTGATTATCAGGTTGATTGATTTGATTTGATTGTCAGGTTGTTTGATTAGGTTTAATTAGGTATGATATTTGATTAGGTTAGGTTAGATTAGGTTTGATTAGATTGGATTTCAGGGTCAGGTTGATCAGATTGATTTGATTGTCAGGTTGTTTGATTCTAACCTATCAACACCTGCCATATGTATGAAAGTAACGTCTGTTAAAGAAAAGATTCCTTTCTTATTATTTGACTACGTACCATGTTAATATGTGGCAGAACATTCCATTTCAGGATAACACGATTTAATGAATAATGGAATGATATGTGCATGAAGCCTCTCGTGTAATCAATGCATTGCCGTATTCAATGATGAACAACGATTCACAGAATTTCATTTTGTCGACGAGCAAAACTTCGAAACCAAGGGTTAGAAGTGCGTTGAACAAAATATGTTGGTGTTTGTATTTCCTGGAGCGACATAGAACTTGTAAGAATCCATCTAGTCCGTTACGATCAATTATTTGTTCTCGTATTCTGAATTTGCTTCTCTAATGTGTGTAGTTTGCGATAATCCTTTTCAGAACATTTGCACAAATAAACCACATTGCTTTCCACTTTTTCACCCCCTTCTAAACTATAGTAGAGAAATGTAATAGCGTTTTTATGACACTGTTTGTAATTTTTCTTTGTAAGCTTTCTCTCCTGCTGGTGTGGCTCCAAGCTTTCTACCCGAGCATGTTTTTCACAGCTGCTGGAGGAAACGGGTATAAAGGTTGCATATGCTTTTTATTTGTTATAAAATTCTACTAAAAGGTTGTAGAGTTGTGACGTAAGCAGTAGCGTATATTTAGATGTGTCACGTGACACAGGCCGCATGCGTTAGAAACCAAGATGGCTACAAGCTAGGCACGTACTTAGGTGCTCATATACCTCGGCTACAAAGACGCTATATCTGGCGACGAGGATACACAGAAATCATAATTTTCAGGTTATGAATTAGTTCTGCAACGATGGCACATGCTTTGCCCGCTTTCCCTGCTTTTGATGTGGAAGGAGATCAACATGGATTGAACTTACGATGGCAAGAATACATTGAACGGTTTCAGAACTTTTTACTGGCGTTGAATATCAAAGATGACACAAGAAAGCGAGCCATGCTATTACATTTTGCAGGTGAAGGGGTGTACAGAATCTTCAAAACACTTCCCGATACTGGAGAACCCAAAGATTTTGAAAAAGCGGTCGAGAAACTCACTGGTTATTTTGCACCAAAACAGAACAAAGAGTATGAACGTTACATGTTCAGGCAGGCCCAGCAAGATTCTGCTGAAAGCTTAGATGCCTTCCACACACGTTTAAGGAATTTATCACTGACATGCCAGTTTACAGAGGCAGATTCAGAAATCATAACCCAAATAATTCAAGGTTGTTCATCTGGAGCCCTAAGAAGACGAATCCTAAGAAAGCCCTCAATGAAGTTACTTGATATCCTAGATCTTGGAAGGGCCATGGAATCATCACATAGACAAGCATCTGAAATTGAAAGTAATACTGCAGAATCAGTCAATAGACTTGGGAATAGAACTCCATATCAAAGGAAAGCAGGCCATGAAAAGCCCACCAAGTCATGCTACAACTGTGGAGGGTCATACCCCCATTCAGGAGGCAAAGTGTGCCCTGCAAAAGGAAAAAAATGCCATAATTGTGAGAAGTATGATCATTTTAGTAAAGTCTGCACAGGGCAACGAAAGCGTAATTATGATGAATCCAAAGTGCACCATGTAGCAAGTTCCAAAGAGAATACAGTTAACTCTGGCTCTGATGATGAATTTGTTTACACAGTTACTAGACATACCCAATCCAATGCACGAAGACCAAAACCAGAAGCAACCATCAGTATTGGAAAATCCAAGATTAGTATGCTCATTGATTCGGGTGCGAGTGTAAATATCATGGACATGGATACATTCAGCAAACTATCTCCTGCAATTAATCTTCAAAGAACTTCTACAAAAATTCATGCTTATGGAAATACACACAGTCTTTTAGTTGAAGGAAAATTTACAGTCATGGTTGAAACAAGAAGGAGATATGCTACAGCAACATTTTATGTCATACAAGGGTCCAGTGGATGTCTACTCAGCTATGATACAGCCAGTGATTTAGGGCTTATTATCTTAAAAGTTGATGCAATCAAAGAGCAGAAGTCTCTCAATCATGAGCAAAGTCAAAGGAAGGTGCAGTCAAGAGATTTTCCACAAGTTGTCAATGATTATCAAGATGTCTTTAAGGGCATTGGTAAGCTAAGAGGAGTAAAAGTCAAGATTACGGTTGACAACACTGTTCCACCAGTGGCACAATCAGCAAGGAGAGTCCCATTCCATATTCGGAAATCATTGACAAAGAAGCTCAGAGAACTTGAGGAGCAGCAAATCATTGAAAGAGTACCAGAAAATGTCAGTACCCCATGGGTTAGTCCCCTGGTTGTTTTTCCAAAGCCCCAAAATCCGCAAGAACTGCGGATTTGTGTCGACATGCGAAAAGTAAACACAGCTGTGGAGAGGATACGACATCCGTCTCCAACTGTTGAAGAAATAGTTGAGAAGCTCAATGGAGCAGCAGTGTTTTCAAAATTGGATCTTACATCAGGATATCATCAGCTTGAACTTGATGAAGACAGTCGACATCTAACCACATTTGCCACTCACAAAGGACTTTTCCGGTATACCAGATTAAATTTTGGGTTATCTTCCAGTGCAGAAATTTTTCAGCATGAAATACAGCGGTGTCTTGAGGAAATACCAGGATCACTGAACATAAGTGATGATATTCTCATTTTTGGAAAAGATCAAGAAAGTCATGATGCAGCTCTCCACAATGTATTGGAAATGTTCAGAAAGAAAAATCTGAGAGCAAATCTAAACAAGTGTGCATTTAACAAGAAAAACCTTGATTTCTTTGGGTACCATTTTAGTCATGATGGTATTGCACCAAGTCAGCTAAAGATAAAAGCAGTTCAGAAGGCACCTCAACCAGAGAATGTTCAGGCAGTCAGAAGCTTTCTAGGTATGACAAATTACCTATCACGTTTTATTCCAAATTATGCAACCCTGACAGAGCCTCTTAGAAAAACTAACAAAGAAAGATGTCAAATGGACATGGACAGATGATCAACAGAGCTCTTTTCTCAAGGTTAAAGAAGCTATTATGAGCAGTCATGTAATGTCATATTTTGACCCTTGCAAAGATACAGAGATCATCACAGATGCCAGTCCTGTTGGACTTGGCACTTTATTATGTCAAAAGGAAAAGTTAAGAGATGGAACAGAAAAAATTTCAGCAATTGCGTATGCAAGCAAAGCCTTGACAGATGTTGAGCAGCGGTATAGCCAGATTGAAAAAGAAGCCCTTGCCTTGGTATGGGCCTGTGAAAAGTTTCATGTATACATCTATGGAAAAAGTTTCACTTTAGTCACTGATCATAAGCCACTAGAGTTCTTGTTTAATAAACCGGGTAGTCGACCACAAGCTAGAATAGAAAGATGGACAATGAGACTCCAAGAGTATGACTTCATTGTATGTTACAAACCAGGATCTAATAATCCAGCAGACTATCTTTCCAGACACCCAGTGCAGCTTGCAAAATCTACATCAATTGCTGAGGAGTATGTTAATTTCATTGCATCTAATGCAGTTCCAAAAGCAATGACAAGAGATGAAGTTAGAGATGAAACTAACAAAGATTTAACCATGTAGAAGCTAAAAGAGTGTTTGCACAGTGGAAATTGAACCATACTAAATCAAAACAAAGAGAAGTTTCAAAGAAATTACTGTTTCAGTGATCTACAAGCAGTTTAAAAAAGTAGAGAAAGAACTCTCGGTTACAGATGATGGTATAGTTCTTAGGGGAACAAGAATTGTGATGCCAAAAGCTCTTAGAGAGAAGACTGTAGAGATAGCACATGAAGGACATTTGGGGATAGTGAAGACAAAAGGTCTCATAAGAGAAAAAGTTTGGTTCCCTGGAATAGATAAGTTAGTTGAAAACAAGACAAAATCATGCATTGCATGCCAAGCCACTATAAAAGACAACAAGCTAGAGCCACTTAAGATGCAAAATCTGCCCGATGGTCCATGGGAAGTAGTAGCAGTAGATTTCAAGGGTCCCATAGGAGAAAATCACAAGTATATCTTAGTTTGCATGGATGAATTTTCCAGGTATCCTGAAATAGAAATTGTTCCTTCTACTAGTGAGAAATTACAGAGCCTCTCCACATGCCACTAAAGGGTAGAAATATTAGAACAAAACTACCAGAGCACACAGACAATCAAGTCAACAAGGATTTAAGAGACAGAGATGAAATGAAGAAGAGAAAGATGAAAGAATATGCAGATGAAAAGAATCATGCTTCAGAATCAGATTTAAAGGAGGGAGATTGAGTTATTGTAAAACAAAGACAAAGAAACAAGGCTATGTCTCCATATGACCCAAAACCGTACACTATCACGCAAAGAAATGGAACAATGATTACTGCAAGTAGAGATGGAAAGAGTATTACAAGGAATGCTTCGTTCTTTAAAAAAGTAAGAATAAAGGACTGTTTGATTCAATCAGAGAATAAAGATGATGAAAGTGACAATGGCGTCAGCGGGGATAGAGTTCATCAGGAGCAAAGAGAAGAGGAAGAAGACGAGGCAAATGATCAAGTACGAAGATATCCCAGAAGGATCACTGCTCGACCAAACTACTATCATGAAACAAGTGTGTGACATTTCGAACTGGACAGTAAGTCATCATGAAAACGTAAGTGACAACTTTATTTCCTTTTATTCTTAATCAGTTGTTAGGTTGAGACAGAAGACTCTTACTCATTCCAAAACAATTTCAAATTAAGTTTTTTATAGTTATGGCAAATTGTTATGTTGAGACAAGACTCTTTCTTATTCGTTCAAAAAAAGCAGTTTCAAGTTTAAGTTTTATTTTCAGTTTGATTAAAAGAACTTTGTTTAAGGGGGGTGATGTAGAGTTGTGACGTAAGCAGTAGCGTATATTTAGATGTGTCACGTGACACAGGCCGCATGCGTTAGAAATCAAGATGCCTACAAGCTAGGCACGTACTTAGGTGCTCATATACCTCGGCTACAAAGACGCTATAAAGGTTGATGCAGCATACCGTAGATTCCCGCATATGAGAGATCCCCTTGTATAAGAAACCGGTTTCATTTTCTTCACAAAAGGCTCCTTTAATACGAAACAATCCTAGGTCTGCAATTTAGAAGTTTCATAGTTTCATATTTGTAGGTTTTTCATAGTATATTCCTGAATGACAAAAAACATTCCCATTAATGATTCTAATGGAGTGCAGTGTTCTCAAAACAGGATGAGCATTTTCAAAATTAAAGCTCCGCCCAGCAAAAATGTAAAGGGGCTAATGGCAGTACAGTTATTCAGTTTTCAAGAATTTTACCAGTACAGTATCGAAAAATAGTGCAGTACTCTTTATTCTTTATTCCATAAAGGGAGTTCTATGAAGAGAAATTTAAAGAAACAGCATAACAACACTGACAATGTTGAATTGGTTAGCATTAACATAATTACTCAGACATTTTTCTTGATACGTTAAATTTCTGTTTGGTCGTATTAGAATAATTTTAAAAACATTTGAACATATCTAGAAAATTTCTGTTTGCTTGAATCTGATTACAATAAGTCTAACACTTCAGAGCCCCAAAGATACTTGCTGCGCTTTGCAATGAAGTATTGATTTAAATGCATTAAGCATTTTAATGATATTCGAACATTGTACAGTATGTATTGTACAATACTACAGGTAGTGTTCAATATACATGCCTGTGCGGTGCTGTCACATACCTTGACTTGGTTGATTTGATGAAAACTATATACAAAAAACTTTGACCCTGATTATGAAAAGGTCTCTTTAAATAAGAAACTTTCTGAGGCCTCAAATTAAAAAAGTGGTTCTTATACGCGGGAAACTACTGTATGATGAGCCTAGCAATAATGAGTGTGAAAGGATACTGAGTTATCTTTACAAAAACGAAGTGGCCAAAGGCGCAGTTTGAAATTAAAGACCACGTAGCATTCGACCACAAAAGCGATCAGAGGCACCTTTCAAGTTAAATCTACATGAAATGAATGCACAAATAAGCTGTTCCTGGAAGCAGACCAATAAAGTTGGGACATGAAGGTCGTGAGAAACTTGACTTACAACGATAACGTTATAAACAACGCCACAAAAAAAATTTCATAATCATCGCCACAAACTCTTTCGGCTGTGAGTTGGTTGTAGTACCTAAACGGTGAACCTTCCTTTTCGATGCTTTCAAAACCTGCTATGAGTCTTGGAGGATTTCGCAGGTTCGCAGCTTTTCAAATCGACTTATTTCGATAATTAAATAAGGCACACCCAAATCCAAATCCCAACGTTATGAAGCGTACACCTGTGACCTATGGCCTGATTGGGCATTGCTTTTTTGACAAATTACCGATTGTATGGTCGAATTTTTTTTAACAAATAAGGCCTGAGGACATTTGTTTTCGATCCTAACGAAAGCATTCTTTTGAAAAGTTACTCTCATCGGACGGATAAGGAAGTAGACAAATGCATCGTTTTAAAAATTATCTAGAGAACTAAAATTGCCAAAATCCACCATAAGGTAAGGAAAGGGCAATCCTCTACGAAAACAATAAGTGAGAAATCAACAGTACCATGAAACGTTTTCCGGATCATTGCGAAATGATTAAATAGGGTAAGGTGGGGGTAATTTGGGTCTAAAATGGGCATTTTTCGAAATAAATGGAGCACCCTTACAAACTTGTTGGAAGTATCGAAGATCTTTTCTCGTTTTACCTACATTGAATCTTTTGTCGTTCCTAGAAAGTTGTTCCCGTTCTTTAATTTGAAGTTTGAATATTTTTTTATAATTTTTACTTTCCTCACTTTTGCGTGTGATTCCAGCCTGTAAGCGGGAAATTTGGGTTTATTCGAGAAAAACGGCGTCAGGAGTATTGTAAATTCACAAAAATAAAATTTTGGAATGCTTTTATGGATAACTGTGATTGAATTTTCCGAGTTTAACAGCCAAAGACTTGAAAACTTGCTCAGAGAAAATTAAAAATAAATCGTACCACCATCGGTGCAAATTTAGGCCCATTCTTGAAGACGGAAATGTAAACAAAGTTTCTTTTGAAATGATATTTAAAAGAAATGAGCCCTTGTGTCTTGTTTTGAAACCACTAAAACATACACAAAAACGTGTACCTTATGCTGTTTTCGATGTGTCATCCATTTGCTTGCAGTATTACCTCAATTTTTGTATTGATTCGGGAGCCATTCCCAATTCTTGTACAACGCGATTGATAACAAAATCCTATGAAATCCCAGTAAACCCAAATTACTCCACCTTGCAAAATAATCGAGATAAAATCTATCGAATCGCAAAAAAAATCCGAAAAACTTTTAGCACCTTTCCAAATGATTGAACATGATAATGATTCGTTGACGAGAAGAAGTTGCAAGTAGGCGTAAATCGAAAGTTTTCCACGCTGTCAGATCATGATAAAAGTTTAGGCCGGTGAAAATCAGGAAGCTGAAGCTCTAGAAATTATCAAATAATTCTTCGACACCACTTAAACAACTCCTGAAAGTACAGATTTCAACACCCATGGAATCATGGATCGAAATTTTCAACTTACGATCGCTTTAGAAGCGAAAAAGCAAATAGACCCAAATTACCCCGTAGACCCAAATTACCCCCACCTTACGGTCAAGGGAAACATGATTCGCAAATAGGAAACGTTTCACGAAGAGTTCAAAACACTGCCCTTTCATGTCTGTGATATACATTAAAACAACCAACAATTTCCGCTTCTCTTTTTTCAGGGAGAACGTACGGACTTTGCGAGGGGGCTAATAATGACAAACAATTGCAAATTCATTTCTTGCAAAAGTCTTATTTCTGATAGAAATAATAAAAACAACATTAGGGATAAAAAAGCCATTGGCTTATCAAACCCTTTGGCACTGTGTGATATACTGTGGCTTGATGTGTTTTAATCCTGTCAAATGTTGATTTTTACTGAGGCAAAGGCAATGGGCTAGATCTTATCGTAACTAGATCTTTAATCCGGTGCTATACTAATGAACTAGGGCCTATTTTTTAATTAAAAAATCTGTCGGATGGACATTTGATACTTTGGAGCTACCGCCTGCCCAAACCTTAATGCGCATGACTGCCTGAGCTGTAATCCTGTTTAAGACATCTGGTCGTCTACAAAATAGACCTTATGGACCTGCATTTTACCTTCCCTGTCCTATGAAAATCCAGGTTTTGCTCGTCTGTCGGACGGACTAGATAGAAAGCAAAGTTTCAGTGCTTGTTTTTCAGTTGCATGTCTTTGCTGCCAAACAGTATTTTCTTGTGAAGTTTTGGTATCTATGGCAGCTCAACTCTTCAGGATTGCATTTCAATCCATCTCTTTGCTTAAAATGATTATTTACATAGCATGATTTAAGATTATTTACATTAAGTGCATGCAGTCCGTCTGTCGGACGGACACTGTCGGATGGACAAAATTTTCCTATCCTTTTGGCAGCGCCTACTTCATACTAGAGACTCATATAGGGCTACTTCAAGTAAAATTCAGAATGTAAGAATTCAGCAACATACCAGCTGAAGATTTCATTGCCATTCAGCACTTTGAAATCAAGTTCAAAAATGGTACGTTTTTGACCAAAAATGAGTTTTTACGCAGCAGAAATTACACCTTACGATTTTTTCGTGAAAATAATGATAAAATAAGTTACTTTCTGCCGCCTGCAAATACTGAAAACAGTTAAATTACTTTGCAACTCACAGGAAATCTGTTATTAGCAAAAATACGATTTTCTCTGTGTGTGACCAATTTCAAAATAGGCCCACTAACTTGTTTGCTGAAGCGAATGTAGTTCGAAAAGGCAATAAAACATTAATATTTGATTGTATACTCTAATAAAATGCTGAGCATAAGGTATCATGTACACCTTCCAAGTAACAGAACTCGTGAGTCTCCCATGCCATTCGCTTTTACTTCTGGTCCTCATTACAGTATTAGTAACCAGGGAGGTTCCGGGGTGCCTGGGCAAGAGTTTTTGTTTTTTGTTTCTCGCTCTTTACGCAAAATACTAAAAATAAGGTCTTCAAGCCATAAAACTTTCGCAAGGGCTATTAGTTTCTTGGTCATCCGCATATTCAAGTCATCGGGACAATGAGCTAGTTACGATAGCCTAAACATTGTGTTCCTATCTTCTCTTTCTAAAACTACTTTTACTGCTTTTACTTCTGGTCCTCATTACAGTATTAGTAACCAGGGAGGTTCCGGGGTGCCTGGGCAAAAGTTTTTGTTTTTTTTTTCTCGCTCTTTACGCAAAATACTAATGCATGGAACACAAATATAGACACCAAAAACCAAACAACCAAAAATAGAATTATTATTAATTATTATTATCAAAAATTTGTTTTACGTTGGCAAGAGAAAAAATATACATAGCTAATTAACGCCAAAAAGATACTTTAAAACCTAGTTTACAATTTCCCAAATAAAAACCCTAAATCTTTAATAAAAACTTTGCACAATCTGCAGATGCAAGTGTTTCCATCCCATGATTTTATTTTTCGTTTGAATTCAGCGAGTGGGTTGGAATATTTAATTTCTCTCGGTAATGAGGACCACAAATGGCAACCTCTGTACTGAATATTCTCTATTCCGTACGTTGTTGTCTTTATTTTTGGCAACCGCAGATGATTTTCACTTCGCAAACTGTATTGAATATTTCTCTCTGCAAAAAGGTTTTTCATAAATGTTGGACTTAGATTGTTTTTCGTTTTGAATATTTCAATCATTAGCAGTTGCAGATTGTGCTGATGGATAGTTCCATATTTTTTCTTCAATTTTTCTAGTTCTGATTCATTATCTTTGCATACCAACCGCAATGCTCTTTCGTGAATGCGATTTAACTTCGAATTTGTTGCTCTGTCATGAAACATCCATACAAGTGGACAATAATTAAATTGCGACCTGATGAAAGAATTCATTAAAATTTCTGATTTGATAGGCTCAATGTAATTCGACAAGCGAGCAAGCGCGTGAAGCTTTTGGTTGGCCTTTTTAGACAAATCTTCTACATGTTTTTTGAAACTTAATCAGTGAAACTTAACATTTTTTGAAACAGTATCAAGTTATCAAAAGTCACACCTAACAGTTTTTCGTAATCACTTTCATTAATCCTTGAATTTCCAATTGAGACTGTTGCTTCGGTACTTTTGTCACCAAATATCATCAGGTGGCATTTTCCATCATTTAATTTTAAAAATTTGTCAGAAAACCATTTTACTATCACAGAGCTGTCTTCTTCTAATTGCTTGATAACAGTATCAAAATCCGGATGGCATGCAAAGATTGTGGTATCATCAGCATAGTTACAGATCTTTGTGCGATGTGCAAACCAGAATATGTCATTTACAAAGACATTAAACAGTAAAGGACCTAGGACCGACCCTTGGGGTACTCCAATCTTGATTTCTTTCCAATCACTAAAAGAGCTGTTGATCTTTACTCTCTGTTGCCTATTTGATAGATAGCTTCTTATGAGCTCAAGGGCATCCATATTAAGTCCATAGGCACTCAGTTTTGCTATTAAAAGACCATGGTTTACACAATCAAAAGCCTTTGAAAGATCCATGAACACTGCTCCTGCAAGTCCCTTATTATCAATGCTGTTCTTACAGTATTGCAAAAAGTTCAACAAGACATGCTGTGTGTTGTACCCTTGTCTAAACCCTCCTAATATTGATGAAAAAAAGCGTGCAGTAAATTCAGATAACTACTTATGCATTAGTCGCTCAAACATTTTTGCGATTGTAGGAAGGAGAATTATTGGTCTATAATTCTTTTTGCTCATATTATCATCCTTCTTGAAGAGTGAAGAAACATCAGCATCTTTCATATCATCTGGGAAGCTGCTTTCCTCAATAAGTTTATTAAAAAGCTCTGTGAGAGGAAAACAAAACAAATCTGCGTTGGACTTTAATATTTTTGCAGGGATTCCTTCCTGTGGCGAACCCTTCTTAGGATCTAAATTTTGCAACTGTTCTAGCATTTCTTCGACTGTGATCTTCCTGAAGGAGAAGTTTATAGTGCTCTTGACGGACGACTTTATCCTAACGACACTGGGGTGTGACTGAAAACGTTTTACAAACGTTAAACAGGGATCGTCCTCTTGATCATTCAAAGGCTCTTGCTCATGTTCACTGGCGATACCCAAAGTTTCCGTTACATTTACAAAGTAGTTATTTAGAATTTCAGCAACCTTGCCCTCATCTGATTCAACGACGCCATTTTCTAAAAGGCCAAGAGCTACTTTGAATCTTATTTGAAAACAAGGGTTTTACAGCTTTCCAGAACCTCTTATTGTCACTGACAACTTTTGGATCAAGTTGAGAATAGTAAGACCTCTTATTCTGACGAAGAATTTTAACACACAGGTTTCTTTGCCTCTTATAAGCAGCCCAATTATCATTTGTTCGAGTTTTATTGAAACTGTTCTTTAACCGTGTGCGCTTCATATTTGCCTTCCTAAGTTCTTTGGTCATAAAGGGTCCATCGTTAGCTCTAAGGTACTTTTTCTTAAGAGGTGCTTGCTTATCTAGTATGCTCTAAACAGTTGAATCGAAAGTTTTGAAATCTTCCCTCGCCAAATAAACTCCCTCGCCAATATGCAGTAAAACAGTTTCCTTTATTGTGTATTAGGAATAAATAACTTGACAGAAGAAAGTGGAATGAAAAGTTTTCAGAAAAGAAGCGAGGAGAGGAGCCCCTTCTACCCCTCCTACCACCTACCCACTGACCGGATGAAGGTTATAAGGTGAACCCCCGAGTGACTGGATTGGAAAGTAGCAATATGCAAAAAGAGAGAAAAGTAGTTTTAGAAAGAGAAGATAGGAACACAAGGTTTAGGCTATCGTAACTAGCTCATTGTCCCGATGAAGTCATCGGATGACATCGAATATGCGGATGACCAAGAAACTAATAGCTCTTGCGAAAGTTTTATGGCTTGAAAACCTTATTTTTGGTATTATGCGTAAAGAGCGAGAAACAAAAACAAACACTTTTGCTGGTGGCTTTTGTTGTGAAAATGATCGCAAATGAAGCGAAATTGAAAAAAGAGATTTAAAAGTAGTACAAATCCAAATCTGCAAGGATTTATCAATGTTGGAGCAATAACGAATTCTAGGGAAGACGAACGATTTAAAATCTCTGCTAATCCCGTGTTTTTGAGCGAAGTGACAATCAGGACTTATCTTGGACAACAAAGTTATACATACATACATACATACATACATACATACATACATACATACATACATACATACATACATACATACATACATACATACATACATACATACATACATACATACATACATACATACACACATACATACATACATACATACATACATACATACATACATACATACATACATACATACATGCATACATACATACACACATACATGGTTTTTATGAGCATACCCACAACTAAAGTGTGGCTCTTCAACTCTAGCTAAAAAGGTTTTGTTCCCTATGTTTACAATTGTATTAAAGGAATAGTAAAATTGAAAATGAAAGAAATGTAAAAACGCTAAAATCAATAGCTTTTAAATTAAAAGATTCAGAATGAAAATTAATTAGCAAGTCATTCGTTAGCTTGCTTAAAGAGATGTTTCCGTAGGCTATTACAGAACCATGGTAGAGTTGTTTCGTGTCGAACAGTAGATGGCAGTCTGTTAAATTGTTTGCTGGCTTGATCTTGAAACGTTCCTTTTATCATCGAGGACATAAGCTTTAAGTCGTTACTACTGCGGAGCATACGTCCTGTCGTTTTGGTTTCTATTTGATTGATAGTTGGCCAGTTTTCATAATGAATAGCTTTGTATGTAAGCTTCATGCAGTTAACGCCCGTCTCTCTTCTACAGGAAGCCAGCTCAGTTTTAGGATATCTTTGGTGGAGACATATTTGCCGAAAACAAAACTCGCAGCTGCCTTCTGCAATCGTTGCAATTTGTTGACTTGTGCAATAGTCAAGGGTGAATAGACATGATCGTTAAAGTCAATCTTTGATAATATTATTAAGCATTCTGCAAGTTGCTTTCTCAGCTTAAACGTTGTGAAATTTTTTAGTTTTTTCAAGACCAAAAGTTTTCCGTAGTAGCTTGATATAATTTCAAATCACTTGATTTGACCAGTTTAGGTAGATACCAAGTAGACGTGGGTTGCTTTCTTTGTCAAGAAGCTTTTCACCCATTGATAAAGAAACTGGTATGTTACTCAGATGATGTCGATTATGTAGTTATTTAGACGAACAGATGAAATACTTGGACTTGATAGCGTTGACAGCCAGAGAATGATCGTTCGACCAGGTTTCTAACTTTGTAAGAGAATCGTTCAATTTATTTACAGCGTTTTGGATGTTGGACGGTCTGCATGATTCATAGATCGTAGTGTCATCTGCATATTGAATTGAAGTTGATATAAAACAATAACGATGACACCTGGGAAGGTACAACCATTACCGAGGAGGAAAGACATCATTTCTAACGAAGTTTTGACAGAAACAAAGACATGTTTTTGTAAGATTTGCTGAGTTCACCTTTTTATAATGCTAGAAAAATTTCTAGCAGGTAGTTGAGCTGGGGAAGCAGAAAATAGCTATTCAAAGTGAACCTAGGATACTGCTCTGCGGTGAATGCAACTATTGAGCGTAATAGATTTACGTACGAATAAAAGAATATTATTGATACAAAGAAAACTTAACTGTCCTATCGTTTAGGCCCTTTCCAGCACCAGAAGTATGCCCCGGAACCAAGTCACTTAGCCATTTACCACTGCAATAATTGACACAATAACGTTTGAATGGTGATAGAACTGCTGCCAATACTTATAGCGAGAAATGGCTGCAATGGTGATAAATTGCTACGCGATAAAAATTTCAAAATTTGCACCCGAAAGACAATTGTTGAAATCAAAGTATGCATTAGACAAATACTGTTACTGATACTATTACTCCTAACTGTTGTGGTCCAGGCACTGCTCCTAATACTACTTAAATTGTTTTCTGTAACCTGTTTGGTACTGCTACCATTATTGTATTGCCACTAAAATATTCTTTGCTGCAAATACAGTTACTTTTAGCTCTTGGTTATTATTGCTATTTATTACTTTAACTATCGCATAGTTGTTACCACTATTTGTTGCTGTTGCTGCTACTATTTGATATGTAACTCTTAGATACAATTAATCTCCTATAATGTTGCTAAGCTGCTGTAAGAAACTGTTAAGTTATTAATATGGTTCTGCCTGTTGACTTTTTACTGAGATATATGCGCTAAATAATGCCAAAATAACATCGAAAACCAAAAATTGTTCCCTGCTACTAAAATAACAATATGCCATCACAAATATTGTTAGAGATGTTGCATCTTTACTAAAATTGGTATTGTTGCCGAAACTACCGGGTGAGCCACAAAAAAGTTCCCACTTTTGAAAATTCATAACGCCATTCGAATCATTCAAATTCTAGTTAAAAGCCGAAAGATCAAAGTATTTTTGTGATTTCTCTTGCTGTCCTACCAGCACTACAAATATAGGTTAATTCAACTTTACAAAAATTTCATGGTTGCAAAATGACTGAAAAGGGCCTAAAACATCGATCAGTGCATAACTGACTTCTCGCACAGAATAATGAAGGAAATGCAACTTCTCACGGGTGAGAGATATCCTCTAGCTAAAAAATTGCCTTGGGATTGAAATCTTTCGTATTTGTTTGAAAATCGATGTCTTACGACTCTCGAGGGAGGTGAAACGCCCATGGCCTATTGTTCGATTTGAATAGAGTCCTTACGATTTGATCAATGTTTTAGGGCTTTTTCCGTCATTTTGCAACCATGAAATTTTTAATAAAGTTGAATTTACCAATACTTCTAGTGCTGGTAGGACAGGGAGAAAAATCACACAAATACTTTCGATTTTTCGACTTTTAACTAGAATTTGAATGATTCACATCCGTGAAGTAGTCTTGGTGTTATGAATTTATTTTCAAAAGTGCGAACTTCTTTCTGGCTCACCCGGTATTGCAATTTCTAATACCACAGTAGACTGACTTTAATTAGTGCACTATCTTTGTTATTTGACTGGGCTGCTGAATTGTCTTCCTATTGATTTTACATTGAAGATTTTTCTACTAATTCTCAATAATACGTGAATGGATATCTTTCATAAAATTTTCAATTGGACTACTTGCTCTGTTGATACTGTTACTGATGCCTCTTGTAAATTAAGCAATCTTAGAGCACTTTGTGAAAAAAAGCATTACAAATCTATCCAACTATCCTATTGTGCTTGAGGCATGATAATTAATTAGAGTATCTCCAGTGTATCTTGTGTAAATATTCACGTTGAATATCTTTACTTATAGAATTACTGACCAGAGCATAATAAATATATTGAATTGATTTTCACATTGAAGACTTTTTCCACTACTTCTCAATAACATTTGAGTGGATATCTTTCATAATATTTTCAACATAGAATACTTGCTCTGTTGATACTGTTACTGATGCCTCTTGTAAATTAAGCAATCTTAGAGCACTCTGTGTAAAAAAGGCGTTGAAAATCTTTCCAACTAACCATCCTATGGTGCTTGAGGCATGATAATTAATTAGAGTATCTCTAGTGTATCTTGTGTAAATATTCGCGTTGAATATCTTTACAACTGATACAGATACTATTACTTATAGAACTAATGTTACCAGAGCATAATGAATATATTGAATTGATTTTCACATTGAAGATTTTTCTACTAATTCTAGAAAACATTTGAATGGATATCTTTCATAATATTTTCAAAATAGAGCATTTGCCTGTTACTGATGCCTCTTGTAAACTGAAACAATCTTAGAGCACTCTGTGCACAAAAGCATTGAAAATATATCCAGCTAACCATGGGGCTCGAGGCATGATAAATAATTAATTAAAGTATCTAATGTATTTCGTGTAAGTATTCACGTTGAATATCTTACAACTGCTACAGATACTATTACTTTACGTAATTACTGTTACTAAAGTATAATTGATTTGCGCTGCGCAGCAGCATGCAAATCATTAAAACGTCTTCGGTCTTGCACTCACGACATAGAGTGCACTATTGTTTCAGGGCTTGCTTTTACAATGGCTCTATTTTTGTCAACCAATGAGATGTGAGATGTCCCTTGTGCAATGGTGTTTGCATGCGCGATGTTTGCTAAAAGGGCACAAGCTCATATGCGCAGATGATAAAACGAGTTCAGTTGCAATGCGATTGGAAGCTTCAGGGACATCTCCTGGAAGAGCCGTGTGGCCGTCGTGAAAGCCTAGGAGGCAGTGAAACGAACGTATGTGAGTGCTATTTAACTGTGAAACTTTACCTGTTATATTTCCTCGAATGCCGTTTTCTCTTTCCTTGTAGGAAAGTAGGATTTTTGTAAAGTTGCTGTGTGCCGTGCCTTCACATTCTGTGCCTTCACTGATCATAAAACTTAAGAAGTTCTCACGAAGGCACCTGTCAATACCTTTCGAAAAACGCAACGAAAATTTGAGGAGGATGCTCAGAAATAGCCTGCGTGCAGACTTTACTTGCCATTGTGAATGAAAGTAAAGTCTGCACGCAGGCTAGCTCAGAAACTGCTTAGAGACCAGCAGTACTCAAATCTGATAATTTCAACTGTTTGCGAAAGCAGAATGCGACGTTCAGCTATGAGTCATGTCATATTTTGATTTGTCAAAACATACTGAGCTGATTGTTGACATGTCCCCTACTGGACTTGGTGCAATACCATTACCTAACTTTACTCATACCCCCAGTTGGGATATAATACATATGAATATGTAAAAATATGTACATCAAGAGTCATCAAATAGACACTAATTGAGCAACTCTTTTAAAAAGTAATGAAAAAATATTAATTAGAAATGCAACAGCTGACAGCTAACAGCCGAGGCTAAAAGCCTGCATTTGCACAGAGCAGAAAAATCTAAAAATAGCCCATTGAAATCGATGGCGCACACGTGTTGTGGATAGCTAAAGATAGCTAAAGAAACAATGCTGTGTTTGCGCATTTTCTTTGTTCTATTTATAGAGAAGCCTATTTACCATTGCACATTCCCTTTAAGATTTACAGGAGGTTATTTTTAATCGTAATTTTGCGAAATGAGGATAACTTGGAGATAAATGTAGAAACTTTTTTTATAGCGGGAAGGGTTCCTTTCATTCAATAATGATTGAAATTTGTGATAAAACTTCTTATCTCCTGACTTAGAGCAACTTACATCGGTCCCAGATTCCGTTTCATCATTGAACTGGATGATCACACTCGCATGGCACAATACTTCAAATCACTCAAATTACAAACAAGCACAACTGCGACATGGAATCAGTCTAATGATGATTTTGAATCAAAAGGAAATCTGCAGCTACATTAGAATGCGGAAGTTCGTCCTGGTGCTGCCGGGGGTTTTGACACATTAACAAAAACGTCAAAGCCTCTTGGAATGTGAATTTGTCTAATTTCAGTTATGACCATAAAAGACCTTTTGTCTGCAACGACTGCAATTTTCAATGAGATCAAAACAAAAAGCAGTAACGGCCAAATTAGGTTAGACAGCACACATCATGTCAACAGGACAGGAAAGGCCTGCCTTCCTCCGTTGAATTGAATTCATTTTCTGACGGGAGATCTCAACTCCACGGAAACAATAGGGGATGCACGCGCTACAAACAGCAAACCTCATTCTGTGAAATTATAATTTACACTGTTTGGTAATAGCTGCCGCTAATCAATGCCCGCGCTTGGAAAAGAGATTAGCAAACTGTACCTCATTGAAAATTCCAGAAAGAAGAAAGCGGGGAAGAAAGCCACACAATTAATAAGTACTTTACAGTGAAATCCCGGGACCCAGAAGAAACTTATGGTGGGGTACTTAGTATATTTATCCACCAGAGATGTGCTATTTTTCCGGGCATCATTTTCGCCTATTTTTCCTGGACCGGGGTGTCAAAACAAAGCAATTTTTCTAGAGCCAATTGTCAAACATGTGAAAAGGGGGAATTTTGCTAGGTCGGGTCATTATATTGTCCAATTTTTGTGTTTTGGAGTATACTTTTCACCAACATTTTCTAGAATCGGGTATCATTTGAAGGCAAAAATTCTGGAGCTGGGCAACATTTTTTTTCCGTAAGCACACCCCCGTACAAATTTAGACCAAGTACCCTCCCCCTTTCCGCCGCTGCGTCCCCATCCTGGTCCCCAACGAAAAAACATCATCAAAAATTGAAACTTCACAGAATTTGGTGAAAATCACCAAGAAGTACAATTCTGATATGGAGATTTCGAAAATTGACTTAGTTTTTGAAAATTTTACAGGGGGCAAAGGTGGGTGACTTGGATAAAATTCGAAAGAAAATGAAAGTTCACAGAACTTGATGAAAGTCACCAAAAAGCATAATTCTGATATGGAGATTTCGAAAATTGACTTAGTTTTTGAAAATTTTATGATTTAGGGGGGCTAAACTGGGGGCAAAGGTGAGTGACTTGAATTAAATTCGAAAGAAAATCAAAGTTAACAGAATTTGATTGAAAAGTCACTAAAAAATACAACATTGATGCAGAAATTTTGGAGATCGAAGTGCATTTCACCGTCAAGAAAAACTGTGAAGGATTTTCAGAAGGAAAGGATTTTTACGGATTTTGGTGGAATTTCTTGGAAAACAAAAAGGATTTTGGCCAGTGGTGTATGATTTTTTAGGGAGTGAAATGCCCCTTGTGGGTAGATGAGTTGCTGCCACACAAATTACATTTAGAAGGTCAGCCAGTTCTCATCCGAAGCCACCTTATTAGTCCAGAGCAATGATATAGAAAGTTTATGATGCATGCTATAGCGCAAATCTTAAGATAGGAATATCTCTTGTTGATATAAATTTGAATTCATGACTACTAGCGAATGCATTAAAACTTGAGAATATTAAAGGGCCCAACTGAACCATGCAGATTTTGAAGTTCCTGAAACCAATCAAAGCGACATTAAAACACGTGCACCACCGAATGGCAGCCAAACTCGTCTCGCAAAGCGGGATGGGAGGAGATATAAAACGAATATGGGGCTCGCCGGAAACACTCTTTTCCCCAGACCCAGACCAAAAAGTGCATATGCATTCTTCACGTCATCGTCTGTGTCGCAGGTAACTCTAGAATGCGGCAAGTTACCTAGTCGTTAGCATTCTTGACATTGATCAATATACAGTGTCAAAAAGGATGCTTTATGTGCCAAATAACAGGGCAGACAAAGCGGATTTGGCCCAAAACGACCGTCAGATGAATAGCATAACTTCGGCGTCGCGTCACATGATCATGTGTTGACAAAAAATGCTGTGAAGGAAACAGCCATGACGCAATGTTTAGGTGTTGCTGGCGGGCTTTTGCATCAGGCAATGCTTGCGTCGTGCATAACGGTGGTTTGGCGGTGCGGTGGTTTGGGGGTCTTTCACATCAAACCGCCTGGTGCGGTGGTTTGGGGGTCTTTCACATCATTGCAGGGTCGATAAGAAACTGAGACAAAGATATGTTAGATTAAAGAAACTTGCTCGCCTAAGTTTGAGTTGATGTTGGTGATAATCATTCATAATAATATCAAGATAAACATTTGGTTAAAATAAATACCTTCAGCAAACATATTTTGCAGGATTTTCCAGAAAACAAATAGAGACTGAAGAAACATTCTGAGTAGAAAGTTGAAAGAATCATAGTCATAAGAAACATTTTAGGGTAGGGTGTGAAGATAAACATTGAGGTTGTTACAGAGCCTTTAAGGAAGTCGTAAGAAACTCCGAGCACTCAAATTTTGTTAATTCTAAGAAACTTTCAATACTGGCCCAAATTCTTGGTTTCTTATAAAAAATTTCGCGTGACATATCAAGGACAGAAATAGTTGTCAAACTTCTTTGTGTGACAACCCAGCTCATGTTGAAGAACGGGGATACCCCTCCTTGGAAAAAGAGAAAACCCTGAGAAAGGGCTAAACAGTGCCCTTAAAAATGATAAATCTTCCATTTCTCGCCCTCTAGAAAGCCATCCCCTCTCTGAATTACTCACATTTGTAGGGAGGAAACATAGAAGCGTTATCAAAAGACAAATCTTAGTCAAATAACCCCTCCAATGGGTTTCGAAGGACACCCATTTTCTGACGTCATAAGTCGTAAGACAACAATGGAACGACAAAGGATTTCAATCTCAGCACAAAGGGAAACAAAGGGCTCACACAGCTGAAAGTGGGGTGTGGAAATTCTCCCATAACCCCTTCACGGGAACGATAACTGCCAAGATATGCCGTGATAAAGAGGTAGGGAAGGTTAGGCGATGTTTTGATGTTAGTATTTAGACTTATGACGATGAGTCTCTTGTTTCCCTGTGCTCTTTGACTTGATGATGGCGCTTCGGTCAATAGAGACTCATAGTATTACTATGAAAAACCTGGCCCTATTTTAGGCCCAAACTGAGCAATTTCTTCAGTACCAATCAGATTGCGAGATTTGTGAATTACTATTGTTAACGTGTAAATGTGATAAATGAATGATGTGTAAATGAATCGAATTTTCGATTCGATTGAAGAATTGAAAACACTCTCATGGGATAGAGATTCGAAGCCGTGATTCTCTCCTAATTCCATTGATGATTGAAGAAAATAGGGCCAAGTTTTTTACTGTTTCATGATGAGTCCCTCCTGAGCAAGGTTTACCGCAGGGATACAAGGGACTCATCGTCATCAGTCTAGTTAGTATTGACATCCACGCCCGACCACAGGAGGCCCAGTCGCGTATATTGTGGGGCCTAGCTTTAACTGAGCCAATTTATGCTGTGTTGTTTTCCTAACTGCAAAATAAGTAACACTACTTGTTCTTTAAATTGAAGTAAAATGAACTTCATACCTTTGAACGGTTGACTGTTTATCTCTGTGTCTTTCTTCTTGCTACAGTATCATCACTATATTAAAACGGGAATGGTTGACCACTATTTTGTGTATGCGATTCGGAAAATCAATGCTTGGAGAATGAAGAAAAAAGAAAGGAAATTTGTTGAATCTCGCAGCATGAAAAAATATGACAAAGCGCTTTTCCGAATGGATATGCAACAGATAGATTGGGAATCCATACTTAGCCCATTTGAAGGCGATCCTGCCGGTATGGCGGCCACGTTTCAGGATGTGTTTGAATCAGTCTTGAATCTCCATGCCCCCCTTCGCAAAAAGCGGGTACGCAGCGAATATGCCCCTTGGCTCTCTGCTTCTCTTAGAAACCTGATGAAGGAACGTGATAAGGTAAAGCAGATGGCCGAGATTAAACCGGAGATGTGGCCGTCATATAGGCAACTGCGTAATCGAGTAACAAGAGAGATTCGTAATACCATTCAGGATTATTATAGTGGGCTAATCAAAGAAAACGAGAAAGATCCAAAAAAAATGTGGAAGACAATAAACAAAGTCTTAGATAAAAACACTAACTCAGATATCCCTTCGAGTCTCGAATTCGAAGGAAAACACTATCGAGACAAGGGAGCCCGATGTTCTTGAAGCATTTAATCATCATTTTACCTCTATAGGACCTAAACTTGCCCAAAAAATTGAGGTTCGAAGTGATGATGATTGTCTTCAGAACATCACCACTGAATCAAATAATATGATTTTCAGAACTGTCGATGAAAATTACATTTTGGATGCAATTAATCAGCTAAAAAATGGAAGAGCATCAGGACCTGATAAGGTATCGGTTACCTTCATAAAAGATGTAAAAGACCTCATTGCAAAACCATTGAAAATAGTCTTGGTGATGAATGGCGTTTCTCCTGATATCTGGAAACTGGCAAGAGTAAATCCAATCTTTAAATCGGGTGCTAAAAATGATGCAAACAATTATAGGCCGATTTCTGTCATTTCAATTTTCTCCAGGATGCTAGAACGGCTAGTGTATGATCAGCTGTTTGATTTTCTCAAAGTGAATAAAAAGCTTACCTGTAACCAGCAATCAGCTTTTCAAAAACTATGTTCCACCATAACCTCCCTAATCAGCAGCACTGGTTATTGGTATGATAACATGGATTCTCGGAAAATTAATTTGACTTTATTTTTGGACCTCAAGAAAGCCTTCGATACAGTTTTTTTTTTATATATGTCATTAAAATCTTACAATACATATTACGGTCTACACTACTTACAAGAATTACTTTACAATACTACTGGGACAAAACCCCCGGGGAGCAAGAGGCTGTGTCTACCCCAAGGGAATGAACATAGATAAAAGAAAGAAAACTACTTAAACTTAAACAACACTACTAAAAACAATACATACTGATAATAAGAACGATTTGACACTAAGAACGATTTGACACTAAGTCTGCTGCATATTAGAAGTCAGATCCATGTGATGGTGAGGAAAAGTAATGATGGAGAAAAACTTACATTGGAAGTTTGTTTTTTTTTAATTTTTCCTTCGATACAGTTGACCATTCTGTCCTTATGAAAAAGCTTCGTGCATATGGCATCAGAGGATCCGCAGGTGATTGGTTTGAATCGCATTTAAAGGAGAGAAAACAGTATTGCGCTGCTAATGGACACCGATCAAACATCAAAAACATCACTTGTGGTATACCCAAAGACTCTTGCCTTGGTCCTCTCCTCTTCATCATTTACCTTAATGATTTTGAAAAGTGCCTAGAATTTTCGCAAGCTAGTCTCTACGCTGATGACACGCAAATCACGATTGCGTCAGATGATGTAGAAAAACTAGTACTTGACACGCAGCATGAACTGGTCAACCTCTCTGAGTGGATGAGGATAAACAAATTAAGCCCTAACCCGGCTAAAACAGAATACATGACAATAGGTCACCCCCGTAGAATAAAGCAACTAGAAATCTCGGATGCACTGTTGTTAAATGGCACTGAAATCAAACGGGTACCAAAATCCAAATCTCTCGGAATCATCATAGATGAAAATCTCACATGGGATGAGCAGTTTAAAGCTGTTAAGTCCAAAGTTTTTAAGGCTTGTCTGCCTTATAAAAGTTAAAAAATATCGTACCGCAATCGCAGTTGTGTAGTGTATTCCATGCGATCGTGGAAAGTCATCTTCGCTATGCAAATGTCATCTGGGGGAGTCTTTCAAAAACAAAATTAGATACCCTCCAACGATTGCATGACAGGGCTCATTCAATAATAGAAAATGCACGCATAAAGGACGAATGGTCGGCTAATTGGCTTAGTGTTGAAAATCTTATTCGATTTGATCGTTCTGTGATGGCATATAAGATTCTGAACAAGTTGAGCCCGGAAAGCCTTTGGAACAAGTACCAATATAGATCCGCATATTCAAATTATGAAACAAGGAATTGTAAGGATCTGCAGATCCCAAGGCTTAGAACGGAACATGCCAAAAAAGGATTTTACTACTCTGCCTTAAAGGCTTGGAATGATGTCCCAGCTAATATTAGAGAAATCCAAACACTCGGGCGCTTCAAAAAAGAACTAAAAGCGCACCTGACGAGCTGAGAATGCCAAGAAAATTACACTAAACACGACCCTCTGGAAGAACAGCAAATTTTTATTCAGATATTACTCCCATTTTTTTTTCTTTTATAATAGAACATTGTAATAGGTTTATAGCTGAAGAGGTATTCGTGTAAAAAATGATAATAATAATGAAATGAATCGCGGTGAAAATCTTAAGGTGATCCCCCGGATTTGGTAGCGCCTTGTTGTTCTATTACGAAACAAGACGCAACAATATCCGGGGGATTTTCCATCGAAAATCTGACGAATATCGAATCCGGCGCTCTTTTACCTGGACATCTTGCTGAGGTCGAGGTTCCGTAGATTTCAAACTGCCGTGGAGATATGTTTTATTTTGCGTTTGTTTCACATCATTTCACGGTGGAAAGTGAGAACAAATGCATTGAGTACAAAGGTTAAAAGCTGGGGAACATTTTGATGCAAAGAACTGGGCGTTTGATGCAAAATTGGCCCGAGGACAAAACTGTTGTTAGATTTTTGCAAGTAAACAAGCTGCATTCCTTGTTACTATTATAATAGGATACAACGCAACGAACACAGGCAATAATGTTGCGTCATTGCAGTACAACAACAGCAACAGGACCGATGTTGCCATGCCGGCATGATGTTGCGATGATACTGTAGCAAGAAGAAAGACACAGAGATAAACAGTCAACCGTTCAAAGGTATGAAGTTCATTTTACTTCAATTTAAAGAACAAGTAGTGTTACTTATTTTGCAGTTAGGAAAACAACACAGCATAAATTGGCTCAGTTAAAGCTAGGCCCCACAATATACGCGACTGGGCCTCCTGTGGCCCGACAACAAAAAGCCCGAATTCTGACATCACTTCCGGCCTCTGTTGCATGAAAGCTGTGGCGCAAAAGCAAAATTTTGTAATAAATGGCGTCAGCAGGCGTCCCAAGTGTCGCAAAGTGAAATATCGAGATATAACGCAATAGCTGTATCTTTGCTCTTTCAACTTCGTTAAGAGTTTTGGACTCAAAGTTTCTTGGTTTATCAAACTTTTCAAAGGCCGTGGACAACTCTGTTTACAAACTTGGAATGCAGCACAGCAGGTGAGCAGATTTTTTCGTAAATTTAACGTTTGTCGTTGGTTTCATAGAAATTTCGTTTAAAATTTTGGATTCCTCGATATTTTTTTGACCTACTTTGTCGCTTTTTACGAACTGTTGACCAAATGAAGTTATATTATTCTCGTCTTAAACTCGGCCTCGATTTTTCAAGAAAATCAACTTTTCTTGGCCTAAATTTACCCAAATTTTTTTCAAAGTGCAATATTTTCTAAACTAAGGCAGAAATTATCAATTTGGAGGTATAACGCAATAGCTGTACGCATCTAGTTTCTAAAAATGTTTGCGGTTTTTCTGTAGCCTTTGCCAATTTCCTACAGTTTGCAAAGGCAATTTTCGCTCCAGAGCCATGACTGTTCATTCCTCGTTAACTTTACGCGCGTCTTTTCACAAACGTGTTTGCCTTTTAGTCGGAAAATAGATGTTTACCCCTACCAAATTTACTACATTCGAAGTTTATTTGAAGTTTATGGAAACGGGGATGTTTTTTAGTACTTTTCTAACCGTTTCGGCTCATAGGCAAGAAGAATAATAACAAAACTTTGACTTGCGCGTTCTGAGAACTTTCATTGGGTTCGGCCTAATGTAAACAATCATAAAGCATCATAAAGTTTCTCCGTTGCTGATGAACTTCGCACCAATAGGGAAGTTCTGGTTTTGAAATAGGAGGTTACATGTGGAATAATATTTATCAAGACTGTCTTGTACAAAAAACTCATCAGCTTTTATCATGTTGCCTATAAATGCGAAGCCTACTGTCACTAGATTTATGTTATTTTCCTTGATCAGTTTCTTTTGCACATGAAATTCCATGTGAGACTGGATGAGATATATTATGCAGTACAGACATTTGCTGGACATTTCTGTTTGTTCCACTTTAGGATTCTCAAAAAGAGCAAATTTATCGTTATCAAGCACGACCGTGATGTAGCATAAATTACAACAACGAAGGCAGGAATGCTTTTGTTACAACGCCTGAAGACCGATGCAAAACCGATGGAACATCACTGTTGCAAATGAATCATTGAATGAAGAAACCATTGCAAAGTATAAGAAACTTTTTTCTGTGCAATAATATTTGATACTTATGATTTTTTTTGTTCGTGTGATGTGAAGATGGTAACATAGTAGCAATTGACTAATCACAAAATTGACATTTTTAATGCTTTCGTATCCTGAGACAGCCTGAATCTTCTTCTGAATTTAATCCGGAAAGGTTGGAAGTTTGGAAACGTTGATGATGCATGAAAATCGACAAGAATAACTACATGTCTAGCCACCAAAATGTTTCTTTGGTCAAAGCTGATTGACATATCTTTCTAGTAATTTCAAAGTTTGATATCCCTTCTCCCCTCCAGACCAAAACCATGCGTCAAAATTTTTTGAGTTACCATGATTACTGTTTAGCATTTTTAAAGTCACTCAGGAAGGAAAAGTAACAGGAATCATTAGAAATAACAGACCTTTCATACCTAACTTCTTGCTGCACATTAACGATTGGCATTTGAAGCTGCCAGAACAGGAAGGATAATTTCATAAGAATGATTGAAATCCAAATAATGCCATTTCAAGTGATATCAAAGAATAAAAGTCAAAGAAAACATGGCAAAGACTTCTCTTTCCAACAGCTGCATCTCATGAAGAATATGCTTAAATCACTAAAGTTTGTGCCTTCCAACTCAGCAGAAATGAAAATTGATAATACATCGTGTTGCACTGCAGCGGAGGTAAAATTGGCAAGCAAAGGTTAAATCTGACACCTAGAAAACATTGAATTTTTACCAGTTCAGAGAAAAGCGTGAATCAACATTTTTGGTTATCCCATTATACTTCCAGCGTGCCAATTTTACCTTGTGGATCCTATTGCTGTGCTTGTTTATGAGTTTCTGAAAATCATCAAAATAGCAGTCATTGCACTTGTCCATCGGAAGTAGCTAATCATTTCAATTCCAATAGACAGCATCCCCCTTGTATATTGTCTGTCATTTTTGGAGCCAATATTATCCAGAACTGTCTGTCATTTTTAAAGCCACTATTATCCAGAACAAGAGGAAGTTTCCAGAAAAGTTTCAAAAGTTTACAAACTCTCTTCATTGAGCAGTTAACCAATATGTCCAACAAGTGGAACTCACTGTCCAGTACAAATAAGATATTCTTTATCATGTGCTCTCCATCTGTCCATTAAAGACATCTGTTTTCATAAACGAAACTTAGTTCTTGGATCCATAAACATGCAAAATTTCTTCTTTCGAAGATGTGGCCTAAACAAGCGGATGTTATTCTTCCGTCGCGCTTTCTTTCTGGCCAGTTTGTTGCAAAAACACGAACGCACCTTGAACAAGACACTCAGAGAATGCCCTTCACTAGTGGTAAAATGGATAACTGGTGCTGTTCGTAATTATCTATTGCTTCGTTCAGAATTAAAAACTTTCTTGAAGCAAGCAGCACAAAGACCACGCCGTTTTCAAAACAATTTCTTCGCTCTACTGTATTTTCCAAATGTCATGACATGGCCATGGCCTTGGAGGCGCTACCAGTGACGTCAAAGACAATGAGTTCGAATGATTGTACCGAAAGACAATAGAAATTCTCTCAAAATAAGACCACCCGTCTCGTCCAAACTGGTGGAGCTTGCCAAGGAGTTTAAATCAAAACAAACTTAGTTTTGAACGTTTCTTAGATAAATGCACTACATTTTAGAATTGAATTGAAAAGGAGAAGTAACACCTCGTTCCCATAAGAAATATTCAAAGTCGTCAAACATATTCACTTCCGGTCATTTTCCTATACATTTGTATAGGGGCATCAAAACGAGGCAAAACTCCTCGAGAAAGGTGTTGTCGGGCGTGGACATCGGCGAGGTTGCATTTCTCGCTATCGAAATGTCTAAAGAGGAAGAAACTTCGAGGCGAGGGACAATGGGAATGACGCCACATCCGACTGCAACGAATAATATAGTAGACTAGGAAGTAAAAGCGCTCCCTCCGCTCGCGCTTCAACACTCCTAGCTCCAGCTGAGTGCTATTTGATTACAAAGTCCAACTTTGTAATCTAAGAGGGGACTCGATGTCAGTAAGGAAGAAAGTCAGTCACGCTCGTTAGTGCAATTGACTGCCGTTTTATCTCAGCTAATTGGTACTAAAATAAAGAAAGCGCGCGGAAAGTGCATACGAGACACAAGTTTCCTGCGATCCTATAGCAAAATTTGACGTCGGCTTATTTCATGTTGGACAGATTTGACACCATAGGATTGACATATGGCTATGATGTTTTCACTGATAGAAAAACAACTTTAACCTGAATTGGCACGAACTTGACCTAATTAGCAACATAATTACGTTAAAAAAGCACGTTGAAAATTGAGCGACCTCTCTCATTAGCGTTTCTTTTGGCAAGGTATTCGTCCTGTCGTGAGCAAAGAGAAACAAAAAAATTGCTCTCTCCAACTGTGTGCTTTGTGCAAATGTGCTGTTTTGACTGCTCCCAAGAGACTGCCCCTTCAACTGACTGCGCTTGGTGCTCCGCACAGGACTGTTTTAACACAGGGGAACAAAGGAGAAACTACTCAAAATCCCTGTGTTAAAATAGTCCTCTGCGGAGGACTACTTGCAGTCAGCTTTGGAGGTAGTCAATCTGTAATAAGTCTATCTTTGATTTTGCATAAAGTCAACTCTTGAGGATGATGTGACCACGATGTAACCAGTCGCATAGCGGCTAGCGTTCGCAGCATCACCGAAAGTAAAAGGACCCCTTTAAATCAGCGACAGCTACAAACATCACAGTTTAAATTGCAGAATATCTTCAAAAAATGGCGAAATTGACTGGGGGAAGATACGCGACTATATACTGAAGCAAAACGTCTTCATGCATGTGAACATGGTTCTGCAGGGGGTTGATGCGCATGGGGATCGATAGATGGAGATCTTGAAAACTAATCTTACTAGAAATAAAACGAAAGTATACCTATAAAATAAGTTTTGATGATAGCAAACGATCAAATGAACTTATCATATTACTTGCATTTCTTTATCTCCGTCAAATTCATGATTATTCATGGGATCAAAGATGCGAAAACTGTGTTGCGACCGATGTGATTAGAAAATTTCGTTTGGAAACTATTATCCGTCTGTCTTGAGACCAATTAGCTTCGGTTCATTTGCTCATATTTTCACACAAGGGTGATGTTTTGGGCCCCTTTTGGGCAGAGTTAATAAATCAACCAATCAGAACTATTCATGTAACGCTGCTCTCAGATCAGAGCAAAGCCATTTTTCGCTGCCACTTCATCTGGCAAAGTGCCAATTTACACAAAATTGTGCATAACTTCGTGAGTAATGACTACTGAAGTGAATTAATGGGGTCGCGGTGTAATTCTAAAAACGCAACCAATATGAAATCGAAAATCAAAGATTTGAATACACTACAATTCAATTCATACAGTATGAAAGTATGACCTACTTTTCCAACGATATGATGTTTATCAATGCACGAACAAACTTCATGTATGCGTATTACACAATGTTTAATCGAAAATAATAAAGTTAAGTATAAATAACTGTACTGCAGTTTATGCATACGTAAATGTCTAGGCATTAATATCAAAGTACCAAACTGGAAAATCACTTGATGCCAATCACTTGATTTGTAACAAGGCTGACTTACTTCCAGGTGGTATTCAATATGTCCGATAAAAATTATTGTTTCCTTAAGTAATAAGTTCATACAAGTTGTATATAATCATTTTTCCACTTAGTTTGGGCACGCAGTTCGAAGTCATGATTGAATGACAAAAAAGTGATACACCACTGCAATGTCGGTAAACCCCCATGTACTTGGGCATCCAGGTTGCGTGAAAACCAAACCAACAACGAACCAGCATACAGTTCAAATACATACTGATTGCTGAAGCACGCGGAAATCATCCTATTTCACGGTATTAGGCCAATCAAATTCAACCATTTCAACCAAGTGATACCAAATCGGCCGTTCGAAGTGAATTCTTGAGTACCCTCACGAAAGTTAAAATGGCTAATAACTTACAATAATTACATGGAATTTTCTTTAATAAATCAGTAGAAGGGATGCCCCTCTACAGTTTGTAGCGTCCTTGGAGAAACATGTCATTCGGAGCCGAAGTTACATTCATTTTCCGGTTGAAGAATATTGAAATTCGTTCAAACATCGATAAAAGTCGCTGCAAAAGAGATATAAGGATAAAGATCCCAGCAGTTATGGACCCAAGTACTGTCCCTTTAATTACATCTCAAAATCACAGGTGATTTTCAGCGATTTCTGCCAGAAATGTGATCTGGGCCTAAACTTCTTACGGATTAAAACAAATTCGTTGCGCCAAAAAGGGCTTAGTCTGTATTCTTGAGCTAAATGATTCACTTCCCAACGAGTCAAGGATCAATTTGACTCCATTTTTCATTCAAATGTCTCCAAATTTCATTTGAAACATCCAGTCTTGAGCAACATCCTGCAAATTTGTCTCGTTCCATATTGTCTCTGCATGCGCCAGTAATCTCCTCAAAAACGTCACATCGATAGGCTGTACGCTACAGACAATGCGATTTGATACAGTTCATACACTCTTGAATAGATGTGGCATGCCTGATTTTGCTCAGTTCATTCAAATGGAAACAAAACGGATAACATACTTTTTGGCTCTTTGGTTCACCTATGAATAGACCTTACACAAAACAACAAGGCAACGAAAAATCTGCGCAAGAAATGTGTCACGTCTATTCATGAGTCAATACAATCAAACAAAGGGAGCAAAGCGGTAAACTTTCAGCACAACAAAAAATTTAGTTAATACCAACGCCCGGTGTTTGAAAAATCCTGATCCCTGAATATCAAAGCAATGATGCTGAAGACTGTCTTGTTTTATCCCCGATATTTCAAATTAGGTTTAGTAATTTATCCGGCTTTAATCGGTCATTCCTTCCCTTCGAAATGGGAGATGTTCTGCAAAAAGACCCTTTCGAAAACCTGCAAAAACCAGCGAAAACAGCAAACAAAACTTCCCTTTGTTCTCCTTCCTAGCAATAATGACTCTTGGGTGAGCTCATGTATTTCGTCCTCACGGGAGAATGGAATCCCCCTGAATAAGTTATTCACACTAGGGGGAGAATTTTCAAGCCAACAAAACGAAAGTACGTGTTGAAGCGTGCTGAAAGTCATCGCTGTGAGGTACATACATTAGGGATTTTTCGCTTGTAATTTTAGCACGTTTCTTAAGGTTTCTCAAAGGGATTCATTTTAGAAAATTGCCTGCAGAATCTGAACGGAGTGACCAATTTTAGCCAGGAAAATTTCTAAAAATAATTGAACATGTTAGCTACTTAATCAGATATTGCAAAATATCAAAACTCAGGGAGCAGTAGCTAGTGTTGTTATTTTATGTAAGATCTATTTATCGGTGAACCAAACAGCCAAAAAGTATTTTATCCGTTTTGTTTCCATTTAATAAATTGAGCAAATCAGGCTTGCAATATCTAGTCAAGAGTGTATGAACTGTATCAAATCGCATTGTCTGTAGCGTACAGCCTATCGATGTGACGTTTTTGAGGAGATTACTGGCGCATGCAGAGACAATATGGAACGAGACAAATTTGCAGGATGTTGCTCAAGACTGGATGTTTCAAATGAAATTTGGAGACATTTGAATGGAAAACAGAGTCAAATTGATCCTTGACTCATTGGTAAGTGAATCATTTAGCTCAAGAATACAGAGTAAGCCGTTTTTGGGGGGTAACGAATGAGTTTTAATCAGTAAGAAGTTTAGAACCAGATATCATTTCTGGTAGAAATCGCTGAAAATCACCTGCGATTTTGAGATGTAATTGAAGGGACAGTGATTGGGTCATTGCTTAGGGCAATATTCATAATCGCTGAGATTTTTATCCTTTCATCTCATTTGCAGCGACGTTTATCGATGTTTGAACGAATGTTAATGTTCTTCGACCGGAAAATGAATGTAATTTCAGCTCCAATTTAGATATTTCTCAACACACGCTAAAAACTGTAGAAGGGCATCCCTTCTACCGATTCATCAAAGAAAATTCCATGTGTTTGAAAAGGGGTTATTTGATTGGCTGAATTTGGATGATTTCCGCGTGCTTCAGCAACCAAAAAGGATGTGAGTTGTATGCTCAACAACCTTAATTTTGCTGTAATGTTTTACAGTAGGACATTTAACAGATTTAAAACGTTCCGAAGTGCACTGCTTGAAAGCATCATCTATCTTTCCGGTTATATGCAGTTTGTGCTTATGTCAATGTCTTAGCATCAATATCAAAGTATTAAACTAGGGAATTATTGGTAAGAAGGCTGACTGTGCTCTCAGGTGGCATCCACAATTGTAAAACAAAAGCTTCTTTCTGGAAACAAATTCTTCGTTTGAAAACAAACCATTCCTTTGTGAAATCAGAACTCTACTTTCTAAAACAAAACTCTCTTTCCTAAACAAAAAACTCTCTCTCTTCCCAAAATTTTATTTTTCTGAAAAAGAGCTCTAGAATCTTGAAGACGATACTTTCCTTTCCAAAGCGATGTCTGAGATTCGTCTTTTTATGGGGAAAGCAACGATCAGCCTAATACTCGTTCAACCATTCTACTGTATCTATAAGATGCTCAGCCGTAAATGCTAAACAAGCAGTGATTCTTGAATTTTCACACTGGTCATTGTGCAACTCAGCTAGTCACGGTGAAAGTAATCATCACAAAATATTTTGAATAGGGCACTGAATATGCTGCTAGTTCTTTGGACATGCATAGAAAATCATCTCCCTTGTCTTAGCATTAGCATGGTACTCAGAAGACCACCTAAACTTTCAGGTTTGAAAAGATGATCCGTCTGTTACACAATCGGCCAGATCACGATTCTCTTGGAAAAAGATCATCGGGGGCATAAAATATGGAAGGTTGCTGCAAAACATTGAAAACAAACGCAGAAAAACGTCCTAAGAAAAAAATTTCTTTGTAACGCTTTCCTGATTAAAAGTATTAATGATGCAGAATAGTACGGTATAACTTTTCAGAAAAGCCTTGATTACCGTGTTCGCAATTTTACTTAGAAGTCTTGTGGAGAAGTTTTGTAGCAAGAAATTTTGAGCAATGAGTGTCGGAAAAATCTTCTAAATCCTGATCTGAAACGCCCAAAGTCAATGCACCGAATAAAATCGGATTAGCATCAACAATAAAGAAAGCAGAATCAACCATGAATCGATTGACTGAAGGTCAGCATAGGTTCTAAAATCTTTAAATCGGTGTAAAAAGGCGGGTGTAAAATTCAATGACCTACTTCTTTACACTGAATGACTTGAAAGAAACTTAAGCCACTTTTCTATAATTCTGCTGATGGACTTTTCAGAAATCCTGAGTATTTGTCGAAATTGCAGCCTATTATATATTTCAGCTCGTTTTATGATGTGACGTCATCAAATTTCTAAATCACAAACCAGAAGAGTGAAAGAGTTTTGCTTGATACCATATTGTAGGCATCCATAAACTATGGTTTTCTTCGTCAACAGGTTTAAAAATTACGATAGTTTTAAGTGTTTTTTCGAAAATTTTCTTGAATTCTTAAAAAGAAGAAAATACTGTAATTCTGAAAATATAGAAGATTTCAAAAAAGTTCAACTACAGATTTACCGTAACATAGATCAAGAACATAGTTCAAGATATTCTGAATGATGGAGCCATAATGTCATGGATATGTATGATCTGATATCATGAGTCTTTAAAAGAATTTTAATGAGTAGGGAAAGCAAATATATGAAGGAGATACTAGATAATTTGCCTTGAGATACAAAGAAGTGTGTTTTTTGAAGAAGCAACTTGGGGAGTCGTCGATGCAAGTGGATTCAGATTTTGCTTCACGAGCTGAAGCATGGCCTAAGCCGAAGCGTGGTGGGACTAAGTTGAAACATTCTTGAATACATGACTGTGTGACAGCATTTCAGCTTGCTTCGTTGATTAAAACAACTCAGAATCATGGATCTTAACTTGGCAGTAAAATTGTTTGTTTTTCTAACGATATTTACAACTTTTTGTCGAACTTCTCCCACTTCTGAATCAAAGTTATCAATATGTCATGTTCCTGGAGTCGATATACAAGATCCTCGAATCGCAGTGTCAAAGAGGCCGAGATCTAAAAGATTTTATGGTCCTTGCCTCTACTATGCAAATAGTATTGCTCTGCAACAAATTGAGCTCCTTCGCAGCGGTGACATACAACTAAATCCTGGTCCAAAGACCTCTCGTAAATGTCCGACATGCGACAAAACAATCAGAAAAAATCAGAAAGATGTTGAATGCACAGCTTGCTTCGAGGGCTATCATCTTAAATGTGTCTCAAAATTCCAAGGAAATCGGGAAATGAGCAGTGTTTTTCAAACTTTTCTCTGCCAGCAATGTTTATGGGCTCAGCTTCCGTTTTTGAAGAGCGACGTATTGGATACATCCCAACAGTTAGAGAGCCATCACGACACAACAGATGAACCAGATCATCACTTGCTTGCCTTGACATCTAGGCCAAAGCACTTGAAATTCATGCACCTGAACACTCAAAGTTTATTATCGAGTCTAGATGAATTGATATTAACGGTGGAAAAATACCCATTCGATGTAATAACAATGACTGAAACATGGCTTAAAGATAATGCGCAACGTCTTCAATACGCGACAATTCCAGGGTATTCTCCAGAATTCAGACATCGCAATAACCTTCGTGGTGGTGGAGTCGGAGCCTACATCTGTGATTCTCTGGAATATAAACGCAGGAGAGATATTGAGAATGTGGAGCCTGATCTAGAACATCTATGGATAGAATTTCCTGGTAGAAACAAACATAGTAAACTTCTTCTGGGTACTGTTTATAGCCTGCGTGCAGACTCTACTGATTTCTTTTCAAAGAGGTTCTCCTCCAGTAGAGTCTGCGCATCGGCGACCAAATCCTTGTTCTGAGCCACGCGCGATTCCCTCTCTTGAGGAACCAAGTCACTGAATTGGATTCAATAGAGCGACCTATAGAGTGGGGAAGGCATAACACCCACACACAATGAGGTTTCATTGGCCACCTTTCTCCATGGAAGAGTTCATTAAATACCTGCAGACTGGAACAAAGACAGAGACGCTCATGAAAGAAAGCACAGTGATCCAGGCAACGGAATAAATAGAGAAAAATGAAACTTGTAAAATTCAAAATTCTACTACCTGGTATTAACAAGCATACTTTGAAATTCATAATAAAACAAATTTCAGCAAAATCGGACTTCTAGATGCAGAGATATGACATTTTGAAGTTGGAAGAAATTGATTAGGTCAAAGGTCAGTGCAATTTCCGGTCGAAATTCACATTGTTGGCAGAATTTTCATAACTTTAAGGCAGAATTTTATCCACTTCCCGAACTCCGATTGCGGCCATTTTTGTTTTGTTTTGTAGGTTGTTGTCTTTATTCAACTACTAACTATTCATTCGTACAATTTGATGAAGGATATTTCGTATTTTTCATGTGTATTAAACTATGTTCTTTCCAGTACTACATCTCCAAAAAGCTGAAGAATTCTGACTTTGAAGCTAAAAACAAAAAAAGGGCGGAAAAGGGCGGAAATGGCATCTATCGCTTATGGAAGTGGTATTTCAAATGGACATTTGAGCAAAAGGATTCGTACAAATTCGTACAGATAAGAGAGCAATGCAATTTTGAAAGATATCACTCTGGCTACTTGATTTTAGTGAAAATTGGTCCTTTTTCATAATTTGAATTGCCTTCGTAATGATTCCATCCTAAATGTTTTTACACCATCCTTGCTACTTTGAACTAATCTTATTCATCTTTCTCCATTATTCTTATGAGCTTTAACCTGCAACAAAACTATATTTTGAGTCCGATTTCCTTGCTAAATTGTCAAGCATTATTGTACATAGATTGTATGATTGCCTCTTCCTCTATCAACGGACGCTCCTCAATTTTCTATTGGCATTTTCACTCTACAAGGATGCTTATGGCTTCGGAGATGACTGATGAGGAAATGACTTCCCTTGGGTACAGATGAGTCCCTCAGTGCACCAAATGTTGGCACATATTCGGGGGTGTTTTTTTATTTTCTAGAAGGAAAGCCAATGGCCGTCTGGTCCGAGAGCGGACTCCCAAAGTTTCAGAAGTGGTGCAGGGTGTAGGGTAAGGCAAACTTCTATCCAAAACAACACTCGCAACATTTTTTGACCATGCTTGTTACATCTTCACCAGTCATCTCCATACTTGTAAGGCAAATCACCAAAAGAGAATTGAGGAGCGTCCTTTGACAAAGGCAGAGGCTATTGTACAATCTATGTACGATCATGCTTGACGATTTAGCGAGGAAATCGGACTCAAAAAATAGTTTTATTGTAGGTTAAAGCTCATAAGAATAATGGAGAAAAATAAATTAGATTAGTTTGAAGTAGCAAGGATGGTGTAAAAACACTTAGAATGGGATTATTGCAAAGAAAATGCAAAATTATGAAAAAGCACTGACTTTTCACTAAAATCAAGTAGCCAGAGTGATATATTTCAAAATCGCATTGCTCTCCTATCTGTACAAATTTGCACGAATCCTTTGGCACTAATGTCCATTTGAAATAACACTTCCATACGGGATAGGTGACATTTCCGCCCTTTTCCGCCCGCTTTTTGTTTTTAGCCTCAAAGTCAGAATTCTTCAGCTCTTTGGAGATGTAGTAGTAGCGAAAACAGCATAGTCTAATAAACATGAAAAATACAAAATATCCTTCAACAAATTGTATGAATGAATAGTTAGTAGTTAGATAAAGACAACAACCTACAAAACGAAACAAAACTGGCCGCAATTGGAGCTCGGAAAGTGGATAAAATTCTGCCTTAAAGCTATGAAAATTCTGCCAACAATGTAAATTTCGACCGGAAATTGCATTGACCGATTTGATCAATTTCTTCCAACTTCAAAATGTCATATCTCTGCATCTAGAAGTCCGATTTCGCTGAAATTTTTTTTATTATGAATTTCAAAGTATGCTTGTTAATACCATGTAGTATAATTTTGAATTTTACAAGTTTCATTTTTTTTTTAATTTATTCCCTCATTTCGGTAATTTGGATCAACCATCAAAAGTCAGCCCTACTCCCAAAGAGATTAGATGATAAGTTGATGCAAAGAAGTAGATTTCCTGCTTTTATCATGCCCATGGCAAGTAATTTTCAAGTTTTTGGGACCGGACCAAAGACTTTCTCATAAAAATTGCATCACCATTCCCAACGTTATCACTTACGTAAATTAATGAACATTAAACCCGAATAGGGCCAAGAATCTTCAAAGTGCCGTGGAAATTTTTTCTGCATGAATCTGTACGAATCCTTTGGCAAAGATGTTCCCAAGACATCAAATTTAATTCTAATATTTTTTGCTAAGAGTTAGATATAGTTAGATTCTTTGTTTACACTATAAAAGACAAAATTCAGATGTTTTCCACTGTTTTTGAGCCTAAAAATGCCAGACTCAATTTTTAAAAAAAGTCTATTTCAGCGTGAGGTTTTAATAATTTAACTTGCATTTTCGAAAAGAGTAGATATGTATCTGTAAAATATAAAAAAGTTTTTGAAAATCGGCCTTCTCGTTGAGGATATATAGTAATTTCAATTTGTATGTTTTCATCGATGCCACAAACATTAGGCCGGAAATGGTAATGTAAACAAAACTTGGCATTGTAGGCCAACTTTAACAAATCGTAACTCTGGACTCGCAACTACGACTTGAAATTTTTTTGTTTTGTCCAATAGTACCATGTCTCTTCTATATGATAAAATTATCAAATAGCTCATACTCGGATTTTCATTTTTTGGTATTAATTCCATGATTTCTAAAGAGCTGGATCACAGTGGAAAGGGGATATGCGTCAGCCAATCAGGAAAGGTTCCATGTTTCTCATGAACTGACAACAAGGATTGGTCGCTGATGCGCAGACTCTACAGGAGGAGAACCTGTCGGAAAAGGAATCAGTAGAGTCTGCACGCAGGCAAACTGTTTACCGCTCAGAGAAAATTTTATCTTTTGGAGACTGGCTAGAGAAATTCGAAAACATCTTGAGCCATTTGACAACCACTTGGGACGGTCTTATCGTCGTCACCGGGGATATGAATATTGATCTGAGTAATAGCAGCAGTACAAAGAAGAAAAAGTACTTGGATACGCTTTTGGCCCTTAACCTTCATCAACATGTGACACAGCCAACTAGAAGGACCGATAAAACAGCAACATTGATAGACCATATCATCTCAAACGTAGAAAATAGAATCTCATATACCGATGTCTTACCATGTCCCTTAGTGAGTGATCATGACGCAGTATATGCTTGCGTGAACATCAAAGTATCCAGGTTCGAGAAGAGGTACAAATACATTAGACATGAAAAGAACTTTAATGAAGTAAATTACATAGAAGATTTTAAAACCTTGCCATGAAGTGTGGTCTATGGAATCTCAGACCCAGAAGACAAGTTACACTTTCTAAATCACCTCATCAAGCAGTGTATCGACAGACACGCACCATTGAAACGTACAAAAATTACAAGGCCTCCAGCACCGTGGTTAAAAGATCCGATAATAACTAAATTAAAGGCGGAGCGCGACATCCTTCAAAAGTCTGCTCGTACAAGAAAGGATGATCAGACATGGCAATTATTTCGCAACGCAAGAAACCATCTTAAAACCTCAATAAGAGCAGCCAAGAGAGATTTCACACAGAAAATTTTATCATCTAAAAAACCAAAGGAGGTTTGGAAAGTGATTCACCGAATTCTACATCCTAATCCAAAGCGTCTGGCATTTGACCCAAACAAACTGAACAAGTTCTTTGCAGCAACTGCAGAACGAACTTTGGGTACAACCCCTAGTCAAGAGGATGAACATGAGGAAATTGAAAAATTGATTGATAGCCTTCCTTTGTCAAGTAGAAGAAGCTTCGACATTTGACCCGTGCGTTATGAGGAGGTTTTGAAAGAGCTGCGTGATCTCCGAAATGACTGTTCAACGGGCCCAGATCAGATACCAGTCAAGATGTTGAAGCCCGTCGCTGATATTCTGGCTTCTCCATTGACTAATATAATTAACACTGCAATCGAAAAGCATGACTTTCCTACAGCATGGAAAACAGCACGCATTTGTGCTATCCCCAAAGGGAATCAAGTCACCAGTGAACAAGATCTGAGGCCAATATCAATCCTACCAGCATTATCTAAAGTATATGAGAGACTAATTTTTCGACAAATGACGACTTTTATTGAAGAGGAAAAGTTAATGGAGAGTAATATATCAACATACAGGAAAGGCCAATCAACCATGCATGTGCTACAAGCAATTCGTGATGACATTATAAAAGCTATGCAACGTGGAGAGGTAACAATGATGATACTGGCTGACTTTTCCAAAGCATTCGACACAATCAAATTTCAAAACCTTATCAAGAAAATGAATCATTTGGGCTTCTCGAAAAACTTTCTGAAGTGGACCTTGAACTATGTCTCGAAGAGAAAGCAGTTTGTTCAAATTGACGATAGGGTATCCGAGAGAATAGAAGTTAGATTCGGAGTACCTCAGGGATCCATCCTTGGACCAGTGTTGTTCAACATTTATGTAGCTGACCTCCAGTCAGAGATGAAAATGAAAGGATATCAGTATGCTGATGATACAATATTATATTGCCATGCCAAGCCCAAAAATCTCGAATTCCTGTCAAGAACTACCAACCAATCAATTGAGCAATTAGGAATGTGGGCCAGCAACAACAGTCTTGCACTGAACAGGGAAAAGACTAAGCTCATGGTTCTGTCAACACAAGAAATGTCAAGAAGGCACGGCCTGGAAGACATTGAACTAGATATCCATATTAAAGGAAAAAAGATGGAAAGAACAGAGACATGTAAGCTGTTGGGGGTAACAATAAACGAACACTTAAAATGGGAGAACCATGTTAAAATTATCACTAGCTCATGCTACGGAACCTTATTAATTCTAAGGAAATTAAAGAATGTTGCCCCGTTTCGTCTTAGGAAGCAGCTCGCAGAATCACTCGTCTTAGCAAAGATTGATTATGGAGACCAGGTTTATACGCCGCTAACTGTGATGCTGCAGAAACGTCTCCAGAGAGTACAGTTTGCAGCCGCATCCTTTGTTACTGGTCACTATGTAAAGAGCATAAAAGATATCTTGAAATTAGGATGACTTCCTATAGAGGAGAGAAGAGATTTCAATCTTCTTAAGCAAGTTTTCAAGGCACTAAACTCGGAAACGTGGCCTGACTATTTGCAACTGAATGTGAGAAAAAATAAACGAGACCTGAGATCAAATGGCAGCAAATCGCTGGAAATACCGAGGGAAGAGAGCGGAACTTTTCAAGATAACGCAGCTAAACTATTTAACTCCCTTCCAGAGAGCATAAGAAACTGCTCAAATTATAACACATTTTTATCTTTAACAAACAAATTTTTAGTTAATAGAGCTCAACAATGTAATTAAAATTCTTTCAAGAGACATTCCTTTTTTTGTAAATATTTTTAAACAAAATGTACTATAACTTTAACAGTGAAAAGCCATCTGTATTTGGATCTGTTAAATATTCATTATTATTATTATTATTATTATTATTAAGTTTCTTGGAAGCCATTCAGTTTAAAGAAATAGGTCATAGAATTTTACACCCAGCTTTTTAAAGATCTGAAACCTTTGCTCTGAAGGTCAATTTAAAAGGGAATACTTTGAAATATAATTGACCTCAACGAATGAATGGAAATTGACATCGATCTGAAATTTATTCACTTGTGTTTTGTTACATATGCACCTCAATTAAGCACTGAAAAATGCCAGGAAGATCTTGAATTTGCAAGTTAGTGTACAATCGAAACGCAGTCAATTACACAAGAATAACTGTCTGGCAACGTCATGAAGATGTAATGAAGATCAAAGTGTCCTGTTCAAAATTTAAATCGGTACCCCATCGCAGTTGGTAAGACTGGAGTTGAAATTTGTACACTACTTGCAGGTATTCAACAACGGTTAACATGCTGCTATGCGGAACTGATTTATTGATAAACAGCAATTTTAGGATAACTTTGAATGTGATTTCTGTACTCTATGGTATCAAATTCCACTGATAAAGCAAGCATCTCATCTTTTCCATGTTACGATTTTTATGCACTCTCTGGCCCAAGGTGTTCTATGATGACAACTCCATTCGCGGGGAAATAACGGAACACCAGAACACCAGACCATGTACAATGACCCTGTTGCAAAAGGGGCTACTTCTTCAAGTCTCTTTTGGTTTCAGGAAAGAAAAAGTTGCCTTAAGCAAAATGAATTTCTATTTTCAGAAAGTAAAATATCATTGTCAGAAAGAGACCTTTTTTCTCTCGAAAATAAAGTTTACTTTATAAGGTTTTCGAAAGAAAGTTTAGTTTTGCACTTGTGGGCCACTGTGTTATGGTTACTGAACAAATAAGTTGCTGCACAAAATCTAATGCACTATCACACTTGTAAGAAATGAACTATCTCAAAATTTTCGAACAATGAACAAGTAAAAATTATTCGAGATCTCCTGACAGTCAATCTTTCAAGATATTTCTGCGCACTAGAGTATTTGAATCAACTTTATGCAAATATTTTTCTTTCCTTCTGTAGAAAATTGCGAGTGAGGAGTGGCAAAAACAATCAAATTTAACCAATTTGACATAATACTAACTTTTTTGCTGTGACCTCGAACAATCTGATAGGCTCAATTTCTCGGGGTTGTGTCAAAAACTCGCAAATCAAAATTTCCTACCTAAACTGGTGACCACAAAGTTTACGAAACCTACCTTCTTGAAAGCAAAGTCGTGGATACAGTTTTGATATCAGCACATAGCTTTGTAAGATTAAGCAATGCATACCCATGAAAATCAAATGATATAAGGTAAAGTTTTCTGTTACTCGGTTCTTAAACATCCAAAGTGCGGATCAACGTTTACCATTGCTACTGTCCAACACTGAAAAGATTCCTAACTCCAGGCGTAGTCTCATGTGGGCTTCTTCTATGCGTAGGCTGTCCTCTAACCACCGATCCTGGAGTATGAGTCGCAGCACTGCCAGGAACTGGGGTCATCATCATTGGGTCGTTAGGACTGCCTTGTTGAAAACTGCTCTGTTGATTACGTCTACTTACAAAACTATGATAAATAAGTACAAGGAGGATAATCGTTGCGATCAATATCGTGTACAGTACAAGCCACGGACCATATTCTTTTGCAGTAGATCTAAAGTAATTTGTATGGGTGATGGGCTCACCAGGCACTACCGTCGGAATGCATTGTTCAGGCTTGGCTGCCGGTGTTGATTCTATGAGCACTTTGAGAGTCGCAGTTTGTCCAGTGAGTCCACTCTTGAAGGTAATGCTTCGAGTATTGATTGAGAAATCAACATCCGTCATCAATTTGATCTCATAATCAACACTCGTTTCCTTTGAGGATGAGTCCAACGGTAATACCTGTATGAGTGACGGATCCTGCGAAGTTACCTGGAGGTAGACACAAATACGTAAATCAATTTCTATCATTATTGTGTGGAAGAAAATTGTGAAATCAAAGGGAACAGCTTGCGCATGTTGAGCTTACCTAAACGGGCGCAAAGTGAGGGAACAAAGTTTTGTTTTGCAAACATACTGGGTGTCTCACAAAAATTTTGGATTGCTTTTTACAGTTGGAACGGTGGAACAATTCCTTTGGCTGTTTCGTTTTTAATACTGTCTTACAAGAAAGGCTTCAGCTTAAAGTTGGAGACCTTTCTTGGCTAAATGGGACAAGGATGGGCCTGCTTTTACCTTTCTTGGGTAAATGGGAGAAGTAATCTTCTATTATGCATTGAAAAATCGGGAATATGCAACTTTGCTGATGACAATATATATATATCTTGAGAATCTATATTTACTTTATTACATATTGCGAATGAGCTTATGAGAATAAATATATATATATTCTCACCGCTCAGGTTTGAGCACTATCTGGATTGGGTAGAGAGTCTCTTAGGAGACGTTCACTATTTGCATTCTGCTTCGCTCACTGCTCGCAGTTTGAGCAATCTGGTGACTCCACAATGCAATCCAACAATGTGTAACCGTACATCCTATGCCCAAGTTCAGGAGTTGCCACAAAGCCATTGCGGTGATAACAGGGAGGGCACATTGTATTACATATATTGTCATTGTATTACATATATATACATTCTCTAAGCTCATTCACTATATGTATTAAAATAGAAATATGTACTCAGAAAAAACACATGCTTTTAAACGTTTCGGCCAAAGCCTTCATCAGTATGACTTTCCAAAATCCGACGGAGCATACATATAGATTTCGAATTTCAAAAACGATGCACAACAATAGCCTAAGCGGGTCCTACCTATTACAATGCGTAATTAAAGTGTGTTAAAGCAGCCGGTAATACAAAGGTGGCGGGAGAAAGATAAAAGAAAGCGCAGACTTAAGAACTGCTGAAGTCGGTGGCTGTGTCTGTCTCGCCGAAGCTGAAAAAGATAGCACGTTACAACAAAACAAACAATAGAAAGATCCGAGAGCGGATTGGCAGAACAGAAAACCCTAAAAAAACAGCGTGTGTCCCTAAAGAAAAGCTCAGTGCTAAAGTCAAAACAACACAACAACCAAAATTATAACAAAATGAAATCTATGTATCAACCTGCCTAGTGTTTAAACCCTTAGGGGCGAAGCAATCTAGCCGATATTGCCAGAAGCTTTCCCGCATCCTATTACCCCCCGTTAGCCTATCAATTATCTTTACGCTAATATCCTTCAGAAACCCATGGTGGCCTTCTTCAGTGAAATATCTGAAGAATTCCACCTGGGGTACTGAGGCCCCCGAATTAAACTTACGACTACACGCCTTGTAATTATTAAACCTAAGCCTAAAAGGCGTGCAGGTGCTACCAACATATTGTACACCACAAACAGTACATTCGAACAAATACACAACATTTGACGAGTCACAATTAAACGAATCATTTATCCTATATTCCCGGCTATCTACATTAGAATGAAAATGCTCACTATTGCTCATGACATTACAGACTTGACAACGAGATTTACCACAACGAGAACACCCCTTCTTATCAGTCCCCTCATTTCCCTCATTACTCAGCCTAGCCCTAACAAGAATATCCTTAAGGTTCTTACATCTCCTAAATGTTATCAAAGGTGGCTCAGGAAACACCTTCCCATGCCCCTCCGAATTAGTGAGCATAGGATGGAGTCTCCTGGCCACCTTCCCCAAACTATTGAGTGCTGGATGGTATGTCGCAACAAGTGGTACCCTTTCCCCCCCTCCCTTGGGTATTGGTCCTATTTCCCGCATTTGCTAGAAGAGTCATCCTATCCAACCTACGTACCCTATCTATTTGCTCATTAACTAAAGACTCTTCGTAGCCCCTGTCCTTAAGCCATCCAGCTAACTCGCCTACTCTCTCCTGAAACTGGCGATCCTCCGAACATATCCTACGAAACCTAAGAGCCTGACCATAGGGGATCGCCTTCTTGGTGTGCCAGGGGTGACAAGACTTCTTGTGCTATCTTTTTCAGCTTCGGCGAGACAGACACAGCCACCGACTTCAGCAGTTCTTAAGTCTGCGCTTTCTTTTATCTTTCTCCGCCACCTTTGTATTACCGGCTGCTTTAACACACTGATGTGCATCAGTAGGCTTGCAAAACAAGTCTGTCGAAAGGACTCCCCCCTCCCCCACCCTAACCTGAACACCTAAAAAACTGATACTATCTCGTGATTGCTCGCTAGTAAACTTAATTCTTTCGTGGCTACTGTTGAGATGATTGATGAACAACTTCAACTTTTCTTCCCCGTGCATCCAGATGAAGAAAACATCGTCGATGAATCTCCTCCAGATGAGGGGCTTGTCAGGTGAAGCATCCAACAACCTCTCTTCCAACCGGGTCATGAAGAGATTGGCATAGGCCGGAGCGAACTTCGTGCCTATAGCCGTGCCCAATTTCTGCCTATAAATCCTATCATTAAATTCAAAATAATTATTCTCCAAGACCAAGGACGCCAACCCCACTAAGGTATCAGTAGCCACGCCCGGGTTTTCTCTTCTATCCAGCGCCTCCCTGATGGCCTCTAATCCCTCCCCGTGTGGAATGCTGGGATAGAGTCCCACAACATCAACCGTGCACAACAAAGCCCCCTCTGGTATCACTCCTAACTTACTTAGCCTAGATAAAAAATGGTTGGTGTCCTTAACATAAGACCTACTCTGGCTAACCAACGGGTTAAGGTGGTGGTCTAAATATTCTGAAATATGCTCTGTTATCATACCACAATTTGAAATGACTGGTCCCCCTTTACACTACTAAGACCCTTGTGGATCTTAGTGGATCCGGGGGGTAATAGGATGCGGGAAAGCTTCCGGCAATATCGGCTAGATTGCTTTGCCCCTAAGGGTTTAAACACTAGGCAGGTTGATACATAGATTTCATTTTTGTTATAATTTTGGTTGTTGTGTTGTTTTGACTTTAGCACTGAGCTTTTCTTTAGGGACACACGCTGTTTTTTTAGGGTTTTCTGTTCTGCCAATCCGCTCTCGGATCTTTCTATTGTTTGTTTTGTTGTAACGTGCTATCTTTTTCAGCTTCGGCGAGACAGACACAGCCACCGACTTCAGCAGTTCTTAAGTCTGCGCTTTCTTTCATCTTTCTCCCGCCACCTTTGTATTACCGGCTGCTTTAACACACTTTAATTACGCATTGTAATAGGTAGGACCCGCTTAGGCTATTGTTGTGCATCGTTTTTGAAATTCGAAATCTATATGTATGCTCCGTCGGATTTTGGAAAGTCATACTGATGAAGGCTTTGGCCGAAACGTTTACAAGCATGTGTTTTTTCTGAGTACATATATATATATATATATATATATATATGATATATATGAGAATATATATATATATGTAAGCTTATGAGAATATATATAAATATATATAAGCTAGCTATATATATATACATAGCTAGCTTATATATATATATATATATTCTCATAAGCTTACATATATATATATATATATTCTCATATATATTATATATAGCTAGCTTATATATATATATATATTCTCATAAGCTCCTTCACAATGCGAATTAAAGTAGATATAAAAACTCATAAAAAACACATTCTTTAAACGGTTCGGCGAAAGCCTTCATCAGTAATAACTGTTCTTTAAATCAGACAGAGCATACATATCAATCTCAAAATCCAGAAACAATACAAAAACAATAACCTAAGCGGGACCTACCAACATACAATGAGTAATCCTAAGGTGTAAAAGTACCGGCTGATGACAGAGGCGGTAGGAGAAAGATCAAAGAAAGCCCAGAATTAAGAACTGCTGAAGTCGGTGGTTATGTCTGTCTCGCAGGAACTGAGAGAAGCCTGTGCTAAAATAAAACAAACAATATAAAGATCCAAGAGCGGATTGGCAGAAAGAGTTTCCTGAAAAAGCAGCGTGTGTCTCTAACGAAAAGCTGAGCGCAAAAATCAAAACAACACAACAACCAAAATGCAAACAAAAATGAAATCTATGTATCTACCTTCCTAGTGTTTAAACCCTTAGGGGCAAAGCAATCTAGCCGATATTGCCAGAAGCTTTCCCGCATCCTATTTCCCCCCGTTAGCCTATCAATTATCTTGACACTAATATCCTTCGGAAGCCCGTGGTGGCCTTCTTCAGTAAAATGCCTGAAGAATCGCTCTTATTCATCATCTACTTAAATGATTTTGAAGATTGTCTTGTGCACTCTAAAGCGGGTATGTACGCAGATGATACACACGTGACTCTAACATCAGATAGCTTGGCAGAACTGTTTGAAAGCGCTCGGGAGGAATTGATGAATATTTCGGAATGGATGAGAATTAACAAACTAAGCATTAATCCACAAAAAACCGAATACATGATAATCGGGCACCCACGAAGAACGAATAAGATATTATCCCATGAGCCACATATGTTGAATGGCGCAGAAATTAAGCATGTCAAGGAGACAAAGTCGTTGGGTATAATTGTTGATGAGGGATTGAATTGGAATGAACAGTACAAGAAAGGGAAAGTCTCTGGTGGGCTATGGTCTCTGAAAAAGTTGATGAAAATTGTTCCACAATCCCAATTGGTTAATATCTACCATGCTCTTGTGGAGAGTCACTTGCGATATGCAAATGTTGTATGGGGGTCTCTCTCCACCACAAAATTAGAAGCCCTTCAACGTCTTCAAAATAGAGCTCATTCCATTATAGAAAGGGCAAAAATCAAAGATCAGTGGTCTGGAGACTGGTTAACTGTAGAACAACTAATAAACTTTGACAGATCGGTTATGACCTATAAGATGATGAATAAGATCTGCCCTGAAAGCCTTTGGGATACATACAAAACAAGAAATATGTACTCAAGTTATAGAACAAGGAACTGCACGGATATTCAACTTCCGAGATACAATCTTGAGTACTCAAAGAAAAGCTTTCACTATTCGGGTCTAAAAGCTTGGAACGAAATCCCCAATACCATCAGGGAACTCTCTACCTTACAACAATTCAAAAAACACCTCAAGATACATTTGAGGAGCTGAATTAAACTCAAACACGACTCCCTGGAAGATCAGCCCCATCCATTGAATTTTTATATATCTATTTTTTATGCTTATGTATTTTAAGGTTTTTGCTGAAGGGATTCCTCGTGTATAAATAATGTATATAATAATAATAATAATAATAATAATAAAGTGACTGTTCCTAATCAAACCGAGCAATACATATCAATCCTAAAACATTCTAACAATACAAACAATAGCCCAAAAGGAGATCCTACCTATTACAATGTGTGAGACCAAAGGTGCTAAAATTACGGTAACCGGTGTGGCAGCGGAAAAGATGAAAGAAAGCGCAGAATAAAGAACCGCTAGAGTCGGCGTCTGTGTCTGTCTCGCCGAAGCTGAAAAACATCGTCTGTTATAACAAAACAAACAATAAAAGATCCAAGGGCGGTTTGGCAGAGCAGAAAACCCTAAAAAAACAGCGTGTGTCGCTAACGAAAAGCTGAGCGCAAAAAGTCAAAAGAACACAACAACCAAAATGTAAAAAAAAAATGAAATCTATGTATCAACCTGCCTAGTGTTTAAACCCTTAGGGGCAAAGCAATCCAGCCGATATTGCCAGAAGCTTTCCCGCATCCTATTTCCCCCCGTTAGCCTATCGATTATCTTTACGCTAATATCCTTCAGAAACCCCTGGTGGCCTTCTTCAGTAAAATGTCTGAAGAATTCCACCTGGGGTACTGAGGCCCCCGAACTAAACTTATGACTGCACGCCTCGTAATTATTAAACCTAAGCCTGAAAGGCGTGCAGGTGCTACCAACATATTGTACGCCACAAACAGTACATTCCAACAAATACACAACATTTGAGGAGTCACAATTAAACGAATAGTTTATCCTATATTCCCGGCTATCTATCTTCGAATGAAAATGCTCACTATTGCTCATGACATTACACACTTGACAACGAGATTTACCACAACGAGAACATCCCTTCTTACCAGTCCCCCCATTTCTCTCATTATTCAGCCTAGCCCTAACAAGTATGTCCTTGAGGTTCTTACATCTCCTAAATGCTATCAAAGGTGGCTCAGGAAACACTTCCCTATGCTCCTCCGAATTTGTGAGCATAGGATAGAGTCTCCTTGCCACCTTGCCCAAACTATTGAGTGCTGGATGGTATGTTGCTACAAGTGGTACCCTTTCCCCCCTCCCTTGGGTATCGGTCCTATTTTCCGCATTTGCCAGAAGAGCCGTCCTATCCAACCTACGTACCCGATCTATTTGTTCATTAACTAGAGACTCTTCGTAGCCCCTGTCCTTAAGCCATCCAGCTAGCTCGCCTATTCTTTCCTGAAATTGGCGACCCTCCGAACATATCCTACGAAACCTAAGTGCCTGACCATAGGGGATCGCCTTCTTGGTGTGCCAGGGGTGACAAGACTTCTTATGCAAGTACTGATGTGTATCAGTAGGCTTGCAAAACAAGTCTGTCGAAAGGACTCCCCCCCTCCCCCACGCTAACTTGAACATCTAAAAAACTAATACTATCCCGTGATTGCTCGCTAGTAAACTTAATGGTTTCGTGGCTACTGTTGAGATAATTGATGAAAGACTCCAACTCCTCTTCCCCGTGCACCCAGATAAATAAAACATCATCGATGAATCTCATCCAGATGAGGAGCTTGTAAGGTGAAGCTTCCAACAACCTCTCTTCCAACCGGGTCATGAAGAAATTGGCATAGGCCGGAGCGAACTTCGTGCCTATAGCCGTCCCCATATTCTGCCTATGAAACCTATCATTAAATTCAAAATAATTATTCTCCAAGACCAAGGACGCCAACCCCACTAGGGTATCAGTAGCCACGCCCGGGTTTTCCCTTCTATCCAGCGCCTCCCTGATGGCCTCTAAACCCTCCCCGTGTGGAATGCTGGGATAGAGTCCCACAACATCAACTGTGCACAACAAAGCCCCCTCTGGTATCTTACCTAACTTACTTAGCCTAGATAGAAAGTGGTTGGTGTCCTTAACATATGACCTACTTTGGCTAACCAACGGGTTAAGGTGGTGGTCTAAATACTCTGAAATATGTTCTGTTATTGTACCGCTATTGGAAATGACTGGTCGCCCCTTTACACTACTAAGACCCTTGTGGATCTTAGGCAACAGATAAAACCTACCTAGCCTAGAATCTTTCACTTCTAAATACTTAGTCACCTCCTCTAATCCCGGGTCCCACTCCCTCAGCTCCTTCAACCTAGAATTAATGGTCTTACCCAAATCTACCGTAGGGTCCACCTCTATTTCTTCATATACCTGCCTATCGTCTAATTGTCGGTTAGCCTCACTTATGTAATCCCCCCTATCCCATACTACAACCGCTGATCCCTTGTCCGCTTCCTTGATAACTATGTTCCTATCAGATTTAAGTTGCTGTAAAGAAAATTGTTCAGAAGAAGAAAGATTACTAAAACTTTTACCCTCCGGCGAGACAGACATTACCTCCTTCTCCAGCAGCGAAAGGTAGTTTTCGAGAACTGGGTTATCCTTGGGGGGCTGCCATGTGGATTTAATTCGAAATTTGTTCTCATCTACGATACTATCGTCCTCTTCATTTCTAAAAAACCATTTGAGCCGCATTCTTCGCTTATATGCTTGTAGATCCTCTTTTAACTTGGCCTTATCGATGTCAGCACCTTTGGTCTCACACATTGTAATAGGTAGGATCTCCTTTTGGGCTATTGTTTGTATTGTTAGAATGTTTTAGGATTGATATGTATTGCTCGGTTTGATTATGAACAGTCACTGATGAAGGCTTACGCCGAAACGTTTACACGAAGTTGTATTTTTTGAGTTTATGTGTATATATAGCTCTAAAACAATGGGCCGAAATAGGCCTAGGCCAAAGCGCCACATTTCTATTAATAAGACGTCAAATAAGACTAAGCTCGGTATTAAAAGCCTCAGATGCTGCCGAGAAAGTCAGTCTCAAGCAACAGGTTGACAGAGGTAGTTCCCTGTCATAAAAGCGCTCACAGCGCCCATTGGCTTTCCTGTTGAGACTGACGTCAATAAAAAAATAAACATTTCAAGTCTGCAGAAAATCAGTGATGCCTGAACTCATTGTGTATTCGTTTTAACATCTATCTTTACTTGTGCATGCTTTTTTTTCGTTTTAATCTATATATATATATACATATACATAGACACTCAAAGAAAAACACTTCTGGTAAACGTTTCGGCGTAAGCCTTCATCAGTAATAACTTTTCCAAATCCAACAGAGCATACATATAGATTACGAAATTTAAAACAATAGCCTAGGCGGGATCTTACCTATTACAATACGCATTGAAAAAGTGTTAAAGTAGCGGTAATGACAAAGGTGGCAGGAGAACGATCACAAGAAAGCGCAGAGTTAAGAGCTGCCGAAGTCGGTGTTTGTGTCTGTCTCGCAGGAGCTGGAAAAAATGTCTATTAAAACAAAACAAACGATAGAAGGATCCCAGAGTGGATGGGCAGAAAGAAATCCCTAATAAAACAGCGTGTGTCCCTAACGAAAAGCTGAGTGCAAAAAATCAAAACAACACAACAACCAAAAAGTAAACAAAAATGAAATCTATGTATCTACCTGCCTAGTGTTTAAACCCTTAGGGGCAAAGCAATCTAGCCGATATTGCCAGAAGCTTTCCCGCATCCTATTACCCCCCGTTAGCCTATCAATTATCTTTACGCTAATATCCTTCAGAAACAATCACGGGACAAACAAACAAACAAACAACGAGCAATCACGGGATAGTATTAGTTTCTTAGATGTTCAGGTTAGCGTGCGGGAGGGGGGAGTCCTTTCGACAGACTTGTTTTGCAAGCCAACTGATACACATCAGTACTTGCATAGGAAGTCTTGTCACCCCTGGCACACGAAAAAGGCGATCCCTTATGGTCAGGCTCTTAGGTTTCGTAGGATATGTTCGGAAGATCGCCAATTTCAGGAGAGGGTAGGCGAGTTAGCTGGATGGCTTAAGGACAGGGGCTACGAAGAGTCTTTAGTTAACGAGCAAATAGATAGGGTACGTAGGTTGGATAGGACAACTCTTCTAGCAAATTCGGGAAATAGGACCAATGACCAAGGGAGGGGGGAAAGGGTTCCACTTGTTGCAACATATCATCCAGCGCTCAATGGTTTGGGGAAGGTTGCCAGGAGACTCCATCCTATGCTCACGAATTCGGAGGAGCATAGGAGGGTGTTTCCTGAGCCACCTTTAATAGCTTTTAGGAGATGTAAGAACCTTAAGGATATACTTGTTAGGGCTAGGCTCAGTAGTGAGGGAAATGGGGGGACTGATAAGAAGGGATGTTCTCGTTGTGGTAAATCTCGTTGTCAAGTGTGTCATGTAATGAGCAATAGTGAACATTTTCATTCTAACGTAGATAGCCGGGAATATAGGATAAACTATTCGTTTAATTGTGACTCGTCAAATGTCGTGTATTTGTTGGAATGTACTGTTTGTGGTGTACAATATGTTGGTAGCACCTGCACGCCTTTTAGGCTTAGGTTTAACAATTACAAGGCGTGCAGTCGTAAGTTTAATTCGGGGGCCTCAGTACCCCAGGCGGAATTCTTCAGACATTTCACTGAAGAAGGCCACCGGGGGTTTCTGAAGGATATTAGCGTAAAGATAATTGATAGGCTAACGGGGGGTAATAGGATGCGGGAAAGCTTCTGGCAATATCGGCTAGATTGCTTTGCCCCTAAGGGTTTAAACACTAGGCAGGTAGATACATAGATTTCATTTTTGTTTACTTTTTGGTTGTTGTGTTGTTTTGATTTTTTGCACTGAGCTTTTCGTTAGGGACACACGCTGTTTTATTAGGGATTTCTTTCTGCCCATCCACTCTGGGATCCTTCTATCGTTTGTTTTGTTTTAATAGACATTTTTTCCAGCTCCTGCGAGACAGACACAAACACCGACTTCGGCAGCTCTTAACTCTGCGCTTTCTTGTGATCGTTCTCCTGCCACCTTTGTCATTACCGCTACTTTAACACTTTTTCAATGCGTATTGTAATAGGTAAGATCCCGCCTAGGCTATTGTTTTAAATTTCGTAATCTATATGTATGCTCTGTTGGATTTGGAAAAGTTATTACTGATGAAGGCTTACGCCGAAACGTTTACCAGAAGTGTTTTTCTTTGAGTGTCTATACTATTTTTAAAGCATCTTTTAGAATGAGCTTTTGAGAATATATACATATACATATATATATGTATATATATAATCATAAGCTCAATCTCAATGTGTAATAGAATAGATCTATAAACTCAGAAAAAACACATTCTTGTAAACGTTTCGGCCAAAGCCTTCATCAGTGATGAAGGCTTTGGCCGAAACGTTTACAAGAATGTGTTTTTTCTGAGTTTATATGCAGGGTGTCTCAAAAAAATTGTTCGACGTTTGATTAAATACTAAAAAATAACAATACGCTGAATGGATTTTTGGTCAAGTCACCCTTGTCCTGAGATTTTGAATTAATTTTTGACGCAAGAATCTTGCAAATCCGATAAAAATTCATGGGGTTACAAGCTTTTGAAGTTCAAGTTTGTGCGAAAGCTGAAACCAGAGGCCTCGAAATGGCATTTTTGGTAAAAGTCCCATAGGCCGTCGTTTCTGTTATTTCTCAATTGTTTCAGGGCGAACCAAGTGGGATTCAAACAGGTATTCGATAACCTAACTGTCAATTATATGGCTGCTTTGAGGAAACAGATTCAGTCTCTCGCTGATTTTGTTTTGAACCACTGTTTTTGGACCTATGCAATGTTAAGGAATTTTGAGAATGATCGCAAGAAATAATTTACTTTAGAAGTCGTATTTGGTTTGCTCTGATATCAACGAGAGGTATGACATTGGATAAGCTTCTCTTACCTCCGTCTTCGAGGTTTTTGCAATACAAGTAATCTGGGGGGTCTCTGGTTTCAGCTATTGCATATTTTTGATCTTCGAGAGCTCGTAAATCAGTGAATTTTCAACCGATTTGCTTGATTCTGGTCTCTAAAATTATTTCATAATCTTAGGAACAGGGTTATTATTCCACGAATCTGTTAATGTTGTCTTTATTTTTCAATATTCAATCAAACGTCGAACAATTTTTTTGAGACACCCTGTATATGTATATATATATATATATACTCATAAGCTCAATCTCAATGTGTAATAGAAATAGATATATAAACTCAGAAAAAACACATTCTTGTAAACGTTTCGGCCAAAGCCTTCATCAGTATAACTTTTCAAAATCAGGTGGAGCATACATATAGATAATGAATTACAAAAACAATACAAAACAATAGCCTAAGCGGATCCTACCTATTACAATGCGTAATTAAAATGTGTTAAAGCAGCCGGTAATACAATGGTGGCGGGAGAAAGATCAAAGAAAGCGCAGAGTTAAGAACTGCTGAAGTCGGTGGCTGTGTCTGTCTCGCCGAAGCTGAAAAAGATCGCATGTTACAACAAAACAAACAATAGAAAGATCCGAGAGCGGATTGGCAGAACAGAAAACCCTAAAAAAAAACAAAGCCACCGACTTCAGCAGTTCTTAACTCTGCGCTTTCTTTGATCTTTCTCCCGCCACCATTGTATTACCGGCTGCTTTAACACATTTAATTACGCATTGTAATAGGTAGGACCCGCTTAGACTATTGTTTTGTATTGTTTTTGTAATTCATTATCTATATGTATGCTCCATCTGATTTTGAAAAGTTATACTGATGAAGGCTTTGGCCGAAACGTTTACAAGAATGTGTTTTTTCTGAGTTTACATATATATATATATTTCATACATATTTCATATATTTATATTCATATATATATTTCATATATTTCATATTTTAAACATATTTATACAGGGTACAAATTCAATAAGTACATTGCTTTATATGGTGATAAAAGTTTTACTTATGACCAAAACAGATAAATTTTGGAATCAACGCTAAAATTGATTCACTCATCACAGAGCCTTTTGTAGCACCACTAATGCAAACCTAGGGACATTAATCTTTTATCTCATCCTTCTTTATCAATTTTTAATCTTGTTATAACATCACAAATGTATTGTAAATAAGTTAAATGTATTGTAAAAAAATCATATTCAAAGGTCATCATATCATATAAAAAAAATATTCACATAAATATTTAGGCACGATGCCCTATCAGCTGATACAAAAGTATAATAAGAAAATGAATAATTGAAATTTCAAAATCCTAAAAGGCTGCTCTTCCTAGGGGTCGTGCTTTAATTGCCGCCAAGGTAGATGAATGCATCCAGCCCCCCCACGGCCCCACAACACCCAGAGGGACGGCACCCCACAGGCCCCAATCCGGTCCAGAACGGACCAAATCAGGACCAACCGGGCACCACCCCCCAAAGCACCATGAGGCCCCAGGGACCCGAACGCACTCACCCACCCTAGCTCATGAGGAGTTGTTTAACTTCCTTTATGAAGCAATTTAGAGAGGGTAAGTCTCTGTACTGTTGCGGGATCTCGTTCCATGTCGAGGCTCCGGTAAATTGGAAACTCTTTTTGGTAAATTCCAATCGAGGTTTAGGCAAATGGAGATTTTGGCTATTCCTTGTTGAATAGCTTGAAATTTGGGACCTCCGCATAAATTTATTTTGCAAATTGTCCGGACAGTTTCCATGGAGGATCTTGTGCGTCATAACTAACCTGTCGTACCTTATTAATTCTTTAACAGGCAACCAGTCACAGACCCATCCATCCTTGTATTTTGCATTTTCAATCAGAAGCTTTGCTCTTGACTGTAATCTTTTGAGAGCGCTGAGCTTCGTATCAGAAATGCATCCCCATAATATGTTACCATACCTTAAGTGGCTCTCGATCAGAGCTCTATAGACTGCAACTAGCTTTGACTGAGGGAGAATATCTTTCAGCTTCCGAATTGCAGAGAGACCACTTTTGGCCTTAGTTTTCACTGTTTTATACTGATCTTTCCAGCTCAGATTTTCGTCTATATTAAGACCAAGATACTTTGTATTGGTAACCCTATTTATTTTCTTATGATTGACCTCAATTTCTCTGAGCTCATTTAGGACATTATGCTGCCTTGAGTGGCCTATGACCATAAATTCGCCTTTGTCTGCGTTCAAACTTAGTTTATTTAGCCGCATCCATTCCGCGATATTAGTCATCTCATTATTTATATTCCTAAGCAGAGAATCGCTGTCAGTAGAAGAACAAATAATGCTTGTATCGTCAGCGTACATGTTGGGAGTTGCCCCCTGCAAACAGCCTGCAAACAGCGGGAGTTGCCCCTTGCAAACAGGTTGGGAGTTGCCCCCTTCAAACTGCAAACAGCGTAAAGGTGGACTCAGAAACAAAGTTTTCTGTAATAATTGACTTACTTGGAATTCCAATCAATTGGATTTATGCATAAAGACCTACTTAATAAAGAGCGTCAAAGAACCCAGGTCTTATGGCAGGAAAATACTGAATTAAAGCTCCGAATCAAAGATCTGGAATTAGGAGATAGGCCCACTTCACAATGTCATCATCGAGAACCGCCATTGACCCCCAGGCGTACGCCATTTGAGACTGGTGATCAGTGCCCACTTGCTGACGATATTATTGAGTTTAAAAAGTTTATTCATGGCGAAGTTCTCTCATTGAAAGCGCAGATATCAAGTCGCTCAATATCGGACGAAGGAAGATCACTGAGCCCCCAGCCCCCCAGGTCCCCCCCAGATTATGAGAGAATGTTGATTAAGAACCTGGAAGACAGGATTCTCTCCCTAGAGAATCAGTTAGACCAGAAACAAAAGATCATTGAAAAACTAATGGAGACCCCAAAGTTCGATGTGACACCTACTCGAAATGAAAAAGAAAAGTCGCCAGGTCCCAAGAGCACTAGCACCGCCAATGACTTTGTACAGCCTATTGATTTGACTTCAAAAGAAGGTGTCCAAACAATAGCCTCTAAGAAAAAGAACAATCCGAAGGCCAACAAAAACAATGAGAGCAGCAAAAATACCGATACAAGTCGGGATCAACAAACCGTCAAAACTGGTCAACAAAAACAGGTCGAGAACGAAGTGCAGTGTGAACAAGCTGCCCGTAGTAATGAGGATGGAAAGCGTAGCAATACAGCACGAAAAGCAGCCAATGATAATACCAAGAAAAGAATCTTTCTTGTTGGTGATTCCATTGTCAACGGAATCCAAGAAAAAGGACTTTCCACGAAACACAACATCAGAATACGCAGATGCCCAGGTGATACTACGAAGGATTTGGTCGACCATGTAAAACCAATTGCCAGAAAGCAGCCTGATTTGGTACTCTTCCACTTTGGAACGAACGACATCACAAATGAAGTTAATACGGAGGAACACATGCAAAAGGCCATTGATCATTTACGTAAAGAAGCCCCTAACACGGATATTGCAGTTTCGCTGTGTACAAGACGATTTGATCAACCTGGTGTAGACAAGAAAATAGCATCATGCAACAAGGTTTTAAAGGATATATGCTCAAGGAACAATTTGAGATCAATCGACAACAGCAATATTGACGAATCATGTTTGGGGATCAAGAAATTGCACCTAAATAGAAAGGGTACGTCGTATTTGGCTAACAATCTTAAGCATTTCATACATGATATTTGACTTCCTGAAAATACAACAGACACATGTGGAGAACATTCAAATAGCACTGCTGACTCTCCAAGACATGTACTCGGTTTTCGAAAGGGAATAGTCATTGCATCACTGAACGTAAATAGTTTAATCCCTCATTTAGATGAATTAGAGGCTACTATGGTAGATCGTGGTATTCACTTCCTTGCCCTCAATGAAACCAAAATCAGTAGCGATATTCAGTGTGAAAGCTTAAAAATCAATGGGTACAAATTTGGCAGAAATGATCGAAACCGTCACGGTGGAGGAGTTGCTTTTTACTGTAAAGATACCCTTAAGTGCGAAGTTAGACATGATGTACCGGTATCCGATTTAGAAATGTTATGTGTTGAAATAACACCCCCTAAGGCAAGGCCTTACATTATTCTTCTGTGGTATAGGCCTCCCAGTGATAACAAAGATACATTTGAAAAGCTTGAGAATGTCCTACTCTTTTTGGAACATGAGGGGAAGGAGGTTATTTTACTCGGCGACACAAATTGTGATCTCAGTGATGCAAACAGTCCATGTCACGTTAAGTCTATTAAGGGCATTTATGCCACATATGGTCTAAAACAGTTGATTAAAGAGCCTACTAGAGTAACCGTTCAGTCGTCAACCTTGATTGATCACATTGCAGTTAGTAATACCGATAACATTGTGGAATCTGGTGTACTGAAAATTACACTCAGTGATCATTACCTTGTATATGCAGTTAGGAAGTTCCAAGGTGGTGTCAAACGTCAACACAAGTTCATCCGAACGAGGCAAATGAAAAATTTTAGCGAAGAGGCCTTCTTATCAGAATTAAGATCTGTTGATTGGCAGTCTATATTAAGATATTCTTCTGATGTACGAGAAATCGTACATAATTTCACAAGTGTGCTTTCTACTGTAATAGAAAAGTATGCGCCTTTGGTTGAAAAACGAGTGTCCGATAAATATTCTCCTTGGCTATCTTCTGAGCTCAAACATCTGTTTAATACGCGTGACAAGATCAAAATCGCTGCAGTCAAAAATAAATCAGAGATCTTAATGTCCGCATACCGGCAGTTACGGAATAAGGCGACCAAGCTGAATAAGGAGGCTAAGAGAGCTTATTTTACGAATAAGATTCAAGCTTCTGAAGGAAATTTGAAAGAGACTTGGGCAACGATCAATAAACTCGTCAATAAAAGGTCTAAAACTACCAATATATCGTCACTGACTGTTGATGGAAGTTCAGTCACGGATTCTGTCGGTATTGCTAACTCAATGAATGAATTTTTTTGTAATGTCGGCAATGAATTATGTAAAGATATCCCCGATACAGAAAACGGTCTCCTGAAAGGTGAATATACCATCAACCCTACTAATGCCACCTTTATTTTTTCGCCTGTGGTATCCAAACAAGTGATGCTAGCAATGAACAAATTTAAGACCTCCAACGGGTTTGGCCTTGATGAAATTTCCAGCTTTTTCTTAAAGGCCGGAATATCCATCCTGGCCGAGCCATTGAGTCAGCTCTTTAATTTGTCATTGTCGGCTGGAATTTTCCCCGATCAATGGAAAATTGCTAGGATTGCTCCTATTTACAAGGATGGTAAGAGCGATAACAGATCAAACTATCGTCCAATCTCTGTTTTGCCTGTAATCTCTAGGTTATTCGAGAAGCTTGTTTACGACCAATATTATAATTTTCTCGTGTCAGGTCGTCTGTTGTATTCACAACAGTCCAGCTTTAGATTGCTACACTCAGTATTGACATGTCTATTAAAGTGTACAAACGACTGGTATTTGAATATCGAAAACGGTACATATACCTCGGTCACATTCATAGACTTGAAGAAAGCTTTTGACACGGTGAACCACGAAATCCTAATTAACAAGCTAAAACTTTATGGAGTTGCAGGCAAAGAGCTACGCTGGTTTCAATCATACCTTTCTAATAGGAAGCAGTGCTGTAAGGTAAACGGGAAGCTTTCTGACCTGGGAGAAGTAACTTGTGGAGTTCCGCAGGGATCATGTTTAGGCCCCCTACTTTTCATCATCTATATAAATGATCTTCCCCTATCTATTAAGCACTCACAAGTTAATATGTATGCTGATGACACCAGTTTATCTTTCTCCTCAAATAGCATTTCCACAATAAATGAAAAGGTTAATGAGGACCTAGAATGTCTAAACACATGGCTTGCAGGAAATAAATTGTCACTTAACGTTGCTAAAACAAACAGCATTGTGATTGGAAGTCGGAAAAAGGTTAAGGATTTTCAAAGAACATCAGCTATAAAACCGTCACTTGTCATTCGCGATGAGGAAATTTCGATGATAGAGCACACAAAATACTTAGGGGTACATGTGGACCAATACCTTAGTTGGGATGTTCACATAGCCGAAATGATAAAAAAGATTTCAAGGGCGTTAGGTATGATACGCCATGCAAAACAATATCTCCCTTTAAGCGTACTGCAGACCATGTACAGAAGTATGGTTGAGCCTTATTTCTGTTTCTGTTGCCCTGTCTGGGGTGTTTGTGGCACCACAGCACTCAACAAGCTTCAGAAGCTCCAAAATCGTGCCGCCAGAATCGTGACAAATAGCCCCTACAGAATGTCTGCACCACCCATCATCAAGCAGTTGGGATGGCTAACGGTGAACGATCTCATAGAAACTGAAACATTGAAAATGGTCTATAGGTCTATTAACCATGAAGCACCTGAGTATCTTACAGGACTGTTCCAAAGGTTATCTGAAACCAGCGCTAGACAGCTTCGTAATACCAGCACTGACCTCGATGTACCTTTTCTAAGAACTGCGAGTGGCCAAAAATGCTTCTCTTATAGAGGAGCTAAACTTTGGAATGATCTAACTAGAGAACGTAAGATGGCAAATACTTTCACCCAATTCAAATCGTCACTGAAAAATGACAAATCCTGAGCACTGTCTCACATCTCCTTTTACTTTACTTTTGTATACAAATTTTTATCTTGAAATTGTAATTTTTATAGCTTATTTTCTTTTGTAACAGGGCAGTTTGTAAATCAACTTCACTTTTTGTATTGAATACTTACCCTGTATAAATATTATAAAATGAAAATGAAATGAAATGAAAATGAAATGAAAGATGTTCACTATAAAGTTACGCATCGAATGATATATGGGTTTACTGTCATTCTCTCGCGTTATTGATTATTAATCATTATTAGTATCATACCTGAAGGGAACTCAGCTGAGCGGCCACTCCGAATACAGAGATCAATGCGCTTGCTCTCTCCGATGACAGCTGAACTTCTTTCTGGGCGATTACAAAGGCAGGGATGAAGCGTATATTTGTTGCATCAGTGACGATAACATTCTCCTGAGAAGGATCAAGCAAACTCGCACGAAGATGCAAATCAATGCTCACGATGCAGATTTCCTGCAAGATTTCGCTTGGTAACTCAACTGGTGAAATCTCACAGAAAGGACGTCCATTCAAGTACTTCGCTCTTACGTTAAATATCTCCTCGATTGAAACAGGTTCTTTTCTGTCAGATATCAATGAACAGCTGAATGGCAGTCGCCTCTGTTTTTTATCAGTAGATATCTTATCGCAAAAACCAACTGCATTGTTCTCATCATCGCCAATTTTGACAGGCACATCGAAGTCCGTCTTATCTGTCAACACAGCATTTGTAAGAATCGTTGATTCACTGGGCCGCAATTTGAGACTTGATGATTTACGTACCTTTACCTGTGATGAAACAGGACATCATTGATGTAAGAATTAGACGATGTTGTCCACCAGCGACAAAGTAGAGACTGCGCAAAATAACGCTGCCAGAAACAGGGAGACTACTTAATACATGCGTTATCTGAAATTATAATCAAGACGGCTGCAAAAGGATCTATCAAGTATAACCTAGTTTCAAAATGTAGGAAGCTAGCCCCGGACTCAAAGCTACGTCTGGAACAGTTTCTGCTCTATTAGTAGATAATTCGTTCAAGGTTATCATTATGCAAAAGAGACCTTCCATGTCAAAATCGAAATATCTTGCAAAAATCAAATTGGAACTTTAGAAACCTGTCTTACAGGAAGTATTATGGCTCTTAATATATATTCAAAACTGAAACATATCTACGACAAATCTTTTGACAGAACCACTCAAAGCTTACAAACTCCATTCTTAATTTCAATCAAATAAAGTGCTATATCAAAGCTAGCTCCTTCACAGCAAAATATTACAGCATTTGTGGAAGCTATTTGGTGAGTCACAGCCTTACATCTTGTAACGTTTTCGGATCCCTAGAAGCCTCATGTACCACTGCCTATTTAAGATCTCATCTATGTTGACAAAATGATTATTTACCTGTACATGAGTAATTAAGTCACCAACACCATAATACACGACAGCTGTGCCAGGAGCTTGTACAATACCAATGCCAGACGACGCGTCAATAGATACTACTTCTGGATTTGAAACAGACCAAGTAATTGGTGCATCTACAGAGGGAATTGTTCTACCTGATGAGTGATAGTCTCACGCAACTCAGGGAAGTTATAGTCGATTTAAGTTAGTTAAACTTTAAAATATAATTGAACATCTCGGATATCAAACAAGAATCTTGCCAATAACATTGCTGTGATATTCACAGAATATGAGACTTTCGAATATTGCGGATCTACGGAAACACAAAAATAAAATATTGTTGATATGTCATGCTCTGCAAATTTACCAGCTTATGCAATTTTGCGGAGGGAGCCCAATGATGCAACATCAACATCAATGTCACCGTCTACTATTCAGTATCAAGGACAGTAACGGGCCAGAAGAACCCAGTTTCAAAGGCTGGTGCTCCTCTGATATTACAGCAGTAATTTTGGCGAATGCCTTGTCAGAGATGTTCAATGACGGATATGTTCAATCAGATCGAGAAATTTTCTAGAAACGTCGTTCTGAAATCATTATGGTGTCTCTTGCAAAGACAGGTCGTTTGAAAATGCTTCAAATCTGCTCAAGATGATTAGCATCTTTTACGATCTCTTTGTCAATGTCAGTGACATAATAAAACTCTGATGATTTTTCAAAATTTTCACCGTTTTGGTTTTATGTACAAGTTAAAGCTAAAACAATAACGCAAGGACGAGTTATAACTAGCAGCTGCTCTTTCAAGGGGTCGCATTTGAAGTTAACTTTAGCTTTTAAAATAAAGCTTTAGCTGCTCTCTTTGAATACGCTAAGTGTATGGAGCTCTCTGATGTCGATAGGAACATTGATTCAATCTTTAAAAGCCGTATAGCGAAAGCTTTTCTTGATGAATTCAAGATGGATTGTTCGATCATTGGTACATGCCCTACAATTCCATATCAAACGGTCTGAGTGCTGGGTCCTAAGATGACATTTTAGCAAAGGATTTCGAGATACTGCTCTTTAATAATTTTGCATGTCTTAAATGATGGTTCGAATGTTATTAGTTGGTCAACTGTCATCCAAGTATGAGAAGAATTGCCTTTTATTCTGCCCTTATCAATGATAGAACGAGCCCTATCCTGCATACGAAGGAAGGAATTAGAATTGTATTCGGAATACTCCTCCAGACGACAGTAGTGCATCTCGGGCACGGCAGACAAGATCAGGCTCAAACCGGCAGGATCAAGCCGAAAACCAGTGGCATAACGTAGAATTGCTCGATAAACGAACTAGAAAGACAGTGAAAAAGGTCCAAATTTTCGAAAAATGTACCATAATCATGATTTTGTGTTAGCTGTGTGCTGTCATGTTGATACGACAGAACTCTCCAAAATGTCCAAAAAAACATGCCTGGAAATTTTTTGAGCACATATTCTCTAGAATTTATATTCTTTCTGTGCATCACATGAAGCAAACTTTGATAAACTGAGGGACATTTTGGTCCTAAACAGTTAGATATTGCCATCTACAATAGATACTTCTCGAGACGTCTCAAAAACTGTTAAATCGTCAACACAGTTCATTGTATGGTACATTCACTATATTCAACCTCAATGTAATCTTTTTGAAAGTTTCAAAGAATAAATGTTCTTCAAGAGCTGCAATCTGAGGAAACAGTTCTCCATGTGAGGTTTTGAAAGACTAGATTGATGTCCAAATCACTTACAGGGTGTCTCAAAGAAATTGTTCGACGTTTGATTAAATATTGAAAAATGACGATGAGATGAACTGGCTCATGGAAAGATGACCCTGTCCCTAAGATTTTCAAATGATTTTAGAGACCAGAATCTTGCAAATTGGTTAGAAATTCATTGAGTTGCGAGCTCTCAAAGATACAAAAAATATGCGATAGCTGAAACCAGATACCCTCAGATTACTTGTAATGCAAAAAGCTCGAAGATCGAGGTAAGAGAAGGCTATCCAACTGTCATACCTCTAAATGATATCAGAGAGCAAAGCAAATAGGACTTCTAAAGTAATTCAATCCTTATAATCATTGTCAGAATTTGCTTAAGACTGCATGTATCCATAAACATTAGTTTGAAAGATAATCGACTACAGACTGAATATTTTTTCTCAAAGCAGTCATACGCTTGAAAGTTAGGTTATCGAAAACATGTTCAAATCCCATTTGGCTTACGCTGAAACAATTGAGAAACAACAGAAGCGATGGACCATGGGACTATTACCACAAATGTCATTTTGAGGCCTCTGGTTTCAGTTTCCGCACAAACTTGAACTTCAGATTCTTATAACTCCACGAATTTTTAACGCATTTGCGGGATTCTGGTGTCATAAATTCATTTAAAATATCAGGAGATGGGCTACTTCACCAAGTGCCCATTCAGCATACGTTATTTTTAGTACTTAATCAAACGTCGAACAAATTTTTTGAGACACCCGCCATGCTTTATTATTCTTGAACTTTCAAATTGTTTTATTGCAATTACCAAGCTACACTTGATGAAACTAGCATCATGATAGTTGTCTCTCAATTCCTACCAAATAATCGTTAAAAACTTTAGGAAACATCTTTTTTGAAAAGTGCCTGCAGATATTCGCTGGATTTAGAAATGTGCCTGTGAGTGTGCCTGTGATACGATGTAAGACTCCTTTCGTACCTAGCAGTTCTTCATACCAGACAGTCGATGGCTCAGAAGTAATCCGATAGTCTTCGTACCGCCTTATGGCACAATTTCACTCCTCAAAAAGGTCTCTTGATAAAGGTTCATGCCTATATCACGGCAGACAGAAACTGAACATCTCTACCTACTTTCAAAGCTTTTTTTCTCTGTTTTTACATTCATATAAAAATTTTACAACACACACTACATTCTACGAAACTTTCCTAATTACTTTACAACACTACATGGACGACACAATGGGAAAGAGAAAGACAATGACTACCAAATGGCCAATACATAAAGAGAAGCAAGTTACATACAAGCAAGTTATAGAGACAAGCAAGTTACCTACAAACAACGAGCTATGAACGATAAAAAACTAATGGATACTGTACTAGATTCTGTCTTACATTAGATGTCAAGTCAGGGTTGAGGTAATTCGTAAAATGTCACAAGCGCAATTCGTTTGGTATTTGTAGTGAAAAAATGACTTGACACTTAATGTGAAACAGAATTTACAAAGAAGAAGAACATTTACGTTAAAGGACTTAGTAGCTACTTTGTACACAACTGAAGTTTCAACAGATCTTTGTCAAACCGACCAATTTTCGTGAATGAAACGCAAGGTCAATTCGAGAATGTTTCTGTTCAACACACAAGAAGGGTATTGATCACCATATAGTAAAAGATGCATCAAAGCATCAAAGCAGATTGGTGATTTGCACAAATGGTCGTAGTAATAATAATCCAATAATTCCAATGAAAAGATCTCGAAGTTGAAGTGCAAAAAAGAAGGGCAGAGCAACAACAAGTGCTCCGTATCCTCAATGCCATCACTTGCTGGGCACATTGGATTTATGGTATCCCTAAAATTATGCTTGAACTTGTGGAAGTTCAACTTGCTGAGACCAACTTTAAGCTGCGTAGGATAAGATAATCCTTTCGGGTCGTGAATTCCAAAGAGAGATTTTGCAAGGGGGCGGACCACTGATTAGAGCTTTTTTAAACAGTAGCAACAGAAAGTGCAAGTCTAAATTCAGGCTCAAGCTTATTCCATTCGGATAAACAGTTAGGATAAAAGCTAGAGTACCATCGCCCTGAATCAGCACCTTTCAGATAAATCACCTATTATGAGCTTTATGATAGAAACTTAAAACAATAATTTGCCATCAGAAGATTCTTCAGTTCATGATGTTTACTGTATCATTTCATCAACTTAATCTTCCCACATTTTGAAGTACAGCCAGAACTTAAAGGAGCAACGGTAAAAATCCGCCTAAATGAAATATATCACCCTGAACCGCCACCCCTCATTTACCGCAATCAGCTATCCCGAAAGCAAATTGTACTAAAACTTGTCAAAAAGCTATTTTCTAGGGTCATATCCCCTATGTAATTAATATTCATTGCATTTTGATCAGATGGAAAATTAAAGCTTTTCGTTCCTCCCCAGTTTTAACCTCCCATACTGTTATAGCCTACTGTCATTACGTTATTCCAAAATGCTCCTCTTCAAACTCCACGAAAGGTCACCAATTCAGAAATGTGTTCCTTGAATCAAAATATTATTTACCACCTGTTTTAATTCATAAAGTCGTCCAGCGAAAAGGGAGGAGGTCACTATTCACAACACGAGACCATTTTCTCACACTACGGCGGTTCAGGGCGATTTTTAGCCAATCCACGCTCTTTGGAATAGAAACCCCCTGAACAAAAATGGAAATCGACAACTTGAAAGACTTTTCAAATATTTCATTCAAAGGGGCAGAACAAACTATTGAAACAAGTTATTTGACCCTTGCCAGTATTTTATCAATGAAAATGAATAGACCGTGTATCCATCCAACATGTATGTATGTATGTATGTTTCATTTGCCACATAAAAAATATATACAAGCTACTATAATAGATATAAAAAATAGATAAAAACAATACTTTAAATTAAAAACGTAAAAGGAAAACACCCCTAATTTACAGTGGCAGGGATAGCATTAAAGGGTCAAGCTGACCTTATTTCCACAATGGTCCCCTTAGAGGTGCTGGTATAACAGAAAAAGATAAAAAATAAAATAAATAAAATAAATGAATAAATAAATAAAGAAAACAGAAGCATGCATGGGAGAGAAGAGGAAGGGTCTTAGTAGAACAAGCGTCTCCAATGAGAAAATATGCTAGGCTCCTGTCAATGCTGTATCAAGTTCTCAAGTCATATTGGTTTTGTTGTTGTTTCATTGCGATTTCCGTCCCTGTTCTACCCTGTACCATTTTGGCTCAGTTTCTTGCACTTCACACTGTGGCAACACAGTCATGTTTCCTGCCTTTTTTCGCCCGCATGCATCATTTTGCGAAGGCAGTGATTACTTGACTGCAGAACTCCTGAAGCGAATCCCATTTGCGCTCACATACCTCGTTCGTTATAAGTCTTTTGCTGTGAGGCGATTTCTTTTTGCGTATCTCTATTTTTACATTGGTTGCATAGCATGCTTCACACTGCATTCACAATGGCTGGTTTTCAAGACGATCCTACTCAATGGTGATATAGAGACAAACCCTGGCCCTGAAACTCTTGATTTTTGCTGTTGGAACTTAAACAGTATCACGGCACACAACTTTTTGTGCGTTTCCCTTATTGAGGCATATAGTTCAGTCTATAACTATGATTTGATTAGTGTAGTCGAGACCCACCTTGACAGCAACGTCGTTGAAGACAGAATGACACTAGATGGCTACTCCTTCATTAAAAACAACCATCCGCAAAATGTTAAACGGCGTGGGACTGGGCTATATTACAAAGATTCCCTTCCACTAAAAAATCGTTCCGACCTGGTAACTCTCTCCGAATGCGTCGTTTGTGAGATTCAAATAAACAAGAAAAAGTACTTTTTCGTCGTAATTTATAGAAGTCCAAGTCAGAGTCAGAGTGAATTTGATAACTTCACAATAAACTTTGAGCTGCTGCTATCGAAGTTGCACGCTGAAAATCCTTTTTGTATTTTTCATTTTTTTTTTTCATTTTACATTATTTATACACAAAGAAACCCTTCAGCAAATCAAAATACATAAATCTATTTACAATGATAAAAACCAAGAATAAAAACCTACAGCCCTATGAAACCTAATCATTGCTGTTCTTCCAGGGAGTTGTGTTTTAGAGTCTAGCTCTTTAGATGCGTTTTAAGCTGTTTTTTGAAACGATCTAATGTCGGTAGCTGACGAATTTCAGCAGGTGTATCATTCCATGATGTGAGAGCTGCGTAATGAAAGCCTTTTTTGGCAAATTCAGTTCTATATCTAGGGATCTGGAGATCTTTACAGTGCCTCGTATTGTAGGTCGAGTGAAAAGATCTCTGTTGGTATTTATCCCAAAGGCTTTCAGGGCAAAGTCTGTTCACAATCTTATAGGTCATGACATTCCGGTCGTAACGGAAAAGATTTTCTACATTCAACCAGGAAGCCGACCAGCTACCTTTTATTCTTGCATTTGATATTATTGAACAGGCCCGGTCTTGAAGGCGTTGAAGAGCAGCTAGTTTTGTTTTGGACAGACTACCCCAGATAACATCACCATAACGCAGGTGACTCTCAATTAGTGCATGATATACACTACACAGTTGGGATTGTGGAACGATATTTTTCAATTTTTTTAGAGCTGCAAGACCTCCACTCATTTTGCCTTTAGTGCGTTTAAACTGTTCATCCCAATTTAGCTTCCCATCAATTATAAGCCCGAGCGATTTTGTCTTATCGACTCTTTTAATATCAGAAGCATTTAGTTTCAGCACTTCTGGCAGGTCTAGATTTTTGATTTTAAGCGGATGCCCTATGACCATGAATTCGGTTTTTTTCGGATTTGGGCTGAGTTTATTCACCCTATTGCTATTACTATTACTGGTATTGCTATTACTGGTGATTTTAACTGCAGATCAACACAGTAATGGGAACATGATATCGAAAATAACGATGGAAAAATATTTGAGCCATTTGTTTCTGAACTTGGCCTTCATCAGTTAATTTCAGAGCCAACTCATTTCTTGGGTGATTCTAAATCTTGCATTGATCTCATTTTTACTGATCAGCCTAACCTCATCATTGAATCTGGTGTTTATCCATCACTTCATGAGCAATGTCATCACCAAATCATCTATGGAAAAATTTCAGTCTCAAACATAGCACTGCCACCTTACCGACGCATGATCTGGTATTATGATAAGGCAGACTTTGTAGCCATTATGAAAAGCATTGAAATGTTTCGTTGGCACGAGTATCTTGATAACGTGATTTGCCCAAACGAACAAGTTGAATTACTCAACGAAGTCCTCTTGAACATTTATTCCAATTTCATTCCAAATATAGTCAAAACGATAAGGCCTCGCCAAGCACCCTGGGTGACGCAAACGGTCAAGAATTTTCTGAGGAAAAAGAATCGTGCTTATAACAATTTTATGAGAAAAGATCAGCCTGAGGATCAGTATGAGGGAATTGAGAAGATGGTATCTGAAGGTTCAAAGTTAATTGAGGATGCTAAACGAAGTTACTTGAGGAAAGCTGGGAAAACTTTAGCTAATCGAGGGACTGGCAGCAAAACATATTGGTCTTGAATTAATACTATTTTGAACAAAGCTAAAATACCTATAATACCGCCGCTTTTAGAAAATGGGATTTTTGTAACAGATTTCATTGAAAAAGCACAACTATTTAATGACTACTTCATACTTCAATGTACAACGATTGATGCAGGCAGTGTTATTCCAGAATATGCCCCAGGAACTACTACTCTAATGAATGATTTTGTTATTTCTGAAGAAAAAATCCTAAAAATAATGAGATCACTGATTCCTAATAAAGCACATGGCTGGGATGACATATCTGTGAGGGTGATAAAATTAAGCGATGCTGCATTAATCACCCCATTGAAGATGATGTATGGAAATATGGAAACGTGCAAATGTTGTTCCTGTTCATAAGAAAAACGAGAAAAATCTAAAGGGTAACTATCGGCCAATTTCCCTTCTACCAATCTTTGAAAAAATACTTGAAAAACTCATGTACGATTCTATATACTCCCATTTGGTTTCCTGTGATCTACTAAATCCAAATCAATCTGGATTTCGTCCTGGTGATTCAACGATTAACCAACTGATTTCGATAACTCGTACGATTTTCAAAGCCTTCGATTGCAATCCGCCTCCGATTGCAATCCGCCTCTCGATGTTCGCTCTGTATACCTTGATATCTCTAAGGCTTTTGACAGGGTATGGCATGATGGGTTAATGTATAAGCTTAAACGCTGTGGTGTGTCAGGTCAACTTCTTGTTCTTATTCAAAGTTTTCTTAAGGACCGAAAACAACGGACTGTTCTAAATGGAACGAATTCTAACTGGGGAGATGTTTCAGCAGGAGTACCACAGGGTTCTATTCTTGGACCCTTAGTTTTCCTTGTATACATAAACGATCTCAGTGCAGACTTGAAGTGCAATGTTAAGCTGTTTGCTAATGATACATCACTATTCACTGTAGTTGAAGACCCCAATACGGCTGCGAGTGACATGATCCATGACTTGGAACGGATAAAACAGTGGGCTTACGATTGGAGGATGTCCTTTAATCCTGATCCATTGAAACAAGCTGTTGAAATAAGATTTACTGGGAGAAAAAATGATAGTGATCATCCAGTGATCTTATTTAACAACACGCCCGTGAAGAAGGTGAACGAACATAAACATCTTGGAATAATTCTTGATTCAAAACTGACCTTCTCTGCGCATATTAAAGCAGCCATCTCTAAAACAAGACAGGGTATAGGTATGCCGAATATCTCTCTAGTTATCTTCCCAGGAAAATACTCGAATTAACTTTACGCTATATCCACGAAACTGGTCAGTTGGATTAAAAGTTCTTTTTATGACTTCAGCACTTAGCAACCACTAACCCCCTTTTAAGTTCTTTTCCCTTGTAGATTCTTTTGCACATCAGATGTCAAGCATTTTCAAGCATTCTATCTACTATCAACTAAACGAGTTGCGCCTGACGTTTGATGTGGGACAGAATCTACTACATTTCCACCAGTTCTTAATCGTTTGTAGTGTAGTTGTATGCTAGTTTAACGTTGCGCGCCCTTTTTATTGGCCATGGGGGTAGTCATTGTCTTTCGCTCCCCACGGTATCGTACCTGTAGTGTTGTATAGTAATTAGAATAGGTATAGTTAAATGTAAAGATATATCGTAAATATTTATATTTGAATAACAAAAGGAAAAAAAAAGTTATCTTCCCAGACATACCCTAAATGAACTATATAAGCTTTATGCACGACCCCACCTAGATTACGGGGATGTGATTTACCATATTCCTGGAAAAATGTGTGATTTCAGTCAGAATATCACTTTGTCAAGTTTAATGGAAAAATTGGAATCTGTTCAGTGTTCTGCTGCACTAGCTGTAACGGGAACATGGCGGAGATCATCGCGAGAAAAGTTGCACGCCAAACTTGGGCTGGAATCATTAAATTTACGAAGGTGGAGCAGGCGTCTTGTTTTGTTCTACAAGATCATAAATGATTTAACACCGGGATATACCAGAGCCCCAATACCACTTCTCCATCAGTTACAGTACTGCCTTCGAAATCAGGATGTGATTGGGCGAATAAGAGCCAGAACAGAAAAATACGAATCCAATTTCTATCCTAACCACTTAAGTGAATGGAATCAGCTTGACCCTGAAATTAGACTTGCATCGTCGCTCTCGATCTTTAAAAAAAGTTGCTATCCATCATTCGATCCCCTACAAAATCAGTTTTTTGGCATCCATGACCCATTAGGTTTGTCTTACCTTATTCAGTTGAGAGTTAGTCTCAGCAAGTTAAACTTTCATAATTTAATCACAATTTTAGAGACACCATAAATCCTATGTGTCCTACGAACGATGGTATTGAGGATACGGAGCACTTTTTGATGCTCTGCCCTCCTTTCGTGATGCATCGGCTAGATCTTCTCACTAGTGTCCTTGCTCTAGTACGACCATTTGGATATACTAACCCTTCAAATAAAGATTTAACACAACTTTTTACTTTTTGGCGGCAAAGATTTCACTAATGAGCTAAATAGAAAGATAATCGAGTTAGCGCTGCGTTATATCCACAACACTGGTCGATTTGACTAATATAATTTCAAATGCGAATTTTTTTCCAATGGAGCCACCATGTTACCCCACCGTTATATAGTCCCTTTTCGTATATTTTCTTTGTTTGTCAGTCGTTTCTTGTAATTATCTGTAGTGTTGAAGCCTATCTTAAATTGGACGTTACACGTGAACGGGCAAGGCAAACTTACCACAAGGGAGCAAATTTGATTGCTTCTTTTAAATTTATGACGTCTAATTTGAGGTAGACTTTAAGTTCTTTTTGTTTTTTTCTTTTACATGTAAATTTTTTTCTATGTTAAGGCTGCGGAGTTGCCATAGATTTTTGCTCTCCGTGGTATTCGTCCTTGTAGTATAGTAAAGTAATTTGTAAGTAGCGTTAGATAAGTAACTTTCATCGTAAAATTTGATTGAATATATAAAAAATGAAGCAAATCAAAAACGCGGCTTGGAAAAATAAATGGAGAAATGAACGCACGCTTACCGTAACTTTTCAGGTACGTTGAAAACTTCTTCGTAACATGTAAACAAAGCCAAGGAAATAAGCAAGAACAGTCAGATAGCACGAATATGGCGTCAGCAAACCATTTTCGCGCTTTATTTTCATTTACTAGTCCCATACCGTTCCACTTTTAAAAGTTTGTAAACAAACCTAAATCTCGGAGAACGCGCTAGGATGCCGATTCAGGGCGATAGCAATTTACTCTTGAAATTCTCTGTCTTTGTCTTCAGTCGCCCGATGACATCCTGACCGCGAAGTGGGTACTGCGATTGATGAAGTGGTGGGATTGGATCCTTTCTCTGGATTTTCTCTCTTACTTGCAATCAAATGATTGATTTAGATATATGTATTCAATAAAATGAAAATTATTTGAAAATATGTTGCGTTGTGTAGCTTACTTCATGGGATTGTAAAACAGGCAATGTCAGGGTAGATCTGATACATGATATGGCACACATGGTGAATCATTTCGAGCCTTGTATAGTCTCAGTTTGAGACAATCGTTTCAGGAAGTTTAGTGTGGCCCCGAAGATATCACTGCCCAAATCAAATAAAAACCACAAGTGATGATGAAACTGGTTATTGAATGCGATGTCAGATGAGTGTTATATCTGTGCGTAAGTGTAGTAAGGTATCTCACCTTTGACAGATTTTACGAAGGACTTGAAGCAGATCATCGAGCCTTGTTGCACATTAGCTTGAGATGGTGCAATACCATAAGCAACATGAATTCGAATGTAATCAGCTACATCTGGATTATGCTCATCCCATACCTGTGAAGATTACAAATACCATCTCATCAAAAAAAGTGTCAGCGTTAAGTTTCCAAGTATCAATCTTCATTTTAAAAAGCCGATAAGATTCTCCGGTTGAGTAAAAAAGAGTTTACAGGTTTGGCGGGCTGTGAAACAAATAGTTATAGTTATAACAAATGAGGCCGGTATTCAAAACTGAAATGATAATCTATCAGTCAAAGGCTAACTTAGATGAGAAAATTTTGCCTGGTAAAATCACTCGTCTTTCAGTCCCAGAAATCAGAAAAATGCTGGAAAGGGCCATGTTTGGAAAGAAGAGTTCCACATTCCATTCTGGTCCATAAATTAGAAGCTATTGACGTTTAAACTCTATTTCTGAAACTGACAATGTAAACTTCGATGCCACATAAATCATGGACCAGAATGGAACTTGGAAATTTCAATTCCCATACAAACCCTTTACAGGAACAAGGGCAGATTTTGTAATACAAAAGCATCAGTCGCTTTGGTTCACATCTCAATTCAAAGCGATTAGCAAATGCAGACAAAAGAAATTCCCTGAAGCAGAAAATCAAAACAAATGAAGCCGCAACGTTGCTCTGAAACCAGTACGGCGAACTCTCGTTTGGTGCGGGTTGAAGGTAGGTTTTTAAGAGAAGGTATGTGCTTAAGATGAAAGAAGAAGGGTCAATCTACAGTTCTGTCTCGTGGATTTTGTTTATTTGACAAGAAACCGAGACGAGAGCATTACGATTTTTGCATATCTATTGCTCAGACGTACGCAGTGACTACTCAGCTCTTGAATCAAATAAACAAAATCCGCGAGACAGAACTTTAGATTTACCCTTCTTCTTCATCTTAAGCACCTAACTTCTCTTAAAAACCTCCCTTCGCCCGCACCAAACGAGAGTTCGCCGTACTGGTTTCAGGGCAACTTTGCGGCTTCATTTGTTTTGAATTTCTGCCTGAGAGAATTTCTTTTGTCTGCATTCACTAATCGCTTTGAATTGAGGTGTGAACTAAAGCGACTGATGCTATTGTATTACAAAATCTGCCCTTGTTCTTTACAGGCATTTTTCTAATTGCTGGGTCTTAAAGATGTGTGATTTACCAAACAAAATTTTCTCATCTAAATCGGCCTACTGATAGATCAGCATTTTAGTTTTGAATATCGGTCACATACTTTTGTTCTATCGCCCACCAAACACGTAAACTGTTTTTTACTCGCGCGGTATAATTTGCATTTGTTTCGTGGACAACATTGCAGCCATTAACTTATTTTCGAGATTTTCAGGTAAATTCATGTCGTTCTTCTTGCATGACTTAACAGTTTCCATTTTCTGTCTGGCTACAGGTTAATTTGGTTGTTATTCTTTCACAGGAGATAGAAAGTTTCTTTAAACAGACCAGTGTGTAACTTCTACGCTACTGTGCTAATTGACTACTTCTTACAGAATATTATGTCAATAGAAAAGGAAAAAATTGGAAAAAAAGGAAAAAGGAAACACATAGGACAACAGCACATGCTAACATGAAATTTTGGAGCATGAAAATTTGAGGCGTATGACATATCAGAGGTCGACATCACATATCACTAAAAGAGCCCTGTATATGAAATACCAAGAATAATCAAGTTAGGGCTAACTGTGATAAATTTTTTGGTAGAAACACCACAAAACGACGAAGAACAACGGCGAATGAGTCGATTTAATTACTATATATGGCAGATCACTCATTATATAGTGATTAAACCGACTCATTCGCTGTTATTTCTTGTCGTTTCGCAGTGCTTCTACCAATAAATTTATTCATTATCCGTCAACGCAAGCATTTGCGGATTCGAGGAGCGATGCTGATATCGTGGCCATGCTGCGATGCTGCGTTTGTAGGTTTATTAAGATGTGTCCTATATCCAAGTCTATTCCTTGTTTCTGTATCACAAATAATTTGTTTTTACGAAATTTGATCAATGTCTTGACTGGTTATAGGTCGGGAAACTTCGAAGAAGCACTTATAGTTCGTGAAATAGGCCACTGAAAATAAAAAGAAAAAGAACTGACGCAAGTATTCCGGGGAATTTGTCTCAATACTAAATCATATCTTCAAAACCATCTTCGGGTAGGATCTATCGTGATCTGCCAAAAGTGGTTACATTAATCTGGCGCATCCGGTATTCCTATTTTTGCGTGGAATCATTATTGGTTCATTACCTGGTTAATGTAATGGCCAAGCATTAATCCAGCAATCGCATTTCATTTCATTTTCATTTCAAATTTTTAAGGAGGGTAGCCCTTCATCAATAACAATGATGATTTACAAGGGGCCCTCCAGTCTAAAACTTACAAATTAAAATATATTGGAAAAAAAACTAAAACTGACCTAATTACAATTTCACAAAATACTAATAAAATACCCTAAGATCTAAAATGAATATTTACAATAAAAAGAAATCCAAATACATATATACACCCACTGATTGTCAAGATTTTTGAATTTGTAAATTGTGGATGCATTCTTATGCTCAGCTGAGAGGCCATTCCAAGATTTAGCACCTCTAAAAGAGAAGCATTCTGCCCATTTGTTGACTTTTTTTCTTTGGTATCCTTAGATCAGTTGCTGAATGCCTAAGGTTCCTTCAGGTTAGCTGGGATGTCTTTGTGAATAGATTGGACATGTATTGTGGAGCAGGACTATGAAGAGATTTGAAGACCATGACATTAGACTCACTACTGATTAGCTCATCAATGGTCTTCCAGCCAAGTCCTTTTACAAGTGGCAAGCCCAGTGCATCAAAACGACTGCCAGTTGTAATACGTGCAGCCGGGTTTCGTAATTTTTTGCAAATGGTTAATTTCAGTCAGACCACAACAGGCCCAAACAGAACAACAATAGCGAAAAAGTGGCTCCACAATACCTGTGTACATTCTCTGTTTCTCTCATGAATTGACCATGTAAAGTCTTCTCATGCCACCTTTTAATTCGCCTTTCCCTTCTTGTTTTTTTCTGATCCATCGTCAATACATTCTTAAAGATTGAATATTCTTTCCGCAAACTCAATAAAATTTTCCAAACTGTCCTTAGCATATAATCCCAGAATATTCCTTTCATTCATTATACAATCGCCTACACTTATAAGCCCTCGTCCACCATTTTCGCGCTTCAAGCATAATCTGTCCACATTTGATCTTGGGTGCAGGTCACCATACATGTTGAGTATTTGTTGTGTTTTTCAATCGATTTCATCTATCTCATTCTTGGTCCAGTCAATGATTCCAGCTCCGTACCTAATTTGCTACAGTTCCCAAGATGCTGTATTTCGAGTTATTGAGCAATGCCGTAGAACACTTGACAAGTCAGGCAAGGTTAGGATGGTTCTAATGGACCTTTCCAAAGCTTATGACCTGCTGTTAGCGAAACATGAGGCATATGGCTTCAGTTTAGATAGTTTGAAAAGATAAATGGTACGTACAGTAACTGGCAACAAGTAAGATCTGGCGTTCTACAGGGCTCAGTTCTTGGACCTTTACTGTTCAATCTATTTATTAATGATTTCATTTACGCGATTGAGAACTCACAAGTTTGCAACTTTGCCGATGACAACACTATCTACTCATGTGAAGATAGCATAGATAACATCTTGAGGTCCCTCAAAGGAGACATGGATAATGCCTTAAAATGGTTCAAGGACAACCGAATGTAGCTAATCCAGACAAGTTTCAGGTTATTTTTATGGGTCTTGAAAAGGGTCAAAAAGTGAGCCTTGAAATAAATGGTCAACTTATCAAGACAACTGAGGAGGTTAAACTCCTTGGAATAACGATTGACTGAAAGCTACAATTTCATAATCATGTTGAAGGCATCTGCAAAAAGGCAAGTCAAAAAGTAAAGGCATCCTCTCGTATTGCTGGGCTTCTACAAAAGGATAAAGCAAACATGCCACACAAGACTTTCATAAAGTCAGCCTTCAACTATTGTCCACTGATATGGATGTTTTGTGGTAAAACAACTAACAATAGAATAAACCGGTTACATAAGCGTGCCTTGAGAGTTCTCCATTGCGATTATACATCTACATTTGAAGAACTACTGGCAAGGTCAGAAGAGATAACGATCCATTGCAGCAATCTGCAAAAGCTAATGGTCGAAATATATGAATGCACCAATTTCATTAGTCGTCGGAGTTTTTTGTAACGAAAGAAATCACGTATGACCTAAGAATAAAGAATCTACTCCAGGTGCCAAAAGTTAAGACATCTTCATATGGACAAAGTTCCCTATCGTTCAGAGGTAGTATACTTTGGAATACTTTGTCAGACAGCATAAAATCCGCACAAAATACAAGACAGTTTAAAACAATGATCAAAAATTGGAAGGGAGAACCATGCCGATGTAACATTTGTAAATAGGGTTTATAATTAGATAGTTGGTTTTTATTAGTCTATATCAACTAGTCATGTCACCAACTGTAAATAAATGGATTATTATTATTATTATTATTATTATTATTATTATTATTATTATTATTATTATTATTATTATTATTATTATCATTATTTGCGGAATCGCCCAAGTGTTAATTGCTTTGATGACATTTGCGCCACTCAGTTTCGATTTCATGACTTTTCTGACTCTATCCACATATTCTTTCCGGGTCTTCTGCTTCATTTCATCGTGTGCAATATCGCCACGTTCTATCATTCCCAAGTACTTGTAGCCTTCAACACTCACATCACCGATAACCTCCTCGTCGTTAAGCATTATTCCTTCGCAGGTTATTACATTACCTCGTTTCATTGCTAAAACATCGCACTTGTCTCGACTAAATCTCATAACTATATCATTTGTACATATTCTTACTGTCTGTATCAGCGTATCGATTTCTTACTCTTCCCATATAGTTTTGAATCATCCATGTACAGTAAGTGATTTATTTTGGATTTCTTATCCAGTGAGTATCCTAAAATTATGGATCTTGAAATAATTGTTACTGGAATCAGAGCTGTTACATAAAGAAATGGTGACAGCGAGTCTCCCTGAAATATTCCTCGTCTGATTTGGACTATTCCTAGATCTGCTCCACTAGCTGTTAGCTGTGTTTTCCAATTCTCCATGCTGTTTTCCAGTAATCTTACCACGTTATCAGCTGCACCAATGATTCTTGGTGATTCCAAAATCCAGTTCTGGGGAACTAAATCATACGCATAATCAAAATCTATCCATGACATGAACAAATTTGTTTTTCTTCTTTTGCAGTTTCATATAACAGCTTATCAATAAGCAGCTGGTCTTTAAATCCACGTGATCTTCTTCTGCCATCCTTTTGTTCTTCGGGGTGAATACCATTATTTTCAACATGGGTATAAAGCTTTCAGATAACATTTCATTTCATTTTTTCATTTCATTTTTACTTATTTAGGCACGGTAGCCCGTCAGTCCATGAGGACTGCTTTTCAGGGGGCCGTGGCAAAAACATTTAGAAATTGGAAGATAGATACAACATCATAATTAGTTGTTTATTCTTCTCTTGAAGGTGGCAAGGGAAGGTGCCTGTTTGGCATCGAGTTCGAGTTGATTCCAAAGCTTAGGTCCACGAAACGAAATAGCCCTCTGCCTATTTTTTGTTTCTCGTAATGCAAGCGAAAGATCAGTATCAGTATTTCTCAGTTTTCTAACATTTCGAGTCGATTTTTTTCCGAACAGGTTGGAAAGGTACTCTGGAACGAGGCCATTTAACGATTTGTACATAGTTATAGCTATTTCGCTTCTAATAATATCATCTACAGTTGGCCAATTTAAACTACGAATTATTGGCATAGCAGGCGCATCAAAACTGCTTTTAACCACAATTCTAGCAGCTCGATTCTGCAACTTTTGCAACGTTTCCAGTTTAGTCAATCCACAGCACCCCCATACCGAGCAGCAGAACCGAAAATGGGGCTCGACGATACCCCGATACATTTTACTCAACGTGTTTTGAGGTAAAAATTTTCTGGAATATTTCAAAAATCCGATTGCACGAGAAACCTTAGTACGGAGATTGTTAATGTGTTCATCCCAATTTAAGCTCCTATCGATCATCACACCCAGATACTTTGTTCGGTCAACATTTTCAATTTGAGAGTCACCAATAAAAAACTGTGGATGATCAACTGTGTTATCACTGATTTTCTTAATTTTGGGCTGGGAACCTACAATCAGAGCTTGTGTTTTTAGGACTTTTAAAGAAGGCTTATTCCCTTGCAACCATTGCTTCAAATCGTTCAGTTCACTGTTTAAAGTTTGGTTTATATCTGCTAAGCTCGAAGAAGAATAGGAAATACTGGTGTCGTCGGCGTACATGGTCACTTTACCTTTTTCCAGAGAGAATTGAAGACCATTTATATAAATCAGAAACAATAGAGGGCTAAGACAAGGACCCTGGGGCACACCACAGCGAATATCTTCGGTTTTAGAACATATCCCATTAACTTTGCAGAATTGCTTTCGAGAGGTTAGATATGACGTAAACCAAGTAAGTTCTAAGTTTTCAACACCGTACTTTCTCAACTTTGCAAGTAAAATGTCATGGTCTATAGTGTCAAATGCTTTCTTGAGATCAATGAAAATATTTGCGGTGTATCTGCCGTTGTCCATGTTCACATACCAGTCATCTGTGTTGTTAAGAAGGCAAGTGACAACAGAATGAAGGGCTCTGAAGCCAGTTTGGTTTGAAAATAGATGTTTCTTTATGTCCAGGTAATCGTACAGCTGGTTAAAGATAAGCTTTTCAAAAACCCTGGCTAAAACAGGCAGGACAGATATAGGTCGGTAGTTAGATCGATCGTTAGGTTGACCACTTTTAAAAATTGGGGCTACTCTGGCTATTTTCCAGCTATCTGGAAAACAACCAGTAGCAATTGAAAGATTGAAAATATCACAAAGAGATTCTGAGATAACCGGAAGTGCAATTTTCAGGAAACATAAAAGTAAAGACTTTCCACATTAAGTTCAGGCAGGCTATTGTGGTCTTTACTTGCAAGGTTTCCGTAACCTGATCTTTCTGTATCAAAACAGTTCTACTCTCAACAAGACAACTAGGTATGTCTTCCTTACCAACACAATCGTTCAAATGGCTAAGCAAATTATCAGAAAGGGTGTCAAGCTTTTTTAGCCAAAATCCATGTATCCCATATCTGCGTGGTGACTTCCAATTTGATGTTTTCATCAATTGCTGTAACAGATCATTCTTTTCTAGTGATACATTCTTCTGTTTCCTCTTGTCTTTCATTTCATTCTTCACCTATTTTAGGCAGTCTGCTTCACTGTTATGGCTTACTTCCTTCTCCCAGAATTCTTTCCAGAATTAATTTGCTTCATTTTCATTAGGGGGTATTTGCCTTTGTCTTTTAGCACCACTTAATTCTTGATAAAGAGCTTTTTGGTTTCCTTGAAAATCCTGTTCTGTCTGTATTACTGTATCCTTGAAGTATACCACATAATCTTGAAGGTGTTAGCTTTGGTACGCTGTTTAAGCTCTTCCATAACAAGTTTGAATCCTTTTTCCTTTAGTTTATGCCGCTTTCGCAATTCTTCTCATCCAACGTTCTTTAAACCAATCTTCGATTCTCGTCAGATCCTTTCCTAACCTTGTAATGTCATTTTCAATGCGCCTTTTCCAGTATGTTTCTTTCTCTACCCTTGGTTTATTATTCATTCCTAACTTCTCAGCAACAAGTGATGCTCCTGCATGGATCAAATCTCTTAGTTCTTCTAGGTTGTTTGTTTCCATCATAGAGGGTGATCCTTTTATCTTTTCTATTTCGGATGTAAGCCTTCCTCTGCCAATGCGATGAAGATATGGCAGCTCTCGTTTTGGATTTTTCTTATTAGTATTATCATTATTATAATACAAAAACAAACACTGTCGGGTAGCATAAAAGTTTCGATTAAAATCTTCTTCAGTATCTTCAGTATTATCATTATTATTATTATTATTATTATTATTATTATTATTATTATTATTATTATTATTATTATTATTATTATTATTATTATCATTATTATTATTATTATTATTATTATTGTGAGTTCATTTCATACCGTTCTTGGTGGATTTTTCTTGAAGGGCCAGTAGCAACAAGCCTCCTTAGAGCTCCAAGACTTTCCTTACGATCCTGGCTGTGTTCAGCAACGCTGTGGTCTGCATAGTTTCAATTTTTGTTCGGATTCCGATTTGGTCTAATCTAGTTTTCAATGACTTTGGGACTGTTCCCAAAGCTTCAATCACTATTGGGATAACAGTTACTTTCTTATTCCATATTACTTGCAATTCTCTTGCCAAATCTTGCTATTTCTCCCTTTTTTCCCTTTCTTTCATTTCAACTCTGTGATCTCCAGGTATTGCAATTATTATTATCATTGTCATTGAACTGAAGAAGATTTTAATATCGAAACGACTTTTTAAACAGTTGTGTTTTTATATCCTTTTTTCTGTTTATATTTGATGGTGGTTTAGTTAACATATTATCATTGTCATTATTATTATTATTATTATTATTGTCCTTTCTTCACGCCTTTTTGTTGTTTGGCGGCTTTTTCTGGGCAGCGGATTGAATCCCTCAATCTTAGGTGTCCAGAGTCCTTCTAATTATCTTCGCCGTGCCAAGTACACAAGTCTTTTGTAATAAAGATGTCATCTGTCCCATTTCACGTTGCTCAACATATCTCTTAAAGTTCTTGCTCAGCGTACCAAGAGCTCCGATGATAATTCACTGATTATTATTATTATCATTATTATCATTATTATTATTATTATTATCATTATTATTGAATGTCTCTTAAAGTCTTTGTTTTTCTTCTTGTACAATCTTGGACAGAATATATCCGGACTGCTTGTGATCACAACAATTCCGACTTTGACACTCCATCTCCCCCCTCCCCCACCTATCAATGTTGTTCTGTCGTAATATTTTCAATAAAAGGTCCCTCCTCGCATCAAGGCTGAAATTTTACATTCATAACAACATTGATCATGGGGGGATGGAAAGATCCAGCAGAAGTCCAGTAATTCATGTCCAAGATTGTCTGAAAATGAAGAAAAAAATTTGAAAGGGGAGTATGGACATTTTGTGCAAGAAAAATTTTTTTCCAGCCATTGTGCATGGTTTAATGATAGGCAGATTGCCTTTTAATGATGAGATGAAAAAATGGGCCTAAGATCTGAGCAGCCATATCTCGAAACATACAACACTTACTGATTCATTACTGTCACATAGTCCACGTTGAATACGTCGATGAAAAGCTGTTGTCTCCAATCTTCACTGGAGCTTGCAGCTATTTTACACATTGAGTAAGCTCTTCAGGCCTGGTCAGGCTATGTTGACTTAAGATTTGAAAACGCCCTAGCTGTACTTCCTGCTTCCTTGTTCCTGGATTAAAGATGGCCCTTTCAAAATGGCGGCATATGAGACATTCAGTTACTAAATTCAACCAACGTAAATGACATAGTCTGCACTAAATGTGGTGCCGTTGAATCGAAACTATGAACCAATCGCTAACGAAGAATGCCAAGTGCACTGCAAACATTGTACTGTATTTTTGATATTCACAGCAGCAGAATTGCTGTCATTCTGAAACAGTTTCTGACATTAACAGTTTTGTGTAAACAAGAACGATTTCGAGATACTAACGCGTTGCGGATGCGTTACTGTCGCGTTACTGCACGCGTTACTGTAGGATGAAAATACAATTACCTTTGGTTCAACGCGTTACTGCTCTATTATAAGAAATATATAAATGTATTTTTTAAATTTGACAGTAACGCGTGGTAACGCATCATTTCTTGGGCACTGTTATATGAAATTCCAAAAAAACTTCAGTAACGCGTGCAGTAACGCGACAGAAATGCGTCAGTAACGCATCGAGTTTGCTTCTTTGGCTACCACATGTCCACGATATCAATACAGCAAGAATGTGTCACCAGTCATCGTCACAAGACATTGACAAGTAGACCGAAGGGAATTCCCCACGAGAGAGTGCTTTGAGTCTATCATTGAGCGATACTTCAATGAGGATGGGCCAAAGTAGTTCTTCTGCAGAACATAAGGCCGAGGACAGCATTTGACGTATGCACCCTATTAACTAAGAAAACTGATCAAGCAAGAACTTTACGCTTAATTGCCAGTCTTGGATTTCCAAAGTATATCACATGTACTCCATTATCAACAAGCTTTAATGAAGTATGACTTATGAGCCACAATTTTGTGCCAATGTACCATGAATTGATGGAAATAATTACATTTTGTTAGTTTAAGTGCTGCATATACCGTGCATGCACACACATTTAGCAAAACCGTTTTACGAAACATCCTATTTTCAAAAAGTATCTAAACAAGGGTGCTGCCGAAAAATTCTATGTCTAAAAATTTTTCAGACAATCTTGGACAGAATATATCCGGACTGCTTGTGATCACAACAATTCCGACTTTGACACTCCATCTCCCCCCTCTCCCACCTATCAATGTTGTTCTGTCGTAATATTTTCAATAAAAGGTCCCTCCTCGCATCAAGGCTGAAATTTTACATTCATAACAACATTGATCATGGGGGGATGGAAAGATCCAGCAGAAGTCCAGTAATTTATGTCCAAGATTGTCTGAAAATGAAGAAAAAAATTTGAAAGGGGAGTATGGACATTTTGTGCAAGAAAAATTTTTTTCCAGCCATTGTGCATGGTTTAATGATAGGCAGATTGCCTTTTAATGATGAGATGAAAAAATGGGCCTAAGATCTGAGCAGCCATATCTCGAAACATACAACACTTACTGATTCATTACTGTCACATAGTCCACGTTGAATACGTCGATGAAAAGCTGTTGTCTCCAATCTTCACTGGAGCTTGCAGCTATTTTACACATTGAGTAAGCTCTTCAGGCCTGGTCAGGCTATGTTGACTTAAGATTTGAAAACGCCCTAGCTGTACTTCCTGCTTCCTTGTTCCTGGATTAAAGATGGCCCTTTCAAAATGGCGGCATATGAGACATTCAGTTACTAAATTCAACCAACGTAAATGACATAGTCTGCACTAAATGTGGTGCCGTTGAATCGAAACTATGAACCGATCGCTAACGAAGAATGCCAAGTGCACTGCAAACATTGTACTGTATTTTTGATATTCACAGCAGCAGAATTGCTGTCATTCTGAAACAGTTTCTGACATTAACAGTTTTGTGTAAACAAGAACGATTTCGAGATACTAACGCGTTGCGGATGCGTTACTGTCGCGTTACTGCACGCGTTACTGTAGGATGAAAATACAATTACCTTTGGTTCAACGCGTTACTGCTCTATTATAAGAAATATATAAATGTATTTTTTAAATTTGACAGTAACGCGTGGTAACGCATCATTTCTTGGTCACTGTTATATGAAATTCCAAAAAAACTTCAGTAACGCGTGCAGTAACGCGACAGAAATGCGTCAGTAACGCATCGAGTTTGCTTCTTTGGCTACCACATGTCCACGATATCAATACAGCAAGAATGTGTCACCAGTCATCGTCACAAGACATTGACAAGTAGACCGAAGGGAATTCCCCACGAGAGAGTGCTTTGAGTCTATCATTGAGCGATACTTCAATGAGGATGGGCCAAAGTAGTTCTTCTGCAGAACATAAGGCCGAGGACAGCATTTGACGTATGCACCCTATTAACTAAGAAAACTGATCAAGCAAGAACTTTACGCTTAATTGCCAGTCTTGGATTTCCAAAGTATATCACATGTACTCCATTATCAACAAGCTTTAATGAAGTATGACTTATGAGCCACAATTTTGTGCCAATGTACCATGAATTGATGGAAATAATTACATTTTGTTAGTTTAAGTGCTGCATATACCGTGCATGCACACACATTTAGCAAAACCGTTTTACGAAACATCCTATTTTCAAAAAGTATCTAAACAAGGGTGCTGCCGAAAAATTCTATGTCTAAAAATTTTTCAGACAATCTTGGACAGAATATATCCGGACTGCTTGTGATCACAACAATTCCGACTTTGACACTCCATCTCCCCCCTCTCCCACCTATCAATGTTGTTCTGTCGTAATATTTTCAATAAAAGGTCCCTCCTCGCATCAAGGCCGAAATTTTACATTCATAACAACATTGATCATGGGGCGAAGGGGGGGATGGAAAGATCCAGCAGAAGTCCAGTAATTTATGTCCAAGATTGTAGATCCAGATCTAATCCATAGTTCTTAGGACAAACAAGGTCTCATAGGTCAATTGACAGAACTTTTCTGAGGATATGAGCAGTCCCAAGCAATGTGATCTTTTGTAGTTCTTCTAAGCTTATTTTGCCCGGTATTATTATTATTATTATTATTATTATTATTATTATTATTATTATTATTATTATTATTATAAAAATGTGCAATATGACACATACGCCAATGGGAAGGAGGTAATCAAAGAAAATAGAATGAAGAAAGTCCACAGGATCACACATGAATTGTCATCACAAGGCCTTATACTGAAGGCTATTCTTGAGCACACTACAAATAAAATAACAAGCATTTGGAGTGAGGCACAGAAACTTCTACCGAAGAACATCTTCAACTTCTCTGTACGTTACTTGAATAATAGCTTGCCTACAAAGAAAAATATGAAATTTTGGGGCAGAGTCGAAAGCGAGTTGTGTAACTTCTGCCAACTCCCACAATCCCTTCTTCACGTCGTCTCTGGTTGTAAATCCATGCTTGAAGGGAAAAGATATACTTGGCGTCACAACTCTGTCCTCTTGACGATTGGCAACTTCTTAACAGGAATAAGGAATGTTAAAGTCTATGCTGATGACATTCCAGGCTTCAGACCATCAGCTGTTATCACTGGAAAAAGCAAGCGTCCAGATCTCCTTGTGATCAATGAGGGTGTATTATATGTTCTAGAACTGTCTGTTGGCTTCGAAACAAACATTGGAAATAACGAGGCTCATAAAAAGCAGCGCTACGAAAATCTCCTGAAAGACCTTTCATCCTCATACTTGCGTGTGGAATACATAAATCTATCGATGGGAGCAATAGGAACAATCGGCATTAACGGACACAAAGCGTTTATGAATATGTTGCATAATTTATCAACTAGTAAGCAAGAACAACTTTACCTGGAAAAGAAAATAATAACAATCTGTGTACGTTGTACGTACTACATATTTTGTAAGAGAGACAGTGAGTGGACAAGTCCAGAACTGTTAACGTTTTAAATTCTTTTCTTTCAAGATGTGGACAAATATTATATTTCGAACGTATTAGCTGCATACTTTTCAATTTATTTTAAGGAACATTTTAATTAGAACTTGTAAATTTCCCCATCATGCCTAATTGAGAGTGATGGGTGTCATCATGTATAGTAGTATTTGTAGGGAATAAAAAGTTTCCATTATTATTATTACTCAATTGCTCAGTGTTGTTCTTGATAAATACTGGTTCTTCTATAGTCAAACTGTCAAGCCTTAACAAAAGGCCTTAGACAGAAAGTACTTTCCTAAGAATATGCGCTGTTCCAAGGAGGGCAGATTTTTGAAGTACTCGCATGTCTGTCCGGATATCAAGTTGCTCCAGGAAGTATGTCAGCTTCTTTGGAATTGATCCTAATGCTCCAATAACAATGGGTACAACTTTAACTTTTGCAGCTGAGCATCCCCACATTCTTGATATTTCTACTTTCAGTTCGGCATATTTAGTTATTTTTTCAACTTCCTTATCTGCGATATTCTTGTCTGCAGGTATTGCAACATCTATTATGAGACATTCTCCTTTTTCGACATCATGTACAATTATATCTGGTCTTCGATGTTCAATTGTCCTGTCTGTTTGGAAATCAAAGTCCCATAGAATCTTTGGCTTACCAGTTTCATTTAAAACTTTCTCTGGTACATGATTGTACCACTCGTCGGAAGCACTATATCCAAACTTTCTACATAGCGACCAGTGCAAATTGAGACAGACTTTATCATGCCGTCGCTTGTATTCTTTTTGTGCCAACATTTTACAACCTGCAACTACATGATCAACGTTTTCCACTCGCTCGTTGCACAAGCGACATTTATTTGTTGCAGTGGTATGATAGATTTCTTTCTTCACCGCATTTGTATTTAGCGCTTGGTCTTGGGCAGCTACCAACAAACTCTCCGTTTCTCTTTTCAAGTCTCCACTTCGAAGCCACTCCCATGATGATTCACCATTCTTCACATCTTTCGTATCTCTGTGGAACTGTCCATGTAACTGCATTACTTCAAGTGCTTCCTTTCTTTCACAGGCAATCCTATGTTGGTATTGACTCTTCTCCTCAAGGTCAGCTTCAGTTACTCCCAATTCGATTGCAGCATGCTCAATAAGCTCCTCTTCATTTTTTGCGATGTAATATTTAATTGATCTTTGTTCTCCATTCACACAGTCGGAAATGCTGATAAGTCCTCGTCCTCCAATCTTTCTTTTCATGTACAATCGAGAGACATTTGCCTTCGGGTGAAGTGCTCCATGCATGGTTAAGGTTAATATTATTATTATTATTATTATTATTATTACTATTATTATTATTATTATTATTATTATTATTATTATTATTATTATTATTATTATTATCATTATTATATTTCGAACGTATTAGCTGCATACTTTTCAATTTATTTTAAGGAACATTTTAATTAGAACTTGTAAATTTCCCCATCATGCCTAATTGAGAGTGATGGGTGTCATCATGTATAGTAGTATTTGTGGGGAATAAAAAGTTTCCATTATTATTATTACTATGTTCAATTTTCACACTTAAAACTGGACGTAAAAGCTTGTAATCAAATTGCAACTAGCACAATCAGATTTCAAGTACTTCTCATAAAATCCTTGCTGCTGCTAACAATACTGTCTTTTGAATTTGAGCTATCTTGGTCGAAACTCCAATTTCCTTGATTTGGCTTTCCAACATTGTTGGCACAGTTCCCAATGCACCAGTCACAACAGGAATTATTGCAACTTTGACATTCCACAATTTGCTGACTTCTCTCGCTAAATCCCTGTATTTGTCAATCTTTTCATCTTCCTTCTCGGCTACTTTATTGTCGCCTGGGCATGCTATATCTATCAATTGGCACTCTCTTGTTTCTTTGTTAACAATTGTGATATAAGGTCTCCTAGCACCGATCACTTGATCAGTTTGAATTGTGAAGTCCCATAATATTTTACATTTCTCATTTTCCATTACACTTTCAGGCTCATGATCATACCATTTCTCCACATGATCTAAACCATTTTTCTTGCATAACTCCCATTGAACTGCTTTGGCTACGTTATCGTGTCTGATCTTGTTTTCCGTCTGGGCGAGCTTCTTGCACTGACAGATGATATGAGTTACCGACTCGTCTCCTTCCTTGCACATCCGACACTTTGGGTCATCATGACTTTTATCAATCTTTGCTTTGATTATGTTTGTTCGAAGTGCCTGATCTTGAGCAGCTATCAAAAGCAGCTTTCATGACTTTTTCCTACTCAGTTCATCTGTTCATCAGTATTCCACAAGACAGGCCAGTCAAGGTGATCTATATATGTTTAGAAAAAAACAGTCTTCAGTATGGTCCAAAGTCCATTCGATATCATGGTGCCAAGCTTTGGAATACATTACCCTTGGAACTCAGAAATGCTCCAACGAAAATAATGTTCAAGACAAAACTAAAAATTCATTTATTGAACAAGGGCGACCGTTGAATCTAAGCTATTTTGGTACTGTGAATGCACAATATTATTCTAAACTCACATAAATTCATTTGATTATATCTCAGGATAGGGGGGCTCTCTCCTCGATTAGTTTACCTACTGAGAGAGTTCCTCCTTTAAGTAATTCCCTGCATACAATTTATTTAGACCTCCTGTATTTGTATATTGTATTAATTTTCTGTATCATTGTATTAATTTTTTGTGACATTATTTTTTAATCTTCGTAGTTTAGTTATTTGTTTGTATTGTTAGGATAAATTGTATGTAGTGAATTTAAATAAAATGAAAAGTGAACTGAAACTGAACAGACCTTCAGCTTCTTTCTTTAGGTTCCCGTTAGTAAGCCATATCCAGGAATCCCCAATAGCTATATTCTCCGTCTGTCTCAAATGTTGCCCGTGTAATGCTTTTTCTTTCCACTCAGCTTTTCTCTCCATTTTCATTCTCCGTTTGAACTCGTCTTTATTTTTGCTACGTGTATCTATTTCTCTTCTTGCTGCGATTATCAATCGTTCATCAGTCTGGCTTATATATCTTTCAAGTCCCAATTTAGCGAGGTCAATACAATCTTCTACTGCAATTAATCCTCGCCAACCTTCTTTCCTTGGTAAATACAATCTGCAGGCGCTGTCTCTAGGATGTAATGCCTTGTGCATTGTCATCATTTTTCTTATCATTCTATCCCTGGTCGGTAATTGCTCCCTTGTCCATTCAATGAAGGGAGCTGAATACCTTAATGAGGAGCCAGCCTCTGGAACAGCCTAGGTAGGGAGACTAAAATGGCCACCTGCTTCCTCAGTATCTTTAAGTGGCTATCAAAGAATGACGTCAAGATACCGAGGCAGGCAGCCTTTTTTGGTTTTCTCTTCTTTGTCCAAGTAGCAAAAGGTTGCCATAAAGTTTTTATCATACTTATTTCCTTATATGAAACATCTATCAATTTCTCAACACGAAACTTTAAAAGCAGTATGCACATGGAAACACTTTCTAACGTGTCTAAATCTTACATAATGAAGAAAAATACAAAAAAATCGAAACTTCATGGATATCTATTCAATGTACGCTGCATGGCAAGACAAACTGGAACAAATCAAGGATTTCTCGATTACTTTCTGCGTGTAAATACATCTTGGGTGTAAAATCAACAACTTGTACGGACGCAGTTTATGCCGAATTAGGTCGAAATTCCCTTCAGTGGAATAGACACGTCTGCATGTTAAAATTCTTTGCAAGACTGCAGTTGCTGAATGTCTCTGAGCCACACAGACTTGCCTGTAAATCCTTGTGCTCCCTGTGTGAGGCTGCTGACTTAGGTTGCATCAACTGGATATCAAGGGTTCGTGAATTGCAAGCCAGATACGATATTCTACCTAGTGATATTCTACCTAGTGACGTCTCTGCTATCAAATCAAAGGTTAGGTGCTTCTTTGAAAACCGCACCTTGTCTAACCTCAATGAACATCTAGTGCAGGATGAACAAACTTTGCACTTATGCTCAGATAAAGTTGGCTTTCAAATATGAAACTTATTCAGATGTAATAAACGACCTTAAAAAGCGGCAATGTTTCTCAAAGTTAAGAATGAGCGCACACAACCTTGAAATAGAACCTGAACGGTTCGGCAATAATAGAGTACCTAGCTCTGAAAAGTCTTGTAAATACTGCCTTTCATTAGGAATACAAGTTCTTGGTGATGAAATCCACTCTGTTATGATTTGCCCACAGTTTCAAGAGGACAGGAAATGTCTCAAAAATAAAATAGGAAATGTATATCCAAATGTAAACCAACTCAGTGTGCAAAATGAATTCATCTGGTTATTGAGCCAAGAAGACAAGCACTGTTTGAATTTAATAGCATCTTTTTTGCTGAAATGTTTCAAACTGACATCTGAATCCTGCTTGCAATAAGCGTACACCATCGGATGTTTATTATCATAATTAACACCGTGTAGATTAGAGTGCAGTTACGTTTATTTCCCAGGACAACTGATATTTTCTATGTAATTAATTAAGTACCCTTAGTAACTTAGTTAAACTTGTAGTTAGTTTTGTTCATATTTAGTTGTATTTGGGTTAGAGGCTGTCTTGGCCTAGATACCTTTTATATAAAAAAAAATCTTCACAATAATACATGGATTAAGGCAGAGATACGATTAGGTTTCCATGCACAGATTTAGGTTTAGGGTTACATGCACAGATTGCTGTCAATGAGCACTCCCAGATTTACTGGCTTTATCTCCGAATCTCCGATTTTGATTGAATCTATAGTAATCTTATCTAATTGATGTTCACAACCCATATCAAGAAACTCTTTTTTGAATGAAAAATTACGATTATGATCAAGATTATTCAGCCTCTTGCCAATATCATGCAACGTTCTATCGCAAGACTTTGCAGCACTTGCCAAACAACAAGATGGGATAATATCTCGATAACGTTTTACGATTCATTTCGTTCACTTATCAATGGATTTGAACCATGTATCGACAATCTAAAATCCTTTACCTTGAGAACTGCATCTCCAATTTTAACAGCTCTTATTGCATAAACAGCTTCATTTGAATCAGGAACAACTGTAATCATGTCAAATCTGAAAGCAATGGAATCAATACCATGAAAATGTTCAAATGCTGCTATTTTGGTCTTAAATGATAGCCTAAGGCCAGATCATAGCCATGATATGCATTTTACTATATCTGAGGATATCCTTTTTATTCAATTTGAAATCTCAAAAAGAGGATCCCATGGCCACAATCTTCCGGCCTAAATATACCCGACTCCAACTATGGCTAACAAACAAATAATGAAGTGTCCAGCTTAGTTCGGAACCATAATTCTGTAAAAATGGATGGCCAAAATATCGGCAATTATGGCCAAACCCATCGATACTAAAAAACTTTCAAACTTTGGAAGACTGGCATAAAAAACAAAGATTGTCTCAAATTAGATGTCAGGGTAAACTGACTGCGAATGAATGAAATTAAAGTGTTTTGCATGAGTAACTTTCGACAGTCGCAATTTCACTTGAAATCTAAATCAAGTCAGATTTTACTGGTATCACTGATTAATGACTGGCAAACTTTACACAATAATTTTCCTCAGTGGAAGGAGACATGATTTGATGGATTTAAGTACAGCCAAAAACTATGTAGAGAAAAACTGTTTTAGCGATAGAGTCACGATTATTTTCCAAAACAATGCAAACAAGATATCATTCGAAAGAATTTGGAGAGCGAAACTTGATCCTTGCAAGCGTTGTAATTGTTTTCTTCAGGGGGATTTAGTCCTTTGGGAATTTCAGGAAGTGTTCATTGTCAAACTTCTTAAAATCTCCTATAAATCACTCGAAAGCGCAGAATGATCTGTGCTATGAAATCCCTTTTGTCATTATCAAGGGTGACTACATACCACTTTTAGGCTCACAGGCTGCCCAACAAATGCAGTTACTCACTGTACAATATGATAACATTGATGAGCCCCTTAGCAATAATTGCTTTAGTTGCAGCGGCGCTTTTCCTTCCCAAGCTACTGCAAAGGAACCTTCTTCATCTCCAAAAGCAAATCTAAGCAAAGCTACACATCATACAGCTGGCCTTACAAGAGACCATATCATGAAGAATTATGCAGATGTGTTTGAAGGTCTTGGTCACATGCCAGGAAAACTTCACTTAGATATTGATGAAACAGTCAAGCCAGTTGTCATGCCACCCCGGCGTGTCCCACTTGCCCTGAAGAGTAATCTAAAAGATGAGCTTGACAGACTTGAAGCTCTTGGGGTTATCACAAAAGTGAAAAGCCTACTGACTGGGTTTCCAATCTTGTTGTCGCAGAGAAACCCAATGGCAAATTGCGGGTGTGTATTGACCCCCAGCACCTAAATCAAGCCCTGAAAAGGAGCCATTATCCCCTTCCCATCATAGAGGATGTCTTACCAGACTTGGATGATGTAAAAGTCTTCAGCAAAGTCGACCTCAAGGAAGGCTACCTGTAAATTGAATTGGATGATGAATCAACAGACCTCACAACATTTCACACGCCATGAAAATTCCTCAGATGGAAATTCCTCAGAATGCCTTTTGGCATCAAGCCAGCTAGTGAGCACTTCCAACATCGCTTTGATCAAGCACTTGAAGGCCTCACTGGAGTTTACGCCGTTGCTGATGATGCACTAGTGACAGGGAAAGGAAAAACATACTCAGAAGCCATGAAAAATCACGATGAAAACAAGGTCGCTCGTTTCAAGAGATGCCAAGAGCACTGCATCAAACTCAATGCTGATAAACTTCAATTCAAATGTGATGAAGTCTCCTTCATAGGACACCTTCTAACTCCAGATGGGGTCAAAGCAGACCCTGCAAAAATCAAAGCCATTCTAGAGATGGAGAAACCAAATGATGTCTCTGGAGTGCAGCGACCAATCGGCATGGTTAAATACCTTGGAAAGTTCCTGAGCAGCCTCTCTGATATATGTGAGCCCCTGAGGAGACTAACACACAAGGATGCTGTTTGGAACTGGAACAGTGAACATGATGAAGCGTTTCAAAACATCAAAAATGCAGTCACAAAAGCACCTGTGCTCAAATTCTTTGACTCAAATATGCCAGTTGAAGGACAAGGGGATGCATCCTCCAAAGGCCTTGGGTTTGTTCTATTACAAGATGGCCGACCTGTCACATACACCAGTAGAGCACTCACATCAGCTGAACAAAAATATAGTCAAATTGAGAAGGAACTCTTGGCCCAAGTTTTTGGAATGGAACAAAATCACCAATATGTCTATGGGCGTGAAATCACCCTTTGGACTGATCACCAACCTTTAGTCTCCATAGCCACAAAGCCACTTGCCTCTACACCAAAGAGGTTACAACGTCTACTCTTGCGACTTCAAAGCTATGATGTCAAAATTTGCTACAAGCCTGGGAAAGAAATGGTCCTTGCCGACACGCTTTCCAGGGCCTACATTCCATCTCAAAATGAGGATCGCTCAGAAACCGAAAAAGACACAGAAATTGTCCACATGGCTAGCCACTTAGCTATATCAGAGCCTCAACTGAAAGAAATTCAGCAAGCCACATCCGAAGATGAAACACTCAAGGACGTCATGAGGATTATTATTGAAGGCTGGCCTGCAAAGAAAGATGGCCTACATGCAAGGGTACACCCATATTGTCATATCAGAGATGAATTAGCGACCCAAGATGGAATCGTATTCAAAGGGCATAGAGCCAGAGCATACCAGAGCACCTTCGTCAGTCAGTCATACCAGAGCACCTTCGCAAAAAGATTAGAGAAAAGCTGCACGTGGCCCACACTGGGGTCCAAAGCTGTCTTCGACGAGCACGTGAAGTTGTGTACTGGCCTGGTATGAACAAGGATTTGACAGATTACATTGCAAAATGTGACACCTGCAACACTTTTCAAAATAACCAGATGAAAGAGCCACTGATAAGCCGTGAAATCCCTGCACGCCCTTGGCAGTTTATTGCCGCTGATATCCATACTTCTGACGACAAAGATTACTTGTGCACAGTGGACTGCTACTCGAATAATTTTGAAGTTGACAGGCTATACCACAAGACAGCTGGAGAAGTCATCCTTAAGTTAAAAAGACGCTTCTCAACCCATGGAATCCCTGAAAAGTTGATCAGTGATAACATGCCATTCTCATCACGCGAATTTGACGAATTTGCAAAATCCTATGAATTTGAAAGAGCCCCTAGCTCACCTGAATACCCTCAAAGCAATAGAAAAGCTGAAAATGCCGTTAAGACCACCAAGGTACTGATGAAGAAAGCGAAAGATGCAAAGACTGATTTCTACCTTGCACTTCTAGAGTGGAGAAACACACCATCAGAAGGTATGGATTCATCACCAGCACAAAGAATGTTTGGCCGTCACATGAGAACTTTGCTACCCATATCGAAACAACTCCTAAAGCCCGAAACACAGAAAGGAGTCAGTGAAGAGCTCAAAGAAAGAAAACAAGTACAATCCAAGCACTTTAACAGAGGTAGCAAGGAACTGCCAGAGCTTCAGAAAAATGAAATTGTGCGCATACAGCCAAGTAAACAAGATCGCTTTGGTCATTGGAAGAAAGGAAAAGTATTAAGAAAAGCCGATGTACGATCTTATATTGTGAGGAGAGAGGATGGGATGATTCTAACAAGAAACAGAAGATTCCTGAGAACATCCAAAGAAACGTTTGATGACATCGATGAAGATGTCCCAGACTTCCCATCCCCAACAAAAAAGGAACAAAGTCCTGGTAATGTAAACCACGAAAGAGAAATTGAAATTGAAACCCAGACAGAGTCAAAGGAGCAATTAGACCCATCTGAAGCATCCCAAAGCAATACAACAGAGGCTCATGAAAACTATGAAGCACAAGAAACATACAAACCCATGAAAACCAGGAGCAGACGCATAATCAATCGCCCGGACTACTGTTAATCAATGACGTATACAAAGACTATCATTTTTAAGTTTATTTTTTATTATCTGTTTGTTTTGTTGCTGTAACTGAGTCAAAGAACCCTATGATTTTGTTTTTGTTTATTCTTAGCAAGAAGGGAAGATGTGACGTTGTTATATTGTTGCTGTTGCTGTAAATATTGAGGCTTGTTGTTGTTGTTGTTGCTATTCATGATCATGGCGGACTAGATAACTCTTGCTCTCTTTCGTTGCACAACTTTACAAATATGAAGTTAGATTTGGCATAGAGTGACTGGTTTGACCGCTGCCTATGGTCAGTTTTTGCTCCTTTACTTTCTTCATAAAACTTAGAAGGAATAACCTCGACCAGGGGCAATTCCGGAGCTCACTGTTTCATAAGGAACTACTCTCTCTGGATTCTCCTTGCAGATTCACAATGACAAGGGATAATGGTGTAAGTAAACAAAAACTTCAAGTGATTCCCAAGGGATTGAGCCCGACTGAAGTCACCAAAATTTCTTAACGCTTGAAATATTCAAGTTCCGCTCTCAAATCTGTTCGAAATGATACGGCAATGCCTGCATATAAGAAACAACATTTTCAATTTGAGATCTGATGTGTTTCTTATAAAATGAGATATAAACTTCAAATCAGGGTAAAGTTTCTTAAGTTTCTTATTAAAAATCTTGTACTCTCAGACACGAGCTTTATGACTGTCATACAAAACATAGAGGAGTATCGCCCTTTTGGAACACTTTCGAATATTGACATATTTGACTACACAGCAAAACTTCGCTATGGCTGGGGCCTTGGTCCAGTTTCTCACAAAAAGCGCGCGAAAACGGTTTGGTGACGCCATCTTCTTTGTTGTCATTTGTATTTGTTGTTATATTTCCTTTCGTTTGCAAATTGAAGATAAAAGTACCGACCTGAAATGAATGCGTAAGTGTCTTCATTTTTTCAAGCTGCCTTTTTACAAGTCTGTTTTATTTTTACTCCTTTCGTTGAAATTTTCCGGCAATAGCTAAACCTGCATGGCCTGGTTGTTGACATTGAGCCTTCGAAATGAAAACTCAGCGGGATCTTGAACAATTGCTTGAACAGTTCAGGCACCGAATGTGTTGATTTTACAGCCACGCTGACTGGCCTAAGCCGCCCTTATGGTGCACCTGTGACTGCTCGAGCTTTCCATTTTTTTTTCGTTTCATTTTAACTTTTTTAATCACGGTGGCCCCATCAACCAAGAGTGGCTGCTTTTCAGGGGGCCGTGGAAAAAAACCTAATTACATTGCTACTAAAATAAAAAAAAGAATATTTACAATGTTAGATAAGAATAAATGACAAATTAAAATCTATTTACATTTCAGTCTACATTTAAAAGTAGACAGAGAGGGGGCTTGCTTGACCTCATGTTCTAATTGATTCCAAACCTTTGATCCACGGAACGGAAATGCCTTTTGGCCATTACTTGTTTTCATTCGTGGAGCAAGCAAGTCAGTCTCAGATTTTCTCAAATTTACAGTCTCCCTTGTCGAGTTTCTCACGAATAGAGTAGAGAGGTAAGTGGGCGCGAGACCACTTATTGATTTGAAAACAATGGTAGCTGTCTCTTGTTTGATCATTTCGTGGACTGTCGGCCATTTGAGCTCTTTTATTGAGTTTGCTGCTGGTGCATCATAGCTACTGTTGGTAACTATTCTCGCAGCACGATTTTGTAACTTTTGTAGCATTAACAGGCGAGGGTCTCCACAGCTACCCCACACAGAGCAACAGTAGCGAAAATGGGGCTCAACGATACCTCTATACATCTGACACAGGGTATGCTTTGGAAGCAATTTCTTAGCATATTTTAGGAAACCCAAAGAGCGAGAAATCTTTGAACGCAAGGACCGTGGAGCACAGCTTGGATTGGGGGGGCTAAGAGCAACGGACAATCTGAGGGGGTCTGGGGGCGAAGCCCCCAGAAAAAATTTCTATAACCACGCCCTCTACTTTGGCTATAAATGCGACCAACGCCCCTTTCCACAGGCCAACTCGCCTTGGAAAAGACAGTTATCATCAGCATATCCAATCACTAAATAACATTAAAAAGCATCATTTATAGAGATGTACTGTATTACATTTTATTTTCCATAGCGAAAAGACTCAGCCTAGAATTAAAGGACTAAAGTTTAAAAACTTTCCCAATCTCGTGGAATTATTATATATCTCCGAAAAATAATGATATGGAAACACATTCTCTCTACTTTCAGAAGCAAACATTTTAAACGTAGAGAGCCTAATGACGCAAACACTATTTCAATCTTAAATTTTGTAGCACTGAAAAATGCAATGATTTTTTTCAAATTTTCGAAACTTTTGTATACCGTTGTTGGGTCTATTGATAAAAATTCGTTGGAACGTCGATAGAGTTTATATTTTCTGTGCTCCTCATATGAGTATTAAGAATTGCTAAATTATATTTCTTTGAACATTCCAGAGATCGAAGCTGAGTTGATAGACGTCTTGGTAAGAAAATTTATCGTCGCACTCGTTGCTTGTTGCCGGGTTAGCATTCTGCGATTTACAGGTTTGGAGAACTCGCCTCATCAGCAATCTTTCAGGAACTGAAATTCGCTTAAAAAATAGCCGCAAATCATGAAAGTATTTTACTTATCGCTTTCTAAAACTTTGGGTATTTGAAGCTGTGCTTACCACGATGAAACTATATCTTGGCATAATGCTACTGGACGCATTTCATTTGAGAAAAAGCTCTTAATACATTCTGCTTAGCTTGATTTCTGATAAATGCATGAGAAACGGTACTGTGGGGTGTTAACATTTTAATAAAACAAATGGCGATATTTAATCATAAAAACAAATTTGTGGAAAAGCTAAAAATTATCTCTTGAAAATTATTGGGGGGGCTAAGGCCCCCCCCCAGCCCCCCCGGCTCCGCGGTCCCTGTTTGAACGTACAGCCTTAGTATGCTCATCCCACACAAGATGTTTATCTAGTTGTACTCCCAAGTATTTTGCATTATCTACAACATCAATATGCGAGTTGCTAATGGCGAAAGACGGGGTCGGTACTGATTTGTCTGATATCTTCTTGATATTAGGCCTAGAGCCTTTAACCAGGTGACTTCCTGCTGTGTCACATCCTCAAACGTCATTTCCATGTAGGAAACTGGGTGGAGGCAACGGGAGATGTTGGAATATCGGAAAGCATGTTTCCAAACACTTGAAGGTGGTAAGGGGGAGGGGTAAGATCACGAAGAAATTTTCACGTTGCACATCAATTAAATTAATATTGACTTTTCATGCTTCACGCAAGGCGCTCGTAACAATTTTGCCCGCATTTCAAATGGGCGAATGCTGGATATTAGGCCGCTCAGACCTCTCGGCACTAAAACTAATATCATGGAAAGATAGAGCGACAATCAGACACGTTGATTTTAGAAAGGCGATATGAATAGCAAAGGATTAAAATAACGGTAAGCATTTGCAGTTGTAACTAAAATTACAAAAATCTACTTAGTTCAACAGAGTGTTCCAAAAGGGCGACACTCCTCTACCATTTTCATTTGTATCAGTAAATCTTGACCACCAAGAAAGGCTACATTTATTCCAGGAAGGTCCTTTTTGCTTCATTTGCATGCAAAAATCTTTTTTTTCATCTGAATAGGTACAGGCTGATTCAGCTGCAAAGCTGAATGTGTCATGTTTTTCAAACTTCTAATGTATGCATAGTATTTTGAATAGCACCAGTTTCTTATAAGAGGGGATATTATTTTGAAAATCAAGGTCTTCTGTTTCTCAAATCCATGTTTCTTATATGCGGGACACTACTGTATCTAGCATGCAGCATTTTGCAATATAATTGCAGTTCTATGACCAAAACCATTTAACTTCAAATACATAGTTTTTTGTCATACTTTAGTGACTCGTGTCATTGCTGATAAACTTAGCTACATCAGTCCATTTCAGTAAGGCGGGAACTCTACTAGAACTAAGCAGAGCGCAAGACAGGAAATAAAGTGATTAACACACTAAGGCATTGGGCCAGGCAAAGCAGATTTTTACTAGGGGTGTACCGGATCAGGATTTTCAGAATCCGGCCGGAACCGGATTTACCGGACTTTTTCATGAAATCTGGCCGGATTATCCGGCCGGATAATCCGGTCTCATTTTGCCGGATAATCCGGCCGGAACCGGATATTTCTACATTAAAAATTGTCCCTATGAGGTTATGAGGATATGAGGTTATGAGGAGCGACACAAACGAAAAGATAACATATTTAAAGAGACACCTAACAGTCTTGCAGACTCCTGCTGCTAAGAACTTATGTTCCGAAGCAGAACGAAATGAACATATTTTCTTCTTCATAAAAGTGCCAGGATTTATTGATGGGCATGCAGGATCATTTGAATGAGTATTTATAAGAAAGGTTTCTTTTCTTTAAACGTGAAGGAATTCCTAAAGATCTACTATTTTGTTATGAAATGCAAGAGTTATATGAATAATCCTTTCATAACGAACTAGTACTATGATGGCCGAAAACTTAAGAAATTCTAGTGCTATGTTGTGCTATATTTTACAAGCACTGAAGAAATATTACGGAACAAAAGTCAGGTTGCTGTAACAAGATGTCATTGCCTTTTCTAAACTACAGCTGGGAACTATTGTAACTTTATAAATAGACCTTAACGGGAATTTTGATATTTTTAACAAAAAAGTAGCTACTTTCAAAATTTTTGCAAGACTACAGATCATGATTTGCTCTCCTGCATGTTTCATTCATATTTTCACAACTGGTTCTGCCATCCGCTGCTAATTTTGTGCATTCTAGCTGAAGTTGTCAAAACTCCGGTAGCTGGCCGGATTTCAATCGGGAATCCGGCCTGAACCGGATTTTTGCAAAATCGGTGATCCGGCGCCGGATTATCCGGCCTACCGGATATCCGGTACATCCCTATTTTTACTGCATGATTCTCCTTAATCTAATCCAACTTTGCATGGTTTGAGTTTTGTTCTGATGAGTGATAACTGGGACTCTTCATAACAAGTCTACCCTTGCAATACAGCGCAACTATCAAAGTGCTCTCACCTGTGCACCCTGTGCTTCAAATGAATCGTTGATACATCGAATTTCCTACCAACGTTATCATGTAATACAACTGCAAAGTTTGCATGTGCTCCAATCGGAAATGAATGCCAGTTATTATTGAACGCGATCACTGAACTTTGTGATACCATAGTTATTGATGCAACTGCTCTAACCTACGAGGGAGTTTCAAGCAAAAACGTAAATAATGAATACAAGATTTTGATGAGTAACAAACAAAGTAGAAGTCCCAAGTCTAGAATCCTGTCTTCTGACAAGAACAAATTTGTTAGCCGCAAGACAGAAAGAAGCCAAGACAAAACAATCCCTGACTAAAACCTAAATTTTGCTGCTGCAGACACCAGTGTCATTTTTAATGATAACGCCTTGACTAAAACAATGTCTAAAATGCCTGCAATGACTTGGCTTTGCGTTACTTATCCAAAACCTACTATTATTGGCACCCTGTCCGTTCTATGATTGGACGCAGAGAAAGCATTGTTTCTTGTTTAGAAGTAAAGCATGGAGATATCTATAACTTTTGATGGCCATTAAAGAAATTTAATATCCGCCCACTGAAGTTTAAACAAGTCCCACGTACTAAACTGACACAAAGAATATTAATTGATCTGAAACAATTTTGTTGGATTTATCTTTCTCAACCTATAATTCTTGATCGTAAGACTCAGAAGGGAATGGATGTTCCCAACCAACATCACAACTGGTAAAGACAAAAAGTTGCTAAACATGCAAAGTATATTCCAAAGCTGCAAACTGCACAATGTATATCAAGGCAACAATGATCGAAATACAGGTTACAGGACCAGATACAAATTTTTATTGGAAACCATTTCAAGAGCACTTCCACTGACCCTAGGACAAAACGAAAGAAATGGGACTTCCAAGTTTTACAAATAAAACGACCACTTCACGTTTCTCAAGGGCAGCAAATGCGCACAAAACACGAGGCACCTGGCACTGTGATCTACGATCCTGGCCATATGTGTTGAGAATGTTTGGAAAATCTCTAATGTTTTCATTTACCAACCCCCCCGCTCCCCCAATTCAATGTTGTTTGCGAAGATATCCTAAAATCTGATAACTGCCATGTCTTTTGAAGACAAAAAACAACATTGAGATGGGGGGAGGGGGGAAAGTGAACGTTTTTACTGTATTTTGATAGTGAGGTCTACAAAATTGGGGAAAGTCGATTTTTTCTCAACACCTTATGGCCAGGATTGTCTGAGGAGGGAACTTTTGAAAGTCATTCGGATTAATTCAAATTTGCACATGTCCAACAACTTTGACCAGTAGAATTCAAATCTGAAAACGAAATTAACCTACAACGTCACGGTTTGCAGTTATGACGTCATAATTTAGTTTGCGAGGTAGGGGCGACGGAGAAGTTACAAGGTATGGCTATTTGGAGCCAGGTAATTGTGTCAAGCGGCTTTTGTTTGAGTTTCGTCACAGTCTCATTAATTGCCGTTCTAGTGGCTATCATAAACTGCACAGGATTGGCATACAGACAAGGAATTGATCGTTTTAAACTAAATTTTATACTTTCCCTTGATGATTGCGTCTCAGAATTTTTCATTGCATCTCACTCTATTTATGGAAGTTTTATCTCGCATGAAGTTGTTAAGGATTTGTTAGCTATAGATAACACATCTGCGTGGTCTTCCGATAGATTCCATGGACACCTGAATTGGAATAACACATTTCTGACCATTTTGAGGTAGAAGTATGCCGGTGCTTGATTCCCCTGAAGACATCCAAAGGGGTGCATCATTGTGCCTATTTATTCGAGGTTGTAGAGCCTTCACCAGATCGCTAGAAGATTGCTCTAATGCACACATTGTCAGAGGTCCTAGAGTTTCTTACTGTTTATCTATAAATCTTTACTTTATGGAGGTGGCAGACATTCAGTTTTATCCAAAAATGTTCGCCAACGGGTAACGCACGGGTAACGCAAAGGGTAACGAAAATTTGCGTAAGGTTCAGTACTGGTTTTCAACGGGTAACAACGGGTAACGCACTATTTATTAAAATAATATGTATTATTTTAATAAATAGTGCGTTACCCGTTGTTACCCGTTGAAAACCAGTACTGAACCTTACACAAATTTTCGTTACCCGTTGCGTTACCCTTGCGTTACCCGTTGGCAACTATTTTTGGATACATGTATTTGTATAAGAATGTATGATGAGCCATCATTGTTTCTTAAGCTTCGTTGACTTTTTATGAAATTTCCACGGTTCAGTAGGATGCCTTAGTTCCTTAGTACTGTTTTTCGTGACAAGTTTAACAGAGACCAGGATTTTGCTCAAGATGCGTCCATGATGGACTGTTATCCAATTTGTGTATGGAGATCTCCTTACCTCTAGTTTTAAGTATTTTAGGATCATTTGAATTATGGATTCAAGGATATGAATCAGACATATGACCTTACTTTCCTGCACACCATAAGTCAAGAAATGGTACATCTGTCAAATTATTGCATTTTGGTATTAAATTCAGTTGCGAGGACTCATTTAACACACATTCTTTAAGGAGTGCATTTCGATCGTCCAAAGACAATCCTGGCCATATGTGTTGAGAATGTTTGGAAAATCTCTAATGTTTTCATTTACCAACCCCCCCGCTCCCCCAATTCAATGTTGTTTGCGAAGATATCCTAAAATCTGATAACTGCCATGTCTTTTGAAGACAAGAAACAACATTGAGATGGGGGGAGGGGGGAAAGTGAACGTTTTTACTGTATTTTGATAGTGAGGTCTACAAAATTGGGGAAAGTCGATTTTTTCTCAACACCTTATGGCCAGGATTGTAGCTATTTAGAAATCATGGAATTAATACAAAAAAATGGAAATTCGAGTATAAGCTATTTGATAATTTTATCATATGGAAGAGACGCGATACTATTGAAAAAAACAAAAAATTTTCAAATCGGAGTTGTTAGTCCAGAGTTATGATTTTTCAAAGTTGGCCTTATGATGCCAAGTTTTGTTTGGATTACCACTTCCGGCCTAATGGGCATCGATGATAACATAAAAAATGAAATTACTATATATCCTCAACGAGAAGGCCGATTTTCAAAACATTATTTTCCTATTTTACGGATACATATCTACTCTTATCGAAAATGCAAGTTAAATCCTTCAAATCTCAAGCTAAAATAGACATGTTTTCAAAACTGAGTACGGCATCTTTAGACTTAAAACAGTGGAAAACATCAGTATTTCGTCGTTTGCAGTGAAAACAACAATCGAAATAAGTCTAACTGTTAGCAAATAATGCTAGAATTGAATTTGATGTGTTGGGAACATCTTTTTCAAAGGATTCGCACATATTCGTGCAGAAAAAATTTTCACGGCACTTTGAAGATTCTAGACCCTATTCAGGTTTAATGTTGATTTATTTACATACGTGATAATGTTGGCAAAGGCGATGCCATTTTTCACGAGAAAGTCTTTTTTCCGGTCCCAAAAACTTGAAGAATTACTTGGCATGGCATGATGAAAGCAGGAAATCTACTTCATTGTATCCACTTATCTTCTAATCGCTTTTGGGAGTAGGGCTGACTTTTGATGGTGTGAAGATACTGCTTTGGCCATACGTACATCCAACTGTCAGTTCATATCAATAGCCTTGATAGGAGAAACTTTTCATTTGGCGTTGCAGATGAGTTCAAAATCTGAAATACCTCCTTTTTTATTTACAAACTTTTCTTCATTTGCTGGGAGCTCTTTTAAGGAAAATTTCAGTCTCCAATTTTCTCCACGATTCACATAAGAGCAAATCCATTGCAGGAGGAAAGACAAGCTCCTCACAAGAGGAGGTGTAACTGAAGGAAATGAACAAAGGTTGCCCCTCCTAACTTTGACTGTCCCAAGTTGTTTCTCGTGCCTCATTGAGAAGTGGCAATCTTAGAGACAATGTCCTTGACAGTTTCCACCACAAAGGAAAAAGAATTCTAAGTATAGGTATATGCCAATAATGATTGAATCAGAAAAGAAGAAATGTCGTAGAAGATGGTGGTGGAGGCATGCATTTCAGAAAGCTGGAACATGTCGGAGTTTCCAAAGCATTCATATTTGTTCTATTCCTGTTGGTGGAATAGCAGCTCTTGTGTATATTGAAACCTCTCACAGAGTTCTCACAGAGTCAGCACCAGTTGTGTTGCAACTTGTTTATGAAATATGGGGTGAATTTGGGGTGAATTTGTACATACCAAGGTATAAAATTGATTGTTACAGGATTTCCTCGCACTCCTCAGTCGCCGTAGAATCATGGGGGAGAGCAATTTTCCACCTCGGTAGCTCTTAAAAGCATTTTTGACACCACACTGCATGGGCTCCTTTCGAATGAGGTCTTGGAAGGCAAACTTCATCTGTTAAAGTTATTTGACGGAGATAAATAGCCACTCAAGCTTGCCCAGTCTCCCTATAACTGGGCAAGCTAAAAATAGATCTGGTGTCTAAGCCAATGAAAATCCAGAAATCTTGCGGTGTATGGGGTGATCACCATGATCAGTTTTCTGGAGATCAAACATTTCAAAATGGCTGGTGATGCCAACACCGGAGTTGTGCTCTCCTCGAAGAAAAAGGAAGAATATAGCAAAGTCAACACGCTGAAAAGCTGTACACATTATTTATGGAAAACGGGAGACGGGTAAAAGAAAGAGAACATGCTGTGTTGCAACTTATTGATGAGATATGGAGTGAATTTGGGGTGAATTTGTACATACCAAGGAATAAACTTGGTTGTTACAGGATTTCCTCGGACAAAATAACAGGAACGCCTGCTATCCAGTTGTTAGCAGGCGTTGAGACTTCAGCAGAAACGACGAAAGGGATTTGGAAACAGTTTCAATTAGGCCGTTGGTAGTTCGTTCAAGGAAAATCTGAAAAACTGGACGATGGAGCTGTTCACTTGCAGGAAGATATTTGTATGGAAGGAAGATCCACGAAAAGAGGGCAAGTGTGCCCATTGAGTGTGATTTATTGTCTTGTATTTGTTATGTCTGCTCCTTTTTCAGGGATTTCCCATTTTCGTAAGTCAGTGGCGTGATGCAAGGGATGCGCTGATTGGTCAATTCAAATGCTTACCAAGCTTCCAACATCGTTCCCAGGGTGTTCTGAGTTTCAATTGAGTTGAACTGAATCTATTTTAAAAAAACCTAGCTCCGTCTACTAACTTTAAAGGTTGGAAAGAAAATTGGCGATGACTACCCCTTGTTTTAGCATTAATAATTTCTTATTTCTAAAACTGACTTCAACTAATTGTATTACAGTTTGTTAAGGAATATATGAGCTTCATTTTTATGTATGATAAAGTTCATTTGGAGCTTGGTGTGCTGCGTTAGAGAGCAATTGAAGACCATAGTTCGGGATTTGCCTTTGGAAAACTTTCCCTTCTTGTTCTATATTAAACAGAAGTACTGTACACAACACTGCAAACCGTTAATCGGCGTTATGTGACGTAATATATTTGCCTCGACTTCAGATCGAGTAGGACTGGTTGTCTTGACTTCGAAATTGGAATAAGAAATGGCAGACCTGATGGAAGTTAGTGTGAAGACAATGATTCTTTGTTCTACAATACTAGAGTTAGATACACAAAGAAACAACAATTATTCTTTGAAAAAGGTAAGTGATAATTTTTAACTTCATTCTGAACTAAACTAATCATTGAGTAGAGCCGGTTTCATACTGTACACTGCTGTATTACGGACAAAAATGACATCTACCGGGTGTCCCAAAAAAACGCAACAGATTTGATCAATCTTAGCGATAAAGAGGCTCACTAAATTCATTTGAAGTATGCTTTATGACAATCCCCAATAGTTCAAAAGAACATTAATACCTTGGTTGTGAAGCTTAGTAGCTTGGTCATCGAGAATTCTATGTCGAAAGTCCAAATTTGTTTTCAGCCCTAAACCAGAGCTTTGCAAGAAAACAGCCTAAGGTAGCCACTCAGCAGGGGAATCACCCAAATCAAAGTGAGTCTAACATAGTAGTGGACCGTAATATTTTCCAAACGGACTGAAAATCTTTTGTTTAAGTGAGAAGATTTCGCTTTGAATTTGAATAGAATTTTACGCATGATAAACTTTTTATTGTGTAAAATCCTGTGCACTCGAAAATTCTACTGAGTGGAAACCAGCCTTCAGGGTTAACTTGTTTCACAAAATAAATTGTAGCGTGCCTTTTTCAATTAGATCAAGCAACTATTCTTTTAAAAAACCTATTGCCAAGAGACACACCAATAGAGTGCTATATGGACAATACCATGCTTTTAACGATGTTTCAATAGACTGATTGGTCCCAGAGGAATTAATAAATTTCTGAAAACCGTTTCGTGCCCATGAGAGAGGGAGGCAGAGTTACCTCAAGAATGGATACATTGTAAAGAAAGTTCTTGGCATGCCAATGTCTATCCCTTATGCTTTGTATTATGATTGTGATTGTGATGTTGCTAACAACCACTTCGTGAAGTTTCCTAATTTCGCATTCTGTTCAATATGAGCACGAGCGAGACTGTTGTTTTCTTTTTCTACTTGGAGTAGAGTGGACAATGATCTCTAAATATTGTTTCCATATCTGTAGAAAAAGATTTTTGTGCAGACAAAAATGCAGTCTAGGTTAGGCAGGTTTTGGAGATTCTGCTTTGGGCGATTCCCCTTCTGAGTGGCCACCTTAGGCCGTTTTCTTGCAAAGCTCTGGTTTAGGGCTGATAACAAATAGGGACTTTCGGCATAGAATTCTTGATAACCAAGCTACTAAGCTTCACAGCCAAGGCATCAATGTTCTTTTGAACTATAGAGGCTTGTCATTAAGCATACTTCAAATGAATTTAGTGAACCTCTTCATCGCTAAGATTGATCAAATCTGTTGCGTTTTTTTGGGACACCCGGTATTATTTAGCCATTTGGCCTTCCTGTGCTTGAGATTGAACAGTTTGCCATATTGGATAAACTAACCACCGTCTTGCTAACAGAAATGTAACTTCATACACTTAAGATGCATTACAAGGGTGCCATTGGTGCCGAGATGAATAAAAAATATTTGCAGATCATATGGTATGTCCGATTACAAACGTCGATAATGTAAACCGCTGCTTCCAAAGTGCTGAAAAATTGATTCATATTTGAAGACCCCTTGGTTTTGCTTCTGTCACTCAATTTTATCAAACAAGTGCTCATTTTCGCAACTGCATTAGTGAGTTTAAGAGATATTATATTTGTCTTGCTAGGATAAGCATGTCACGAGATATTGAAGTTCAAAGCTTGGTAACCTTTCATGGACATGCAGTACATAGACTACTTACCTCTATATTTATCACTGCGGTTTGATTGAATCCAAAATCCTCGTGTGACACAATCAATACAGTAGCAATTCCAGATGAAGATGAAGTTTTGATGTGTCCATCAGATGCAAGGTCAATAATGGCTGCTTTTGCATGTTCAGAACATCCTTCTACAATCTCATAACTGATTCGAGCCATGCCGTCCCTGTTTAAGAAGATGTAAATTACATTTGAAGGGACAGAAGTCAGCTCCAAGCAGTTATCATAAGAATCCGTTTAGGAAGCATCTGTGACAATACTGGCCCAGCTTGAGGTTTGTCATGTCATTTCATTTCACTTTATTTAATCAAAATTCAAGCTATCAACTAGCAATAACATTAGTTAGTGCGTGCAGCGTATTGGGAAATGGGAACAAACTGCAATCTCATATGGAATGGAATACCAATTGGAAGATGAGTGTGCCCTGCATCTTCTGTTGGATATAAAATGCTAATGCCTAGCAGTCATTTTTGCAACCAATGCTGTTGACATCAAGAGACAAAAGTTCAACCTGTCTTCATTCACCTGCTACTTTTTGGGATCAGCAATGAAATAATATTGAGTGCTGCATACAGTAGTAGTGATTAGCAAGGGACCGAAATGTTTTGACCGCTGTACATAGAGCACTTTGCGCCTGCATGTTGTTTTAGAAATCGGAGAGGCCAGAATTTCGCCGGGACCTCGTCGTGATCGATCCATTGTAAAATTAAGAAATGAGTACAAAGGTAGGGTGAGGAAAGTTTTACAATCGAAATTGAATGGTAGAAATATGGTGCAAGCTATCAACACATGGGCAGTCTCCTCATTAAGGTATTCAGCTCCCTTCATTGAATGGACAAGGGAGGAATTACGGACCATGGATAGAATGTTATAATCATGAGCCTGAAAGCGTAATGGAAAATGAGAAATGTAAAATATTATGGGACTTCACAATTCAAACTGATCGAGTGATCGGTACTAGGAGACCTGATATCACAGTTGTTAACAAAGAAACAAGAGAGTGCCAATTGATAGATATAGCATGCCCAGGCGACAATAAAGTAGCCGAGAAGGAAGATGAAAAGACTGGCAAATACAGGGATTTAGCGAGAGAAGTCAGCAAATTGTGGAATGTCAAATAGCTATAATTTCTGTTGTGATGGGTGCATTGTTGGAAAGCCGAATCAAGGAAATCGGAATATCGTTCAAGACCGCTCAAATTCAAAAGGCAGTATTGTTAGGAACAGCAAGGATTTTACGAAAAGTACTTAAAATCTGATTTTGCTAGTTGCAATTTGATTACAAGTCCTTACGTCCAGTTTTAACTGTGAAAATTGAACATAATAACATTAGTAATAAATGAACTAAAACCTCATCAAAATCAAAAAGAAAAAAAGAAAAGAAAAACAAGACTGTTAAAATTCCAAACGTTTCGATCTAAAAATCTTCCCCAGCGCTTTACAACCAGAATCAGCTGAGTATTTATAGCTAAAAACATATTTACATTAACATTGTATAAGTAGTCTCCAAGGTATTACATGAAAACAGAATATTTACCAAAACCTTAATTGTATCTTGAATTGAAAATGCATGGCAATTTAAAAGAAAAATTATCATGCTTATTTAAGGTTGTTTTTCATAAAGCTTAAATCGTTTTGCCAATCGACAAGGGACCACAATCCACGTTGTTGAAACCTGGACTCCCAGTATGGAAAGAAAGCGATGTGCACCGGACTGATCTTTCGCTACCACTGCGGAAAACTAAAAATGGGCAAAAGGCAATATCCTTTCGTGGACCTAAGCTTTGGAATGAACTCGAACTTGATCTTAAACAGGCACCCTCCCTTGCCACCTTCAAAAAAAGACTAAAAAATTGAAACACGTGTTCTTTTTATCATTCATGAAACATCTTTTTATTTTGTTTTTAGATTTTGCCACGGCCCCCTGAAAAGCAGTTGCTGAGCAACTGACGGGGCTACCGTGTTTAAAAAATTGAAAATTGAAAAATTGAAATTGAAGTAAAAATTGGTGCACAAACCGGTGCACAAAATAGTGGGAAAACCTTGTGGTGCACAAGTTGCATTTATTTCGTTTTGATGCACACATGAAAAAAAGGAAACTTTCCAAGTTAAGCTCTTGTAAAAACATGGAAATAGGCAATTTTGATTTTATGCCGAAATGTTCCATTTTAGCACCAGCAAATATGGGATTAGGAAAAGCATTCTATTGTTGCTAACATACAAAGCGCTGAATAACATGGCCCCATCTTACATAACGAGTATGTTTACTATGCAAGCACAAGAAAGATATTCCCTCAGGTCAAATACATCTTTACAGTTGAAGATTCCGAGAACAAAGTACAAAACATGCGGAGACAGAGCATTTCCAGTCGCTGCTGCTACATTATGGAACCGCTTACCTTATAACATTCGTGACTCGCAGAGCATTGACATTTTTAAATCTAGATTAAAAACATTCTTATTTTCTATTGCTTTTGAACTGTAATCGATTCTGGATCCTTTTACATGTAAATATGGACATCTTTTTTACTTAGGTATTGTTAAGCGCTAAAGAATATATATTTTTTTATAGATTTTGGCGCTATATAAAAGTTATAATTATTATTATTATTATTATTCTAAGCCAAAATGGAGGGTGCATCATCAACAATTTCCTGGGGGCTTTGCCCCCAGACCTTATTATCTTCCTACCCAACCAATTGATTTGCTTGTCTACAATGTTTTACAATGGTTCGACATATTACACAAAATATTATGGAATCCAGGCCCCATGATATTTGTCATTCATTTAATATTTGCCATTCACATAGTGAGTGGGCCCTGCAATGCCCTGCATTCTATAAATTGCTTCCAAAGGCAAATTTTACAAAAACTCATAGAAATCAAACATTCTATCTAATGTATATATTTCAGGAAATCAGCTTCCTTGACAAACTGCCTTTTGGAAGAAGAGCAAAATTTGGTTGTGTTTACGCCATTCTAGAGGTTGTAATTGCTAAATTTTTCTGGGGGTGCATGCCCCCAGACCCCCCTAGATTGATGCGCCTCTGGCGCATGTGGGTGGCTGCATCACCTAGTTCACATCTATTGGTGCACACTGATCATTGACAACTTTGCTGTCTGGTGCACCAAAATCTTACATTCCATACTGACTGGACTCCGGACAAGACAAGAACTCCGAAATGCCTCCAGGGATCTGCTTCTCGTAAATTGCTAAATCCAAGATGGTTCGATGGTGTTTGATTTTCATTAGCAAATCTAAAGAATCTCTTAATAATAATAATAATAATAATAATGATAATAATAATAATAATAATAATAATAATAATAATAATAATAATAATAATAATAATAATAATAATAATAATAATAATAATAATAATAATAATAATAATAATAATAATAATAACACTTGGGCAGCATCTCTAATGAGGTATTCTGCGCACTTGGGCAGCATCTCTAATGAGGTATTCTGCGCCCTTCCTGGATTGGACAGTAGATGAGTTAAAAACAATAGATAGGAGAACCAGAAAACTTCTCACAATGCACAAAGCTTTCCATCCAAAGGATGACGTTGACAGGTTATATGTGGGAAGAAAGGACGGTGGGAGGGGGCTTATTTCTATCGAAGAGTGTCTTGAGACTTCCGTGCTCGGTTTGAGAGAGTATGTTGAGAACAGTAACGAAAGACTAATAAGAGCAGCAAAAGATTGGTATGAACCATCTGAGGAATCTGTTGATGACTTTAAAAAGCGCAGGGCAGCAGAAAGAAAGGAGAGGTGGAAAGAAAAGCCAACGCATGGACAGTTCATAAGACAAACGATGGATATAGCAGATGATGTGTCATGGGCATGGCTCAGAAGTGGAACATTAAAACGAGAAACTGAATCACTGATTACCGCTGCACAAGATCAATGTATCCGCACAAATTACATCAAGGCAAGAATAGATAAAACCCAGGAAAACAGCCTCTGTCGTATGTGTGGACAAAAAGAAGAAACTGTAATGCACATCATTTGTGAATGCACGAAACTTGCACAAAAAGAGTACAAAAAGAGACACGACTTGGTAGGAACAACAATCCATTGGGAATTATGCAAGCAGCTAGAATTCAATCATGCTGATAAGTGGTATGAACACAAACCAGAATCTGTACTTGAAAATGAAAAAAGCCAGTTGTTGTGGGACTTTGAAGTGCAGACGGATCATCATATAGAAGCTAGAAGGCCTGACCTCATAATTGTTGACAAAGAAAAGAAGACATGTCAGATCGTGGATTTTGCAATACCTGGAGATCACAGAGTTGAAATGAAAGAAAGGGAAAAAAAGGAGAAATATCAAGATTTGGCAAGAGAATTACAAGTACTATGGAATACGAAAGTAACTGTTACCCCAATAGTGATTGGGGCTTTGGGAACAGTTCCAAAGTCATTGAAAAATAGATTAGACCAAATCGGAATCCGAACAAAAATTGAAACAATGCAGACCACAGCGTTGCTGAACACAGCCAGGATCGTAAGGAAAGTCTTGGAGCTCTAAGGAGGCTTGTTGCTACTGGCCCTTCAAGAACAATCCACCAATAACGGTGTGAAATGAACTCATAATAATAATAATAATAATAATAATAATAATAATAATAATAATAATAATAATAATAATAATAATAATAATAATAATAATAATAATAATAATTATAATAATAATAATAATAATAATAATAATAATAATTATAATAATAATAATAATAATAATAATAATAATAATAATAATAATGAATGAATGAACTGGACAGAGCCAACAAATGGTATGACCACAAGCCAGATGGGGCCATTGAGAATGCCAACTATAAGATTTTGTGGGATGTCATGATTCAGTGTTCATTTGGCTGATATAGCAAAGGTGGCGAGGTGACAGTATGGCGACCGGTCCTGTCGAGTTGCTCTCTACGAGTTTTGATCTAAATGGTGGAATAATGTCAGATTCAGGCATTCTGTTTTGCAGTAACGATATTGAGAACCTGATAATAAATGAAATAGAGAGAATTAAAGGAAGCAAACAGCGAGCTGACACGAATTCTGTCTGCAAGGCATTGTTCAAGAAACATGGCCTAGCCGAAGGCGTGGTTGTTATTGCCATCGATTTCATGATGAAACGTGGCAAGCTGAAGAAGACTTTTTACGCTGGACGTGAATCATTTAGCATCCCGGATAGCACAGAAACAAACAATGAGAGTAGCAAAGAAGTGGAAAAAGGAACGGAAAAAAGAATATCTCTTGATGAAGATAAAGCCAAAAAATATCGTGAAGAAATCTTGGAAGTAGCATCCATGCACGAAAGTTTAAAAGAGGATGACATTAGTGAAACCAGTGAGAGCGAAGTTTGTGAAGAAGAAGCTGGTGAATTGGATAATAGTGATTTTATAGTAACTTCAGAAATTATGGATAGTCCATATGAAAAAAATTTGGATTCTTCAAAACATGGTAAAAATAATGAGGTATGTCAAGACCCTGGGTTGCTCGAACAAATCCTCGTGAGATTGACTGACGTAGAAAAAAGAGTTGATAATATCATATCTGATTTTGGGCCTAATAGCGAAAATAGATTAAACTCTTCAAGGCATGCACTTTGGGGGGCATCAACAGAGAATGGTATTCATGTAAAAATTTTCTTTGATAGAATTAGCATGCTCGAAAGGGAAAATCAAAAATTAGCAAATGAAAATTTAGCATTGAAAATTGAAAACAGCAACATGAAGGTTATGAAATTCCAAGGAAATCAAGCCGCTCATAACCAAAATGGCAATAAAAAAAGTATTGATTGCGATGGCCGGAATGAAGGCCCCCATAGCTTATCAACGCGGCCAACCTACAGTACATATGTTACCAAGGAAACAACATCCCCGTCACCTGTTGTGGAAGAAAACCAAATTTGGAAAATCCCAAGGGTAGTTTCTAGAGCAAAGCACGCACGCTTCAACGATTTAACCTATCCAAACAGTAGTATTCAAACATCAAATAGATATGCCAGTTTGCAAGATAGCACAGTTGAAGTAGAATCCCTTGAGAAAAAGAATGATACGCCGAAGAAAAGAATTGTACGCCCTGGGGAGGATGACTATGCTACCGTAGTGAAGCGTAGAAGTCAGTGGTCTAATGATGTTATGCAAGGGACAAAGAATATGATTTCGATCCCTGGCAATAAAGGATACGGAAATCAAAATTTTCCCAGTAGAGCAGCAGACATGGAGAAAGCAGATTCATCCTTCAAGGGTCAAAATGAGGAAACAAACAAAATGAATACTACTACGAAGAGTTCAAATGTGGCTGCCAAACAATGGGGGGACAGTTTGGAATCCAATGAAAAATTTCGAAAGGTAAAGAATCAGTCAAGAATGAGAAGCCAAAAGCCTACAGTTTCTATCGTAGGTGACTCAATGATCAGAAAGATTAGGAGGCAAGACATAAATCGCGAAGCACCGCAAGTAAAAACCAGCATCAAGACATTTCCAGGTGCAACTATAGAGCAAATGAAATCATATATCAGGCCAACAATTGAGGAAGATCCTGATGGAATAATCATAGTTTGCGGCACAAATAACTTACGATCAGCCACTCCAGAGGAAGTAGCTAACAAGATGATCAGTCTGGCTTTCGAAGTAAAAAAGGAAATCAATGATGTTGCGATTTCGAGCATAATTAGGAGGACTGATTCAGATGACCTCGAAAGGAAGAGAATACACGTGAATCAACTGGTGAGAACTGGTTTATTGGGAACTGGTATGAAATTTATTGAACATGATAATATATTAGATAATCATTTAGATAAGTGGGGATTACACCTCAATTTTCATGGTATTAACATTTTGACTGAAAATTTGATTGATTTTATAAATGGGGAATGACTAGATATCGTAAAAAAACGTATGAATAATAATAACGTAACACGAACGCATGACACCTCAAACATTTCAGATAACGATGCAACGTTACAAACCACAAAATCGTTGGATAATAGGTGCAGCGGAACTGCAGGACTGTTCCGAACTGCAGACCTTGAGTTGGTAACTTTGTCTCATTTTCCACATCGACTTCAACCAACGGGACCCCAACCATCGGACCCCCAAGATACGTCTCTTGGGAGTTTGGTAAAAACATCTTTGGTTCTAAGCCCTAGCCCAGACAGTATTCCGCGAATAGAAACGCCTCCCGTATGCGAACCTTCCTTTTCTGCAACAACAAACGATACGAGGCAGATCGTTGATGCCACTCCCCTTCCGCAGAATGGTCACCCTACGGCTCCGCAGACTGGACCACCTACAAAAAGGGTAACTACACTTGGGCACAGGAAGGGTATGACTATCGCATCTTTAAATGTAAATAGCCTGCTCTTGCATATTGATGAAATACGAATGCTAGTAAACGAACTAGGGATTCATATCTTGGCCTTAAACGAGACTAAACTTGACAAAAGTATTGATGATAGTTTGGTAGGCATTGAAGGGTATACTTTAAAGAGATGCGATCGTGACCGTCATGGTGGAGGTGTTGCAATTTACATAAAAGATACTTTGTTGGACAAGTGTACTATGCGAGAAGACCTTCCTAAGTCAAATCTAGAGCTTGTATGCATTGAGATTAAACTTGTTCGTGCTGCTCCTTTCTTTGTTTTGGCTTGGTACAGGCCACCTAACGTAAGTGATGGATTTGATCAGATGGAAGAATGTCTACAATTTCTTGATAGGGAAGACAAGGAAACTATTCTTCTAGGCGACACAAACTGTGATTTTCTCCCTAAATATTCCAGAGAGGGGGATACCAACCCAAATGACCTGCCAGCTCATTCTCTACGTCTGCTAGAATTATATAATTTGTTTGGCTTCCATCAATTAATTGAAAGCCCTACTCGTGAGACACTGACCACTACTACTCTTATAGATCACATTGCTACGACAAACAAAAGTAATATAGTATCTTCGGGGATACATAAATCTTGCCTCAGTGATCATTATTTAATCTTTTGTGTTAGAAAATTTCGTGGTTCTTGCAAAAAACAACACAAGAACATTTCTACCAGGCAAATGAAAAATTTTGATCAAAATGAGTTTATAAACGACCTTTTAGGGGTAGACTGGAGATGCATCGTACGGAATACAGACGATATAAACGTTGTAGTTAACAACTGGACAAAAACTTTCTCACTTATTCTTGAAAAACACGCCCCGACACGTAACAGGCGTGTCTCTGACAAATTCTGTCCTTGGTTGACTAACGACTTCAAACTTATGTGCAAGGCAAGGGATAATTTAAAAAAACGAGCCATTCGTACAAAGTCCGAACTATTGATTAAGTCATATAAACAGGTACGTAACCAAGTTAACAAACTAAATGAGCAGCTTAAGCGCGAGTATTTCACTCACAAAATTGCTTCCTGCGAAGGAGACCTCAAAAACACATGGAAGACCATCAATAACGTTTTAAACAAGAAATCCAAAACCACCAACATTTCGTCCATAAGTATCGAAGGGAAACACATCTCTTCCAGTGCTGGCATAGCAGAATCTATGAATAATTTCTTCTGTACCATAGGAGAGACACTTAGTGGAAAAATTCCCAGAGCGAAAAACCCTCTTCTTGAGAATGATTTCGATGTTAATCCACTAAAAACTATGTTTAATTTCCACGTTATTGACACCTTTCAATTAGGTAAAGTTTTTGGCAAATTGAAAACATCAAAGGGATGTGGGAATGATGGTATTGCTAGCTGTTTTCTAAAAATTGCACTTCCGGTTATTTCAGAATCTCTTTGTGATATTTTCAACCTTTCAATTGCTACTGGTTGCTTTCCAGATAGCTGGAAAATTGCCAGAGTAGCACCCATTTTTAAAAGTGGCCAACCTGATGACCGATCTAATTACCGACCAATATCTGTTCTGCCTGTTTTAGCTAGGGTCTTTGAAAAACTTATTCATAACCAATTATACGATTATTTGGACAGAAACAAACATCTGTTTTCAAACCAATCCGGCTTCAGAGCTCTTCATTCTGTTGTCACGTGTCTTCTTCACAACACAGATGACTGGTATGTGAACATGGACGATGGCAGATACACTGCAAATATCTTCATTGATCTCAAAAAAGCATTTGATACTGTGGATCACGACATTTTACTTGCTAAGTTGAGGAAATATGGCGTTGAAAATCTAGAACATTCTTGGTTTACGTCTTATCTAAGTAACAGAAAGCAATTTTGCAAAGTTAACGGGATATGTTCCAAAACTAAAGATATTCATTGCGGTGTGCCCCAGGGTTCTTGTCTTGGCCCTCTTTTGTTTTTGATTTATATCAATGATCTTCCGTTCGCCCTAAAGAAAGGCAAAGTGACGATGTACGCAGACGATACGAGTATTTCTTATTCCTCCTCAAGTTTAGTAGACATAGAACAAACTCTAGATAGTGAACTGAATGATTTGAAGCTATGGATGCAAGGTAATAAACTCTCTTTGAATGTCCTAAAAACTCAGGCTATGGTTGTAGGCTCCAAGCCCAAAATTAAGAAAATTACTGACAAAATTGTTGATCATCCAAAATTTTTTATTGGTGGCTCTCAAGTTGAAAATGTAGACCGAGCAAAATACCTGGGTGTGATAATCGATAAGAACTTAAATTGGGAAGAGCACATTAGCAATGTCCGTACCAAAGTGTCTCGTGCAATTGGGTTTCTGAAATACTCCAGGAAATTTTTACCTCAAAACACATTGAGTAAAATGTATTCCGGTATCGTTGAGCCCCATTTTCGGTTCTGTTGTTCGGTATGGGGGTGCTGCGGGGTGACCAAGCTGCAAACCTTACAAAAGTTGCAAAATAGAGCTGCTAGGATCGTTACGAAAAGCAATTTTGATACCCCTTCTATAGATTTGATACAAAGTTTAAATTGGCCTACTGTAAGCGACATCATTAGAGGCGAAACCGCAACTACAGTGTACAAATCGCTAAACGGTCTCGTCCCGGAGTACCTTTCCAGCTTGTTTGAAAAAAGGTCGACTCGAAATGTCAGGGAACTCAGAAACACCGAAACTGATCTTTCGATACCTTTACGAAAATCTAACAATGGGCAAAGGGCTATATCTTTTCGTGGACCTAAGCTTTGGAATACTCTTGAACTTGATGTTAAACAGGCACCATCTCTTGCCACCTTTAAGAGAAGAATCAAATCGTAAACTGGTAACGTTTGTGCCACGGCCCCCTGAAAAGCAGTTCTCATGGACTGACGGGGCTACCGTGCCTAAATAAATAAAATGAAATGAATGAGTGTGACAAAGAGATTGAGGCCCGCCGACCGGACATTGTTGTAGTAGACAAGCAAGGAAGAGAAGTTAAAATCATAGATGTTGCGATACCTGGAGATGTTAGAGCATGTGAGAAGGAGCTAGAAAAGATCGATAAGTACAAACCATTAAAGGATGAGATTGCACGTTTGTGGGAAATGCAGAAAGTGACTATAATTCCGATTGTAGTCGGAGCGCTGGGAGCAATCACAAATCGGTTTGGGAAATTTATGCAGGAGATTGGGATAGACATTCGAATTGAGCATGTGCAGAAAACAGCTCTACTTGGGACAGCAAGATTATTAAGATTGGTACTTGGTTCCTAAAAGTCTGGTTCAGTGACCTGTGAGTTCCTTGGCAGCTGGTTGATGCCCGCATTCACAGTGACTAATCCAAAGCAAAGACAGCCAAATGCTTTGTGTTGAGAATCAACAATAATAATAATAATAATGATGATAATAATAATAATAATAATAATAATAATAATAATAATAATAATAATAATAATAATAATAATAATAATAATAATAATAGTTAGATGATATAAAGACGTCTGAGATGAAATAAAGAGTCAGTGAAGAGTATAAGAGAAGAGTGAGGAAAGTGTTAGAGACAAAGTTAAATGGAAACAACGTCATTAAAGCAATTAATACATGGGCTGTTTCAGTGGTAAGATACTCTGCTCCCTTTCTAGACTGGAGGAAAGAAGAGATTCAAGAATTAGATAGACGTACTAGGAAACTTATGACGATGCACAAAGCACTCCATCCAAAAAGCAATGTAGACCGGCTGTATATTTCACGAAACGAAGGTGGTAGAGGACTTCTCAGCGTTGAAGATACGATAGAAACATCAAAAATTGGACTAGAGAGATACGTACAGGAGAGCAAGGAACGGCTGTTGAGTGCAGCTAAAACATCGGACATGGAAGTGAAGGAAACAGTGAAACAATATAAAGATCGACGAGCAAAGGAGCGCAAAGAAAACTGGAAGGAGAAAGTCTTACATGGCCAATTCATTAGACAAACTGAGGGGATTGCTGGAGAGGAAAGGTGGAAATGGTTGAAAAATAGTGGCATTAAGAGGGAGACCGAGACTCTCATCCTAGCAGCTCAAGAGCAAGCCATTAGGACGAACCTCATCAAAGCCAAAATCGACAAAACGCAGGAGGACAGTAGATGTAGAATGTGCGGTAAGGTTGATGAAACTATTAATCATCTCATCAGCGAATGCAGCAAAATGGCGCAAAAGGAGTATAAGAACAGACATGATTGGGTCGGGAGAAGAATCCACTGGGACATATGCAGGAAGTTTGGGGTAAATGTAAGCGAGAAGTGGTACAACCATGAGCCAGAAAGTGTGGTTGAAAATGATACTTGCAAGGTACTGTGGGACTTTACCATCCAGACGGATCATGTAATTGAAGCTAGAAGGCCAGACTTAATTTTGATCAAGAAGGAGGAAAACAACTGCATTATCGTTGACTTTGCCATCCCATATGATACCCGGATAGAGCAAAAGGAGAAAGAGAAAGTTGAGAAATATCAGGATTTAAAAAGAGAACTCCAGAAACTGTGGAATATGAAAGTAAAAGTAGTACCCATAGTCATTGGGGCATTAGGAACACCACCAAAAGACATCAAAAGGAGAGTAGAAGAACTGGGAATTGAGACCAGGATTGAAGAGATGCAGAAGACTGTAATCCTGCAATCTGCACGGATCCTAAGAAAAGTCCTTGAAAATTGAGGAGACTTGCTGTTACCAATATCAAGGAACGGTTACCGCTGAATGAAATGACATTTTATCAGTGTGCGATAATTCAATAATAATAATAATAATAATAATAATAATAATAATAATAATAATAATAATAATAATAATAATAATAATAATAATAATAATAATAATAATAATAATAATAATAATAATAATAATAATATCGCAGTATCGCTGCTCAGATATTCAGCTGCATTTCTAGACTGGACAAAATTCGAGATGGAACAGCTAGATAGACAAACAAGGAAACTGATGACAATGCACAATGCTTTACATCCGAAGAGCAACGTTGATAGGTTATATTTACCACGGAAGGATGGGGGACGAGGACTTTTAGGAGTAGAGGATACAGTCAATATAGCAAAAGTTTCATTGAAAAGGTATGTCAACAATAGTACAGAAAGATTACTAAGTTCATTGAGAATCATAGAAGACGATGCATTTATTGAGTCGGAAGCTGATGCGAAGAAAAGAAAAAGAACGGAAAGGAAAGAAAACTGGAAAGAAAAGACACTGCACGGACAATTTCTGAGGCAAACTGATGACATCGCTGGTGAGGACAGGTGGCTATGGCTAAAGCAGGGAAACTTGAAGAGGGAAACAGAATCCCTAATACTTGCTGCACAAGAGCAAGCAATCCGTACAAATGTGATCAAGGCGAAAATTGATAATACTCAGGAACAAAGTAAGTGCAGAATGTGCGGAGAAAAGGACGAGACAGTGAACCACTTAATAAGTGAGTGTAGTAAGATGGCACAGAGAGAGTACAAGAGAAGACACGATTGGGTTGGTAGGAGGGTGCACTGGGATGTTTGTAAAAAGTATGGCATCGTAGTAAATGATAAATGGTATCAACACGAGCCAGGTTCAGTGATAGAGAACGACAAATGTAAGGTTTTATGGGATTTTACAGTGCAGACAGACCATATCATCCAAGCAAGACGTCCAGACATGATAGTCATTGATAAAGAGACAAACAAGGCTCAGGTAATAGACTTTGCTATCCCATATGACAGCAGGGTGGACAGCAAAGAGATGGAGAAGATTGAGAAGTACCAAGATCTCGTACGAGAACTGAAGAGACTGTGGGACATGAAGGTAGTGGTCATTCCTATAGTATTGGGGGCACTTGGAACTACCCCAAAGACGCTGCAGAAAAGAATGAAGGACA